>CM045744.1:14308975-14616475 GCA_024760905.1 Plotosus lineatus
ACTGTAGTAATGGCAATTTTTATGCACCGAAGCTTCCTCACAACTTA
Organism: Plotosus lineatus; assembly: GCA_024760905.1. Classification (NCBI taxonomy): domain Eukaryota; kingdom Metazoa; phylum Chordata; class Actinopteri; order Siluriformes; family Plotosidae; genus Plotosus; species Plotosus lineatus. Next base: position 14,309,023 of record CM045744.1, read on the forward strand.
CCCAGAGTGCATCTGGTGGTCCATGTACAGAAAAGAAAAAAACATTTCTTGATCCTTTACTCCAGAGAAAAGATAGCGCTGCAACAGAAAGCAAGGCAAGTGTTTATTTTGTTGGTGTTTATGCTCAAAATATTAATTTGTGTCCTAAAGAAATAAATATACTTTAATAAGATTATAATTTTCAAATGAAAATCTGAAATGTTTATGTTCAAGAGCTCAGAGGCTGTGGCTGAATGGCTTACCAGTGCTCAGCTCCAGTTTTATACCACAAACTTCCTCACATCTGGATACGACCTTCAGACTATCAGTAGAATGACACCTGAGGTATTTACACATACTGACAGTACATACTGTATATCAGAGCAATACCATACCAAACACATGGCATTCCTATATTAAACACCTGGAATACAATAGAAATACTGAAACAACACCAAAACAAGCATCAGGTGAGATCATGGGAAATATATGGTCAATACATGGCTCACAGGGCATCCATGCAAAGGTCTGTGGTTGACCCTTAAATAGGACCAGGCAGAGTGGGTGTAGATTTGGGGCCTAAAATGTAAAAACGTTGTCTGCTGTGTTCATAATTTCTAAAGGATTGCCTGCAAGGACTCTTTGAATCACTTGTGCAGCAGATTTCCAAATATGTAGCGACCTGAACCGCTTAATCCTAATTAGAGTTGTGGGGAGGCTGGCACCCATCTCAGCTGACTCCGGGTACGGGCGGAGTACACGCTGGACAGCTCACCAGGCCATCGGAGGGGATCAACAACCACACTGTATGAAATACCTAGCAAACTAATCAGTCACCAAACAGCACCCAGACAATGTGGGATTCCATAACAACAACGTAGAAACCTGCAGAAGCAACAATTTAGCAATTACAGCGCAACCTCCTGGAATAGTATATTATTGAGTCGTGAGTATGGGTTTCCCCTTTGGACCTGGTTCCTCTCAAGGTTACTACTGAAGAGGTTTTTTCTTCCCACCATCTTGCTCATTAGGGATGTGTAGGGCTCATAGGAACTGTTTAAATTCCTTTATACTTTGCAAGCCCCTAATTTCACTGTTTTATTGTGTAAAGCTGCTTTGCGACAATGTCAATTGTAAAAACAACCGAAGAAATGAAACTGAACTAAACTTACCCAGCAACACCCTAACAACAATCTATCAACACTATAGCAACCACTAAAACTGTCCTGCAAGTTTTTATCCTTTACAGGACATTTACCAAACTGCCTAATCCCACTAGGCTCACAGATAACCTGGAGCCTATTTCACCCATTTATGGGCAAAGGGTACAGGCTAAACCGCTTATCAGTCCCATGCAGAGCCAATATCCACACATTACCACTCATGATCACACCCAAGGGCAATTGGCAAGAGTAAATTAGCTTAATTTGAATGTGTTTGGATTGCGGGATGAATGTAGTTGACCTGGAGGAAACCCATTCAAATGCGGGGACAGCATTTGTACTCCACAAAGAAATGTCCTTGTCAAGCCTGAGACTCAAACCCAGGACCTTCTTGCCATGAGATGTATGTGCGAATCACTACAGCACCATACAGTGCTTTAACAATGCCATGAGATTGACTTGGTAAGCCTGGGGTGTTTAAGCAAACCCCGAGCAGCAGCACTAGTAACAACCTTGAATACCACAGCAATCATTATAGCAACCATGTGGGTTACCATAGTAACTACCATGCAATACCCTAACAAAGAACTCGCAACACAAAAGCAACTGCTTATAAAGGGCTTGCACTGAACAACTACATGAGAGCCACTTAATACCACCCTATTAACACCTGGAATATCATCATTAACACTGAGTAAATGCCTGATATAATAAAATCCGTTTGCCGAACCATGCCGGGGTGATCATGATTTTGTGTGCCACAGAAGGGTGACTGGTGCAAATGGCAACTTGTGGCTACAGAGTCTCATTCTCAAAAAGTTTGTAAATGTGTATCATGACATTGCATTTTGTTTGCCTGGTTCCTAAACATATCGCAAAAAAATTCAAACCTTAATTTTTCATTCACAATAAAAATTAACAGATTGTAGACTTCCACACAGAAATCTTGAGAAAGGTCTGGAGCTTGCTGGCATCCACCATATTCTGTGCATTTTATCATGATTCACATTTTATTTTCCTTTTATTCATTCTAATAATGTGTGAATATAAAGTGAAAGGATTAGGAAAAATGAACATGGAGATTAGGACAGGAGATTAGATTTTTTGTGAAGCATCCGCAAACCAATCTTACATTATTCACCAATCAGTTGCAAATCTGTCATGCTACTTTCTCGATTTTCTTGCAGTATTCCTAGTTAATCACTCAAATACTTTGTATTTGATTGCACGTGGGGTCACAAAACATCTTGAGATGATTTTGCAACAAATCAGAAAAAAAAATCTATTTGGGTCAGTAGCTTTTTCTACTGAATTTCGATTGTGGGTTTAGGGTTAGGGCTCAAGGGATAAGGCTCAATGTTAGAGCTCGAGGGTCAGGGCTCGAGGGTTATGGCTCGGGAATTAAGGCTCCGGGGTCAGGGCTCAAGAGTTACGGCTCGGGGATTAAGGCTCAGGGGTCAGGGCTCAAAGGTCAGGGCTCAAGAGTTAGGGCTCGAGGGTCAGGGCTCGAGGGTTAAGGCTCAAGGATCAGGGCTCGAGGGTTAAGGATCAAGGATCAGGGCTTGAGGGTTAAGGCTTAATGTTAGGGCTCGAGGATCAGGGCTCGAGGATCAGGGCTCAAGAGTTACGGCTTGGGGATTAAGGCTCAGGGGTCAGGGTTCAAAGGTCAGGGCTCAAGAGTTAGGGCTCGATGGTCAGGGCTCGAGGGTTAAGGCTCAAGGATCAGGGCTCGAGGGTTAAGGATCAGGGCTTGAGGGTTAAGGCTTAAGGTTAGGGCTCGAGGATCAGGGCTCAAGAGTTACGGCTCGGGGATTAAGGCTCAGGGGTCAGGGTTCAAAGGTCAGGTCTCGAGGGTCAGGGCTCGAGGGTCAGGGCTCGAGGGTTAAGGCTCGAGGATCAGGGCTTGAGGGTTAAGGCTCAAGGATCAGGGCTTGAAGGTTAAGGCTCAAGGATCAGGGCTTGAGGGTTAAGGCTTAAGGTTTGGGCTCGAGGATCAGGGCTCGAGGATCAGGGCTTGAGGGTCAGGGCTCGAGGATCAGGGCTCAGGGGTCAGGGCTTAAAGGTCAGGGCTCAAAAGGTCAGGGCTCGAGGGTTAGGGCTTGAGGGTCAGGGCTCAAGGGTCAGGGCTCGAGGGTTAAGGCTCGAGGGTTAAGGCTCGAGGGTTAAGGCTCAAGGATCAGGGCTTGAGGGTTAGGGCTCAAGAGTTATGGCTCGTGGGTTAAGGCTTAGGGGTCAGGGCTCAAGGGTTAGGGATCACGGGTCAGGGCTTGAGGGTTAGGGCTCAAGAGTTATGGCTCGAGAGTGAAGGCTCAGGGGGCAGGGCTCAAGGGTCATGGCTTGAGGGTTAAGGCTTGAGGGTTGCAAGAAAGCTGGAGCCTATCCCATTTGTCTCTGGGCAAAAATAGGGTATACCTTGAAGAGCTTACCAGTCTGATTTGAGGCTAACAGACACACAAACATTTACACTCACACATACACCTAGGCACGGTTAAGGAGGAGTCAATTAGCCCAATGTGTATGTCTCGAAACTATGAAAGGAACCAGAGTACCACTCAGAAAACTCCACACAGGAATGCCCTTGTGCTGCTCATAATAAAATGTACTTTAACCATTTATCACTCATCCAAGGCCCAATTATGTAAAGTGTGTGGTTTGGGGTTGAGAGGTCAAAGGGTACAGATGACCATAGCCCAGTATCTGGGGTGCCATATAAAGAACTATGGTGGACCCATGAGCAAGTAGTGTTGGGGGCCCAATTTGGTAAATTTTGACATGGTTATCAATGACTGGCCTATTTAGAAAAGGTTGATCATTAAAACTTGAAATATGTAAATAAACCAATTGTAAAGAAATTTGAAGCCATTATGTATAAACTCCAGGATCTTACAGCAATCGGGGTAACAAAACCTGGTCACAGGAAAAAGATGCTATCTGAAATCACCAAACTGGATATTCCTGACTGGATACCGAAAAAGAAATCAGTACGTTGTTTCTTTTTGAATCAAAATCTTAAAACTATTACATTTCATGTTTTCTAATCTTTGTCTTTGCGGAGATATCACTTCACTGTTGATAGCTTTCTATCTTTATGTTCTTGTAGACAACGTTAGCTGACTGGTTGTCTCTCATTGGGCTTAGCCAGTACTATCAGACTCTGGTCCAGAATGGCTATGACAACATGGACTTTGTCAGTGATATGACCCTGGAGGACTTGCAGGAGATCGGTATCACCAAACTGGGTACTAAAGAGTGGCATTCTGAGGTTACAATATTAGTCTTGTGTTCTTTAATTAAATCTTTATTTAAAATTATCAATTGCCACATTTGGTCAGAAGGTCCAGTTGTCAATAGATCATATAAAATTGACCTATGATTTTATGATATTGGGCCATATTAATAGTGTATTGCATTTTTTAATTATTTCTTTTTAATTATTATTACTGTATATACTTTGCAGGACATCAGAAGAAGTTAATGCTATCTGTTAACTGTTTGGGAGAGCCTCCAAACGAGGAGGACACTTTTAGTAAAGAAAAGCAATCAGACGAAAGCACAACTCTGAAACCCCAGGAACACCAATCTGCTCTGGAATCCACCCCTGCTCCAAGGGCACGCTGTGGAATGGCTGAACGTGGCTCTCCGAGGCATACCATTCAGGGGCATGGCATACAGCGATCAAATGCTCCACCTCCTCTAAAAAAGCCTGTGTCATGCAACAGTCCAGCCCACACACCACCCCATACACCGACTAAAATCAAAAGCTCCTCCCCTCGCTCAATTTCCCATGCTCGCCCTATCCCATTGCTGTGCCTTCCGCAGGAAAGCACAGCTGAGGAAGATGAAGATGGCACACCTCCTTTACCCAGACGGAATGATCCAGTATTCACTGACTCATCCATAAAATATGCTACGGTAGGTGGCTCCAATCGTACTGCTTCTTCTCTCGATGTTGGAGGAGTAAATCGTAGTCAGTCCTTCGCCACAACTCGACCTCGCAGGAAGATGCGTCCTCCAACTCCGCCAAAGCGTTCTTGCTCCTCAATCTCCACGGGGAACCTACTGAATGAGGGTGAAGTTAATCAAGGCGAGTCAGGTGAAGCATTTTTAAGCGTGACATACAGAGAACGCCGCCGTAGCGACTGTGGCCCTGCTTCCCAATCAGGGGTTTTAGGTGGAAGTGTTCGAGATATTGCTGCCATGCTAGAAATATCCACATTAGGAGGCAGAGTTAAAGGTTCTAGCAGAAATTACTTCCAGGTAATATTACTTCTTTAAATTCAAACATTTATACAGTTTCAGTTTCATGATGCGCAAGTTAAACCATGAAGAATTAGTTTAACTATGTCTACTATTTAATCGTATAATTTTAAACTTGTATATTTATCCTGTTCTCCAGGCAAGCCCAGACATCTTTAGACGAAACCGTGATGCTGTGAGTTCGGATGAAGAGCTCCAGAGTCGACGTCGTACCATCAGTGGCCCCCTAACTGACTGTGAAAACTCTAGTGCACAGGAAGATGGCACCCAACAGGCTGAAGTTACCCAATCTCCACAAATAACTGATAAACCGGTGGAAATACTTCCTGTAAGACGAACACCAGAACCCCGTCCCCGTTCCATGCTCACTCAAGAAGAGTGGTCACGTGTGGAAGCCACCGTGACCTTGAGAAGGCCCCGCACTTCTCACAACTCTGGCAGTGAGAGGTTCCAACTCACTGAGACCAGCACTGTGAGACGACGATCAAAAGTAATGGCGCCTTCTAAGAGGGATGATGTAGCTGCAAATGAACCGGATGCTGTTACGTGTGTAAAATCTGTGTCACAGGAGGAAAATGTATATCAGGAAAGCGAAATGAGCGATGATTTCAGGAGAGCGCTGAAACCTCCAGTATCTCCTAAACCAGCTCTTGGTATCAGAAAGCCTGAGCCTCCCACTCCAACCAGAAGAGTCCCACTTCCAGGACCAGAGAACCAGCAAAGCACAGGTATTGCTAAATCTACAGATAACTTTGTTATAACTCTCCTTAAATATTGAATTTTGCCTCTGTTGGTGCTGCAGTTTATGTCGTCTTCACCTTTACTTGCATCCATCCAAACATTTTTGCAAACACTTTAAGTGATATATTTTCAGCAAACTTTCAAAAAATCATGCACTGTTAAAGGCTCGTGAACTGGTACCGATTCTGAAGTCATAGGCTAAGGTCACATCACGTCATCTTTGAAAAATCTGGTGCACACTCTGCATGTTTTATGCTCTCACGTATTTGAACTAAAGTTTTACCACTGACTCATTTCTAAATGCCCATGAAATGCAACAGGTATTCAGGTCAAAGCTAAAGTGAAGAACTATGTTTCACGGTGTAGTATACTAATTGGCATGTGCATTGAGTTCTTCTATATTTCATTTATGATCTTCTCTGCTTTTATCTCTCTAGTGGAGGTCAGAAAAATCCAACCACCTGTGTCTCCAAAGCCAAGCCCTCCCCCTACTCTTCCTAAACCAAGCAAAGTAAAACCTTTGCCAACACACACACTTATACCACCAAGTGACCTACACATGCACCTACAATCTTCTACTGTTTCTCCTGAGCAAGTTGAGCACCCCATACTCAGTCCATCAACCTCAACCCCAAAAGTAGCAGAATTTCACACTTTAACCCTACGTCCTTTGACGTCACCTGTTCAGAGCCCACAAACCCCACAAACTCCTTCTACACCTGGGTCCAGCTCTGCACCAGTCAAGCCTCCAAGATCTTCAATGGCAGGGCTGTCGGTAGATGTTCCCAGCCCATTTGAGGTAGAGCTCAAAGAAGTGGAAAAAAAACATGATGACGACGAGCAGAAGAAACAGAGGAAGGATATAGTGGTGTTGATGGGGAAAGAGATGGAAACTTTTCATGAAGTCACAATGGTCACAGAGAGGTCAGAGCATGTGCTAAGAAGGTGCAGGAAAGTGGGTGTGGCCAGACAGATGCCAATTGAGGGAGAGATTGAAAGCACAACAGAATGCCTTGTATCTTCAGAGGAAATCCGGCAGGGGGTGCCAAATATGCAATGTTTGGATGAAGCCAAGCTTCATGGAGAAGAACAAGTGAACCAGCTCAGGTTGGATGAGACCAGTGCCTCCTTAACTGCCACGCTGGAGGTTGTAGAGGAACGGATCATGACTGAAGACAAGTATTTGAATAATAATAATAATAATAATAATAATAATAATAATAATAATAATAATAGTAATAATAATATTAATAATAATAATGAGGGGGCAGTGGTGGGCCAGTTGTAAGGCACTGAATTACTGATCGCGAGGTCAGGGGTTGAAGCCCCGCTGTCTCCTCAGTGCAGCTAACTGGGTTGTCAAAGGCTGGCCGTGTCTCTCACACTGTCTGTGGTGAGAGGTTCATGTAAAAGAATCATTACTGAGTTTTGTCATAGCCGTCAGTGTCTTTCTGCCCTGTGATGGCCTGGCAAGCTGTCCAGGGTGTACTGTGCCCTCGCCTACAGTTGGCTGAGATGAGCGCCAGCCTTCCCATGACCCTAATTTGGATTAAGCTGTTCAGAAAATGAAGAAATCAATGGATATATTAGAATATTAACTCAGAATAACACAATGAAAAAAATGCAGCCGTGAGTGGGGGCACAAAAAAGTGTCTCTTCCTCACGCCAGTCCCAAGCCCGGATAAATGCAGAGGGTTGTGTCAGGAAGGGCATCCAATGTAAAACCAATGCCTAACTTTAATATGCAAATCACAAATATGACCTGCATACCGGATGGGTCAAGACCCGGGTTAACAATGACCGCCATCCGTGCTGTTAACCAACAGGGTGCTGGTGGAAATTGGACTACTGTTGGTCAAAGAAGGAGAGGCGGGAGGCATGTCCGTAGGCAGAGAGAGAAGAGTAAAAGTACGAGTCTAGGACTGAGAGTAGGGACTTTGAATGTTGGAACTATGAAAGGAAATCATATAGAGCTGGCTGACATGATGCAGAGGAGACTGTGTTCAGGAGACCAGGTGGAAAGGTAGCAAAGTGAGAAGCTTGGGAGCAGGGTTGAAGCTGTTTTATCATGGTGTGGATGGGAAGTGAAATGGAGTAGGAATAATCTTGAAAGGAGGTGTTTGTCAGGAATGTTCTAGAAGTGAAAAGAGTTTCAGACAGTGATGAGTCTCAAGTTAGAAGTTGAAGGTGTGATGTTTAGTGTTGCTTATGCCCCACAGGCAGGATGTGAGCTAAAAGAGAAGGATAGATTCTGGAGTGAGTTAGATGCATAGGAGCAGGGTTTAAGATGTTTTTTCATGGTGTGGATGGGAAGAGCAATGGAGTCGGAGTCATCTTGAAGGAGGAGTTTGTCAGGAATGTTCTAGAAGTGAAAAGAGTGTCAGACAGAGTGATGAGTCTCAAGTTAGAAATTGAAGGTGTGATGTTCAATGTGGTTAGTGCTTATGCCCCACAGACAGGATGTGAGTGAGAAGAGAAGGAGAGATTCTGGAGTGAGTTAGATGAAGTGATGCAGAGTACCCCCAGAGGTGAAAGAGTGGTAATTGGGGCAGACTTCAATGGACATGTTGGTGCAGGGACGAGGAAGTGATGGGTAGATTTGGTATCCAGGACAGGAACGCAGAAGGACAGATGTTGGTAGATTTTGCAAAAAGGATGGAAATGGCTGTGGTGAATACTTTCTTCCAGAAGAGACAGGAGCATAGGGTGACATATAAAAGCGGAGTTAGGAGCACACAGGTAGACTACATCTTGTGTAGACGATGCAGTTCGAAGGAAGTCAGTGACTGCAAAATAGTAGTGGGTGAGAGTGTTGCCAAACAGCATAGGATGGTGGTGTGCAGGATGACGTTGATGGTGAGGAAGTTGAAAAAGGCAAAGGCAGAACAGAAGACAAAAAGTGGTGGAAGCTTAAAAAGGAAGAGTGTCGTGTTGTCTTCAAGAAGGAGTTGAAACAGGCTTTAAATGGTCCAGAAGTGCTTCCAGATGACTGGACAACTACAGCAAATGTGATTAGGTAGGAGAGTACTTGGTGTGTCCTCTGGAAGGAAAGTAGATGAGGAGACTTGGTGTGGAATGAGGAAGTGCAGGAGTGTGTAGAAAGGGAGAGGTTAGCGACGAAGAAGTGGGACATTGAGAGGACCAAAGAGAGCAAACAGGAGTACAGGGAGACACAGCGTCAGGCGAAGGTAGTGGTGTCAAAAGCCAAACAGAGGGCGTATGATGAATGTATGCTAGGTTGGAGAGTAAGGAGAGAGAAAATGATTTATACAGGTTGGTACAACAGAGAGATAGAGATAGGAAGGACATGAAGCAAGTTAAAGTGATAACGGACAGAGAGGGAAATGTATTGACTGATGACAGAAGTGTGCTGGGAAGATGGAAAGTGTACGTACTTTGAAGCACTGACAAATGAGTAAAATGAGAGAGAAAAAGAGTAGAAGAGATGACCATTGAGGACCAGGAAGTAGCAAAGATTAGTAAGGTGAAGTGAGGAGGGCACTGAACAGGATGAAGAGTGGAAAGGCAGTTGGCCCTGATGACATACTGGTGGAGGTATGGAAGTGTCTCGGAGAGGGAGCAGTAGATTTTCTGACAAGACCATTCAACAAGGTCTTAGAGAGTGAGCAGATGCCGGATGAATGGAGGAGAAGTGTGCTGGTTCCCATTTTTAGGAACAAGGGAGCTGTGCAGAGTTGTGGCAACGACAGAGGGATAAAGTTGATGAGCCATACGATGAAGCTATGGGAAAGAATAGTGGAAGCTAGACTAAGGGCAGAGGTCAGCATCTGTGAACAACAGTTTGGTTCCATGCCAATAAAGAGCACCACAGATGCAGTGTTTGCTTTGAGGATGTTAATAGAGAAGTACAGAGACGGTCAGAGGGAGCTGCATTGTGCCTTTGTGGAGCTGGAAAAAGCATATGACAGGGTGCCAAGAGAAGAACTGTGGAATTTCATGAAGTCAGGAGTGGCAGAAAAGTATGTGAGAGTGGTGCAGGACATGTATGAGAGATGTAAGACAGCGGTGAGGTGTGTTCATTTTAAGTACTTTGGCTCAACAATCCAGAGCAATGGAGAGTGTTGAAAAGAGGTGAAGAAGCATGTGCAGGCAGGTTGGAATGGTTGGAGAAAAGTGTCCAGTGTGATGTGCGATAGGAGAGTATCAGCAAGAATGAAAGGAAAAGTGTACAAGACGGTGATGAGTCCTGCGGTGTTGTATGGTTTAGAAACAGTGGCACTGAGGAAAAGACAGGAGGCAGAGCTGGAGGTAGGTGACAGGAGGCGATGAAAATGTTGAGGCTCTCTCTGGGCGTAACGAGGATGGATAGAATCAGAAATGAATACATCAGAGGGACAGCCTATGTAAGATGTTTTGGAGACAAATTCAGAGAGGTTAGATTGAGATGGTTTGGACACGTACAGAGGAGGGATAGTGAATATATTGGTAGTTGGATGCTGAGGTTAGAACTACCAGGCAGAAGGTCTAGAGGAAGACCAAAGAAGAGATTTATGGATGTGGTGAAGGAAGACATGAAGGTTGTTGGCGTAAGAGAAGATGCAGAGGACAGGATGAGATGGAGGCAGATGATTTACTGTGGCGACCCCTGAATGGAATGGCCGAAAGGAAAAGAAGAAGAATAACATAATTAAAAATATATTTTAATAAAAATAATTTCCATTTAAGGTATTTTTTTGAATAGTCCCTTATCTGTATATTAGCATTTTTTATTTATTTTTATCTATTTCTAACTGAAATCCTACATTTTTGTTTTTTTATATTGCATTCCAGTTCTAACAGGGAGAATAAAAGCACAGTGAACATCCTCGATGACATCGGAAGCATGTTCGATGACCTCGCTGATCAGCTGGATGCTATGCTAGACTGAAAAAAATAAAAATAAAATAAGAGCACAACATAAATCATAGGACAGAAAAGCACAGCATGGTGTTCATCTGAGCGCCAGAGCTCTTCCAAGCCACGCTTTAACTGATTAGGCAATTCCCAGAGAAATTAGGAGAAATGGTACAGAAAATACTGATCAATTAATTTTGACATGATTTAAAGTTATGGACCTCGTGGACAGCACCGAATTTGGGTTTGAAATATGAAATCCAGAAACATCCATGTGAAGAATGTCTGGACGTATGGATGACTCTTATACTGCTTCCAGAGATAAGCACAACTAAATGCGAACAAATTAACATTGTTACAGTCAAGAAACATGAGCAATGTGTCCAAGTGTATGTGTGTTTCTATGTGTGTACTTTTTTGGGGCTTTTCGTCACCGGCGAACATTTGTGGATTCATGTTTCAATAATAGTTGGAATCACCATTTTTGTGCTTTTATGTGAAGCCGGTTAAAAGATTGAAATACCAGTTTTCAAAGGGGAACACAGGACAACATTGCAAAGGAATTCATTATGAATTATTCATTAAAATAATATAACCTGATGAGAATCTCATCAGGACCTCATAAGGAATACAGGAGAGGAACATTGCAGGGAATTAGTAAGCAAGCTAAAAAGGACAAGGGGGGAAAAAAAAAAACAGAAAAAGCCATTTAATGGGTTTCCTTTTGAATATATATTTTAAATGAAAAAAATATATATGATAAAACGTATGAAATGTTGTGATCCTTCTGTTGTCGCTGTAGTTTGTGTGTGTGTGTGTGTGTGTGTGTGTGTACTTTCGGCATTGATAAGTTTCCAGCAGATTGGACTGCTATTTATAATTCATCGTGTTTAGATGCTGTGTGGTGTAGAATAAACACGAGATCTAGTTTACCTGGAAGGATCTGGAAAGCAACAAGCGTCCCTTCGGTCCAAATCAATGTGAAAAAGCATCATGAGCTGTGTTAGGAGTCGAGAGCAAGGAAAGTTACTTGTATTCAGAGTCAGGTTACGCACGTGCTTCAAGTCATTTAGATGATTCAAATCACGTGTCTCGGTCATGTCTCTGAGGTTACCACATTGTTTCGTAACTAGCAGCATTTATACCAGCAATATAAATCTCAAACACCCAACATGCACTCCCTATTTAAAATTACCAGAGTATACAATAGCACCTTTGTGCTCTGAACGAACAATTTTTCACCATTAAAACCGCTTTCAACTCTGAATACAACCCCCTGTGTGTATATGTGTTTAACAAACAGTTTCGAGTGTATAAGTGTGGTTGGAAATGTGTGTATTTAAGATGTAAACTGAAATAATTTAATTTTCAACAGTTTTTTTTAAATTATTATTTATGTTTGGTGTTTATGTATTGGCCCAGTGGCGACAGCTTGCAATCAAGGGAATATTGTCTGAAAGAAGATAATTTATTGTATATGTCATATAATTACAGAGCAATATTTCTATCAACGCTCCATGCTGGTCATTTTAGTTTTAATACAATCCTTGGTCATGTTTGAGGAAATTCATGAAGGGTGGAAGTTAGAGTTGAACCTTATATCCTGTATGAAAATATGTAAACAGTATCTATGTAATATTTGAGTTATTTTGTGTACATGCTCAACTGGCTAATGTGTGTGACCCTGGTGAAATAATCCTTGGAAAAATGATCCCCCTTCCATGTAAAACATATTGGAAGAACATGGACGTAATAAATAAACTTTATGAATTATGGATACTAAGTGTACTTGTAAAATTATTGATTGGTTGTAAGCATTTTATACTAAATCTAGGATAAGATAAGATAACATACAGCTTTATTAATCTCACAATGGAGAAATTCACTGTTACAGGCTCTTGAAGTACCATCAGTAGGGGGTACAAAATAGCTTAGAAAAGAGTAACAGCCTTGAGTTAATTAGAACAGAACAATAAAATAGTTATATATATATATATATATATATATATATATATATATATATATATATATATATATATATATATATATATATATATTATAAGTAAATAAATAGATACATAAATTGTATAAAAGTAATATGCAATAAAAAAAAACTTTGTAGACTGGCTGATATTCAAGTGTAATGTATCCGAGTGCAGAGTAGATGGATTGATATGGTTCACAGTCAGTGGGGTAGATGTGGTTGATTAACGTGCACGGGGTTTTTATTGCACATAACCGTTTTTTTTTTTTTCACAGACAGTTACAAAATGGCGTTGTACAGTCTGACAGCGGTGGGGATGAAAGACCTGCGGTAACGCTCCTTCCTGCACTGAGGATGTCTCAGTCGTCCACTGAAGGAGCTACTCAGCTCCTCTACAGTCTGGTGCAGTGGGTGAGAGCTGTTGTCCATGATGGATGTGAGCTTGGCTACCATCCTCCTCTCACCCACCTCCTCCTCAGAGTCCAGTGGGCAGCCTAGGACAGCGCTGGCCCTCCTGACCAGCTTGTTCAGTCTCTTTCTGTCCCGCTCTGTGCTGCCCGGGGCCTAGCAGATGGCAGCGTAGAGGATAGCAGAGTCTACCACAGAGTCATAAAATGTCCTGAGCAGAGGTCTGCATACTCCGAAGGACCTAAGTCTCCTCAGAAGGTGGAGGTGACTCTGGCCCTTCTTGTACTAGGCGTTGTTGTTGTGAGACCAGTCCAGTTTACTGTTGAGGTGAACGCCCTGTCCACTGTCTCATTGTTCTGTCCCTGGATGTTCACTAGTGAGCGTGTGTGTGTGTGTTAGAGTGCTTCTCCTGAAGTCGACCACCATCTCCTTCATCTTCCTAGAGTTCAAGCACATGTGGTTGCGCTCACACCAGTCCATAAAGTCGACGATGACCGACTGGTACTCTAGCTCGTTCCCCTCTGACACACGGCCCACGATGGCAGAGTCGTCATAGAACTTCTGGAGGTGGCAGCTGTCTGTGTTTTTGGTGAAGTCCGAGGTGTAAATGGTGAAAAAGAAGGGTGAGAGGACGGTGCCCTGGAGTTCCCACGTGCTGCAGACTGCCACCTTTGACTCACAGCCGTGCAGCCACACGTACTGTGGACGGTCAGTGAGGTAGTCGATGATCCAGGCAGCAAGATGTCTGTCCACTCCCGCGTCCTCCAGTTTCCCCCGCAGAAGCACCAGCCTGATGGTGTTGAAGGCGCTGGAGAAGTCAAAGAACATGACCCTCACAGCGCTACCGGCGATCTTTAGGTGTGTGAGCGCCCACTGCAGAAGGTAGATGACGGCGTCTTCTACCCCGATGTTGGGCCTGTAGGTGAACTGCAGCGGGTCTAGGGTGGGACTCACCATAGAGTGGAGGTGGTCGAGCAGGAGCCTCTCCATGGTCTTCATGAGGTGGGAGGTCAGGGCGACAGGTCTGTAGTGGGCCGGTTCCTTCGCTTGAGCTGTTTTGGGAACCAGGACCACACAGGAGGTCTTCCACAGGATGGGAAACTTCTCCAGGCTGAGGCTCAGGTTGTACAGGTGGCATAGGACCTCACAGAGCTGGTCCGCGCAGGTCCTCAGCAGCCTGGGACTGATGCCATCTGGTCCTGCAGATTTCCTGTTATTTAGTCGCCTCAACTGTCTACTCACCTGGTCTGACATGAGGGAAAGGGGGGGGGGGACTGGGGTGGGCTACTCTTCTGCTCCTCTCTATCCCCCTGAGATGAAAGCCCTCTTCTTCTGGTTCAGGAGAACTTCAAGCTCAGGGGTGACCCACGGGTGGTTGTTGGAGAAGCATTGTACCCTCCGTGTTGGCACAGTGCTGTCCACGCAGAAGTTCATGTAATCGATGATACAGTGTGTGAGGCCTTCGATGTCATCACCAAAGGAGTCACAGAGCATGCTCCAGTCTGTGGTCTGGAAACAGTCCCTAAGCCTCTCATTGGTCTCCTCGGTCAACACTTTTACAGACCTCTTCTGCAGGTTCCTTTCGCACGCTGGGTGTGTATTGGGGGAGCGGGTAGACGAAGACGAGGTTGTGGTCTGAGCATCCCAGTGGGGGGAGGGGGGGCTGTAAGCGTCCTTCATATTTGCATAGAGCAAGTCCAGTGTTTTATTGTCTCTTGTGGTGCACTTCACGTATTGCGTGAACGTCGGGAGAGAGGCGGAGAGAGGGGCGTGGTTAAAGTCCCCACTGATCAGAATCATGGCGCGGGGGTGACGGGTCTGTGTCTGACTGACAGCGCTGTGGAGATGCTCACACGCGGCCGCCACATCAGCCGACGGTGGAATGTACACGCAAAACAAAATCACGTGTGAAAACTCCTTCGGTAGATAATATGACCGCGTGCTCACCGCGAGCAGCTCCAGGTCCTGCGTGCACAGCTGTTCCTTCAAGTGCACATTGGCCGGGTGGCACCACTGTTCATTCACATAGACCACCACGCCCCCTCCTTTCTTCTTACCGCTCTCCGCCACATTCCGATCTGCACGCGCAAGTGTAAATCCATTCAGAGAAACCACAGAGTCCGGTGTGAGTTCATTCAGCCACGTCTCTGAAAAACACATGAGGCTGCAGTCCCGGTACTCTCTCTGCTCCCGGTACTCCCTCTGCTCCCGGTACTACCTCTGCTCCCGGTACTCCCTCTGCTGCCGGAACTCCCTCTGCTCCCGGTACTCCCTCTGCTGCCGGCACAGAGCCGCCAGCTCCTCAGTCTTGTTACGATTGCGCGGACATTTCCCATGATGACAAAGGGAACATATGTCCTCCGCGTCTTGTCCCCCTCTGCAGCCTCTCCTTTTCCTCCGTATTTCCACGGGAACAACAGGCTTTGGAAAAGCACGAAGGAGGGCGGGGCCGTGCAGGCCGAGGAGGGTCACGTGTGTAAAACCTGCGTTGTTCAGAGCCGTTCGTGAATGAGTTTTCTGACGCCAATCCAAAAAGTGAAAGTAAAAGTGCACAGCAAAACAAAAGCATTATAAAAGTGGGCTTCCCAAATGCAGCATTGAAGAAAGAAAAAGAAACTTTGAAAAAAGATAAAGAAACACGCCTATATACAATAGAAAAGAGAAAAAAAGAAAATAAGGTGAAGAGCTCCTGTAACTGGCTGCAGGTCACCCAGCGCCTTCTTGGAAAAAAAAAAAAGAGCTCGGCCACCACAGGACACGATGAACTATGCAGCTGAGATATTAAAAATGGAGAAGCACAATTTTCTATGATGGTAAATTATTCATTCATTCATTTTCTGAACCGCTTAATCTTAATTAGCGTCGCGGGGAGACTGGCACCCATCTCAGCCAAATCTGGGCGAGGACAGAGTACACCCTGGACAGCTTGGCAGGCGATCGCATGGAATATGGAATATTAAAGAACTCATTTCAGTATTTTAGTGTTCATTCATAAAGGGGTGATGGTGGCCTGGTGGTAAAGGGCGCTGGATCGGTGATCCTAAGGTTTGGGGTTTGAGTCTCACTCTCTACAAGGTTGTCACTGTTCCCCCAGTGCAGATAACTTTGTTATCAAAGGCCGACCATGTCTCTCACTGTCTATGTGAGAGGTTCATCTAAAAGAACCATTGCTGACTTTTGAAAAGAGTAACTGTAAAGCCGTCAGCATGTTTCTTTCCCTTTTTAAAGGATACAAGGATCCTTCATTTTTTGCGATTCATTGGGACCGAGATCCCCCCATGACCGCCAAATTCCACGAAGTAGGATTGACCCCCCCCCCCCCCCCCAGGTTGACTGATGTATAAGTACATGTATATGTGCATATAATATCTATAAATGTATAGTCAATACTACAATGTAAAATATTGCCATAACTTCAGCAATAATTTCCTGTGGATTCTAACAGTAACTTACTGCCAACGCTTCAAACAGTATAGTACCGTATATGCATGTGGCTTTTTAGCACCACCCTAGTGGTTCCCTGGAGCTTTTTCAAAAATATGAAAATGGAAAAAGCTGGGTAGGGGGTATTTTTTGTTTTTGTTGTTATTATTTTAATATGGTGACAAACATTCTTAACATTTTCCAATGTTTTAAAAATTTGTATCAAAAAAATTTAAGCCTACTAGTCCTTCTCAAAAAATTACCATATTGTGATAAAGTTCATTATTTTCTGTAATGTACTGATAAAAATTAAACTTTCATATATTTTAGATTCATTGCACACCAACTGAAATATTTAGGGTCTTTTATTGTTTTAATACTGATGATTTTGGCATACAGCTCATGAAAACCCAAAATTCCTATCTCAAAAAATTAGCATGTCATGAACAGGTACTCTAAACGAGCTATTAACCTAATCATCTGAATCAACCAATTAACTCTAAACACCTGCAAAAGATTCCTGAGGCTTTTAAAAACTCCCAGCCTGGTTCATTACTCAAAACCGCAATCATGGGTAAGACTGCCGACCTGACTGCTGTCCAGAAGACCATCATTGACACCCTCAAGCAAGAGGGTAAGACACAGAAAGAAATCTCTGAGCGAATAGGCTGTTCCCAGAGTGCTGTATCAAGGCACCTCAGTGGGACGTCTGTGGGAAGGAAAAAGTGTGGCAGAAAACGATGCACAACCAGAAGAGGTGATCGGACCCTGAGGAAGATTGTGGAGAAGGGCCATTTCCAGACCTTGAGGGACCTGTGGAAGCAATGGACTGGGCTACAGGTGCCGCATTCCCTAGGTCAAGCCACTTTTGAACCATTAACGGTGGCAGAAGCGCCGAACCTGGGCTACAGAGAAGCAGCACTGGACTATTGCTCAGTGGTCCAAAGTACTTTTTTCGGATGAAAGCAGGGTCAATGCAGCTAGCTATCAGGAGATTTTGGAGCACTTCATGCTTCCACCTGCTGAAAAGCTTTATGGAGATGAAGATTTCATTTTTCAGCACAACCTGGCACCTGCTCACAGTGCCAAAACCACTGCTAAATGGTTTACTGACCATGGTATTACTGTGCTCAATTGACCTGCCAACTCTCCTGACCTGAAGCCCATAGAGAATCTGTGGGATATTGTGAAGAGAAAGTTGAGAGACACCAGACCCAACACTGTGGATGAGCTTAAGGCCGCTATCGAAACATCCTGGGCCTCCGTAACACCTCAGCAGTGCCACAGGCTGATTGCCTCCATGCCACGCCGCATCCCGACCAAGTATTGAGTGCATAACTGAACATAATTATTTTAAGGTTGACTTTTTTTGTATTAAAAACATTTTTTTTTATTTATTTCTTTTTTTATTGGTCGGATGAAATATGCTAATTTTTTTGAGATAGGAATTTTGGGTTTTCATGAGCTGTATGCCAAAATCATCAGTATTAAAACAATAAAAGACCTGAAATATTTCAGTTGGTGTGCAATGAATCTAAAATATGTGAAAGTTTAATTTTTATCAGTAAATTACAGAAAATAATGAACTTTATCACAATATGCTAATTTTTGAGAAGGACGAGTATATTGCAACATTTCTCTCAATGAAGACTTGAGCCATCGCCTGTGACACGTTTCATAAGGCTTTAAATTTTTTTGTGGTTCCAGACAGATTTGTTTTTAGTTTTCTGGTCCACTCTCCCATATTTTGCTTTTGCTGTCATTATCGGTTGTTGTTGAAGCCATGCTTAGTGAATCATATGTGTGTGTGTTCTGGATCACGCTTGCCGTCCAAGATGGCGCATGAAGGTATTGGGGTCACATGACTGCAAAAGCTCAATACCAACGCATTGTGCGGTACAGGGATCCCTCACTTTACCGGTTAATTGGGACCAAGACCCCTGCGACCACCGAATACCAAAATGTAAGATCACCCCCCATTCCTTATTTTTTTAATTTGCTGAATTAAAAAAAAAAAAAAAAACCTGTTATGCACTGAAGCCACATGAATTGAAATACGAAGTAGCGATTGATCACTGTATAACAATGTCACCTTGCAGTCCACAATATCAGAATGTGGATGTCATATGACACATACCAGCAGGGCAGCACAAAGGGGAGAGAGAGAGAGAGAGAGAGAGAGAGAGAGAGCTGCTAAGTGGGTTGCCCATTACAGACTATTAGTATCTAACCAATAGATTTCTTTGGAAAAGCATTTTTGACAGCGAGCTAGTTCAGCTTAAAATATACGATACTAGCTGAAGAAAAACATGATGGAGAGCATTCTAGTCTCATAAAGAACAGATTTTTGAAATCAATACATCCAAACCAAGGTTGCAGAAATGTCAATTGCAGATAACTTGGGCCAAGACGTGAGGGAATACCTTGGCCAAAAATGGATTAGTGTGTGATATCCGAGCGAAGGGGAAATAACCTCAGATGCATTTTTCTTGAGAATCAAGAGGCGCAACAATTTTTTTTTCTAAAAATAAATAAATACAAGGCATATATGAGGGACCCGTCGATGTTTTTTTTTTAAAAGAAAAGAACACAAAAACTTTGGGAAGGTTACTTACTGGAAAAAGATCCGGGTCGGCGTGCTCACAGATCCTGCTCTCCACGACCTCCCGGACATTCTCCATGTTCCGCGCCGCAGACCCATCCACCGAGGCTCTTGGCGTAACTTCCAGTACAACTCCTCCGGCTCCATACCGTCCATCTGGTCCACTGCTCGCCGCCCGAAGCCTGTCACCAGCCGCCGCTCCGAGCGCGTCCTGACCCGCATCCCGCGGGCGGACAACTCCGTGAACAAGAGCGCTGCCGTCAACTTTGGGCTCCTAAACATCCGCTCCCTGACCAACAAAGGTACTTTGGTCCAGGATCTTCTGGTGGACCGTAAGTTGGATGTTTTTTGTCTAGTTGAGACTTGGCAGCAGCTAAATGACTTTTCCCATCTCAACGATGCAACTCCTCCGGGGTTTGTTTACATCTCGCAGCCGCGTGTCACTGGTCGCGGGGGCGGTCTCGCTCTGGTCCACCGCGAGTCCCTGAGGATAGCGCCCATCAATGTGCCTGTTTATAATTCATTTGAAGCTATTGTCTGTCAGCTTTCTGGACCTACTCCCACCATCATTGCCACTATATACAGACCACCAAAGTATAATAAGGATTTTTTATTGGACTTTTCTAACTTTTTAACAGCTGTTTCCACTCTGTCATCCAATATCATTTTACTAGGGGACTTTAATATTCATATGGACAACATCAACAACACTCTCACCAATGATTTTATTTCCTGTTTAGACAGTTTTGGTATACAACAATATGTCAATTTCTCCACCCACTCTAAAGGACACTTTATTGATTTAATTTGCTGCTCAGGTATAACTCCAATAGACTGCAAACCGGACTCCATCCCCTTCACAGATCACTTTCTTCTCACCTTCAACGTCCATCTTCCTCATATCACGTCCAACCCTCCACGCTCCATTTCCTTCCGTAAAATCAAGGACATTAACCTCAACACTCTTTCCTCTCACATCAATAACCTTCCCAGTGCAGACAGTATTTCAACTCCGGATGACCTGGTCTCATACTACAACACCCATTTACATAACATTCTCAATAATCTTGCTCCTCTCAAATCCCGGTCTGTCTCTTTCTCTCACTCTGCACCCTGGTACTCACCCACACTAAGACAGTTAAAATCAAAAGGCCGTCAACTGGAGAGACTTAGCAAGAAAACCGGACTTGCTATTCATAAACAAATGTATAATAATCACATTCTCCTCTATAAAAACTCTATCATCAAAGCCAAATCCACATATTACTCCAACCTAATAACCTCACATGCAGGAAATACCAAGACTCTCTTTTCCCTCCTCAATAACTTCTCCAAACCCTCAGACCCTCTTCCATCTCATCTCTATTCCTCTGATTTTTGCAATACCCTGGCCGCATTCCTCATCACCAAAATTCAATCCATCCACCAGCAGCTCACTCCCCCCTCCCCTCCACCTCCACTTATGTCTATATCACTCTCCTCCGGTATCCCTTTTTCATCCTTTTCCTTACCCTCCATCAGTGAAGTTTCCACCCTTATTCTCCAATCTAAATCCTCCTCTTGTTCTCTCGACCCTCTTCCTACTGTTCTCATTAAATCTGTTCTTCCTACTCTTGTTCCTCTTATTACCAACATAATCCACTCCTCCCTCACCACTGCAACTGTTCCCTCTTCCCTTAAAACTGCTGCTGTTACTCCCATCCTCAAAAAACCTGGCTCAGATCCCTCCGACCTCAATAACTTCCGCCCTATCTCAAATCTTCCATTCATTTCTAAACTTCTTGAAAAAACAGTCTATTTCCAACTCAATTCTCATCTGTCCTCCAATAATCTCTATGAACTTTTCCAATCTGGCTTCCGTCCCCTCCATAGCACTGAAACAGCTCTTCTCAAAATCACAAATGACCTTCTCCTCGCTGCTGACTCCGGTTCATTATCCATCCTCCTCCTGCTTGACCTCAGATCTGCATTTGACACCATCTCACATTCCATCCTCCTCAATAGACTCTCTAGTATTGGTATTTCTGGCTCTGTTCTTTCTTGGTTTCATTCTTATCTTTCCAACCACACTCAGTTTGTCCAACTTAAATCTTTCTCCTCCGATCCTGTCCCCATTACCACCGGTGTTCCTCAGGGTTCTGTCCTAGGTCCCCTCCTTTTCATCATCTATCTCCTTCCCCTCGGTCACATTTTTCGAAAACATCACATCCATTTTCACTGCTACGCGGATGACACCCAGCTCTACCTCTCCAGCAAACCCAACACCACACTCCCTCCCTCCTCCCTTCTCCTCTGCATCCATGAAATAAAGTCCTGGTTCACCTCAAATTTCCTCAAACTTAACAGCAATAAAACTGAACTCCTCCTCACTGGCATCAAATCCACCCTAAGTAAAATCAATAACTTCTCTATTCTCATCGACAGTTCCTCCATCTCTCCCTCCTGGCAGGTCAAGAGTCTGGGTGTCATCCTTGATGGCACCCTTTCCTTCACCTCCCAAATCAACTCTGTCACCCGCTCAGCATACTTTCACCTCCGCAACATCCACCGCCTCCGTCCCTCCCTCACTCCTCAGTCCACCGCCATCCTGGTCCACAGCCTCGTCACTTCAGGTCTGGACTATTGTAACTCTCTCTTCTTCGGCTTCCCCCATAAAACTCTCCATAAACTACAACTGGTACAGAACTCAGCAGCCCGAATCATCACACGCACCCCCTCCACCCACCATATCACTCCCATCCTACAACAGCTACACTGGCTCCCCATTACATACCGTATTCAATACAAAATCCTGCTCCACACATTCAAAGCTATCCATGACCTTGCTCCTCCATATCTCTCTGACCTCCTCCACATTGCCACTTCTGCTCACTCTCTTCGCTCCTCCTCTTCGCTCCATCTCTCTGTCCCTTCAGCCCGCCTTGTCACTGTGGGGAGCAGAGCTATCAGCTGCTCTGCTCCCCAGCTCTGGAATTCTCTTCCTCCCGATCTCCGCAATATAGACACACTCCCACTCTTCAAATCCAGACTCAAAACTCACCTGTTCAAACTTGCATACTCACTATAACCACAACTGCACTGTCCTGTAAATATTTTAACTGTATTTAACTGTCTGTTTATATTGAATATGTTGATTTGTATTTTATTTGAATGTTTTCTACTGTTTTTATGATGTGAGGCGACCTTGAGTGCTGAGAAAGGCGCCATATAAATAAAATGTATTATTATTATTATTATTATTATATAATATATAATGTGGGGCCGGTGGCGTAGTGGTTAGGGTGCTGCGGGCATGACCAGGAGGTTGTGAGTTCGAATCTCACCGAGACCCTCACAGGGTATAAATGGGTACCAGTAAAAATATACTGGGATGGTAACTTGTGATGGACTAGCGTCCCATCCAGGGGGAGTTGAACTCCTGGTCGCTTCACGCGATGGAAACCGCGGATAAGCACCAGCCTGAAGAGCCACGAGGCTTGGGTGTAAAAACCCAACAGACTTTACCTACCTACCATATAATATATAATAAGAGCTGTTCAGAAAATTAAAAAAATTGAATAAAGATGTAGTACTTATTAGCATGCCGGTCTTAAAGTAAAGAAGGTCCAACATTTGAGTGCTGGGCACATTGAAGGCATTTCTGTCTGCAGTTTACATTTTCTACACTTGCTTTGTAGATTTTTTTCATGGTACTCTAGTTTTTGTTTTGTTTTATTAGTTCAGACTTGCTTCCTTCTTAATGCAGCCGTGAGGGAGGGCACAAGCCAGTGTCTTTTCCTCACTCCGGTCCCAAGCCCGGATAAATGCAGAAGGTTGGGTCAGGAAGGGCATCCAGCGTAAAACAAATGCCAAATAAAATATGTAAGTCACGACAAAAAAATTTCATACTGGATCGGTCGAGGCCCGGGTTAACAACGACTGCCATCAGTGCTGTTAACCAACAGGGTGCTGGTGGAAATTGGACTACTGTTGGTCGAAGACCTCGAAGAAGGAGAGGCGGGAGGCGTGTCCATAGGCAGAGAGAGAAGAGGAAAGGCATGAGTCTAGGACTGAAGGTAGAGAGCTGGCCGACATGATGCAGAGGAGGAAGGTGGGCATACTGTATTTTCAGGAGACCAGGTGGAAAGGTTGCTAGCCTAGAAGCTTAGGAGCAGGGTTTAAGCTGTTTTTCATGGTGTGGATAGGAAGAGAAATGGAGTAGGAGTCATCTTGAAGGAGGAGTTTTCAGGAATGTTCTAGAAGTGAAAAGAGTGTCAGACAGATTGATGAGTCTCCAGTAATAAATTTAAGGCATGATGCTCAATGTTGTTAGTGCTTATGCCCCACAGGCAGGATGTGAGCAAGAAGAGCAGGAGAGATTCTGGAGTGACTTAGATTAAGTGATGCAGAGTACCCCCAGAGATGAAAGAGTGGTCATTGGGGCAGACTTCAATGGACATGTTCGTGAAGGAAACCGAGGGGACGAGGAAGTGATGGGCAGGTTTGGTATCCAGGACAGGAACGCAGAAGGACAGATGTTGGTAGATTTTGCAAAAAGGATGGAAATGGCTGTGGTAAATACTTTCTTCCAGAAGAGACAGGAGCGTATGGTGACTTATAAAAGCAGAGGTAGGAGCACACAGGTAGACTACATCTTGTGTAGGCAATGTAATTTGAAGGAAGTCAGTGACTGCAAAGTAGTAGCGGGTGAGAGTGTTGCCAAACAGCATAGGATGGTGGTGTCCAGGATGACGCTGATGGTGAGGAAGGTGAAGGTAAAGGCAGAGCAGAAGAAAAAGTGGTGGAAGTTGAAATGGAAGAGTGTCGTGTTGTCTTCAAGGAGGAGTTGAAAATGGCTTTGGGTGACCTGGAAGTGCTTCCAGATGACTGGACAACTACAGCTAATGTGATCAGGGAGACAGATAGGAAAATACTTGGTGTGTCATCTGAAAGGAGAGGAGATAAGGAGACTTGGTGGTGGAATGAGGAAGTGCATGAGTGTGTACAAAGGAAGAGGTTAGCTAAGAAGAAGTGGGACATAGAGAGGACTGAAGAGAGTCAACAGGCGTACAGGGAGACACAGCGTAAGGCAAAGGTAGCAGTTTCAAAGGCCAAACAGAGAGCGTATGATGACTTGTATGCTTGGTTGGAAAGTAACGAGGGAGAAAATGATTTATACAGACTGGCACAGCAGAGAAATAGAGATGGGAAGAATGTGCAGCAAGTTAGACTGATTAAGGACAGAGAGGGAAATGTGTTGACTGATGACAGAAGTGTGCTGGGAAGATGGAAAGAGTACTTTGAACAGCTGATGAATGAGGAAAATTAGAGAGAAAAAAGAGTACAAGAGGTGACTGTTGAGGACCAGGAAGTAGCAAAGATTAGTAAGGGTGAAGTGAGGAGGGCATTGAAGAGGATGAAGAATGGAAAGGCAGTTGGTCCTGATGACATACCAGTGGAGGTATGGAAGTGTCTAGGAGGGGTGACAGTAGATTTCCTGACAAGAGCAGTATAGTTGAAGCTAGACTAAAGGCAGATGTCAGCATCTGTGAACAACAGTTTGGTTTCATGCCAAGAAAGAGCACCACAGATGCAGTGTTTGATTTGAGGATGTTAATAGAGAAGTACAGAGAAGGTCAGAGGGAGCTGCATTCTGCTTTTATGGATCTGGAAAAAGCATAAGACAGGGTGCCAAGAGAAGAACTGTGGTATTTCATTAGGAAGTCTGAAGTGGCAGAGAAGTATGTCAGAGTGGTGTAGGACATGTATACGAGATGTAAGACAGTGGTGAGGTGTGCTGTCGGTGTGACAGAAGAGTTCAAGGTTGAGGCAGGAGTGCATCAAGGGTCAGCTCCCAGCCCCTTCTTGTTTGCTATGGTGATGGACAGGCTGACAGCCGAGGTTAGACAAGATTCCCCATGGACTATGATGTTTGCAGATGACATTGTGATCTGTAGTGAGAGCAGAGAACAAGTGGAGGAAAAGCTCGAGAGGTGGAGATATGCCCTGGAAAGGAGAGGAATGGAGGTTAGCCTCAGTAAGACAGAATACATGTGTATGAATGACAAGGACTCAACAGGAACGGTGAGGTTACAGAGAGCAGAGATAAGTAAGGTGGAGGATTTTAAGTACTTGGGCTCAACAATCCAGAGCAATGGAGAGTGTGGAAAAGAGGTGAAGAAGCGTGTGCAGGCTGGTTGGAATCGTTGGAGAAAAGTGTCCGGTGTGATGCGTGAAAGGAAGTTATCGGCAAGAATGAAAGGAAAAATGTTCAAGACGGTGTTGAGGCCAGCAATGTTGTATGGTTTAGAAACAGTGGCCCTGGGGAAAAAACCGGAGGCAGAGCTAGAAGTAGCAGAGATGAAAATGTTGTGGTTCTCTTTGGGAGTAACGGATAAGATGGATAGGATCAGGAATGAGCACATCAGAGGGATAGCACATGTAAGACATTTTGGAGACAAAGTCAGAGAGGCTAGATTGAGATTGTTTGGACATGCACAGAGGAGGGATAGTGAGTATATTGGTAGTAAGATGCTGAGGTTGGAACTACCAGGCAGAAGGCCTAGAGGAAGACCAAAGAGACGATTCATGGACGTGGTGAAAGAGGACATGAAGGCAGTTGGTGTAAGAGAAGAAGATGCAGAGGATAGGGTGAGATGGAGGCAGATATTTCGCTGTGGCGACTCCTGAACGGAACAGCAGAAAGGAAAAGAAGAAGAATTTCTTCCTCCTTAAATCGCCATCTTATCTTGGTGGAAGGTTTTGCGTGGCCTAATGATCCTAGGAGCTTTGTTGTCATAATACCCCTGGTAGGGTCACCCAAGGCAAACAGGTCCTGGATGAAGGAACAGACAAAGCGCGATTCAGAAGACCTCTATGCAAAAGAAAAAGAAAAAGCACAGTTTCCCTGCCCAGATGCGGGTCACCAGGGTCTCCTCCCCCTTGAGCCAGGTCTAATGAAGGGTCTCGAATGTGAGCACCTAGTGTTCGCACTTCTGCCCATGGAGCCCGGCCGGGCCCAGCCCGAAAAGGAGACATGAGTCTGCCCTCCCATGGACCCACCACCTGTAGATGAATCCTCTCAGCCCTAAACCGCTATGTGCGGAAGATAATCAGAGGAGTCACCTCTGATTCTGGGTAAAAGCAGAATGACTTTGAGAGCCAGAATGTTCCATGAAATCAAAGTATCGGATGGCTCGCTGTGGTTAGAAAAGCAGGAGAGTATTGTAATAAGACTAACTGGATTGATAAAAAGTTTGGCTGTACTGGACAGTAAAGTGGCAGAGACAAAACAGGATGTCAAGGCTAATAAAGCCCATATTGACAAAGCCAAAGGTTGTATTGAGATGGAGAAGGCACTCAGGAAGGCAGAAACAAGATTAATACCCGCTATTAAACAAATTGCTTTCTGCAAGGCAAAAGCAGACAAACCGGGGAGGGATAAAGAACCTGTCTATCTTTGGAATAGATCGAGGAAGAGCAGAGGGGAACCAAAATCTCGTGAACTTTATCACCGACATGCTACTAAGATGACTGGGCCTGGCCCTCTAAAAGTCATTCACGTTGGAGCTGGTTCATTGTGCACTAGTCACAGGGAAGCCAAACCAACGCAAAAGTTTCCTTTGTGGAATTCCAAGAGAAGGAATTTGTCTACAGAGAAGCAAGGAAACAAAACAATACACATAATGGGGTAAAGGTCACATTTGCACTGGACCTCTCGATGGAGATGGTCTGCATCCAATGTCAGTTTCGACCAGTCATAAAGCTATTTGTCAACATCAATGCATGCCATGGATTCATGCATAACCTCTGCATGATCAGGGTCCTGCATGAGAACAAGATTCATCTCTTCTCAACATCAAAGAAGACCGAAGAGTTCTACAAAAACCTTCTACATGCAACAGGGTCCACAGATGATTGAGTGATACAGGACATGTTCCTGATACAGCAAAAACTGCTAAAAGACTTGATAGGACTGTACCTGCACAATGGATCAACAACAAGTAACTTTCTGAGCATGAAGTGAAACATAACTTGAATGTATTTGCTTGTGTTTCCCCTCTCCAAGATGGTGCTCCCTTAAGGGCAATGTTGCGTAGTTCTCAGAGTCACAGTGTTTCTTTGTTTGTTTTGATTTGTTTTATGTGTTGTTTTGTATAGATTGCAGCGCAGAGGGATCTACAGGACTGCTCCATTCTGTGTTTCTGTGAAACATGGGTCGAGGAGAGTACACCCGACAAGGCACCTACATCAGCTGGATACCTGGCCTTCAGGGATGACCAGAGCGCAGCAGATATCAATAAGGCCCATTACTACAAATAGGAACCTCAACGCATTTTTGTTTTGTAACCTCTCATAGTCCAGTTAATCCAAAAGAACAGGAAAAAAAAAAAAAATGACAATCCCATTATTGGTTCAAAAGGTATATTCTGTGCATATATTGTTACATACATTTATTAAATATGTTTATTAAGATTCCATTATTGATTTGCTAATCCATTGACTTTTGAAAGTCAATCAGTCACAATTTCCTGAATATTGGTTTCATTAAAATCAGTTCTGAACTATTAGACAGTTAAATGATGAATCACGAATCTGGATTGGGCAAGGTGATTACTGAATATAACTTTCATCCAAAGCCCATGATTGCTTTTCCTTGTATTTTTCTGTTTAGCTGTTCAAGATGGCTTTCGTTTAGCTTTTCTATCCCATTTCCTTTCGATGGTTTCTTAAAATTCGGTCACAGATGCTGACTCCAGTTTCCTCCCATTTGTTCCTCATTTGTTTTGTTGTACATTTTCTGTTTTCAAGACATATTGCTTAAAGTTTTGTCTCGATGCTTTGATGTCGTCCTTGGTTTACCAGTCTGCTTGCCTTTCACAACCTTCCCATATTGTTTGTACTTGATCCAGATTGTAGACTCGGCTGACTGTGAACAACAAACGTCTTTTGCAACATTGCATGATGATTTACTTTCTTTAAGAAGTTTGATAATCCTCTCCTTTGTTTCAATTGGCATCTCTGGTGTTGGGGGCATGATTCATGTCAGTCCACTTGGTGCAACAGCTCTCCAAGGTGTGATCACTCCTGTTTAACTGCAGACTAATGAACAGATCCAATCTGATGCAGGTGTTAGTTTTGGGAATGGAAATTTACAGGGTGATTCCATAATTTATTCCCTTGCTTGATCTAAAAAAAGTAACTGTTACTGACTACCACATTTTTTCTTGTTTTTTAAAGCAAGTTGCCATTTGAAATGACTTCAATTTTGAGTCATGTCTGTGATCTGCTGTTTTTCTGCAAAATTAAACAACTGAATGAACATCCTCCAAGACTGGTGATTCCATATTTTTGCAAGGAGTTGTATACCCCATAATATTATATTACCCTGAATAATATACCCCATAATATTACATTTCTTAACAATAAAGCCCATAATAATCAATCCCTTAATAACATATCTCAAACTAATACATCCTACAATAATTATTAATTCATTTATGTTCTTTCACTGCTTGATTTTAATTAGGGTCACATGGAGGCTGGCACCCATCCCAGCTGACTCCAGGTGAGGGCAGAGTACACCCTGGATTGCTTGCCAGGCGATCACAGGGCGGAAACTTGATAGCAGCTATATAGACTACTCTTATAAAAAGTCAGCAAAGATTATTTGACATGAACCCAAACCCATAGGCAGTGAGAGACATAGCCGGCCGTTGATAACCCAGTTAGCTGCTCTTGGGGGACAGTGATAAGTTGTAGAGAGTGGGACTTGAACCCCAAACCTTAGAATCAGTGATCCAGCACCTTTACAATCAGTCCACCACTGCCATCCCTTAATAATATGCCACTCAATAATATATCCCAGAATACTTTATCCCATAATAAAATATACCTTAATAATATATCACTTCATAGTATATCCCTCAATATAATATCCCATAATATATATATATATATATATATATATATATATATATATATATATATATATATATATATATATATATATATATATATACCTTAATAAAATATCCCACAATAACATATTCCGTAATAATATATTCCAGAATAATATATCCCATAATACTATAACCTTTCATAATATATCCCTTAATAAAATATCCCATAATAAAATATCCCTAAATAATATATTCCATAATAATCTTCTTCTTTCTTCTTCTTTTTCTTTCAGCTGTTCCCTTCAGGGGTCGCCACAGCAAATGATCTGGCTCCATCTTACCCTATCCTCTGCATCTTCTACTCTTACTCCAACTACCGTCATGTCCGCCTTCACCACATCCATAAATCTTCTCTTTGGTCTTCCTCTGGGCCTTCTGCCTAGTAGTTCCAACCTCAGCACCCTACTACCAATATACTCATTATCCCTCCTCTGTACATGTCCAAACCATCTCAATCTAGCCTCTCTGACTTTGTCTCCAAAACATCTAACATGTGCTGTCCCTCTGATGTACTCATTCCTGATCCTATCCATCCTCGTTACTCCCAAAGAGAACCTCAACATTTTCATCTCTGCTACCTCCAGTTCAGCCTCCTGTCTTTTCCCCAGGGCCACTGTTTCTAAACCATACAACATCGCTGGCCTCATCACCATCTTGTACACTTTTCATTTCATTCTTGCTGATACTTTCCTATCACACATGACACCGGACACTTTTCTCCATCCATTCCAAACTGCCTGCACACGCTTCTTCACCTCTTTTCCACACTCTCCATTGCTCCGGATTGTTGAGCCTAAGTACTTAAAATCCTCCACCTTCTTTATCTCTGCCACCTGTAACCTCACTGTTCCTCTTGGGTCTTTGTCGTTCACACACATGTATTCTGTCTTACTGA
Source organism: Plotosus lineatus (assembly GCA_024760905.1). NCBI lineage: Eukaryota > Metazoa > Chordata > Actinopteri > Siluriformes > Plotosidae > Plotosus > Plotosus lineatus. The sequence goes on from CM045744.1 coordinate 14,339,270, forward strand.
GGCTAACCTTCAGTCCTCTCCTTTCCAAGGCATACCTCCACCTCTCTAGATTTTCCTCCACTTGTTCTCTGCTCTCACTACAGATCACAATGTCATCTGCAAACATCATAGTCCATGGAGATTCGTGTCTAACCTCATCTGTCAGCCTGTCCATCACCATAGCAAACAAGAAGGGGCTGGGAGCTGACCCTTGATGCAGTCCTGCCTCCACCTTGAACTCTTTTGTCACACCGACAGCACACCTCACCACTGTCTTACATCTCTCATACATGTCCTGCACCACTCTAACATACTTCTATGCTACTCCAGACTTCCTCATACAATACCACAGTTCTTCTCTCGGCACCCTGTAATGTGCTTTCTCCAGATCCATAAAGGCACAATGCAGCTCCTTCTGACCTTCTCTGGACTTCTCTATTAACATCCTCAAAGCAAACACTGCATCTGTGGTGCTCTTTCTTGGCATGAAACCAAACTGTTGTTCACAAATACTGACCTCTGCCCTTAGTCTAGCTTCCACTATTCTTTCCCATAACTTCACTGTACGGCTCATCAACTTTATCCCTCTGTAGTTGCCACAACTCTGAACGTCTCCCTTGTTCTTAAAAATGGGCACAAGCACACTTCTCCTCCAGTCCTCCGGCATCTGCTCACTCTCAAGGACCTTGTTGAATATTCTTGTCAGAAAATCTACTGCTACCTCCCCTAGACACTTCCTTACCTCCACTGGTATGTCATCAGGACCAACTGCCTTTCCACTCTTCATCCTCTTCAATGCCCTCCTCACTTCACCCTTACTAATCTTTGCTACTTCCTGGTCATCAACAGTCACCTATTATACTTTTTTTTCTCTCTCATTTTCCTCATTCATCAGCTCTTCAAAGTACTCTTTCCATCTTCCCAGCACACTTCTGTCATCAGTCAATTCATTTCCATCTCTGTCATTTATCAATCTAACTTGCTGCACGTCCTTCCCATCTCTATTTCTCTGCTGTGCTAACCTATATAAATAATTTTCTCCCCCCCTACTGTCCAACCTATCATACAAGTCACCATACACCTTCTGTTTGGCCTTTGACACTGCTACCTTCGCCTTACGCTGTGTCTCCCTGTACTCCCGTTTACTCTCTTCAGTCCTCTCTGCGTCCCAGTTCTTCTTAGCTAACCTCTTCTTTTGTACACACTCCTGCACTTCCTCATTCCACCACCAAGTCTCCATATCTATTTTTCTTCCAGAGGACACACCAAGTACTCTCCTGCCTGTCTGTGTGATCACATTGGCTGTAGTTGTCCAGTCATCTGGAAGCGCCTCCTGACTAACCAAAACCTGTTTCAACTCCTCCTTGAAGACAACATGACACTCTTCCTTTTTCAGCTTCCACCACTTTGTCTTCTGCTCTGCCTTTGCCTTTTTCACCTTCCTCACCATCGGCGTCATCCTGCACACCACCATCCTATGCTGTTTGGCAACACTCTCACCCACTACTAAGTTGCAGTCAAATACTTCCTTTAAATTACATTGCCTACACAAGATGTAGTCTACCTGTGTGCTCATACATCCTCTTTCATAAGTCACCCTACGCTCCTGTCTCTTCTGGAAGAAAGTATTTACCTCAGCCATTTCCATCCTTTATGCAAAATTAATCAAAATTTGTCCTTCTTTTTCCTGTTCTGGATAGCAAACCTACCCATCACTTCCTTGTCCCCTCTGTTGCCTGGACCAACATGTCCATTGCAGTCTGCACCAATGGCCACTCTTTCACCTCTGGGGTACTCTGCATAACTTCATCTAATTCACTCCAGAATCTCTCCTTCTCTTCTAGCTCACATCCTGCCTGTGGGTCATAAGCATTAACAACATTGACCATCATGCCTTCAATTTCTAACTTGAGACTTATCACTCTGTCTGACACTCTTTTCACTTCTCGAACATTCCTGACAAACCCCTCTTTCAAGATGACTCCTACTCCATTTCTCTTCCCATCCACACCGTGATAAAACAGCTTAAACCCTGCCCCTAAGCTTCTAGCCACCTTGTCTCCTTAACACACAGTTTGTCCACCTTCCTCCTCTGCATCATGTCAGCCAGCTCTCTAGCTTTTTCGTTCATAGTTCCAACATTCAAAGTCCCTACCAGTGTTCACGTTTGCGTGCGTCCTTGCGTCCCTGACGCATGAAAATCCGTAGGGACGCATGGTGTCAAACCAATGTGCGTCCGCCGGACTCATTAATATTTTTCATCAATTTATGTAACATTGTCCCAAAACAGAAATATTTGCCAAAATATCTTGCGAAATCGGTCGATGCTTTGACAATACCGCCATATTTGTTTACCTTTCCGAGTGCGAGTTTTGCCTTCTGCGCTTTCGAGATATCGAATCGGGATCCTCTCGCGAGATTTCGTCTGCTCACGTGATTTCGTCTGCTCGCCAGTGTTCATTCATTTCCGCTAGTTCTCGAGTGTTTAACGTGCAACATGCCTCCGAAAAAGTATTCAAAGTCGACGAAAATCAGCGTAGATTAAGCAATTTTTTCTCAATGAACAAAGATTCAAACAGGGATAAAGAGAATGTCTTTGATGAAGAGGAAAATTGCGAAGACAAGCCACTTAAAAGCGATCGTTTCAGCAACACTGGCTCAAACTTTACACGTGGTTGCGATATGTAGAGAACGACAACGACGAGGATTTTATGTACTGTAGTGTATGCACGGAACACAACAAAGTTAATGGCATGAACAAAGTGACTAAAAATCGCAATTTTCAGAACACAACCTTATCGAGACATGCGGATCTCAGTGCTCACAAATTAGCAATGGATATACCGAAGTTACAGCAGGATCGGAAAAATTACGTAAGTAAGTGTGAAGGAAAGCAAGATCGCGCAATTCTGGCACTATTAAAAATTGTTCAATGGATGACAAACGAGGATATACCCATGCGAAAATTCAAATCTGTTATTGATCTCGTGCATGATCTTGATGTGGCTGATCTACAATTGTTGAAAAAGCACTTCAGCTACGATTCTTACTTCACTGCATCTGAACTCTTGGATAGTTTGGCTGTTGTAGTTGATAACGAAATAGAGAATACTTCAAGGGGAGCAGCAAGAGAGAGGCAGCACTTCATGACATTCAAATGATTCTGGACGAGCCGATTCTCAAGATTAAAGAAGTCCATGCAGTGCGATGGCTCTCCTATTTTTCAGCACTGTCAGTTGTGTTCAGGACATTAGAATCATTGTTTATTTACATGCGAGACTGTGATCCATCAAAGGACCCAAAGAGTGTTGGCCTGCACAAACGGATTGCTACAGAGAAATTTGTAGCAATCACCTACATGTTGATGGATGCTATGAACCCCGTCACCAAACTTTCACAATTTTTTCAAAAGAAAATGTGGACATTTCCTGATCAATGTGAAACTGACACAATGTATAGAAGAATTAGAAGAAGTAAAATCCCTTACAACACAGCATTTGAGGAAACTGGATGAAGATCTAGAAACTGGATTGTTCAAACATCACCACAAAGTCTCAAAGACACCAAACTTCAATTTGAAAAAGCTGACTGGAGACTTTGTGGATGAAATGATTACCAACATCAAGAAACGTTTTCCTGAGAACGACCTCATCTATGCGTTTTCAGTGCTTGGGATGAGAGCCTTGGGTACAATGAATGCTGCGCAAAGGAAAGAATACGGCAAGAAGGAAATTGAAGCTCTGTGTGAGCATTATGGCCAAGAAAAGGTGAAACAATGGACAGAAGAGGATTATTCACAGCACAGAACAACATCTGCCCCCAAGATTTCTCCTTCTGAGACAAAAAGAGAATGGTCTCTCCTTAAAGAAGTAGTCAATGCTGAGCAATATCCTCGACAAAATATAACCTTGCTTTGGCAGAACATTGTCACATATCATAAGGAGGATTTTCCCAACATGATTTACCTGGCCCAGTTGGCAATGACATCTGCCATCCATACAGCAGGATGCGAGCGGGGATTTTCAATCCAAAACAAAATCCTTACCAAGAAGAGGAACAGACTCAATGTGAACATGCAGGACAAACTGATGAAGATTCAGCTTGCAGGAAAGCTGGATCTGCACAAAGCTCTTCATGTGTGGAAAAATACTAAACACAGGAGGATATATGACAACATATAAATACTTGATGAATTATTCAGTCACTGTCAGCATTTTCTAGCATTTTTAATGAATGAGTGAAAGTTAAAACAGTATTATTTTTTCTGTGATGACTTCAAAGTATATAAATTTTATTTTAATGTTTTTTTTATATCATAGTCAGTGATAACTTCTAAGTTTTTAATTTTTGTTTTTATCTGTGAACCTAATAAACTTTTCATAAAATGATAAAATGACTTTGTGTTGGCAATGATCTATTTGAAGTTCTATACATTTTCGGGCGAATCTTTTCCGTTATTTGACAGGACTCATTACTATTGCATTTGGACTCATACTTTCCCAACCTGCGAGTCCCTGGGACTCATAACTTTCTTGAGCAAAAATGAACACTGCCTACTCTCAGTCCTAGACTCACACATTTCCTCTTCTCTCTCTGCCTACGGACACACCTCCCGCCTCTCCTTCTTCGACGTCTTCGACCAACAGTAGTCCAATTTCCACCAGCACCCTGTTGGTTAACAGCACTGATGGCGGTCTTTGCTAACCCGGGCCTCGACTGATCCGGTATGAATTTCGTTTTGATCATTTGCATGAGAAATGTGGCAGAAGTTTTACACCGGATGCCCTTCCGGTCGCAACCCTCTGCATTTATCTGGGCTTGGGACTGGCGTGAGGGGGTGTCACTGGTTTGTGCTCCCCCCATCCCACCACGGCCACATTATATTCCATAATAATATATTCTCTAATAATATTAGCCTTCATAATACTTCCCTTGTTAAAATATCTCGTAATGATATATCACTTAATAATATATTCCACAATAATATATCCCAGAATACCATATCCCATAATAAAATATCCCTGAGTAATAGATCCCTTCATAATATTTCACTTAATAAAATATCCCATAATAACATGTCCCTTAATAATACAGTAGTATTTCTTTAGGAAAGTCTCTCCAAATGAATAATGCAGGTTACGAAACACATTTTCATAAATTTTTTGTCTCTGGATACGAAACAAGTTCACGTTACGGAAGCGTCATCTTAAAAATTCAAATGCACCATTCAAACATTAAAACAATGCACGAGCTGCTCTCCCATCAGTGACGTTTAAACATCCCGCCCCGCTGGCTCGGAGGGATGACGCAGCTCCCTCTTATTGGCTATCTCACAACATCCCGCCTCGCTGTCCTACCATTGGCTGGGGGGGGGGTGACACAGCTCCTGCCCAGCTACCACAATGCTCTGCATGTAAAGGACAGAAAAACTGTTGTTTAATGTTTTATTTCTTGACTCAGGCTTTTAATCTTCCATAAACATTTGTAAGATTATAACTCTGCTAAGAAGACATGGTCAACACACGCGCGCGCGCGCGCACACACACACCCACCCACCCACACACACACACACACACACACACACGTGTACTTTCCGGTGCGAGTGAGAAGAAGAAACGGGCTCGGACTTGGGATGACGCAGCTCCTTCCCAGCGATCATAATGCTTTGCGTGTAAAAGACAGTGTTACTGTGGTTTCATGTTTTATTTTCATGACTCAGGCTTTTAACCTTCCATAAACATTTGTAAGATTATAACTCTGCTAAGAAGACCTGGTCAACACACACACACACACACACACACACACACACGTGATTTCCGGTGCGAGGGAGAAGAAGAAACGGGCTTGAGTGATATCGCAAAGGAATATGGCGAAACCCGTCTACCATCGGTACGATACTGAAGCAGAAGGAGGTCTTAAAGGTATGCTTTTCGATTTTAAAGAGTTTATGGGTAGTTACTCCCAAAGAGAACCACAACATTTTCATCTCTGCTACCTCCAGCTCTGCCTCCTGTCTTTTCCACAGTGTCACTGTTTCTAAACCATACAACATCTCTGGCCTCATCACCATTCTTGCCGATGCCTTCCTATCACACATCACACCGGACACTTTTTTCCAACCATTCCAACCTGCCTGCACAGCTTCTTCACCTCTTTTACATACTCTCCATTGCTCTTTATATTTGAGCCTCGGAATTTTAAATCCTCCACCTTCTTCTCTGCTCCCTGTAACCTCACTGTACCTCTTGGGTCTTTGTCGTTCATACACATGTATTCTGTCTTACTGAGGCTAACCTTCATTCCTCTCCTTTCCAGGGCATAGCTCCACCTCTCTAGATTTTCCTCCACTTGTTCTCTGCTCTCACTACAGATCACAATGTCATCTGCAAACATCATAGTCCATGGAGATTCTTGTCTCACCTCATCTGTTATCCTGTCCATCACCATAGCAAACAAGAAGGGGCTCGGAGCTAATCTTAATGCAGTCCCACCTCCACCTTGAACTCTTCTGTCACACTGACAGCACACCTCACCACTGTCTTACATCTCTCGTACATGTCCTGCACCACTCTAACATACTTCTCTGCCACTCCAGACTTCCTCATGAAATACCACAGTTCTTCTCTTGGCACCCTGTCATATGCTTTCTCCAGATCCACAAAGGCACAATGCAGCTCCCTCTGGCCATCTCTGTACTTCTCTATTAACATCTTCAAAGCAAACACTGCATCTGTTGTGCTCTTTCTTGGTATGAAACCAAATCGTTGTTCACAAATGCTGACATGTCCATTGAAATCTGCCCCGATTACCACTTTTACCCCTGGGGTACTCTGCATCACTTCATCAAACTCACTCCAGAATCTCTCCTTCTCTTCTAGCTCACATCCTGCCTGTGGGGCATAAGCATCATCACTCTGTCTGACACTTTTTTCACTTCTAGAACATTCCTGACAAACCCCTCCTTCAAGATGACTCCTACTCCATTTCTCTTCCCATCCACACCATGAAAAAACAGCTTAAACCCTGCTCCTAAGCTTCTAGCATTGCTACCTTTCCACCTGAACACACAGTATGTCCACCTTCCTCCTCTGCATCATGTCAGCCAGCTCTCTACCTTTTTCTGTCATATTTCCAACATTAAAAGTCCCTACTCTCAGTCCTAGACTCATGCTTTTTCCTCTTCTCTCTCCGCCTACGGACACACCTCCCGCCTTTTCTTTTTTGACCAACTAGTCCAATTTCCACCAGCACCCTGTTGGTTAACAGCACTGATTGCAGTCATTGTTATCCTGGGCCTCAACCGATCTGGTATAGAGGTAATATTTGTGATTTTCATATTTGGTCTGGCTTATGTTTTATGCCAGATGCCTTTCTTGACGCAACCCTCTGGATTTATCCAGGCTTGGGACCAGCGTGAGGGGAACACTGGCTTGTGCCCCCTTTCACAGCTGCATTATATCTCATAATAATAAATCCCTTAATAGTATCCATGTTCATGCAACACTGAGTTATCAGATTCATACAAGGGAAATGGGTGAGTTTTTAAAAACAAAACAAACAGAATTCTTTGAATATTTGATCAGAACTTTCGGTGTTTGTTGCAATTCTGGGCTCATTGGGCCTGCTTGGCTCAATTTGGCATCTTATTTTATCTTATATGATTATTTTTAAAACATAGACAATATTCTTTTTCTGTTAATATGAAATCGAAATAATTTTGATTTTATTTATCCAGTTTATAACACGAATGAAAACTTTAAACTGGTAATTTTACTGATTCTGACAGTGATGGACAGACTTTTGTATAAAAATGCATCTCAAGAAATGATCTCGCCATCTATTGGTGTTTCAGAGCAATTCCGTTTAATGTGAGATAGCACAAGCTGCTAGAAACCGTCACGATTTTCGAGTCTTCGTTTGGCAATTGGGTTGACGTGTTGTCAGAAAGCAGGTCCAGAATGTTTTTGATCGCTGTTTGATCGCTGTTGATCGCTAATTAACACTCTTTCCATCTTCCCGGCACACTTCTGTCATCAGTCAATACATCTCACTCTCTGTCCTTAATCACTCTAACTTGCTGCACGTCCTTCCCATCTCTATTTCGCTGCTGTGCCAACCTGTATACATAATTTTCTCCCTCTTTACTTTCCAACCGTCCTCTGTTTGGCCTTTGACACCGCTCCCTTCGCCTTACGCTGTGTCTCCCTGTACTCCTGTTTACTCTCTTCAGTCCTCTCTATGTCCCACTTCTTGTTAGCTAACCTCTTCCTTTGTACACACTCCTGCACTTCCTCATTCCACCACCAAGTCTCCTTATCTCCTCTCCTTTCAGATGACACACCAAGTATTCTCCTACTTGTCTCCCTGATCACATTAGCTGTAGTTGTCCAGCCATCTGGAAGCATTTTCTGACCACCCGAAAGCCATTTTCAACTCCTCCTTGAAGACAACCCGACACTCTTCCTTTTTCAACTTCCACCACTTTGTCTTCTGCTCTGCCTTTGCCTTCTTCACCTTCCTCACCATCAGCGTAATCCTGCACATGGTGCTGTTTGGCAACACTCTCACCCGCTACTACTATTCAGTCACTGACTTCCTTCAAATTACATCGTCTCCACAAGATGTAGTCTACCTGTGTGCTCCTACCACAGCTTTTATAAGTCACCCTATGCTCCTGTCTCTTCTGGAAGAAAGTAATTACCACAGCCATTTCCATCCTTTTTGCAAAATCTACCAACATCTGTCCTTCTGCGTTCCTGTCCTGGATACCAAACCTGCAGATCACTTCCTCGTCCCCTCTGTTTCCTGCCCCAACATGTCCATTGAAGTCCACTTTCACCTCTGGTGGTATTCTGCATCACGTCATCTAACTCTCTCCAGAGTCTCTCCTTCTCTTCTAGCTCACATCCTGCCTGTGGGGCATAAGCACTAACAACATTTGTTCGGCATAAGCACTAACAACATTTGTGGGACATAAGCACGAACAACATTAGGAGGGGGTGCTTCAAATACTTTCATAAATGTATAGGTATGTGCCTGGCTAACTACCCACTTTTTCAATATTTTTTTCCTAAATTGGGGTCCAGATTTATTGAAATCTATTTTCCCTAATTTGCCTCTTACTTAGGTAGTCAGTTGCACCGGCACTCATGGCTGTCCTGCATGTAAGTTTATACTATAGATCAGGAGTCCCCAACCTCCGGTCCAATTGGTACTGGTCCACAGAAGAAATAATTCATTGGCGATAATGAAGTGTATGCAGTTACATTAAACTGGACATTTGAAGATTCAGGGGTAAGTAGATTTTTATTATTGATGGCAGTTATTAGCGATCTATTTCTTGATAAAACCTGTCATCACTTTTATTCGTGATGGCTCATCAAGATGTTTAAAGGAACATATCTGTAGTCTTGCCATATTTAAGGAATCAAGTATTATTGCAGAGCACAGTCTCTCCAGCAATGTTACTACTAATTTGTTATATGTTGCCTTTATTAACATGTATATATATTTTTCCAGTTAAGCTGAACTTCATTAATACATTCATTTTTATTGCAACTGCTATATGTGTGTAAGAGAATTTTATATAATTTTTTGTAGGATAACTATTGCTCCTGGCCAGTGCCCAGGCCGAACTCTCATAGGATAAAAAATGCTGAAATCCCAGACAAGGATTTATGGAAGAAGGTGAAAGTGAAGTTGTTTCCAAAAACAATCACTGGTAAGTGTTGGAATACATTGATATCAGCAAATGTTTGCCCCATACTTTTCCTGTTTCCATAAATTAAATTGATAGAAGTGATAATTCATTAAATACTCAAGTTACACACATAAAACATAGGCATACGGGACACTGAACACTCAACTTTTGCTTTGACACAAAATAAATTTACTAGTACAATTAACATATCTACAGTTACATAATGAAAAATCATGTCTCTTATCAGTTGATGCTCAGTGGTTATACGCAACCATGATGTCCACCCTTGGGGTAAAATACAATTATTAATTATAGTAATAAATGGCATTAAACAGATTAAGATGAGCCACATACAGTGCAGACAAAACCCTTTCTGGAAGGAATCCATCCATATAATTTGGTGACCAGATTTCATTTCCTTCCAAATCAACTGTGTCCAAGTTATTGTTTAAATATGATTTTAAAATAAAATTTACATTTATATTTAATCCTCTGAAAAGTAACCTGTGTTGCATCATTGATGACGCTGAGAGATTGAGATCTGAGTTACTCAGCTTTATCGTCTGAGTTTGTTTTTTTCTTCTTCAGTGCATCGCAGGCGATGTTCACAATCTGATCAAGTGCCTTGAGAATCAGAGCATCCATTTCATCATTTGTGTCCATCTCCTCGTGGTAATTCTTTACAGGGAAGATGTAATTCACTGGAATACCCAGCAGATTTCTACACACCTCCATCTGGGAAAATACCAACACACATGCTGATCAGGGATTTTAATGCATCTTTGAGTCTTAATTAATTAATTTTGTTTTACCTTAACTTACAGAAGCATAATATAATTAATTAATTAATTTTACCAGTGAAGAGAAACTGGTTGTGCTTATTGATGTTGACATATAGTAAGTTTGTCACTCTCAAACAGAACTGTTACCTTTTCTTTAATCTTCTTACTGGTGTAAAGTTTCTTTAAGTCTTTCTTCACCAGTGGACATGTTTCATCTGGCTTTGTCATGATGATCACTTGAGGCAATCCTGTATGAAATGATAAATGATTTAACATCAGTAAATACAGTACTAACAATATTCTACATAAACATAAAAATCATGACTGCAGTTTGTACTCAGGGTCGTATTCAGGGTGAAATTTAACTCTCTGGGATTTAACACTAAATGTAAACATCAGATTTACTGAAAACTAGAAATGTTTTAAATGTTACGCAAGAGTTTTGTGCACTTTTTGTATTTCATTTCAATCCACTTGAATTGAAACCAAAGCAAGAAATTACATAAATAAATAAATAAATAAATAAATAAATAAATAACCAGCCAGATCAGCGTTTCATTGTTGAATGTTTGTGTTGTTTTTGTTTGCAGGAAAACACACAGAATAAAGAATAACATGGGTGGAACTCAAATGATTAAATCAGACCAAAATATTTTCAATAATTATGTCTATTCAAATTATATCAATAAATATCAACTTCTTTCAGAACAGAACTAAAATCCAGTGTAATTATTGATGTTAGGTTTGGACTTTTCAGCCCAGATTACGGCTGACTGAGATTTAAACCTGGACTTTTATTTGAAAGAGAATCATTATTTAATTTTGTCTTATTAAAAAAACAAACAAACAAACAAACAAATGCTAGTATTTTACGACTTTGATATTTTCTTTTGCTTTGGGTAAATTTGAGGTGTATTAAAATTAGCTGTACCGAGTTTCGAAGCGTTCTCACGCACCATTTTCATCTTTTCAATGACGTCCTGGTTCATGATTGATACTTTTGTGCCATCTATAATGTTGACCAGGCAGTGGGCTTGATCCTTTAAACTTGGGTTAGTTCTGTAGCGGGGGTCAGTATTAGATCCAGAGGATTTTGGATTAAACTAAATGTGTAAATGAAGAAAAAGATTAATTAACAGATCAGCTGCAACATTTCTGAAATAAGACACTTGAACACGAGTCAAAAATGTAAAGTGTAATTAATGATAAAATTCTTATTCTGATGCTTTCCGGTCAATCTAATTATATACAGCCCTGCTTCTGGGCCAGTCGCACCTTGAGTTCTGTGATGTGTTTAAGCCAGTCAGCCAGTGGTGATTGGCTTGATCAGTGGCCTCTATGAGAAAAAAGAAAAGGAGCCACACCCAGTGTCTGTCTACCATATAAAATGCCATAAACCAGTCTGCTGCGATTCTCCTCTCAGACAGTGTAATGGTGAACAAAAGTTCCCAGAAAATGTCAACCTTATAATCGGTTTGTGAACTTGCAGCTGAAAATGTCCATAACTTATGTTTTGTGGTTCCACTTCACTGATGAGTCTGTCTGTTCCTTCCCCAGAGCCCGCATTGATGCCAGATTCCATGGGAGCTTCAGAGCCAGTGCATTGGCCAATCGGCCCAGGTCTGCCCAGCTTTTAAACTTGTGGTGACAGGACTGTGGATGGCGCACTTAGTAACATGGTACAAAAGGAGTTTCCAGGAAAACTACAGAGCCGAACTTGCACTACAGCAGAATGAGACACCACTGCCTAAACCTCAAGTGAATGAACGTCTGTTTATTTGAGGATAACATTAATTTTGTCTCCTTGTGAGGTATTAAGCTCGCCTCCATCAGGTTGATTTTCAGGTTGAGTTTCTGCTTGCTTATCCAAACTGCGCGTTATGTCTTACTTGCCTTCCTGAGTTTATTCATTAACAGTTCTGGAGTTCTGCATTTGTGCCACCTTTGAATCATCACCTGCTACATGACACCATTAAATTACATATTTTCTCACATTGTAGCCTTCCTGAAGAAAGCCATCTAAGGCGTTTTTGAGGTCGGTTGTGGTGATGCCACCTGAGCCTGCTTCTATTCCCATGATATCATTGAAGCCAAAAGCCAATGGAGAACCATCGTTTCCTTCAATGTAATGGGTGGTGTACTGAAAACAAACACACACGTATTAATATCTGAGCAACTCAATGATCAATGGATTAATGCATAATAACAATATAATAACTAAAAACATAACCAGAACAAAGCATAACTATCCTCAAAAATATGTTAATTAAACAGTGTTTATAGATATTCTTAAATTGTGTAAAATTTAAGACTGATCATAAAATGCTGATGATATTATTTAAATATATTTAACTTGCTTTTCCTAGAGTTACTTTGAAAAGAGACGGAAATAATGTGTGTGTGTGTGTGTGTGTGTGTGCTCATTTTGTTTGGGTTCAATGTGAAGACAGATTTTTAGTGTGTTTTTAATGATTACTTCAGCCCTGTGAATAACAGAGCCTTACTGTAGAGACTATACTGTACACACACACACACACACACACACACACACACACACACACACATATATATATATATATATATATATATATATATATATAGATATATATATATATATATATATTCTTCTTTTCTTTTCAGCTTTTTCCCATTCTCGAGTCGCCAACAGCGAATCATCTGATTTGCACATTTGATTTGGCATGGGTTTTTACGTCGGATGCCCTTCCTGTCACATATACACATATGTTAATGAAGATGAATTTTGAGTTGGCACTACCACAGAAAATTATAAAGTATGAACTCTCTCTCTCTTTCAGATGAAGAATAACATGAAGCTTGATTTTTTTCCCCACTTAACCTTTTCCATTCAGTGAGTTTTCCGTCCAGCCAACGTTTGGAACAATTTTATGTATAAAAAATAATCTGGCTGCTATACTCAGTGAATAGTTTGCAGAGACTGGAAAATACTTACAGTTTTTGTGAAACTTGTTCCGGTGCATGCATCAGTAAGGGCTTCACAGGTGATTCTTTTTTGGAAAACATTATTAATGGAGTTTATGAAGCTGGATTTTCCTGCTCCAACCTCACCAACAAGCAAAATCCTGACAAATGGAACATCTGGATGGTTGAGATTGAAGTTTCTCAATTTATCTTCAAGGTCACGTTTCTCTCTAGCAAAAAGAAAACAAGGAACCTGCATTTAAAAATTGAACAAACTACATGAACACTTTTGAACATGTGAGTTTGTCAATGGTGCAGATTTTTGAATATTAACAGGTTTGAACAACGTGCCAGCAGACTGTACAAAAACACTGAGAATGAGCTTCACCCAGGAGCTCCAAGCTCTGCAACAAGGACCTGCATCACTTTGCATCAACTGAGGATCAGAAACGCAGGAGCCTTCCCTGTCCATCAGGTACTTCCATCCCTGTGTTGATATTTTATTATAAAAACAGATGTTCTTCAGGCCAGGTTAAGCATAAAGGGGGCTATGAGTTAACAGAGATGTAAGATTTATGACCCTTTTCCCTGGAGCTCACACTGTGACCCTGCCTGAGTGCAGGCTTGGAGCTTTCGGCATCATGTGGAGCAGGCCTGAGTCAGCTGACTGACCTGCACCAGATTCGGCCCACAGGCTCTGTCAAGCTCACTATGGTGCACATATGACCACAAACACAATGCACCCTCACAGTGTTGATGAAGAGAATGTGAACTATTTACCATTAATACAAGGAAAAGCCGAAAAAAAAAAAATAAATAAATAAATAAAAAATAAAAATAAAAAAAAACATTACACACAATACATAATTACATAATTATTATCATTCCGAGATTCTATTTTAGAGACACAGGTGTGCATATCGGATGCAATCAGAACTTTTGACCGAATTTGTTTTCTACGTCTCCACCTTCAGGCGAGAGGTGTAGCATTTAAGATTATAGTTCCAGTTCCCTGCGTTGCTCAATATTTATATGGAATTTATTATACGCCTCACTGTTTACATGTACAATAAATTAAAGTCCATTTAAAAAGCCGTTCCATCTCCAGGATCTAAATAAAACCATTTGTTGACAATTTTTTTCTTGCACAGTACAGCATTGGGGAAATGCAAATAAATGCTATAGGTCGCCTGAAAAGAGAATCTTTCAAAAGAGGACTGGGTTCTGAATGATGTCTCGAGAACTCAGTTGCAATGTGAATGTTTTTTCATGCTCAGCAATATCCAGGTAAATTTGTGTCACTTTTGCAGTGTCAGACAAGAAGAGCCGAAATGTGACCTTTTCCTACACAGAACTTTTTTGATCACCATTGAAGAATGTCCGTTATGGAACAAGTCGAAAAGGAGCTGCACACACACACACACACACACACACACACACACACACACACACGTGCACACACACACACACACACACACAAATATATTCTTCTTAATCACCTGAAGAGAGAGGATGGTTTCACCACCCCTCGAAACAGATCTGTAGTGATAAATGGAGTTTCAATAGAAAGTCTTTGTCCTGTCCTTTTATTTTTGTATATATATATATATATATATATATATATATATATATATATATATATATATATATATTCGGGGCAATGATGGATAGGGCGCAGGATTGCTGAGCCTAAGGTTGGGGGTTTGAGTCCCCAGAGAGTTGTCATTGTCCCCCCAGTGCAGCTAACTGGGTTATCAAAAGGTGGGCCATGTCTCTCACTGTCTATGATGAGAGGCATGTAAAAGAGCCATTGCTGACTTTTGTAAAGAGCAGCTGCAAAGCCGTCAGCGTGTTTCTGTCCCTTGCTAAAAGGGTTGTGACAGTAAGGGCATCTGACATAAAAATCTATGCCAAATCAAACGTGTGTTCGCTGTGGTGACTCTCGAGAAAAGCTGAAAGGAAGAAAGAATATATATATATATATATATATATATACACAAACATACATACATACATACATACATACAGTGGTACCTTGACTTATGAAATTAATCCGTATCGAGAGGCAAGCTCGTAAGCTTGAGGCAAGCCGAAAAGTTCGTTAGATAAAACAAAAATTCCAATAGGAAATAATAGAAAACTAATTAATCCATTCCAACCCCCTCCCAAACTCATCTAACCTGACACAAACACATGTATTTGACGTAATATATTAAATATAAACATGTAAAAACAATCAATATTTCATAATAAGAAGAAGAAGAAGAAGAAGAAGAAGAAGAAGAATAATAATACATGTACATTAACATTCAAAATAATTAACAATAAATACTAATATAACAAGAATAAACAATAAGTCAATTATCCCTTGTGATCATTGACTGCGGCAAAGATGTCACGTGGGCATGAAGATGTCACCTGAGCAGGCATGAGGTGTGTAACAGAGGAGTAAAATTTTGTGCATGTGCACGGTACATGTGATGCCAATGGGGGCGTGTTTGACACAGGGGAACATGCTTTTTTTGCCATACTGGACTAGAATTAAGTTTAATTCTGCATCCTGTACAGTAGGTGTCAGTGAGGGTCTCAATGTGTTTCCTATGGTGTTGGGAAGAGAGTAAATGTGACACTGCCACCCACTGTAGAGGATGCGTAATTACAGTAAGTATGATATGACATGTACGATATTACACGATATGAAGTAAACACGATTTATAGTCACGCAAGGGGTGCTGAGGGAGCGTGAAAGGTTTATTTTTTTCTTCCTATAGGGGGCATCACAAAAATAATTGAGAAGCATTGCACAAGGTGTTCTCGGAGCATGGAGGAATATACACAGAAGAATATGAGGCAAATCAGCCCGGAAAAGCCATTTCCTCAGCAAAACTGGTAAATCAAAATTTTGCTCATTGGATGGGGCAGATTTTTGGTGGGATCAATGCTCGTATCATGAAAGATTTGTTATAATAGACATTGGTAAGTCAAGCTACCACTGTACATACATACATACATACATGCATACATACAAACATGCATAAAAAAAAAAAAAAATAACCTGGAAGTAAAACCCCATGTATATGCGAATGAGCAACCAGAATTAAAATACTGTGTGTCAATTACATGCGCTAAAATATGCTTCTTAAACACATTCTGTAGACGGTCTTACTCATTAATACAGTATCCGTGTAGTAAAATGTAGTAATGATTAAGAAAAACCTTTTTTATTTTGTACTGTGGTATTTATTAATAAAATATCTAAACTTATACAGCATACTCTATCTATCTATCTATCTATCTATCTATCTATCTATCTATCTATCTATCTATCTATCTATCTATCTATCTATATTCATTTTGTATGTATAATATTTTATCTCAAACTATCTCTTCTGAAGAAATAAAACTTTCTCCTGCAGAAACAACAGACTGCCTCCTGTCTTTTTCCCAGGGCCATGGTCTCTAAACCATACAATATCGCTGGCCTCAACACCATCTTGTATACTTTTCCTTTCAGTCTTGTCGATACCTTCCTATCACA
Organism: Plotosus lineatus; assembly: GCA_024760905.1. Taxonomy (NCBI): domain Eukaryota; kingdom Metazoa; phylum Chordata; class Actinopteri; order Siluriformes; family Plotosidae; genus Plotosus; species Plotosus lineatus. The sequence continues at coordinate 14,356,209 of CM045744.1, forward strand.
CATCACACCGGACACGTTTCTCCAACCATTCCAACCAGCCTGCACACGCTTCTTTACCTCTTTTCCACACTCTCCATTGCTCTGGATTGTTGAGCTTAAGTACGTAAAATTCTCCACCTTCCTTCTCTCTGCTCCCTGTAACCTCACCGTTCCTGTTGGGTCCTTGTCATTCATACATATGTATTCTGTCTTACTGACACTAACCTTCATTCCCCTCCTTTTCCATGGCATACCTCCGCCTCTCTCCTGCACTTGTTCTCTGCTCTCACTGCAGAACACAATGTCATCTGTAAACATCATAGTCTATGATGAATCTTGCCTATCCTCGTCTGTCAGCCTGTCCATCACCATAGCAAACAAGATTGGGCTCAGAGCTGACCCTTGATGCAGTCCTACCTCCACCTTGAATTCTTCAGTCACACTGACAGCACACCTCACCACTGTCTTACATCTCTCATATATGTCCTGCATATATATGTCCCTCTAACATACTTCTCTGGCACTGCAGACTTCCTCATGAAATACCACAGTTCTTCTCTTGGCACCCTGTCATATGCTTTCTCCAGATCCACACAAGCACAATGCAGCTCCCTCTGACCGTTTCTGTACTTCTCTATTAACATCTTCAAAGCAAACACTGCATCTGTTGTGCTCTTTTTCTGCATGAAACCAAACTGTTGTTCACAAATACTGACCTCTGCCCTTAGTCTAGCTTCCACTATTCTTTCCCATAACTTCATTGTACGGCTCATCAACTTTATCCCTCTGCAGTTGCCACAACTCTGAACGTCTCCCTTGTTCTTAAAAATGGGCACAAGCACACTTCTCCTCCAGTCCTCCAGCATATGTTCACTTTCTAAGACCTTGTTGAATGTTCTTGTCAGAAAATCTACTGCTACCTTCCCTAGACACTTCCATACCTCCACTGGTATGTCATCAGGACCAACTGCCTTTCCATTCTTCATCCTCTTCAATGCCCTCCTCACTTCACCCTTACTAATCTTTGCTACTTCCTGATCTTTTACGGTTACCTCTTCTACTCTTTTTTCTCTCAGTTTCCTCATTCATCAGCTTTTCAAAGCACTCTTTCCATCTTCCCAGCACACTTCTGTCATCAGTCAATACATCTCCCTCTCTGTCCTTAATCACTCTAACTTGCTGCACGTCCTTCCCATCTCAAGTTCGCTGCTGTGCCAAACTGTATAAATCATTTTCTCCCTCTTTACTTTCCAACCGCCCTCTGTTTGGCCTTTGACACCACTCCCTTCGCCTTATGTTGTGTCTCCCTGTACTCCTGTTTACTCTATTAAGTCCTCTCTATGTCCCACTTCTTGTTAGCTAACCTCTTCCTTTTCTTTACCTTTTCCTCATTCCACCACCAAGTCTCCTTATCTACTTTCCTTCCAGATGACACACCAAGTATTCTCCTACCTGTCTCCCTGATCACATTAGCTGTAGTTGTCCAGCCATCTGGAAGCATTTTCTGACCACCCGAAAGCCATTTTCAACTCCTCCTTGAAGACAACCCAACACTCTTCCTTTTTCAGCTTCCACCATTTTGTCTTCTGCTCTGCCTTTGCCTTCTTCACCTTCCTCACCATCAGCATCATCCTGCACATGGTGCTGTTTGGCAACACTCTCACCCACTACTACTATTCAGTCACTGACTTCCTTCAAATTATATTGTCTACACAAGATGTAGTCTACCTGTGTGCTCCTACCACCGCTTTTATAAGTCACCCTACACTCCTGTCTCTTCTGGAAGAAAGTAATTACCACAGCCATTTCCATCCTTTTTGCAAAATCTACCAACATCTGTCCTTCTGCGTTCCTGTCCTGGATACCAAACCTGTGTATCACTTCCTCGTCCCCTCTGTTTCCTGCCCCAACATGTCCATTGAAGTCCACTCTTTCACCTCTGGTGGTATTCTGCATCACTTCATCTAACTCTCTCCAGAATCTCTCCTTCTCTTCTAGCTCACATCCTGCCTGTGGGGCATAAGCACTAACAACATTTGTGGGACATAAGCACGAACAACATTAGGAGGGGGTGCTTCAAATACTTTCATAAATGTATAGGTATGTGCCTGGCTAACTACCCACTTTTTCAATATTTTTTTCCTAAATTGGGGTCCATATTTATTGAAATCTATTTTCCCTAATTTGTCTTTACTTAGGTAGTCAGTTGCACCGGCACTCATGGCTGTCCTGCATGTAAGTTTATACTATAGATCAGGAGTCCCCAACCTCCGGTCCAATTGGTACTGGTCCACAGAAGAAATAATTCATTGGCGATAATGAAGTGCATGCAGTTCCATTAAACTGGACATTTGAAGATTCATGGGTAAGTAGATTTTTAGATGGCAGTTATTAGAGATCTATTTCTTGATAAATCCTGTCATCACTTTTATTAGTGATGGCTCATCAAGATGTTTAAAGGAACATATCTGTAGTCTTGCCATATTTAAGGAATCAAGTATTATTGCAGAGCACAGTCTCTCCAGCAATGTTACTACTAATTTGTTATATGTTGCCTTTATTAACATGTATATATATATATATATTTTTTTTTTTCCAGTTAGGCTGAACTTCATTAATACATTCATTTTTATTGCAACTGCTATATGTGTGTAAGGAAATTTTATATAATTTTTTGTAGGATAACTATTGCTCCTGGCCAGTGCCCAAGCCGAACTCTAATAGGATAAAAAATGCTGAAATCCCAGACAAGGATTTATGGAAGAAGGTGAAAGTGAAGTTGTTTCCAAAAACAATCACTGGTTGGTTGGAATACATTGATATCAGCAAATGTTTGCCCCATACTTTTCTGTTTCCGTAAATTAAATTGATAGTCAAAAGTGATATTAATACATCATGGTATAGCTGGTTGTAACCTAATTTTAACGTTGATTATGGGTCTTTTTAAGACATTTGGTCAGTATAGACACATTTAAGATTGAGTGGTAATTTTATTAAACTTGTTGGCACTTTCAGTATTTTCCTCTGTATTTGCAGATGACTGGATGGATGACTCCATAGACAAGCAGAAGACTGTGGTGCCAGAATGCTTAAGGGAGGATGAGACAGAAGAGGACTTTGATGGTGATGGTTAGTTTTTTCAAGTAAATTAAATGTTGATTGTGTCCATTGATGAATTCAACTCGAGCCTTTCATGGGTTTCATATTTGATAAACAATACTGTTCTTGGAGTGAGGAATTCTTACTTTTCTAGTGCATTTTTAATTCTGGATGTATGAACAAAATGTCCCATTTGAAAGTTGACACCTTGGGTAGTTTCAAACTGGTTGTAGCACAGGTCATACATCCCTTTGTAAGTATTTTTATGTTTCATATTCCAGTGCAAATAAAAGTATAATATCTACCAAGGGTGCTTCTTTTTTTTTTTTTTTTTTAGATGAATTTGACCAGAAGATACATTTGCAAGAGCCACCAACCAGACCAGGGGTATCTAGAGTGAACAAGAAGTCAACAGCAAGTCGGGATGTTTGTGTTGAGGCACCACCACTGCTAAATCCACTGACTGTACTGACTGTGCAAGTGAGCAATATTGGAACTCCAAATAGTTCCCCTGCACTAGCAAATCAGGAACCATTTGAAATGACACTACAGTCAACAGTGACTCCCCACAGGGTGAATAACAGAAACATTAGTAGGGAAGGTAAGTTTTCTAGTTTAGTTTTACTGATGTTATCTTCTATTTCTCGTATATATATATATATATATATATATATATATATATATATATATATATATATATATATATATATATATATATATATATATATATATATATATATATATATATATATATATATATGGTCAGCCCCCAACTTACGAAATCCCCGAGTTACGAAAAACATTTCCATCCCCTAGATACGAATTAACCCCCTCTTACGAAAATAAATTCAAAATTCAAACACGCCAATCAAAATTTCACATGATGCGCGAGTTTCTCTCTCATTGGCTGTCTCTCAACATCCCGTCCTGCTGGCCTCCCAGATAGAGCCAGAAGGAAGATTCACTCTTTAGTTTTAGTTTATTTTTTTTTAAGTTGTTTTAATTCAGGAAATGTTTAATAAATGAGGGTGCATTTGAGCTCATCTGGATTCCGATCCCTCAAGGAATTAAATTAAAGTTGAGTTTGTCAAGCAGGGAATGCGCTTTGAATTCACGTCTTGTGGGCTTGGCCCGCAGTGCGCGCATGTGAGAGAGCGAAAGAAAAAGAGAGAGAGAGAGAGAGAAAAGAGAGCGAGAGAGAGAGAGAGAGAGAGAGAGAGAGAGAGAGAGAGAGAGAGAGAGAGTGTGTGTGTGTGTGTGTGTGTGTGTTAATAAAATTGTTTAATAATATTTAATTAATAAATATGTTCATAAAATGTTTAAATGGTTTGCTAAATAATTTTCTTTTACTTTTAACACATATTTCATACAAAATTGGTGTACTTTTATCATTTTTAAAGGGTTTATGGGGTTTATCCAGTCCAAAGACTGGAGCCTTGGAACGAATTAGGCTTTAACATGTAATATGCAACCCCTACTTACGAAATCCCCGTGATACGAAAAGGGCTAAGGAATGGATTGATTTAGTAAATTGGGGGCCGACTGTATAGAAATATATAAGATAACCCCCCTCCACAATGACCACCCCTTGGGGCAAGCAAAAGTGGTCAGTGTAGGCGGGTGGTCGCTATATTGAGGGATTGTTGCTGAGGGGGAACTATTTGTACTGGTCCTTCTAAAAAAATGAAGTTCATGAAGTGCACCGATGGCAAGGGATGCTGTCCTCCAGACCTCGCAGGCCCAAACATGTACAGGTCCTTCTCAAAAAATTAGCATATTGTGATAATGTTCATTATTTTCTGTAATGTACTGATAAAAATTAAACTTTCATATATTTTAGATTCACTGCACACCAACTGAAATATTTCAGGTCTTTTATTGTTTTAATGCTGATGATTTTGGCATACAGCTCATGAAAACCCAAAATTCCTATCTCAAAAAATTAGCATATCATGATCAGGTAGTCTAAACGAGCTATTAACCTAATCATCTGAATCAACCAATTAACTCTAAACACCTGCAAAAGATTCCTGAGGCTTTTAAAAATTCCCAGCCTGGTTCATTACTCAAAACCGCAATCATGGGTAAGACTGCCGACCTGACTGCTGTCCAGAAGGCCATCATTGACAACCTCAAGCATGAGGGGAAGACACAAAAAGAAATCTCTGAGCGAATAGGCTGTTCCCAGAGTGCTGTTTCAAGGCACCCCAGCGGGATGTCTGTGGAAAGGAAAAAGTGTGGCAAAAAAAACGCTGCACAACCAGAAGAGGTGACCGGACCCTGAGGAAGATTGTGAAGAAGGGCCGATTCCAGACCTTGGGGGACCTGTGGAAGCAGTGGACTGGGCTCCAGGTGCCGCATTCCCCAGGTCAAGCCACTTTTGAACCAGAAACAGCAGCAGAAGCGCCTGACCTGGGCTACAGAGAAAAAGCACTGGACTGTTGCTCAGTGGTCTAAAGTACTTTTTTGGGATGAAAGCAAATTTTGCATGTCATTTGGAAATCAAGGTGCCAGAGTCTGGAGGAAGACTGGGGAGAAGGAAATGCCAAAATGCCTGAAGTCCAGTGTGAAGTACCCACAGTCAGTGATGGTCTGGGGTGCCATATCAGCTGCTGGTGTTGGTCCACTGTGTTTTATCAAGGGCAGGGTCAATGCAGGAAGCTATAAGGAGATTTTGGAGCACTTCATGCTTCCATGCTGAAAAGCTTCATGGAGATGAAAATTTCATTTTTCAGCACGACCTGGCACCTGCTCACAGTGCCAAAACCACTGCTAAATGGTTTACTGACCATGGTATTACTGTGCTCAATTGGCCTGCCAACTCTCCTGACCTGAAGCCCATAGAGAATCTGTGGGATATTGTGAAGAGAAAGTTGAGAGACACCAGACCCAACACTGTGGATGAGCTTAAGGCCGCTATCGAAGCATCCTGGGCCTCCGTAACACCTCAGCAGTGCCACAAGCTGATTGCCTCCATGCCACGCCGCATTGAAGCAGTCATTTCTGCAAAAGGATTCCCGACCAAGTATTGAGTGCAGAACTGAAAATAATTGTTTGAAGGTTGACTTTTTTTGTATTAAAAACACTTTTTTTAATTGGTCGGATGAAATATGCTAATTTTTTTAGATAGGGATGTTTGTTTTTACTTTACTTTTTTTCTCAAAATTATGAATATTAAAACAATAAAAGGCTTGAACTACTTCAGTTGTGTGTTATGAATCTAAAATATATGAAAGTCTAATGTGTATCAGTACATTACAGAAAATAATTACCTTTATCACAATATGCTACTTTTTTTAGAAGGACTAGTATATTATCACTGAATTTCACAACAAATTACATGTCCTTTTGCTTTACATTAGCATAATTCGAATTTTAAGCAGGTTAATTTGTTTAATGGCTTGCTATAAACACTAAATTGGCCCAAAATAATGTTAATGTTTTTTGAATGGAAACAGTAATATATGGTGAAAAAGATTTTTGCATAAATCGAGTATTTCTATTAAATTATATTCAGTTCTAAATGTAGAATTAACAGCATGTTGTTAAAAAAGTGACTTTTGTCTCCAATAAATATTTAAACACTTACCCCCATTTCATGTCCCTCCATGGTTTATCAAATTCTGAAAGCAGTTCACAAGAGTCAACCACAGGGGAAAAAAAGTAACTTTTCAGGATAATAAAATTAAATAAACTAACTGTTATAATTTATACTTGATAATATTTAGATTTGTGAGAAATAGATTTTTCACTAAATGTAAACATTGACATGATGTTTTTTTTTTTTTTATGGAAGACATTAACTGTGTGAAAAGAGCAAATTTTATTATGGGATTTTTCAAACTCTTTACATGTTTTACAGTCAAAAACATCAACCTTCAAATACTAGTAAATATTATTAAACTCCTGTTAACATGAAGGATTTGTTATATTTCTACTTTTGGATCAGAGGCTGTGTGAAAGCCTGATCTCAGGTCAAAGGTAATGTACTGTATTTCTGTATAGTGGTGGTGGTCTAGTGGATAGGACGCAGGATCGCTGATCCTAAGGTTGGAGGTTCGAGTCCCCACAGGGTTGTCACTGTCCCCCCAGTGCAGTTAACCTGGTTATCAAAGGCAGGCCATGTCTCTCACTGTCTATGGTGAGAGGCATGTAAAAGAACCGTCAACGTATTTCTGTCCCTCGTTAAAGGGTTGTGACAGGAAGGGCATCCGATGTAAAAACTTATGCCAAATGAAATGTGCAAATCAGATGATTCGCTCTGGCGACTCCCGAGAAAGGGAAAAAAGCCGAAAGGAAAATAAGATCAGCATGTGTGGAACTGTGTACGGGGAGATAGTACTGCATGCTGGTAATATAACACATACACATACACACACACACACACACACACAGACACACACAAGACAAAGAGTTGTTTGTACTCTTGTTCACTAAAATCACCTGGAGATGGAGGTGGTGGAGGTGGTGAGGAAAAAAGCTTATGAATGAAAGCCATGATCAATCCTGAGGAGAAAAGTAAAACTATTTCAGATTTGATGTTAGCAAAGTAAAAATACATATAAATGTAATTATTTATCACGCTTCACTTTTTTATTTTTACAGTTATTTCCCAATTTGTGAAAAGGAAAAAAAAAAACCTCACAGATTTGGCCTGGGGTCAACAAATAATACCCCCACCCCCTACCACCACTACCACCGACTCAAACACACACACACACACACACACACACACACACACACACACACACACACAGCTCTTTCAGCTGTAGATATAAAAAGCATATATAGTATTTAGATAAATTAGCTTTATATTTTCACTAATTCTGCTTGTAGTTTCCCCAAAATAAATCATATTTAAAAAGTAAATAATAAAATACAATGACAATAAAAATCTGAATAAATCTGTTTATCACGTGTACTCACAGTTTATGGTGTTCAGCTTGTCTATTATTATCTCTTTAACTTTCCCAGTTTTATAGCATCCGTTCTGGATGTCTCCTCCTCCAGTATCTCTTTCATCTTCCACAACACAAACAACTACAGTCCCACCCAGTGACAGTTTCTCGGAATATGCAGCATTTATTTGAAATGGAAACTGAAAGTTCCTGATCAATTCTAATTTATCCGTAAAATATATTTTCTCATATACATTATGGAGTGATAACACCGTGGCTCAGGGAGGACATGAGAGGGACCTTCTGACTTGCGCAGCCTGCAAGGCTTTTTGGGGGAAGTTGTTCTTATTCTCTGAGTCCTCCAGTTTCTTCTCATGGTGAAGTTTGGACTTAGAGATATTCACAAATATTTCTTGTTTTCCATTATTATTTACAATGAATGTGTCTGATAGAAAATGCAGCCATGAGGTGGGGAGTGTCACTCCCCCTCATGCCGGTCCCAAGCCCGGAGAAATGCAGAGGGTTGTGTCAGGAAGGGCATCCGACGTAAAACCAATGCCAAACTTTTATGATGCAAATCAGAAGTATTACCCCCATACCGGATCGGTCGAGGCCCGGGTTAACAATGACCGCCATCAGTGCTGTCAATCAACAGGGTGCTGATGGAAATTGGACTACTGTTGGTCGAAGACGTCGAAGAAGGAGAGGTGGGCGGCGTGTCCGTAGGCAGAGAGAGAAGAGGAAAGGCATGAGTGTAGGACTGAGAGCGGGGACTTTGAATGTTGGAACTATGCAAAGAAAAGGGAGACAGCTGGCTGACATGATGCAGAGGAGGAAGGTGGAAAGGTAGCAAAGCTAAAAGCTTAGGAGCAGGGTTGAAGCTATTTTATCATGGTGTGGATGGGAAGAGAAATGGAGTAGGAGTCATCTTGAAGGAGGGGTTTGTCAGGAATGTTCTAAAAGTGAAAAGAGTGTCAGACAGAGTGATGAGTCTCAAGTTAGAAATTGAAGGTGTAATGCTCAATGTTGTTAGTGCTTAGGCCCCACAGGCAGGATGTGAGCTAGAAGAGAAGGAGAGATTCTGGAGTGACTTAGATGAAGTGATGCAGAGTACCCCCAGAGGTGAAAGAGTGGTCACTGGTGCAGACTTCAATGGACATGTTGGTGCAGGCAACAGAGGGGACGAGGAAGTGATGGGCAGGTTTGGTATCCAGGACAGGAACGCAGAAGGACAGATGTTGATAGATTTTGCAAAAAGGATGGAAATGGCTGTGGTGAATACTTTCTTCCAGAAGAAACAGGAGCATAGGGTGACTTATAAAAGCGGAGGGAGGAGCACACAGGTAGACTACATCTTGTGTAGGCGATGTAATTTGAAGGAAGTCAGTGACTGCAAAGTAGTAGTGGGTGAGAGTGTTGCCAAACAGCATAGGATGGTGGTATGCAGGATGACGCTGATAGTGAGGAAGGTGAAGAAGGCAAAGGCAGAGCAGAAGACAAAGTGGTGGAAGTTGAAAAAGGAAGAGTGTCGTGTTGTCTTCAAAGAGGAGTTGAAACAGGCTTTGGGTGGCCAGGAAGTGCTTCCAAATGACTGGACAACCACAGCAAATGTGATCAGGGACACAGGTAGGAGAGTACTTGGTGTGTCCTCTGGAAGGAAATTAGATAAGGAGACTTGGTGGTGGAATGAGGACGTGCAGGAGTGTGTACAAAGGAAGAGCTTAGCTAAGAAAAAGTGGGACATAGAGAGGACCGAAGAGAGTAAACAGGAATACAGGGAGACACAGCGTAAGGCGAAAGTAGCAGTGGCTAAGGCCAAACAGAGGGCGTATGATGACTTGTATGATAGGTTGGACAGTAAAGAGGGAGAAAATGATCTATACAGGTTGGCACAGCAGAGAAATAGAGATGGGAAGGACGTGCAGCAAGTTAGATTGATAAAGGACAGAGAGGGAAATGTATTGACTGATGACAGAAGTGTGCTGGGAAGATGGAAAGAGTACTTTGAAGAGCTGATGAATGAGGAAAATGAGAGAGAAAAAAGAGTAGAAGAGATGACCATTGAGCAGAATGTAGCAAAGATCAGTAAGGGTGAAGTGAAAAGGGCATTGAAGAGGATGAAGAATGGAAAGGCAGTTGGTCCTGATGACATACCTGTGGAGGTATGGAAGTGTCTAGGAGAGGTAGCAGTACATTTTCTGACAAGAACATTCAACAAGGTCCTAGAGAGTGAGCAGATGCCAGAGGAGTGGAGGAGAAGTGTGATGGTGCCCATTTTTAAGAACAAGGGAGACGTGCAGAGTTGCGGCAACTACAGAGGGATAAAGTTGATGAGCCATACGATGAAGTTATGGGAAAGAATAGTGGAAGCTAGACTAAGGGCAGAGGTCAGCATTTGTGAACACAGTTTGGTTTCATGCCAAGAAAGAACACCACAGATGCAATGTTTGCTTTGAGGATGTTAATAGAGAAGTATAGTGAAGGTCAGAGGGAGCTACATTGTGCCTTTGTGGATCTGGAAAAAGCATATGACAGGGTGCCAAGAGAAGAACTGTGGTATTGCATGAGGAAGTCTGGAGTGGCAGAGAAGTATGTTAGAGTGGTGCAGGACATGTATGAGAGATGTAAGACAGTGGTGAGGTGTGCTGCCGGTGTGACAGAAGAGTTCAAGGTGGAGGTGGGACTGCATCAAGGGTCAGCTCTGAGCCCCTTCTTGTTTGCTCTGGTAATGGACAGGCTGACAGACGAGGTGAGACAAGAATCTCCATGGACTCTGATGTTTGCAGATGACATTGTGATCTGTAGTGAGAGCAGAGAACAAGTGCAGGAAAATCTAGAGAGGTGGAGGTATGCCCTGGAAAGGAGAGGAATGAAGGTTAGCCTCAGAAAATCAGAATACATATGTGTGAATGAGAAGGAGCCAGGAGGAACGGTGATGTTACAGGGAGCAGAGATAACGAAGGTGGAGGATTTTAAGTACTTAGGCTCAACAATCCAGAGCAATGGAGAGTGTGGAAAAGAGGTGAAGAAGCATGTGCAGGCAGGCTGGAATGGTTGGAGAAAAGTGTCCGGTGTGATGTGCGATAGGAGAGTGTCAGCAAGAATGAAGGGAAAAGTGTACAAGATGGTGGTGAGGCCAACGATGTTGTATGGCTTAGAAACAGTGGCGCTGAGGAAAAGGCAGGAGGCAGAGCTGGAGGTAGCGGAGATGAAAATGTTGAGGTTCTCTCTGGGAGTAACGAGGATGGATAGGATCAGAAATTAGTATATCAGAGGGACAGCCCATGTAAGATGTTTTGGAGACAAAATCAGAGAGGCTAGGAAGGAAGACCAAAGAAGAGATTTACGGATGTGGTGAAGGAAGACATGAAGGTCGTTGGAGTCAGAAAAGAAGATGCAGAGGACAGGGTGAGATGGAGGCGGATGATTCGCTGTGGCGACCCCTGAAGGGCCAGCCGGAAGTAAAAGAAGAAGATGAAGAAGAAGAAGAAGAAGAATGTGTCTGATAGAAAGATCAGACAGAGGCAGTGGTGGCCCGGTGGTAGGTTGTGGACTTACTGATACAAAAACCAGGGCGTTCAAGCTCCATTGTCACTTCGGTCCCCCAGTACAGATAAGTGGGTTATTAGTCATGTGTTGTGTCTGGGACAGAATGAAAACAAAATGTATCAGTTTTTAGAATTTATCAGGAACGAGCCAAAATAACTGAGAGCAGGTGAGGGATCAGGGTTGGGTATGAACGTAGCTTTCACCAAAAGCTCAGACTTTGCATGTTAGGATGGGCTGGACCATTGCTTGTCTAGCACACACACACTCACACACACACACACACACACACACACACACACACACACACACACACACACACACACACACACACACACACGTCTGGAACAGCCAATTAGCCTAAAGTGCATAATGATGGGCCACGGGAGGAAACCATTGTAGCCAGAGGAAAGCCAAAAAGTGCCTGAAGAACATACACAGAACATAGAAACATGTTGGATAAAGACCCTATGTTCAAGATTAAAGATTTTTTAATTGCCATTTGTGCTTTTACACACATAGCAATTCTTGTGTGGTTGTTCAAAGAGTCAAGTTACAAAACAGAAAAGATGGCTCAAATCAACAAAAGCACAAACTGCTATCAAATAAATACATAAAAAATTATATTTAAAATGATCTTACACAGACCCAGTAAACAATATAATAATAAAAGTAGTAAAAATAAGATGATAGTATAATAATGATGAAAGAAGTTGAGTTCAGAGCTGTGGGTGTCTGAGAGAAAAATGAGATCGAATGTGTTAATAATCATAAAAAAAGTGAGCTTAGTGAGAATAAAACCGTCTCTTTGAGTTCTCTATACATATCTCCCAAACCTTATTTTCTTCATCAACTTGCATGTCCACAGACTGTACAGACTAATTACCTCACAGTCATGTTCAAAATAGCAAGAATCATCATGTGGTCACTCTTGAACATTATTACTTTACATGTTTTCCAGCACAGAAGGAAGAATTTACATGTCTTTCAGCTCATTTCCATAAGGAGCACTCTCCCTATCTTGCAGCTGCACTTCAAGGTTAGTGTGTGTTTATGTGATAGTCATAAATGAATATGTCATGAATGAAGGGTTCTGTGGGATTAAAATGTTCCCATGTACTGCTGTTAAAATTCTCAGCTGGAACCTGTTAAGTATACTGTGGTTAAAGTTGTTTAATATGTTTAAAGAAAAGAGAAGACGGTTACAGTTTGAGATTGTATGAATATTGAGGGATCTGTGAGCAGGGTGATTGCCAGGATCTGCGATCCACTTGTTTAGATTTGATTGTGTTTGATTGTTCGTGCCTGTGGGAGCCGGAAGGGAGAACCGTCCACCGCTGTGCGCCATTCGGACTGGAGTTGCCGAAGGAGCATGACATGGTGTGCGCTGCTCTTTTTCGTCCGCTTCTGCAGGGACAATCCAGGTTAAATATAGCTTTCAGGGAGTTTGTATAAATTGTATTGATCTAATATATTAAACTGTGTGTGTGTTTTCGGAGTATTACCCAGCGGATTATGAAGACAGAACGTTTGGGTGGGTTAAAAAGTTAACTGAAGTTGTTTTGTAGCCGCTAACCACGTGTCTTATAGATGCTAACCACGCGTACCATGTTTGGTAGCCCTGCCATACAGCATGAGAACCAGTGTAAGAATCTGTGCTTTTATGCTGTGTTTACTATTTTGGTTAAGGGAGAAAGAAAAACGTTTGTATTACTGTTTGTACTATATGTAAATTAGTTCATATTTGAAATATCATGGTGTGTTGTGAGTTTTGGGTCATGTTTTCACATGTTATGATATTTGTGCAATAAGTATGAATTTATTATCTGTATGTTTATAAATTATTTGTCTGTGTCCTGTTTGTAATAAAAAATTCATACTGGAGTTGTCGAAGGAGCATGACATGACATCCGCTTCTGCAGGCCGTAACATTTACACTCAGTGCCATCACGCCATATACTTTTCCATCCTGAGCATTTCTTCATAACACATTGCTGTTTGATTACTCAGTATTTGTATTACATTGCTGTATTACTAAGCATTATGTTTGTTTGAATTTGTTTTGTTTGTTGTTTTGTATGTTCTTGTTTGTTTGTTTTTTGCACTATGCTAGTCTATGACCAGGCGACCCAGCTATGGGAGCACGGTCTTTTTGGACATTTAGAACGAGTACGCTCAACTCCTATCCTGAGCTAATATGCTATGGTAGCTCAATGCTCGCCGCACTCCGGATAACAATAAGCTCAGGCGGAGACGCAACAGGTGGAGAGGGGCTGAACGACAACTCTGGCGCTTGGTTAGCAGTGGAAGGGTAGCGCTCCCGGTCATACTGCTTGAAAATGTTCAGTCTCTCCAAAACAAGATGGACAAGCTTCATGCTCGAATTGGAGCGCAGATGGATCTACAGGACTGCTCCATACTGTGTTTCTGTGAAACATGGCTCGAGGAGATTACACCAGCCAGCCAAACGGCCTTCAGGGAGGACCGGAGCGCAGCAGATAGCAACAAAGCCCACGGTAGAAGAACGGCGAATCTCGTTAAATAAACCTGGTGTACTGACTGTAGATTATCTCTAAATCTTGCTGTGATAATGTGGAACATCTAACTTTGAAGTTGCAGCCATTTTGTTTACCCAGAGAACTGTTCACCCCCCCCCCCCAAACAAAATAATGGGCATAGTGCAGTATAAATATAATAGAATTATATATATATATATATATATATATATATATATATATATATATATATATATATATATATATATATATATATATATATATATATATATATATATATATATATAGTAAAATATAACAATTTAGTGCAATTTATTTTATTGCTGTTGTTATCTACGAATTATTTGTTTATTTGTCCATTGTATGAATACACCACCGTTAAGAAATGTCAGGGAATTTCGATGGTCACAAACACTGAAAAGTGGACTGCAGCACTACACTCAAGAATTGCTTCTGAATTTCAAAGGTGGGATGAGCTGAAACACTGTGTAACTGATAGAAGAGATCTGATTCTACATATGAAAATCTTAACTGTACAATTACGTTTACTAGACGGAATTCGACTCCATGTGGAGTGGCATTTTGAGAAAGATGATAGCTTGGCTTGGGTCAGAAAATCCGTTCAAAACGGATGGAATAGAGAACTCAACTGGGCCTTTAAGAATCGAACAACTACTTTTTATAACAATCATTTCTCAATCAAGAATCGGTGTCAAGCACAATATATACGTGACATATTAGTTGCTTGGTGAGCAAGGCACGACAAAAAATGAAACGCCAATTAAACCGCATGCGGCTCTTTAGCGCTGCCCTAGTGGCTCCCTGGAGCTTTTTCAAAAATGTTTGAAAATGGAAAAAGATGGGGGAGGGAAATATATTTTTTGTTTTAATATGGTTTCTGTAGGAGGACAAACATGACACAAACATTCTTAACGTTTTCCAATGCTGTAAAAATGTGTAGAATAAATATTACATTTCAACATATGGGGCACCCAGCATGAGAGGATCAAAAAGGGGGTTTGTGACTTTGCTACAGAAAGCATTGGATCGAAATCTGCTTGCATTCCACTGCATCTTGCATCAAGAGGCACTGTGTGCACAAACATTCCCATCGGAGTGTATGGCGGTGATGAACCTTGTCATCGAGATGGTGAACAAGATAATTGCAAAAGCACTGAACCACCGTCAGTTCCGTGCATTGCTTGATGAAGTTGACAGCGAATATTCCGATCTCCTGCTACACAACAAAGTCCGATGGCTGTCCAGGGGTGAGGTTTTGCGTCGCTTTGTCGCTTGTTTAGAACACGTGAAAACATTCCTGAAAAGCAAAGACCTGAACTACCCGCAACTGGAAGATACCGAGTGGCTCGAAAAACTGCACTTTTTGGTGGATATGACAAGCCACCTAAACAAGCTGAATGAAAGTCTCCAGGGGCGGGAAACACTGCACTGCAAATGCTGGAAGCTGTTTTGTCATTCGAGCGCAAGCTGAGTGTCTTTGCCAGAGATGTACAGCGAGGCACGCTCTCCCACTTCCCCTCCCTGAGAGAACTCAAAGAAGCCCATCACGATCACACACTCAACAGTGATTATTTACAAGGTGCGATCGTTGAAATGCAAACTGCATTTGGGAGCAGATTTTGCGAGTTCCGAAAGGAAAAAATGACACTGTCTTTCCCTGTCACACCCCTGGAGATTGACCCGTCCTTGTTGAGCACATTTCCAGGAGTAAATCAAGCTGACCTTGAAATGGAAATGGCTGATATAGCCGACAAAGATTTATGGGTGTCCAAATTCAAACGTCTGACAGCCGAGCTTGAAGACGTCACTCGCCAGAAAGCCCAGCTTGCCCAAAGCCACAAATGGAGCGAAATTGAAAGCCTCCCAACACCCGAGAAACTTGTCTATAACACATGGAATGCTCTTCCTGACAGTGATAGGAACATGAAGACATATGCATTTGGAGTATTATCCATCTTTGGATCAACATACCTGTGCGAGCAGATTTTCTCAAACATGAACTACATCAAATCAAAATATCGCAGCCGCCTCACAGATGAGAGCTTGCAGTCCTGCGTCAAGATTAAAGTTACATCTTACATGCCCGATGTTGAGAAGCTGACCAGTGATGTCCGAAAACAGAAGTCACATTAAACGGGTAAGAACACAATCCTGTCATAGGCACATATTTAGTAACAAAGTGGCTGTTTTTATAAAGTGATTTCTGATTTTCCTCAGTATATATTTGGAATGACACTTCGGGATATTATTGTGTTTTGTTGCTCAGGCCCCAGGATAGCTGCGTTGGTTGCGTGTCAAAAGAGAAGAGGATGCTGCTGCGTTTTACCCTTGCACTGACTTGCTTGGCATTTGCACAGAAATCAAACTTAAACTGTATTAATTTGATTTTATATACTTTACCTTTTCAAAAGGCTGCTGTTTTATTTTTATAAATGCAGGCTGCGTTTTATTGCACTCTGTTTGTTGCCCAGATAAGGGGCACGTTATGCACGTTCCATTTTGTTGTCAAAATAAAAATGACATCAAAATCGGATTTCTTTATTGCATTTCTTTAATTTCATCAAAGCAATGAAACATAATTCATTAATATTGTAATGAAGTTAAACTCGAGGTGGCATCGTACAACAGAGTAGTCACGTGGTGCGTCATTCTCTACAGGATGCGCTGCAGGGAAAATAAACATTTAATCATGAAGGCTCATTATGTATTTGTAGCCAACTTAGTCATTTTGATAGTAGGCTAATATAGCTAATATAGATACATACAGCATGTGTTGCCTTCATTATAAGGCTTATATAAGGCTTTTAATTTTTTGAGGCTCCAGACATATTTGTTTTTTGTTTTTTTTTGGTCCAATATGGCTCTTTCAACATTTTGGGTTGCCGACCCCTGCTCTAGGCCTTCTGCCTGGTAGTTCCAACCTCAGCATCCTACTACCAATATACTCACTATCCCTCCTCTGTACATGTCCAAACCATCTCAATCTAGCCTCTCTGACTTTGCCTCCAAAACTTCTTACATGTGCTGTTCCTCTGATGTGCTCATCCCTGATCCTATCCATCCTTGATACTCCCAAAGAGAACCTCAACCTTTTCATCTCTGCTACCTCCAGCTCTGCATCCTGTCTTTTCCCCAGGGCCACCGTTTCTAAACCATACAACATCGCTGGCCTCAACACCGTCTTGTACACTTTTCCTTTCATTCTTGCCGATACCCTCCTATCACACATCACACGCCGATGGCATACCCCACCACTGTCTTACATCTCGCATAGCTGTTCTGCCACTCCAGACTTCCTCATGCAATACCACAGTTCTTCTCTTGGCACCCTGTCATATGCTTTCTCCAGATCCACAAAGGCACAATGCAGTTCCCTCTGACCTTCTCTGTACTTCTCTATTAACATCCTCAAAGCAAACACTGCATCTGTGGTGCTCTTTTTTGGCATGAAACCAAAGTGTTGTTCACAAATGCTGACCTCTGCCCTGAGTCTAGCTTCCACTATTCTTTCCCTTAACATCATTGTATGGCTCATCAAATTTATCCCTCTGGAGTTTCCACAAATCTGCACGTCTCCCTTGTTCTTAAAAATGGGCACCAGCACACTTCTCCTCCATTCCTCTGGCATCCTCTCACTCTCTAAGACCTTATTGAAAGTTCTTGTCAGGAAATATACTGCTAACTCTTCTAGACACTTCCATACCTCCACCGGTATGTCATCAGGACCAACTGCCTTTCCATTCTCCATCCTCTTCAATGCCCTCCTCACTTCACCTTTACTAATCTTTGCTACTTGCTGGTCCTCAACAGTCACCTCGCTACTCTTTTTTTCTCTTTCATTTTCCTCATCCATCAGCTCTTCAAAGTACTCTTTCCATCTTCCCAGCACACCTCTGTCATCAGTCAATACATTTCTCACTCTGTCCTTAATCACTCTCAGTGGCTGCATGTCCTTCCTATCTCTATTTCTCTGCTGTGCCAACCTGTATAAATAATTTTCTCCCTCTTTACTGTCCAACCGAGCATACAAGTCATCATAGGTCCTCTGTTTGGCCTTTGACATCGCTACCTTCACCTTACGCTATGTCTCCCTGTACTCCTGTTTACTCTCTTCGGTCCTCTCAATGTCCCACTTCTTCTTAGCTAACCTCTGCTTTTGTACACTCTGCTACACTTCCTCATTCCACCACCAAATCTCCTTATCTACTCTCCTTCCAGATGACAAGTATTCTCCGACCTGTCTCCCTGATCACATTAGCTGTAGTTGTCCAGTCATCTGGAAGCACTTCCTGATCACCCAAAGCCTGTTTCAACTCCTCCTTGAAGACAACCACAACTTTGTTTTCTGCTCTGCCATTGCCTTCTTCACCTTCCTCACCATCCTGCACACCACCATCCTATGCTGTTTCGCAACACTCTCACCCGCTACTACTTTGCAGTCACTGACTTCCTTCAAATTACATCGCCTACACAAGATGTAGTCTACCTGTGTGCTCCTCCGCTTTTATAAGTCACCCTATGCTCCTCTCTCTTCTGGAAGAAAGTATTCACCACAGCCATTTCCATCTTTTTTGCAAAATCTACCAACATCTGTCCTTCTGCGTTCCTGTCCTGGATACCAAACCTACCCATCACTTCCTCGTCCCCTCTGTTTCCTGCACCAACATGTCCATTTAAGTCTGCCCCAATGACCACTCTTTCACCTCTGGGGGTACTCTGCATCACTTCATCTAACTTACTCCAGAATCTCTCCTTCTCTTCTCACTCACATCCTGTCTGTGGTGCATAAGCAATAAGCACATTGAACATCACACCTCATCACACCTCACATTGAACATCAATTTCTATCTTGAGACTCATCACTCTGTCTGACACTCTTTTCACTTCTAGCACATTCCTGACAAACTCCTCCTTCAAGATGACTCTGACTCCATTTCTCTTCCCATCCACACCATGAAAAAACATCTTAAACCCTGCTCCTAAGCTTCTAGCCTTGCTACCTTTCCACCTGGTCTCCTGGACACACAGTATGTCCACCTTCCTCCTCTGCATCATGTCAGCCAGCTCTTTACCTTTTCTTGCCATAGTTCCAACATTCAAAGTACCTACTTTCAGTCCTAGACTCATGCCTTTCCTCTTCTCTCTCTCTGGCAACAGACACACCTCCCGCTTCTCCTTCTTCGACGTCTTCGACCAACAGTAGTCCAATTTCCATCAGCACCCTGTTGGTTGACAGCACTGATGGCGGTCGTTGTTAACTCGGGCCTCGACCGATCTGGTATGTCATTCTTTCTTGTGATTCGCATATTTTATTTGGCATTTGTTTTACACGGGATGCCCTTCCTGATGCAACCCTCTGCATTTATCTGGGCTTGGGACCAGCGTGAGGGAGAGACACTGGTTTATGCCCCCCCCTCACGGCTGCATATTTTATATATATATATATATATATACACACACACACACTCACATACATACATACGGTCCCCCAGTGCAGCTAACTGGGTCATCAAAGGCGGGCCATGTCTCTCGCTGTCTGTGGTAGAGGCATGTAAAAGAACCATTGCTGACTTTTGTAAACAGTAGGCTACAACGTCATCAGCGTGTTTCTGTCCCTTGCTAAAAAGGGTTGTGACAGGAAGGGCATCCGACATAAAAAAAAAACCTCTGCCAAAATCAAACCTGCGAATCAGATGATTCGCTGTTGCGACTCCCGAGTAAAAGGGAAAAAAGCTGAAAGGAAGACAGACAGAATATATATATATATATATACACACCCGGTCACTATCCGAGTTATGACCTAGATCATTTCCGACCAACCAGTAAGTCAGATTGGTCGTAAGTCAGATATTTAACACAATGAAACCACCCAGCACTCACTATGAATTCATGTGAAACGTATTCCATACCTGCACCGTCTTTCAACATGCAAAATAAACTTGTAGCCTTACTTTTCACTGCTCGCAATATCACTTTCACATTTCTTTGCCTATTATCTTCTGGTTGGGTATGTGTATGTGGTTATGTGTATGATGATACTTGAATTAATTGGGGTTGCTGCTTTCAGTGCTTTTTTAATGTGGTCCTTGTCATTCAAAATTGTAAAAAAAACGTGGCGTGGGAGAGACGGAGATCTCACTTTCATCTTTGTCTTCAACGGCAGTGCCTTCCTTGCTTTCTTGGTAGAATTGCCATCTAATGGATCGGACTTCTTCTTGGGGGCCATGGTAACGGGGTACAGAAAATGAATGTAAAATTGTACTGTATAAGAGATGTTACTGCTACGGTATCTAGTCACTCAGTGGTAGAATGCTGTGACATATGCTTGCACATGTCATAACTCAGATAATGAGTCCATAATATACTTGTTGATTTACATTAAAACTTTTACATATTTCATGTTTCTAATTTTTACATCTGAAAGCGAATGCAGCCATCATGCTACTTCCTTGACTTCCAGGAGAAAAATGCTAAATGTTTGGCTATTTTAACAAGGTACATACATCTGTTATATTGTCACATGAGTACAGTTGTGTTTAATTACTTGTTCCGCATTTATCAGCTGTCCTTGCAGACCTTACCTTGATAATTGACATTAATAATGTCTCGTTTAATAAAATTAAATACTGCATACACAAAATTAATATTTTCTTTGTTAGTATCATCAGCACTGAGGGCAGTGGTGGTCTAGTGGTATAGGGTGCTGGATCGCTGATCCAAAGGTTGGGGGTTCGAGTCCCACTCTCCACAAGATTGTCACTGTCTCCCCCAGTGCAGCTAACTGGGTTATCAAAGGCGGGCCATGTCTGTCACTGTCTATGGTGAGAGGCATGTAAAAGAACCATTGCTGACTTTCGTAAAGAGTAGGCTGCAAAGTCATCAGCGTGTTTCTGTCCCTTGCTAAAAGGGTTGTGACAGGAAGGGCATCCGACGTAAAAACCTCTGCCAAATCAAATGTGCGAATCACATGATTCGCTGTGGCGACTCCCGAGTAAAAGGGAAAACACCGAAAGGAAGACGACGAGTGTCTCAGGTTTGTGGGAATGAGTGTAAAATTGGTGACCCGGACACAGAAGATTCTGATGCCTCGTTCATGTCTTCATTAATGAATGAATTTGCAGATTTCTTTGGCGACAATGAAAAGACTTCAGCCGGTATAAAACCGGAGTTAGCAAAGTCGATTGGGGATGGACTGGCCAAAGCTCCAAATTTCACAAAGTTGAAAGATTTAATAGACAAATATTTTTGTCCCAAGCATTGTGAAGGCTTAGTGGTGGCGAAAGTAAATGAAGAAATCTGGCACGAGGCAAAAGCATACAGCAAAACAAGAGACATAAAAATGCAACATGTGCAAGACTTATTGGTTAAAGCCATGACCCCTATCATTCATGTTGCCGACATGCTGATGACAAGCATAATACAAGGACTTGAACAGCAAAGTGGCTTTGCAGAAAATGGGAGATGGGCTCAGACTCTTGACAGGTGCACAAGCAGACATAAATGTGAAAAGGCAAGGTGCATTTAAGTAGGACTTAACTGGGCCATATCAGCACCTTTGTACTTCTGGTATGATCACCACCAGTAAGTATGTGTTTGGTGAGAAGCTGCATCAGAAAATAAAGGACATTGTAGACTCTAAACAGATTGGAAAGAAAGGTTTTGTGTCCGACAGACCAAGATATCATCGGGACAAGCCACGGTTTCATCCATATAACAACAGTAGCTCTTGAGGTTACCACCAGCAAAACTTCAAGAAAGACCATAGGTACAGAGCAAAGCAAAGTTGAGGTGGGGGAAAAGGACAGAACCCTTTTTTACAGAAGCATCAGCGGGACGAAGGGTTCTGCAAGTAAAGGCAGAATTGTCAAAATGTAACAAGGTGAGGCACATACTTGAGTTTTTTCATGATAAATACTCCTGAAAACTTTTATGCTGGGAAAGTGTAACATTTTGCAAGTAAATAGGCTTAGATTTCATCTGATCCTTGGATATTATCTAATATTTAGGCTGTGGATATAAATTTTACTACAACACCATCCCTGCAGGCTATACCTGATGCTATTAAGTTTACAAAGAATGAGAGCATGCTCATTACATAATGACTTTCCCACATGTATGACAAAGGTATCATAGAGGCATGTGAACATGTAGATGGGGAATTTATATCAAATGTATTTTCTCGCATCAAGAAAAATGGTTCACTGAGAATCATTTTGAACCTCAAAACATTGATCGACAGCATTGAAACCTGCCACTTTAAAATGGACATTTTCAATTCTGCCATTTTTCTTGGGGAAAAAGACTGCTATTTTGCCTCTAGATTTAAAGGATGCCTACTTTAGTATTCCAGTAAGATATGAAGATAGGAAATATTTGAGATTTATCTGGAACAAAACTTTATTTCAGTTTACATGTCTCCCAAATGGGCTCGCGTCTACACCTAGAATCTTTAATAAGCTGATGAAACCAGTCTTTTCATCGCTTAGAAGTCAGGGGTTTCCAAACACCTCCTACATTGACGACTCTCTTTTGGTTAGTTTGACAAAACAACACTGTAAGGAGAATGTGGCAGCCACAGTGAAACATCTTGACAGTTTAGGTTTTACTGTACATCCTGATAAGTCTGTTTTTACACCATCTAAAGAAATTACGTACCTTGGATTTGTTCTCAACAGTGAGAGCATGACTGTTACATTGACAGATGACAAGAGGAGCAAAATTGTTCAAAAATGTCTGGAATTACTAAAGGGTGGACCATCAGAGTCACCATCAGAGGCTTGGCTGTTTTGATTGGTCAATTAAATGCGGCTGCACAAGGAATGAAACATGCCCCTGTTTTCTCCAAACGAATTGAAATTCTCAAAAATCATGGCTTGAAATTAGCGAAAGGCAATTTTGACTCGACAGTGTTGCTTAATTCAGATTGTGTGAATGATTTAACTTGGTGGATAAACAATACAGGCCCAAACCAATTCATGTTCCTCAGCCAGACGTGGTCGTTAAGACTGATGAATCAAAAACTGGTTGGGGAGAAGTGAAAGACTGTTCAAACTAGTACTAGTGGTTTATGGTCTGCTGAAGAAAGTGAACTTCATATCAATATTTTGAAATTAAATGCAGCTTTCTTCTGTGTACAAATATTGTTTTCATCCCATACAGACATCCATATCAGGCTAATGTTAGATAATACAACAGTGGTGTCCTATATTAACAATATGGGTGGGATGAAGGTTGGATGTAACAATGTCACTAGGGAACTGTGGCTATGGGCCATTGACAGGAATATTTGGTTGTCAGCTACTCATTTACCTTGGTTGTGTAATTATGAAGCAGATGAGTGTTCAAGGAAGTTCCCAGATGACAAAGAATGGCACTTAAGTGAACAGGTGTTTACACGAATGTGTGATGTGTTTGGAAGCCGGTTAGAGATTCGTTTGCTTCCAGACTATATACACACAATTGAACAGATGCATATCTTGGTACCCTGACCCCGGTGCAGAAGGTGTTGATGCTTTTACTGTGTTTTGGGGAAATTCTTATAACTATATATTTTGCCGTTTCAGTGTGAATGGCAGAGTCCTGCACAAAGTAATCAACGACGAGGCAGAGGTGCTCATGGTAGCACCGATATGGACAACCCAAAATTGGTTTACGAAGTTACTGGAATTGTCAATAGACTGTCCAAGATTGCTGCAAAAATCTCAATCCCTGTTACGACTCCTCAACCGGCCACAGTTTCAACATCCACTCCACAAGAAACTCAAACTAGCAGCATTCAGGATATCAGGGAAGGCTTGGGAAGTCAGGGCCTTTCACCATCAGTTACAAACATTATCCTGCAGTCATGGAGACATTCGACACACCAGCAATATGGGACATATTACCGAAAGTGGTTGTTTTTGCAGTGCAAAGGGTCTTGATCCCCTTTCCCCACCTTTGAGTGAGGCTTTATATTTCGAGTCAGTGTTATATGACTGGTCTTGGATACTCTGCAATTAATACAGCTAGATCAATTTTATCAAATTTATTAACTGTTGGAGATACTCCCTTTGGAAAACATCCACTAGTGATCAGATTCATGCTGGGCATTTTTAATATCAGACCTGCCATACCTAGATATAATGTCACTTGGAATGTACAGCATGTGTTGTTGTATTTGATAGATCAATTGACCTGTGATTTGTTAAAAGGATTGACACTTAAATTGGTCATGCTTACCCTGCTTTTATCAGGCCAAAGATTATTCAGGCCCTCCATCTCATTGACATTAGAATGTAGCCATGAGGCGGGGGGAGGCACTATCCAGTGTCTCTTCCCCTTATGCTAGTCCCAAGCCCGGAGAAATGCAGAGGGTTGCGACAGGAAGGGCATCTGGCGTAAAACTTTTTTCCAAAATACAAAATGCAAACCAGAAAGTCTAAACGCATACCGGATCGGTCGAGGCCCGGGTTAACAAATTATATAAAATAATAATATTTTATCAACAGTGTGTGTGTGTGTGTGTGTGTGTGTGTGTCAGGAGACCTGCTACTGGTAACCTGGAATCCAGTACCACCTGTTCAGCGTCGGGCCGTCAGCGACTAAACCAGCAACCCCACCATACACTTGTGGTGAGGAGGGTGGTTAGACATCTTTTTGAAATTAAAAACAAAATTCAACAAAGGGCACCAGCTCTGGAGAGCTACTAGTGGCCATCTAACACAATCAAACAGAGTAAATCAAACATGTAAAATATAAAGAGAACAATGGCTGGTAAAGTTTTGACTTTGAAAGTGGTATATCCTGGGAGTGGTACACTCCAACTCCAGTATTTTTCAGACTATAAGTCACACTTTTTTTTTTTTCATAGTTTGGCTGAAGATGCGACATATACTCCAGAGTAACTTAAATGTGAAATTATTACACATAATTCTGTTCATCATCATAATAACAGACATTTCAGTATGTCGTAACAGAACATGAACTGATGATGAAATGAGAAGAAAAAAAAAAACCTTGTTGCCTTTCATTACTTAAAATCATTTTAGAATACATCACTATCCAAACAAATAAAGGGTGCTATGTTAATATTAAGTATATGTTAAGGTATGTTAGTAGGAGGATAAAATTACATTTTCATCAAATGGGATGAATGATTATTTGTTTTCAGCTCTTGAAGAAAGCCCTCAAGGGGAAACCTGTGAAAAAAAAAAATACAATTTGTGAATATGACCTTTCTAAAATGGACACCACACATGCACACATATCCAACATGTCTGCCTTATACTACAATTCCAAGAATCTATTGCCATGTTTCAGGATACCTGATTACTGATTGGAAACTGTTGAATTGCAATCATCTCAAAGACTTTAAAAGACTCACGTTTTCATCACCACGGTGTGCACCACACTGTGCAGTGCACGGGAGTTGTTTTTTGCTATTCATATGGCAATCCTTTTGCGCATGTGCGTTGACGTGCCACCTACTGGAAATGAGGTTAATCATTTTGCCGTATATTTAGCAGACGATACCCATACTGCACTGTACTGAAAATATTTTTTACGGCACCATTTTGCACACTAGAAATAATCCTGGTAAAATGTATGTTTTACCAGTGGGATATCCATATGCCAAAGAATATGCCGTACGCTTAACTTTAAGGAAGCCTTCGAAAAGGCCACTTTTCTGCAGGCTTGCTCCTGTTGATACAGATTTAAACTTTTTGACCTATGGATGCAGTGCAATTCTACTTCAACGAATTTTATAGCGGGATTGAATACCCACATAGTCTTCTTCACCGATCGTTTCATAGTGTTTTCGATTGTATGTATCCTTCTTTCATACAATTTAAGGTAGCGATGCTGTTGGAACAACTTTATGCATTTTTCAAGCTCTTTTAATGATGAAAAGTTATCCCCGGCATGGAACGCAGGTTCTTCTATTGCCATTTTGACCATGTGACTGACGTCAGCTCGCACATGTGTGCACTCTCGTTTTTGAGAGGTGTACAAATAGCAAAACCTCGTAGAATACCGTGCCATATGGGTAGTCACTCTGAAAAAAAAAAGCTAACCACGGGCTAAAAGCTAGACCACATATGGCCACAGCTAGAGGAACGAGCTCACACATGGGTGCTTGAGCAACGTACCTCAGAGAGGGGCTTATCAACAGTGCTGCTGCGTCACCACGTCCAGGTAGTGAAATTATTTGATATAATTATTTTTTTCATAATATAATCAACATAATTTCATAATTATGTTTTATTTTTACACTCCCTAACCAGAACCGAACGTTCACAAACACCATGCAAACATTATTTGACAGTCCGTATAGCGTTTTGTTTGATTGCAAACGGTCATATAACCTTTGGACCATGTGAATGATGTTCTTTTTTTTTCCCTGTAAAAACACATTATTTCTTGTTATATTTTTTTTCAACAAAGAAGTAACAAAAAATAAATACAATCAGCATGACAGTTGCTAAAATTAAATACTTTAATACTTTAAACCTCTGTTCATTGGACGTTAGCAAAAAATTTTTACATGAACAAGTCTCGAAATATGATTTTTCGATCAGATAACAGTAGCCATAGCCATAGTATATCGTACTTGGCAAATCTGAATGTTGTTAGTTTGTTACATCAATGAAAATGAAAAACTGTAAGCAACATTATTATCCAAACAGTGCACACAACAAATGAACGGTCTCGGACTATTGGCTAAATCATGGATAGTATGGCTGGAAGCGTTGCACTTAGGTGCCAACGTACGTGTACAATAGTGCCTCGTCACTGTGCACATGCGCACAATTGCGTCTTGTCACTGCCTCAGTGATGAGGCACCATTTTTCAAACAAACAAGTCGTGGATCATATCAACTGTAATCAGACACAGAAATTGCATGATTTTTTTTTTTTTTTTTGTACCGTTGTGAAAATATGTAAAATAATCACTTGTGTCTTACTGGAAATTAATATTTTGTATGTAAAGTTGAAACTGTTGTATATCTCAGTAGACCCATATAGGTGATCATTGAGTATGGTATGACATATTTGTTAAAATCATGACATGAATAGCTTCACTACTGGTATTATTCGAATATTCTTAGCAGTTAGTCCTAAGCTGTGTTATTGTCCTAAATACTCGAGCCTAACTATCGAGTAAACTTTGCAATGTTGCAGGCTGCTTTTTTTATGCAAATGTGCACGTGTAGCCCTTAATAGGCTATTCTAACGCCAGACTGGCCATTCAAGGAGCTCGACTGAGCACCGAGTGCATAGTTTTGATTTAGTTGCTCTCAAACAAACAAAAAAAATCTATATTCATTAAAAAAAAACATTGATAGTAGCCCCTTAACTCGTAACCCTCCTTAAAAACGTCTTGGAGAGAAGTTCATAGCTCTCCAGAAATTATCAAATGACCATGTCATAAGGCCCAAAGGATCAGGCTGTATAGACCCTCTAATTATGTATTATATCCAGTTTAATAAATCTATTATAGATCTATAGACATTATAGGCCTATACAGGCTGAATCATTCTAAATTAGAACTGCTCAGCCGATTTTACCAAATTAATGTTGAATGTTAAAACTAACTGTTAGATTTAGTTAAAAAAAAAGAGGTAATTAACTTACCCACATTGTAAATCTTCTGTTAGATAATGTATATAGCTGAACAAATTTAGACTAAGATCACAAGTTACATACACTTGAAGCCACATAAATTGAAGTGCCGAGGGATCCCTGTATATTGTTTTTGTTTTCCTATAGACATAAACAAAACTTTAAAATTTCAAACTAAGCTCCTGTGCCATATTGATTTTTATATATCAAATATTGAACATTTATGATTCAAATATAATTCAAAATGACAGTTATATAACACTAGACAAAGTTTTTCTTTTTTTTCCAACTGTTTTACACTGTTGGTAATTTATAACTTATAGTTTTAGCATGTTTGACAGTTTTGACACCTGTATGAAGGCTGCCTGTGCTCGAAAAAAAAGAAAAACAAAAGGAACACTGTTGATAATGGTGAAGGGCAGCCACCCAGAAAGTCTTCCAGAAAATACTGTGTAATGCAAGCAACGAATGTAAGTGTTCAGCTTCGGCAAGGCTTAAAAGTAATTACTTTATAATACATCACTATTAAAGAACTAGTACTGTTTATTAAAGTACCCTTTTAAGTATGAAGGATTGCACATACATCATATACATGTACATAATCATGAAATGT
Organism: Plotosus lineatus; assembly: GCA_024760905.1. Classification (NCBI taxonomy): domain Eukaryota; kingdom Metazoa; phylum Chordata; class Actinopteri; order Siluriformes; family Plotosidae; genus Plotosus; species Plotosus lineatus. The sequence goes on from CM045744.1 coordinate 14,384,482, forward strand.
TGATTTTGTTTGGTTAGTCTGTATAGTAAGTAACTGACAAAAATGTGAAGCTTAATTACATGTACAAATGGTTTTAAAACTTGCAAAATTAATGATTATCACCGTTATAGTTCTGAAAGTTGTTTGAATTGCAGAAGGAGTAATGTCTTTCCTACTTCAAAAGTGATAAGCATTAGCCTGTGTCCCCCTTTCTTGGGTGAAAAGTCAGAAAACCACTTTGGCACATGGCACCACCAAAAGAGAATACACGTGTTGGTGGCTGGCTGAGGGGTCAGAAGATGCAACAGCATCTACATTTTGCATGCTGGTGAGCAGCTGCTCAGAACCGGACTATGAATTTTGGCAGGAACACAGAGGTGTGAAGCTGGGTACTTTTGAAGAACTGCAGAAGTGACATTCGGCCCTAGAGAAGTACGAGGGTCTAACATCAACAGACAGTGACGAAATCCCCAAGGTTTTTGATATCATCACTACTGAAGCGAAAGAAAATCTGAAGGTGAAAAAGAGAAATCAACGTGAACAGTTGGCCATTCTTACCCATGCACGGGAAAGGGCCAGTGAATCAGTTGATTTTGACAGGTCAAGAGTAGCCCTAAAACCGACTGGCAGCACAACAGCACAGCTAGCAGTCAACATGCTGAAGAACCAAGCAGGAAGCAGCACATTAGATGTGAATACAACTGCTACGCCTGTTTCAGAAAAAAGTTCTTCCAGATTGTGACGCCTCCATTGCACGCTACCCTCTGCATCTTCTATTACGGCAACTAAGTTCATGTTCCCCTTAACCACATCCATAAATTCACTCTTTGGTCTCCCTCTAGGCCTACTGCCTGGTAGTTCCAAACCTCAGCATCCCACTGCCAATATATTCACTATCCCTCCTCTGTACATATCCAAACCATCTCAGTCTAGCCCCTCTGACTTTGTCTCCAAAATCTCTTACATGTGCAGGGATGGGAATTTTCCGCCAATCGGCAGATTTCCGCCTTTTTGTAAGTCAAATGGGTCATTTTTAAGATTGATGCAAATCAGGTGTAAAAATCTGGGGGGTGGGGGGTGTAGTAGTTCCTTCATCACTGGTCATCTGGTCATATTATATCCAAATCCAAATACACGAGGTGCTACCCTTGTTTTGTTTATCTGTGTGGTTGTTGATATCGCCTAGTGGAGTGAAACACAGCTGGTTCTGGTTTATTGCACGTGTTAGGCATCGTAATATGACAAGTCAGTCTGGTCATCTTGCCATGGGCCTGTGGCCCAGAGAGCGTCAGATCATCAGCAGAAGTTATCGAGCTGCATTATGTATACATATGAGTATGAATGATATTATTTAAGTGTTATGTTAGAATTAAATTAGAAAGCTTCGTGAACATGAATAAATTCTACTGATATTATTAAACTCAGTATTCTACAAATAGGCCTACAGGTACATAGTTTAAAACAGGGGTCAGGAACCTATGGCTCTCATAAATCAGGTGGCCTTTCTTAACAGAATAACGGATACACAATTTCACTGTCATGTAAATAAAAATACAAAAAAGCCGTCAAATTAAACAAAAACAGATGAATAAATCTCACACATTTAATTCTATTTATCTATGTTCAATGCCACGTCACTGTGGAACGAAGCGGAGAGACAATCCTTTCTGTATGTGGGCGGGTCTAATAGCTTTAAACTCTAATTTTATTGGATTATAACAACAGCCACAGACTGTGCGTGTTGTTTTTGAGTAAAGAGATAAATTTCCATTGTTTTTGATCAGCTCATTTGCATGAAGCCAAACACAGCTGGCAAGCAAACACAAATGGACAGACATGGAAAAACTTCAACCTGTCGACCAGCTGATTGCCAAAATTTGGGACGCGCTTCCTGTCACATAAACACTGCAACGTGTGAGTCCTGTCATGTCGAGTCATAACCCTGTTTCAATCATACTATAAAGCCATCAGCAAACATATACAGCACCAGAAGTCGCATTAATAGTAAGCAGTGCTGTAGTGGTGATTACATGCCGTTACACGCCGTGTACCCACTTGTTTCAGTGGCGGAGTACTGAGGTAATATGGTGTACTTTATAGTTGATCAACGTAAATTTCCGTGACTGTAAATTAAAAGCGGAGATGAAGTGCTAAATAGTTTGAAAGCCAAAGCTTCACTCCTCCCCGTGCTTCGTGCACCTGCAGCTGCGCACCTCGGTCGCTTCGCTGCCATCATGTACTCACTATTTTTTGACCACTACAGCATGGATAGTAAGAAGTACTTTTCTCATGAATAAATAACTTCATTATGATAATGTCGATGAAAATAAATTCAAAGTCTTACTTACTTACTTTAAGTAAGTAAGTAGGTAATGTTTAAAATAAATTAAGAGTCTTATTATAATCTAAAATTGTTATATATAAATGTTACTTTGTAATGTAAATCACAGATATCACCTCCATACCGGATCGGTCGAGGCCCGGGTTAACAATAACCTCCATCAGTGCTGTTAACCAACAGGGTGCTGATGGAAATTGGACTGATGTTATATAATTGAAAAGAGTGTCAGACAGAGTGATGAGCCTCAGGTTAGAAATTGAAGGTGTGATGTTCAATGTTGGTAGTGCTTATGCCCTACAGGAAGGATGTGAGCTAGAAGAGAAGAAGAGATTCTGGAGTGACTTAGATGAGGTGATGCAGAGTACACACACAGGTGAAAAAGTGGTCATTGGTGAAGCATTCAATGGACATGTTGGTGCAGGCAACAGAGGGGACGAGGAAGTGATGGGCAGGTTTGGTATCCAGGACAGGAACACAGAAGGACAGATGTTGATCGATTTTGCAAAAAGGATGGAAATGGCTGTGATGAATACTTTCTTCCAGAAGAGACAGGGGCATAAGGTGACTTTTCAAAGCGGCGATAGGAGCACACACATAGACTACATCTTGTGCAGACGATGCAGTTTGAAAGAAGTCAGTGACTGCAAAGTACTAGTGGGTGAGAGTGTTACCAAACAGCATAAAATGGTGGTGTGCAGGATGACGCTGATGGTGAGGAAGGTGAAGAAGGCAAAGGCAGAGCAGAAGACAAAGTGGTGGAATCTGAAAAAGGAAGCGTGTCGTGTTGTCTTCAAGGAGGAGTTGAAACAGACTTTCGGTCGTAAGGAAGTGCTTCCAGATGACTGGACAACTACAGCAAATGTGATCAGGGAGACAGGTAGGAGAGTACTTGGTGTGTCCTCTGGAAGGACAGTAGATAAGGAGACTTGGTGTTGGAATGAAAAAATGCAAAAATACACTATGCCTATATATACTAGGTGAAAAAGTTGTCATTGGTGCAGACTTCAATAAACACGTTGGTGCACACAACAGAGGGGACAAGGAAGTTTTGGACAGGTTTGGTATCCAGGACAGGAAAACAGAAGGACAGAGGTAGGAGAACATGGGTAGACTACATCTTGTGTAGGCGATGTAATTTGAAGGCTGGACAGTAATGAGAGAGAAAATGATTTTTACAGGTTGGCACAGCAGAGAAATAGAGATGGGAACGACGTGCAGCAAGTTAGAGTGATTAAGGACACAGTGGGAAACGTATTAACTGATGACAGAAGTGTGCTGGGAAGACGGAAAGAGTACTTTGAAGAGCTGATGAATGAGGAAAATGAGAGAGAGAAAAAAAGAGTGGAATAGGTGACAGTTGAGGACAAGGAAGTAGCAAAGATTAGTAAGGGTGAAGTGAGGAGGGCATTGAAGAGGATAAAGCATGGAAAAGCAGTTGGTCCTGATGATATACCTGTGGAGGTATGGAAGTGTCTAGCAAGGTAGCAGTAGATTTTCTGACAAGAACATTCAACAAGGTCTTAGAGAGTGAGCAGATGCCTAAGGAATGGTGGAGAAGTGTGCTGGTGTCCATTTTTAAGAACAAGGGAGACATGCAGAGTTGTGGAAACTACAGAGGGATAAAGTTGATGAGCCATATGATGAAGTTATGGGAGCGAATAGTGGAAGCTAAACTAAGGGCAGAGGTCGGCAATTGTGAACAACAGTTTGGTTTCATGCCAAGAAAAAGCACCACAGATGCAGTGTTTGCTTTGAGGATGTAATAGAGAAGTAGAGAGAAGGCCAGAGAGAGCTGCATTGTGCCTTTGTGGATCTGGAGAAAGTAAGCAGATGCTGAAAGAATGGTGGAGAAGTGTGCTGGTGCCCATTTTTAAGAACAAAGGAGATGTGCAGAGTTGTGGAAACTACAGGGGGATAAAGTTGATGAGCCATACGATGAAGTTATGGGAGAGAATAGTGGAAGCTAGACTCGGGGCAGAGGTCAGCATTTGTGGACAACAGTTTAGTTTCATGCCAAGAAAGAGCACCACAGATGCAGTGTTTGCTTTGAGGATGTAATAGAGAAGTAGAGAGAAGGCGAGAGAGAGCTGCATTGTGTCTTTGTGGATCTGGAGAAACCATATGACAGTGTGCCGAGAGAGGAACTGTGGTATTGCATGAGGAAGTCTGGAGTGGCAGAGAAGTATGTTAGAGTGGTGCAGGACATGTATGAGAGATGTAAGACAGTGGTGAGGTGTGCTGTCAGCGTGACCAAATAATTCAAGGTGGAGGTGGGACTGCATCAAGGATCAGCTCTGAGCCCTTTCTTCTTGTTTGCTACGTTGATGGACAGGCTGACAGACGAGGTGAGACAAGAATCTCCATGGACTATGATGTTTGCAGATGACATTGTGATCTGTAGTGAGAGCAGAGAACAAGTGCAGCAAAACTTAGAGAGGTGGAGGTTAGCCTCCTGGAAAGGAGAGGAATAAGGTTAGCCACAGTAAAACAGAATACATTTGTGTGAATGACAAGGACCCAAGAGGAATGGCGAGGTTACAGGGTGCAGAGATAAGGAAGGTGGAGGATTTTAAGTACTAGTCCTTCTAAAAAAAATAGCATATTGTGATAAAGTTCATTATTTCCTGTAATGTACTGAGAAACATTAAACTTTTATATATTTTAGATTCATTCCACACAACTAAAGGATACTCAGCAACAAAAGTTCCTGTAACAAAAACATTTTTAGATAATTTTGACCAAATTTTTTCTTCAGCCATAAAAACATGTTCACAATACGATAAAAGGCCACACAAACACAACTTTCACATGTCATTTTGAGAAACGACAAAAAATGACTGCACATGCAATATTGTGGAAAATGGGTTAGTCTGTCTGTATTGAAACATGCCTTTATGAGAAATTTTTTCATTGTTGATACAGACACGTTCAATAAATGCCACATGAAAAAACATTGAATTGTGAGTGGTAAGTAAACTGTTAAGATGCCACGACTTTCTGAAAATGACCTATGGCGGGCTCTTGGAATGTTCCAAGCCGGAACCACACAACAGGAAATTGCTTGTCAGTTTAATGTCCATTGGAACACTGTGCGGAACTTGTGGCATCGGCACCAGCAAACCAATCAAGTCCGAGATCGTCCCCACAGTGGTCGACCACCGGTAACAACACAACGACAGGACAGCTGGATAAGACAGGTACACCTCCGGAACCGGTTCCAAGCAGCATCAGTCACAGCTGCAACAATACCAGGATTAAGGCGGATATCGTCACAAACGTCCAGCAAGAAGGCCGATTATCTCCTTTCAGCATCGACAACAGCCCCGACATTGGACAAGACAGCATTTGAGGTGGCCATTACGTCAATGGAACAGAGTCCTGTTCACAGATGAGTCCAGGTTCATGTTGAACAGAGCCGATGGCCGTGTACGAGTGGACCGTCAATGTGGTGAGCGTTACGTTAACAACTGTGTTATGAAAGTTGATCGCTTTGGAGGCAGCAGTGTGATGGTCTGGGGCGGCATAACGGCTACACACAAGACAGATCTGATCGTCATTGCTGGTTTTACCATTCAGAAGGCAAGATGGACCAGGAATGACGTTACAGCAGGACAATGCTCGGCCACATGCTGTTTGGATTGTTCAACAGTTCCTGGCACAGAACAATGTCGATGTCCTTCCCTGGCCAGCAAGATCCCCAAACTTGTCCCCTATCCAGCACGTCTGGGATGAAATGGATCGATGCCTGAGACTTTTCCCGAATCCGCCTGCAACGCTTCAGCAACTGCAACAACGTCTCCATCAGATCTGGAATGACATCCCACAGCGCTGCCACGCACGGCTTGTTCATTAGATGCGACGGAGATGTGTTGCCTGCATCAACGCAGCTGGTGGTCATACTCGATATTAGAGTGTGAACTTTGAATTGACCCCTACAACATCCGAATGACGATTTAACTCTTTCGAAACGTCCCAAGGAAAGAATAACGATAGACACGTCCTTGCCAGATGTCAGTTTTGTGAAATAAACATAACTGTCACATTTTGCTTTTTATGTTTTCTTTTATATGAGTTTGAATGGTGTAGCCTTTTATTGTTTTAATATTGATAATTTTGGCAAAAAAGTAAAGAAAAACCAAAAATCCCTATCTCAAAAAATTAGCATACTTCGTCTGACCAATAATAAAAGTGTTTTTAATACAAAAAAGTCAACCTTCAAATAATTATGTTCAGTTATGCACTCAATATTTGGTCGGGAATCCTTTTGCAGAAATGACTGCATGTGGCATGGCATGGAGGCAATCAGCCTGTGGCATTGCTGAGGTGTTATGGAGGCCCAGGATGCTTTGATAGCGGCTTTAAGCTCATCCACAGTGTTGGGTCTGGTGCCTCTCAACTTTCTCTTCACAATATCCCACAGATTCTCTATGGAGTTCGGGTCAGGAGAGTTGGCAGGCCAATTGAGCACAGTAATACCATGGTCAGTAAACCATTTACCAGTGATTTTTGCACTGTGAGCAGGTGCCAGGTCATGCTGAAAAATGAAAATCTTCATCTCCATAAAGCTTTTCAGCAGATGGAAGCATGAAGTGCTCCAAAATCTCCTGATAGCTAGCTGCATTGACCCTGCCCTTGATAAAATACAGTGGACCAACACCAGCAGCTGACATGGCAACCCAGACCATCACTGACTGTGGGTACTTGACACTGTACTTCAGGAATTTTGGCATTTCCTTCTCCCCAGTCTTCCTCCAGACTCTGGCACCTTGATTTCTGAATGACATGCAAAATTTGCTTTCATTCGAAAAAAGTACTTTGGACCACTGAGCAACAGTCCAGTGCTGCTTCTCTGTAGCCCAGGTCAGGCGCTTCTGCCGCTGTTCTGGTTCAAAAGTGGCTTGACCTGGGGAATGTGGCACCTGCAGCCCAATCCACTGCTTCCACAGGTCCCCCAAGGTCTGGAATCGGCCCATCTCCACAATCTTCCTCAGGGTCCGGTCTCCTCTTCTGGTTGTGCAGTGGTTTGTGCCACACGTTTTCCTTCCCACAGACGTCCCACTGAGGTGCCTTCATACAGCACTGTGGGAACAGCCTATTCACTCAGAGATTCCTTTCCGTGTCTTTCCCTCTTGCTTGAGGGTGTCAATGATGGCCTTCTGGACAGCAGTCAGGTCGGCAGTCTTACCCATGATTGCGGTTTTGAGTAATGAACCAGGCTGGGAGTTTTAAAAGTCTCAGGAATCTTTTGCAGGTGTTTAGAGTTAATTCATTGATTCAGATGATTAAGTCAATAGCTTGTTTCGAGTAACTTTTCATGATATGCTAATTTTTTTAGATAGGGATTTTGGGTTTTCATGAGCTGTATGCCAAAATCATCAGTATCAAAACAATAAAAGACCTGAAATATTTCAGTTGGTGTGCAATGAATCTAAAATATATGAAAGATTAATCGTTATCAGTACATTACAGAAAATAATGAACTTAATCACAATATGCTAATTTTTTGAGGAGTTGTATATTTTCTTCCATTCAAATTGCACAACTTCATCTGGATGCTGCACATTTAACCATTTGCACACTGTGTGTGTGTGTGTGTGTGTGTGTGTGTGTGTGTGTGTGTGTGTGTGTGTGTGTGTGTGTGTGTGTGTGTGTGTGTGTGTGTGTGTGTGTGTGTGTGTGTGTGTGAGAGAGAGAACTAATCTTCAAGAACGCCAAGCATTCCGGCATCTTCAAAGCCGAATTCTAGCGTTGAATTTAACATCTATACTAATACTGCTAGACAGCACAAATGACATTTCACTCTCCTTTTCTAGAAATTATGTGTATTCACAATCTTAGAAATACACTTAATCGCTGTTAAAGAAGAGAAAGTCGGAGATAAGTTTCGCATGCGGTATACTAGACTCAGGAAGTATACTGGAAGTTAAAGTGTGACGAACACTGCGCATGTGGAAGCCCAAGCTGACAAATCAGTGTGCTCATTTCAGATCTTCCTTAGCAACTAGCCTGCATTGTTTACATGAATATCACCTTTATAACCTTTATTGTATTCACTGAAGTGGCATTTTAATATCAAAACAGTATAAAAAAATGGAGCGACGGCTTCATGACAGTTCTTCTGGTGTATGGGTTATAGTGTTTTGAACCGGACTCTGTGAATAATTGCAACGAAACTGAAGTGGCAGAAATGCTATTTTTTTGAGAAAGACTAGTACTTAGGCTCAACAGTCCAGAGCAATGGAGAGTGTGGAAAAGAGGTGAAGCAGAGTGTGCAGGCAGGTTGGAATGGTTGGAGAAAAGTGTCTGGTGTGACGTGTGATAGGAGATTATCAGCAAGGATGAAAGGAAAAGTGTACAAGACGGTGTTGAGGCCAGTGATGTTGTATGGTTTAGAAACAGTGGCACTGATAAAAAGATAGGATGCAGAGCTGGAGGTAGCAAAGATGAAAATGTTGAGGTTTTCTTTGGGAGTAACAAGGATAGATATCATCAGAAATGAGTAGATCAGAGGGACAGCACATGTAAGAGGTTTTGGAGACAAAATCAGAGATGCTAGATTGATATGGTTTTGACAGGTACAGGGGGGGGGTAGTGAGTATATTGGTAGTAGAATGCTGAAGTTGGAACTACCAGGCAGAAGGCCGAGAGGAAGACCAAAGAAGATACTTATGGATGTGGTGAAGCAGGACATAAAGGTAGTTGGAGTAAGAGTAGAAGATTCAGCGGACATTGTGAGATGGAGATAGATAATTTGCTGTGGCGACCCCTGAAGGGAAAAGCCGAAAGGAAAAGAAGAAGGCAAATGTATTGCCTGATGACAGAAGTGTGCTGGGAAGATGAAAAGAGTACTTTGAAGAGCTGATGAATGAAGAACATAAGAGAGAAAAAAGAGTAGAAGAGGTGACCGTTGAAGAGCAGGAAGTATCAAAGATTAGTATGGGTGAAGTGAGGAGGACATTGAAGAGGATGAAGAATGGAAAGGCAGTTGGTCCTGATGATATACCTGTGGAGGTATGGAAGTGTCAAGAAGAGGTAGCAGTAGATTTTCTGACAAGAACATTCAACATTGTCTTAGAGAGTGAGCAGATGCCGGAGGAATGGAGGAGAAGTGTGCTGGTAGCCATTTTTAAGAACAAGGGAGATGTGCAGAGTTGTGGCAACTACAGAGGGATAAAGTTGATGAGCCATATGATGAATTTATGGGAAAGAATAGTGGAAGCTAGGGCAGAGGTCAGCATTTGTGAACAACAATTTGGTTTCATCCCAAGAAAGAGCACCACAGATGCAGTGTTTGCTTTGAGGATGTTAATAGAGAAGTACAGAGAAGGTCAGAAGGAGCTGCATTGTGCCTTTGTGGATCTGGAGAAAGCATATGAGCAGGGTGCCGAGAGAAGAACTGTGGTATTGTATGAGGAAGTCTGGAGTGGCAGAGAAGTATGTTAGAGTGGTGCAGGACATGATGTAAGACAGTGGTGAGGTGTGCTGTCAGCGTGACCAAATAATTCAAGGTGGAGGTGGGACTGCATCAAGGATCAGCTCTGAGCCCCTTTATGTTTGCGATGGTGATAGACAGGCTGATAGACGAGGTTAGACAGGAATCTTCATGGACTATGATGTTTGCAGATGACCATGTGATCTGTAGTGTGAGCAGAGAACAAGTTCAGGAAAATATTGAGAGGTGGAGGTATGCCCTGGAAAGAAGAGAAATGAAGGTTAGCCTCAGTAAATCAGAATACATGTGTGAGAATGAGAACGATGATGTTACAGGGAGCAGAGATAAAAAAGGTGGAGGATTTTAAGTATTTAGGCTCAACAATCCAGAGCAATGGAGTGTGTGGAAGAGGTGAAGAAGCATGTTCATCCAGGTTGGAATGTTTGGAGAAAAGTGTCTGGTGTGACGTGTGATAGGAGATTATCAGCAGGAATGAAAGGAAAAGTGTACAAGTCGATGATGAGGCCAGTGATGTTGTATGGCTTAGAAACAGTGGCGCTGAGGAAAAGACAGGAGGCAGAGCTGGAGGTTGCTGAGATGAAAATGTTGAGGTTCTCTCTGGGAGTAACGAGAATGGATAGGATCAGAAATGAGTTCATCAGTGGGACAGCCCATGTAAGATGTTTTGGAGACAAAATCAGAGAGGCTAGATTGAGATGGTTTGGACATGTACCATGTACAAAGAAGGGATAGTGAATATATTGACAGTCGGATGCTGAGGTTTGGAACTACCAGGCAGAAGGCCTCGAGGAAGACCAATGAAGAGATTTATGGATGTTGTGAAGGAAGACATGAAGGTCATTAGAGTAAGAGAAGAAGACGCAGAGGACAAGGTAGGGTGGAGGCAGATGATTCGCTGTGGCGACCCTTCAAGGGAACAGCCGAAAGGAAAAGAATATATGTGTGTGTGTGTGTGTGTGTGTATATATATATATATATATATATATATATATATATATATATATATATATAAGATAAGATAAGATACAGCTTTATTAATCTCACAATGGAGAAATTCACTGTTACAGGCTCTTGAGGTACCATCAGTAGGGGGTGCAAGAATAGATACATATACAAACATACACACTTACATATATATTGTATAAGTAAATAAATAAATAGATACATAAATAGTATAATAAACAATAAAAGAAAAGAAGAGAACGACTTTATAGACTGGCCTGTATTAAAGTGTAATGTATCTGAGTGCAGAGTAGATGGGTTGATATGGTTCACAGTCAGTGGGGTAGATGTGGTTGATTAAAGTGCACAGGGTTTTTATTGCACATAACCGGTATTTTCACAGACCGTTACAAAGTGGCGTTGTACAGTCTGACAGTGGTGGGAATGAACGACCTGCGGTAGCGCTCCTTCCTGCACTGAGGATGTCTCAGTCGTCCACTGAAGGAGCTACTCAGCATCTCTACAGTCTGGTGAAGTGGGTGAGAGCTGTTGTCCATGATGGATGTGAGCTTTGCTACCATCCTCCTCTCGCTCACCTCCTCCACAGAGTCCAGTGGGCAGCCGAGGACAGAGCTGGCCCTCCTGACCAGCTTGTTCAGTCTTTTTCTGTCCCGCTCTGTGCTGCCCGGGGCCCAGCAGATGGCCTATGGCCTATAACTGTTAATACAATTTTTAAAAATAATTTTAATAATTAATTTTCATACGGTTGTCTTTCAAAATATTCTTTCCACGAGACATCAATTAAGCTCCTTTTTGTAAGTCTCACCCCAAACCTTTTGGGGGGCTTCACCCCCCTGTACCCCCCCAGCAAGGGTGCTGCCCCCACACCTCTACAGGCGCCTTGACCCCTGCCAATTTCTCCTCCTTTCCCATAAAGACATGTTCTCATCCCTGCATGTGCTGTCTCTCTGATGAGCTCATTCCTGATTCTATCCACCCTCGTTTCTCCCAAAAAGAACCTCAACATTTTCATCTCTGCCAACTCTTCTGCCTCCTTTTTCTCAGTGTCACTGTTTCTAAAGTATACAACATCACTGGCCTCAACATCGTCTTGTACACTTTTTTTTTTTTTTTTTTTTTTTTTTTTTTTCTGTTAGTGTGATGAGATACCCTGAAGTTGAAGGCCAGGGTTGGATATTTGTCGCCTGAGGCCAGATGACACATGGTGACGGCTAGTTTCAAATTAGGACTGAGTGCGCTTCTGAAGTTAGTATCCTTCTTTGTCAGCCTCAGTACTTAAAATACTCCACCTTTTTTATCCCTGCTCCTTTTAACTTCTCTGTTCCTTTTGGGTCCTTCTCGTTCACACACATGTATTCTGTCTTACTGGGGCTAACCATCATTCCTCTCCTCTCCAGGGCATATCTCCACCTCTCTAGATTTTCCTGCACTTGTTCTCTGCTCTCACTACAGCTCACAATGTCATCTGCAAACATCATAATCCATGGGGATTCTTGTCTAACCTCGTCTGTCTGCCTGTCCATCACCCTAGCTTACAAGAATTGGCTCAGAGCTGACCTTGATGCAGTCCCACCCCCACCTTGAACTGTTCTGTCACCCCGACAAGCACACCTCACCACTGTCTTATATCTCTTATACATGTTCTGCACCACTCTGACATACTTCTCTGCCACTCCAGACTTCCTTATGCAATACCACAGTTCCTCTCTCGGCACCCTGTCATATGCTTTCTCCAGATCCACAAAAGCACATTGCAGCTCTCTCTGACCTTCTCTATGCTTCTTTTCCCATCCACACCATGGTAGAACAGCTTAAACCCTGCTCCTAAGCTTCTAGCCTTGCTACCTTTCCACCTGGTCTCCTGAACACACAGTATGTCCATTTTCCTCCTCTACATCATCTCAGCCAGCTTTCTAGCTTTTCCTGCCATAGTTCCAACATTCAAAGTTCCTGCTCTCAGTCTTAGACTCGTGCCTTTCCTCTTCTCTCTCCACTTACGCACACGCCTCCTGCCTCTCCTTTGACCAACAGTCGTCCAGTTTCCACCAGCACCCTGTTGATTAACAGCACTGATGGTGGTCATTGTTAACCAGGCCTCGATCGATCCGGTATGGAGGTAACATTGCTGCTTTGCATATAAAATCTCGTGCAGGTTTTACGTTGGATGCCCTTCCTGACACAATCCTCTGCATTCATCTGGGCTTGGGACCGGTGTGAGAGAACAATAGTTCTGATTTTATTGTAAATGTATTTAGCCTTTTAATGGCATTGCTGTGGGGAATTTTGACTGAATTCTGTTATGACATATCATGATACTGAATTTTGTGCAATAAATATACAATAGATTTGCTTTTATTTGCTGTGATATCGATAAAGATGTTGTGCATGATGAAAGACACGTTTTGTTTTTTGTTTTGTTTGTTTGTTTTTTATTTTGAGGATGACCAGGGTCAATGCAGGCATGTGGGAGCTGCCCCTCAGTGTTTACATTTCTTTTGATGATTTAACTTGTGATAAAGTAACAATTTTCTGTTTTTTTTTTTTTTATTCAGGAAAGTCAAAATGAAATGATTAAGGGCTTAATCACTCAGTGCATCAGAATTCTAGACAACAGGATAAAGGAACTCAGCAACCACCTTTCGAATGAGGCTAACACCACTCGGGTCGCACCTCAGAGGCAGGCCAGGATGAAGTGGCCATGATAGTTGTCAAACGTATGGCCAGTTCAACCTCAGAGGTGCAAGCCAAAACAAACTACATCCAGTGCTCGGAGATCATGGGTTTTCCCATACAAACATCAGTAGAAGATGTGTGTATTGTTGTTCTATTACTTATTTTAATTTCACATTTACTAATGTAAATTCAATTATTTTCTTTGACAAATAAATGGTTTGATGACTATTATTCTAAATTACTTTTTTCAAATCTAATACCAACTGTGCAGCTGCAATTTACATCTGTTGGGTTTTAACACCCGAGCCTAGTGGCTAATCAGGCCGGTGCTTATCCCTGGTTTCTGTAGCGTGAAGCGACTAGGAGTTCAACTCCTCCTGGATGGGATGCTAATCCATCGCAGGTTACCTTCCCAAACAATTCAGCCCGAAGTCACGGGAAGCATGAGAGAATAGGTTTATCAGTTGCTGGAGGTCATATTCTGTGTGTGCAATGACGGCTGCATTGTCTGCAAAGAGCATGTCTCTTCTGGTGATTTCATGGTCCTTGGTCTTAGCTCTGAGTCTTGCAATGTTGTACAGCTTGCCTATCTGATCTTGTATGCATGTACACTCCTTCGGTCAAGGTCCTAAAGGCGTGTTTAAGAAGGAGGGAGAAGATGTCAAAGAGTGTCGGGGCAAGGACGCAGCCTTGCTTCACACTGCTCTTGATGTTGAAAAGTTCTGACATGCTGCCCTTATACCGGATGGTTGCCGTCATGTCATCATGGAATGATCTAATCATACTGTGCAGATTCAGGGGGCATCTGATCTTCAGAAGGATGTTGAAAAGCCAGTCCTGCTAACCAGGTCAAATGCCTTGGTTAGATCAATGAAGGCAATGTAAAGATTTTTCTGTTGTTCCCTGCATTTCTCCTGGAGTTGGCGAATGGAGAAAATCATGTCCACTGTTGAGTGTGCTGTGCGGAAACCGCATCGGGATTCAGAATAGACACATTCAGCCAGTTGCTGGAGTCATACAAGCAAGACACGAGCATACACTTTGTCCACAATGCTCAAGAGAAAGATGCCTTTATAGTTGTTACAGTCACTCCTGTCCCCTTTCTTCTTATACAAGGTGACAATTTTCGCATCTTTCATGTCTTGAGGAACGCCACCTTCACGCCAGCACTGGCAAAGGGTGCCATGCTAGTGGCTGCAGGTTGGCAGACTTGCAGTGCTTGATGAGATCAGGAGGGATGCCATCTGTTCCAGGGGCTTTACCACAGGCCAAGCTGTCGATAGCCTTGCTGAGTTCCACCAATGTTGGTTCAGCGTCTACGTCCTCCATGATACGTAGAGGTTCGATGGCATCCAATGCTGAGTCGACAACACTGTTCTCTCTGGAGTAAAGCTCGGAGTAGTGCTCTACCCATCACTCCAATTGTTTCCCCTTGTCGGTGATCACTTCCCCACTGATGGATTTGAGGGGTGCTGTTTTGTTCCGAGTTCGTCCGAGAGCTTTTGTGATGCCAATGTACATGCCTTTGATGTTACCTGTGTCCGCTGCAGTCTGGATGTCATGACTGAACTTTTGCCAATACTCGTTGGCACATTTTCTTGCTGTCCGTTGGACCTTGCTCTGAGCTGCTCTTAATGTCTTAAGGGTCTTTTTGCTTGGAGAACAGTTATATTCAGCAAGGGCCATCCGTTTTGCTATGACGGGGTCATCTCTGCGGACTTCGCATCGAACCAGTCAGAGCTCTGGGAGGTCTTCTTTTCGAAGATGGCTAGTGATGTATGAATACACTCATGTAGGTGGATCCAGGTATCTGACGCTGTACTTTGAAGATTTTTTGTGGAGATGGCTTCTTTGAGGGTCTTCGCAAATTCCTTGATATTTGCTTCTTGCTGCATCTTGATGGTGTTGATGCGAGGCTTCCCTTGAGGCTTAGCATTGTGAAGTGTCTTTGGTGTCAGGCGGATCTTGTAGTATACTAGAGAGTGCTCTGTGTCACAGTCTGCACTGTGACAGGTGCGGGTAAGAAGCACGTGCTTGAGGCTTGTGCGCCTGATGATGATCATGTCAAGCTGGCGCCAAAATGACGAGTTGTTCGTTGTTGGGGATGTTCTTGATGACGATTTTCAAGTTGGAGTAGAATTCATCTTTAGCTTCAGGTGTTGATGTCAGAGTAGAAGTGTAAGCACTAATGAGAGAGATTGGACCATTCAAGGTGTAGAGGCAGAGTCAGCAGTCGTTCACATCCATTGTCGCCTGGTTCGACCATCTTCAACAAGATGTTCCTGACTGTGAAGCCCACGCCGTGTTCTCTGCGATGCTCAGCGCTCTTTCCTTTCCAGAAAAAGGTGTAGTCCTTTTCTTTTAGCCTTCAAGAGTCTGCTAGATGAGTCTCCTGTACGGCGGCAATGTCTATCTTCAATCGCAGAAGCTCATCGTTGACAAGGGCGGTCTTTCTTGCATCACTAATGTTCTGGAGATCATCAAGTCTGGTGGTCATGGTACGGATGTTCCGGGTTCCCAGTTTTAGGGCTGGTCTCTTACTTTTGCTTGTTCTTATTTTCTTGTTGGTGCAGGTTTGAGATCTGCTTGTTAATTGTTACCTAATCCCCATGCATCCAATGAGGAAGACAGACCGTGGCGAGACAGCACGTTATAGACCAGGGGCTGCCCAACTTAGGTGGGCGGTAACTGTCCAGTGAGATACAAAAATTCCTCCCCCCGATGAAAGCGACCCCTGGTGCTACGCACTGCGCCAATCAAGCATTGTGGCTTATAACCAGCAACTGCTGCTTTCCCTGTTGGTTCAACGCTGTCAGGCAAAGGTGGAGTGTCCTCTCCAGGGCACAGGCCAGGGCAGGGGGAAAAGGAGGACCAGCTCTTGCCCAGTTAGCATGACCCCCCCTCTCCATGGCAATGACTGGTCCGGAAGGTGCAGCAGGGCCGATACGGTCCAGAGCCATTAACGTTGCAGGAGTTGCCTAAACGACATTGATTACAACAACAAAATGCCTATGGGACTCCACCTCCAGATTTTTCCCTCGAGGTTAAATCCTGAAGCCTTTTCTCTTGGAGATATTAGCCGCAAGGCAGCAGAGGTTTTTGACAGAGTTTTCCTTCTCTGCACGTGGCAGGTAGCATGGGATAGCATGATGTAATATAAATGTATATAATATAAAATAATATAAACATAAATAACAATATAAAATTGACCTCTGACTTTAAGATATTGGGCCATATTAATCGTGTATTGCATTATATCTTTGCAGGACATCAGAAGAATTTAATGCTATTTGTTAACTTTTTTGTAGAGCCTCTAAAAGAGGAGTACACTTTTAGTAAAGAAAAGCAATAAGACAAAAGCACAACTCCGAAACCCCAGGAGCACCAATCTGTTCTGGAATCGACCCCTGCTCCAAGGGCACGCTATTGAATGGCTGAATGTAGCTCTCCGAGGAATACCATTCAGGGGCGTGGCATACAGCGATCAAATGCTCCACCACCTCTAAAAAAGCCAGTATCATGCAACAATCCAGCCCACACACCACCCCATACACCGACTAAAGTCAAAAGCATCTCCCCTTGCTCAAAATCCCATGCCCGCCCTGTCCCATTGTTGTGCCTTCAACAGGAAAACACAGCTGAGGAAGAAGAACATGGCACACCTCCTTTACCCTTACGGAAAGGCTCACCATTCACTGACTCATCCATAAAATATGCCACCGTAGGTGGCTCCAATCATACTGTATCTTCTCTGGATGTTGGAGGAGTAAATCATAGTCAGTCCTTCCCCACAACTGAACCTCGCAGGAAGATGCGTCCTCCAAAACGTCCGTGCTCCTCAATCGCCACGAGGAACCTATCGAATGAGAGTGAGGTTAACCATGGCGAGCCAGGTGAAGCAGTTTTAAGCGTGACAAACAGAGAAATCCACCGTAGGGACTGTGGCCCTGCCTCTAAATCAGGGGTTTTAGGTGGAAATGTTTAAGATATTGCTGCCATGCTAGAAATATCCACATTAGGAGGCAAAGTTAAAGGTTCTAGCAGAAATTACTTCCAGGTAATATTACTTCTTTAAATTCAAACATTTATTCAGCTTCAATTTCAGTTTTATGATGAGCAAGTTAAACTATAAAGAATTAGTTTAACTATGTCTCCTATTTAATAGTATAATTTTAAATTTGTATATCTATCCTGTTCACCAGGCAAGCCCAGTAAAGTTACCCAATCTCCACAAATGACTGACGAACCAGTGGAAATGTTTTCTGTAACACGAATCTCAGAACCCCGTCCCCATTCCATGTTCACTCAAGAAGAGTGGTTACGTGTGGAAGCCACCGCAATCTTGAAAAGGCCCTGCACTTCTCACAACTCTGGCAGTGAGAGATTCCAACTCACTGAGACCAGCACTGTAAGACGACGGTCAAAAGTAATAGCGCCTTCTAAAAGGGATGATGTAGCTGCAATTGAGCTAGATGATGTTACGTGTGTAAAATCTGTGTCACCGGAGGAAAATGTATATCAGGAAAGCAAAATGAACAAGGATTTCAGGAGAGCGCTGAAACCTCCAGTATCTCCTAAACCAGTTCTTGGTATCAGAAAGCATGAACCTCCTACTCCAACCAGAAGAGTCCCACTTCCAGGACCAGAGAACCAGCACAGCACAGGTATTGCTAAATTTACAGATAACTTTCTTATAACTCTCCTGAAATATTGAACTTTATTCTGCCTCTGTTGGTGCTGCAGTTTATGTCATCTTCACCTTTACTTGCATCCATCCAAATGTTTTTGCACACACTTTAAGTGAGAAATTTGAAACAAACTTTCAAAAAGCATGTATTACTTAAGGCTTGTGATCTGGTACGGATTCTGAAGTCATAGGTCAAGGTCACATCACGTCATCTTTGAAAAATCTGGTGCACACTCTGCATGTTTTATGCTTTCACGTATTTGAACCAAAGTTTTACCACTTACTCATTTCTAAATGCACATGAACTGCAACGGGTATTCAAAATATAGTCAAAGGTCAAAGTCAAAGTGAAGAAATATGTTTCATGATGTAGTATACTAAGTGGCATGTGAATTTCACTTCATTATTTCATTTATGATCTTCTCTGCTTTTATCTCTCTAGTGGAGGTCAGAAAAACCCTGCCACCTGTGTCTCCAAAGCCAAGCCCTCCCCCTACTCTTCCTAGACCAAGTAAAACCTTTGCCAACACACACACTTATACCACTAAGTAACCCCCCCCACACACACACACAATCTTCTACTGTTTCTCCTGAGCAAGTTGAGCACCCCATACTCAGTCAATCAACCCCAACCCCAAAAGTAGCAGAACTTCACACTTTAACCCGACGTCCTTTGACGTCACCTATTCAGAGCCCACAAACCCCGCAAACTCCTTCTACCCCTGTGCCCAGCACTGCACCAGTCAAGCCTCCAAGATCTTCAATGGCAGGGTTGTCTGTAGATGTTCCCAGCCCATTTGAGGTAGAGCCCAAAGAAGTGGGGAAAAAAAAAAAAAAAAACATGACGACGACGAGCGGAAAAAACAGAGGAAAGATATAGTGGTGTCGATGGGGAAAGCGATGGAAACTTCCCATGAAGTCACAATGGTCACAGAGTGGTCAGGACATGTGCTAAGAAGGTGCAAGGAAGTGGGTGTGGCCAGACAGATGCCAATTGAGAGAGAAATTGAAAGCACAACAGAATCCCTTGTTGCTGCAGAGGAAATCCGGCAGGGGGCGCCAAATATGCAATGTTTGGATGAAGCCAAGCTTCATGAAGAACAAGTGAACCAGGTCAGGTTGCATGAGACCAGAGCCTCTTTAACTGCCACGCTGGAGGTTGTAGAGGAACGAATCACGGGTGAAGAGAAGTATTTTAATAATAATGATAATAATAATAATAATAATAATAATAATAATAATAATAATAATAATAATAATAATAATAATAATAATAATAAAGGGTCAGTGGTGACCCCGTTGTAAGACACTGGATTACTGGTCGGTTGAAGCCCCGCTATAACCAGGGTATCACTGCAGGAAAACTTCATTACAGCTAACTGGGTTGTCAAAGGCCAGCCATGTCTCTCACACTGTCTGTGGTGGGAGGTTCATGTAAAAGAACCATTACTGACTTTTGTCAAAAGGAGCTGCATAGATTTCAGTCTCTCTCTGCCCTGCGATGGCCTGGCAAGCTGTTCAGGGTGTACTGTGCCATCGCCCACAGTTGGCTGAGATGGGTGCCAGCCTTCCCATGACCCAAATTCGGTTTAAGCTGTTCAGAAAATGAATAAATCAATGGATATATTAGAATATTCACCTAAATTAAATATTACAATTATAAATATAAAATATAACTCATTACAATTTAAGGCATTTTATTGAACAGTCCTTTATCTCTATATTAGCATTTTAAAATGTATATTTATCTATTTCTAACCGAAATCCTACATTTTTGTTTTTTTTATATCGAGTTCCAGTTCTACCAGGGAGAATAAAAGCACAGTGAACATCCTCGATGACATCGTAAGTATGTTCGATGACCTCGCTGACCAGCTGGATGCTATGTGAGACTGGAGAAAAAAAAATAATAAAAAATAAGATCACAGCATAAATCATAGCACAGTAAAGCACAGCATGGTGTTCATCTGAGTGCCAGAACTCTTCCAAGCCATGCTTTAACTGATTAGGCAATTCCCAGAGAAATTAGGAGAAATCATACAGCAAACACTGATCAAATTATTTTAACACGATTTAAAGTTATGGACCTTGTGGACAGCACTGAATTTGGGTTTGAAATGTGAAATCCACAAACATCCATGTGAAGGATGTCAGGACATATGGGCGACTCTCATACTGCTTCCAGAGATAAGCACAACTCAATGCGAACAAACTAACATTGTTAAGTTCATGAAACATGATGTTGCAATGTGTTCAAGTGAATGTGTGTTTCTATATGTGTACTATGCTTGGGCTTTTCATTTGTGGATTCATGTTTCAATAATATTTGGAATCACTATTTTTTGTGCTTTATGTGAAGTCGGTTAAGAGATTGAAATACCAATTTTCAAAGGGGAACATGGGACAACATTTCAAAGGAATTCATTATAATTTAATCATTACTTATGCAGGGAATTAGCTCGCGAGCTAAATAGAACAACAACAAAAAAAAAAAAAACCTGAAAAGGCCATTACTGGGTTCCCCTTTGAATCCATATTTTAAATGGAAAAATAAATCCAATATTATATATATCTGGAAGGGTCTGGAAAACAACAAGCATCCCTTCGGTCCCAATCAATGTGAAAAAGCATCATGAGCCGTGTTAGGAGGTGAGAGTTCATGCAGGGAAATTTATACCCCCATTTCACTACAGCGCGGCAGATTCGCGGAGGCAAAAATTTAGTCATCCTCCAACATTCCTCAGTCATTCCATCATCTTCCGTGTCCTTTCGTATCATTCTGAAGATATTCCTCCACCTCCGGCAGGCCAAAATCTTCTGTGAACGTGCTTTTGAACATGTTCAAAAGCATGTTCATGGAAAAATCTTCCGACATTGTTCCCTCAGGTTCCTCAGTCCTTCTGCAAATGTTCCATCCTTTCCACAAATGTTACATGATCGTTCCTTTTATACCGCAAGTGTTCCGAGACCGTTCTGCGAGCATTTCCTCCTCTTCCAGGTGTTCAAGATCGACAACAGTGCGTTCGCGTTCATTTTCGGAAACCCACGGAATACTTTCGGAAGGCACGGAATACACACCAAACAATAGAGAAACAATGCTTAATTACCGTAGACAGCAAGTGGAATGTTTGCTTAACGATGGCAGAACGTTGGTCACGTGAAGTACGGACGACTATCGAAACACTCACGGAAGTCATTTCTAATATAAATACAGGCGCACGAGACAAAGAGCCATTCATTTCCATTCATTGCGAGAGATGCCACAATGCCCAAATCGAAGAAAAAGACATCAACCAAGAGGCCATAGCCACCAGCGCAGGAAAGCCAACCTGATGAAGAGCCGTCCCAGGAAGCCAAGGTAGACACTGAGCTGGATGTCGCTTCTGCCGATATCGCCACAGAGAACAAAAAGTGCATGTCATGTCACTGCATCTTGCACAAGAACCCACTTTTCAAGTAATAGTGGAAAGACAGATTCATTCATCATTTCTAATTGACACCGGTGCGATGTATATAAGTATAGGAAGAGAAGGTTGTGGGGAGGCTGGCGCCTATCTCAGTCAATGCTGAGCATGCTTTAAACAGATCATCACAGGGTAACAAAAAACACAACTAGTCACACTCACATCCCAAACTAGGGACAATTTTACTAGGGACAAGCTACCATAGCATATTAGCTCAGGATGGAAGTTCAGTTCTACACACCCGAAGACTCTGATCTCATAGATGTAGTAGAGTGGATGGTCATAGACAAGCATAGTGCAAAACATTAACAAACAAAGCAACAAATAAAACAAATTAAAATGAACAAAGAAACAATTTGACTGTGAGTGTGTGAGTGTGACTGCAACATTGCCCTCTAGGCAGTGCCATCTTGGAGACGTCACATTCAATGCAAAAGGACTGGAAGCATAATAAAGTTTATCCTTTTGGTATCGTTTGTTAAACCTGCTACAGAACATAAAATCTTGCACACAAACATTCTAAACATTAAATTAGATACTGCACTGGAATAATAATTGAAAAATAACTTTAATACAACAGTTCAGAGGAAACTGTCGTTTCTTCAGGTGAAAGTCTTATTTCTTCAGAAGAGACATCCAGCGTTTCCTATCACTTAGTCAGAGAAGACACACAATGTTTGAGTGGCATTATAGAGCTTAACTGGTACTTAAAACGCATTTAAAAAAGAGGCTCACTGACAAGTTGTGCATGAATGAGGAAAAGGGGGCGTTACAACATCTCATCCAATCAGCAGGAAGGAGGACAGCCATTGGCTGAATTCGAGTGACGTGTCAGTTGCTTGGCAGTCCTCGAATACTCAAACCATGAGTGCAAAACCGTGAATAGTCAATGGCCTACTGTCATTAATGAATGTACGAATGAAGAAACATTGTTAAGGTCTGGAATGAAGATATGAGGAAGATTTGCCAAGCACTTGCCCATTGGGCCACCCTAAAAAGCCTTTAAAAAAGTAATGAATATTGGTCATTATATCAGTACAATTTGCTTGGATGTAACATAAATCACCATACAGTGAATCAAACTGGGCAAGCTTACCCCATGGTTTACTCATCAGGGCTCAACGGAAGGTTAGCAATTGGTTGTTTCCTGGAAGTCACATGGATTTGTAACTTGTTTGGCCGGATTTGTGCAATGCAAATAATCAAGCAGTTTCAAGGAAGTGGGTCTAAAAGGTTATCTATTTAAACCAGAGACGGAAGCGACATTTGGAAACAATGAGACGTTACATTCTAATGGCTTTGAGGACAAGAATGCTGTGAGACATGAGCATGATGGTAAATCCACAATGGCTTTTCAATGGCTGTGTGCTTTTTCAAAAGTACTGTTAAATATCAATATTTTCAGTGAGGGTTAATTATTATTATTATTATCATTATTATTATTATTATTATTATTATTATTATTATTATTATTGTTATTATTATTATTATTATTATTATTATTATTATTATTATTATTATTATTATTATTATTATTTTCTTTCTTTCTTTCTTTCTTTCTTTCTTTCTTTCCTTTTGTATATTATAGGGGCCTTTCTGCCAAAAGGGCACTATTTTTTTTTTGTCCTCAAAGTATTACCTTCTTAAGCATGCAGTAAAAGGAACTGTAGAATACCTTTCATTATTAAACAAGGTGTCCTACATATTTTGTTCTGCACATTTAGGAGTTAAAGACTTAAAGCAAGGTCATCTCACCAAGATGGCCTCACTACTCTCAATAATTACCATATCATCTGCAAACAATACCATTAGAACCTGTAGTGTGCCTATTTCAACACACCTACTGCCATCCTCACCAAGAAACTCCATGGTATAATTTACATATAATAAAAATAATAACAGTGACACCTGACAACCTTGGCGCACACCATATAAGCAATCAAACACATCAAAGTAACCATCCTTCACAGCAACACCAGGTACAACTTTTGAATACATGTTTTGAATAAGGCGGAAGACTTTTCCTTTTACATTGTTAGTCCATAACTTATCCAACAAGCCATAGTGCGATACAGAATCAAAAGCAGCCTTTAGGTAAATAAACGTACAGTAAAGCCTTCCCTTGTATAGAGATAAGTAATTTGTAATTATAGTATCTAAAACAAAAATATTATCTACTGTTTGAAAACCCTTTCTGAAGCCAGATTGTTCAGTTATTATAGTATTGATTTCAACCAGATGGTTCAGTCTATCTCATATTAATTTAGAAAAAAAAATCCCTGAAACCTCTAACAGGGTAATAGGCCTATAATTGAATGTGAATTAACACTACCCTTTTTATACAGTGGTAAGATTACTCCCATAGTACACATGTCTGGATATTTACCTGAAGATAACACAGCATTAAATAAAGATTGTAATTTCACAAATGGTAACAAAATGTAAATATATAAAAGGATATCACATTCATCAGGTGATATTGTGTGCTTTTTCAAAAGTACTGTTAAATGTAAATAATTTCAGTGAGGGTTAATTATTATTATTATTATTATTATTATTATTATTATTATTATTATTATTATTATTTTTCTTTCTTTCTTTCTTTCTCTCCTTTTATATATTATAGGGGCCTTTCTACCAAAAGGGCACTATTTTTTATTTATTTGTTTGTCCTCAAACTATTACCTTCTAAAGCATGCACTAAAAGGAACTGTAGAATACCTTTCATTATTAAACAAAGTGTCCTACACATTTTGGATTTAAAGACTTAAAGCAAGGTGATCTCACCAAGATGGCCCCACTTCAGAATTGAAACAGTAATGTCGAATGTATTTTTTTCTTTCTTTCTTTCTTTTCCTTTTTTCTTTTGAGGCTCAGTTATTTGTGGAAACAGGTGGAAGGTGTGGCTACTTTTTGGTTGAAGTGGAAACCTGCACCCACACCAGCCCTTTGTGGATAAGATTGGAGACCCATGCACAGTCGTACCCCATGGCCAAGCCCAGGCCACATGAGAGGAAATGATGAGGATGCTTCACACTGTGGTGGTGACAATGTGAGTCTTTTAAAGTCTTTGAGATGACTGTACTTCAGCAGTTTCAAATACATATTCAGGTGACCTGAAACATCGTCAAATACAAAGTACACAGTCGGAGTTCCATTTTGAATAATCTATTGATCAATTTTACATCCTTGCTTGCAACAGTTTGTGTCTGAATATTGATCCTATGCATGAAACTTTGTGAACATATTTTTGATCCTCAGGAAGGTTTTAGTGAAACAGCAGAATCAACGATTTTCATTATTGTCAGGGTGTCAAAGAGTGTAGTCACAAGTATGGATCTTTTTCTTTCAGCTTTTTCCAGGGGTCACCACAGCAAATTATTTGATTCAGATGTTTGATTTGGCATAGGTCTTTACATCAGATGCCCTTCCTGACACCACCCTTTTGCAAGGGGCAGGAGCACGCTGACGGCTTTGCAGCTACGCTTTAATAAAGCCAGCATTGGTTCTTTTACATGAACCTCTCACCATAGACAGTGAGAGACATGGCCGGCCTCTGATAACCTAGTTAGCTGCACTGGGGGGTGGAGGGACAGTGACAACCTTGTGGAGAATGGGACTTAAGATAAGATAAGATAAGATAAGATACAGCTTTATTAATCTCACAATGGAGAAATTCACTGTTACAGGCTCTTGAGGTACTATCAGTAGGGGGTGCAAAAATAGATACAAGTACAAACATACACACATACATATATATTATATAAGTAAATAAATAAATAGATACATAAATAGTATAAATTACTAAACAATAAAAGAAAAGAATGGAGCAACTTTATAGACTGGCCTATATTAAAGTGTAATGTATCTGAGTGCAGAGTAGATGGGTTGATATGGTTCACAGTCAGTGGGGTAGATGTGGTTGATTAAAGTGCACGGGGTTTTTATTGCACATAACCGGTATTTTCACAGACAGTTACAAAGTGGCGTTGTACAGTCTGATAGCGGTGGGAATGAACGACCTGCGTTAGCGCTCCTTCCTGCACTGAGGATGTCTCCGTCGTCCACTGAAGGAGCTGCTTAGCTCCTCTACAGTCTGGTGCAGTGGGTGAGAGCTGTTGAACAGGATGGATGTGAGCTTTGCTACCATCCTCCTCTCACTCACCTCCTCCACAGAGTCCAGTGGGCAGCCGAGGACAGAGCTGGCCCTCCTGACCAGCTTGTTCAGTCTCTTTCTGTCCCGCTCTGTGCTGCCCGGGGCCCAGCAGATTGAACCCCCAAACTAAGGATCAGTGATCCAGTGCCCTTTTACCACCAGGCCACCACTGCCCACCGTCACAAGCATGGATATGAACCCTTTTGGTTAAAATTTTTATGGACAGCTCCTAAAGTATAGAAACAAGGGTAGCATAGTGCATGATGGAATATATGACTATTCCTCATCTCAGTGGTCAGGTGGGTGTAGGCAATATTTTAAAGTAAAACAGAAAAATTTCGAATATTGAGGTTTTATTTTTTTTTTCCACTTTTATATTGCAGCCTACTTTAATTTTCATTAATCTTTCAACTAAAGAAAAACTCATATAAACATAAGTAATTAAAGATTGCAGTGAAGGGCAATTGTTGGTTATATAATCTCAACTTACTATTCATTGTGTTAATGGCGAGGTAATGTTGAATGGTACATTAATGTGTGTCAACCACATGAAATCTACAAAATATGCTCAGACTCGCAATTTTAAGGAGCAAGCCACTGCATAGTGTTTACGTGCCATGTGTTAAACAGAACGGTAATCCTACTGACTCCTTCACCTGGATGAAGTTGGCTAGTCTCAAACGTGAAACTGAGGGCTTTCTTTTTGCCGCTCAGGACCAGTCACTTCCTACAACCAATTGACAAAGTAATATTTTAAGGGAAACCTTCAATCCAAAATGATATATATGGAATGAATTGAGTGAGACACCTTGTCAGTGGTTGCCCTGCTTTGTCACAAACTTCTTACTTGAAAAAAACATGATACATTGGCACACTCATTTTACTACCATCTTCATCATGGTTGCGGCCTTGACTCAGAGCTCCACCCATGATATGACCCTTATCATGATCAGGGTGTCATTGAAAAAGATGATTTTAAGCTTCGATGGAATCGGTACATTTACCGCCTGAGGAGATTTGAGGCCAAGAAGCCTGATCTTGTCCTTTCTGATAAAGCCAATGAAATTGTTTTATTTTATTTAGATTATTTTTCCCTGAATGAAACATACATCACCCAGTTAGTTCTGACCCCCTTATGCTGGTTTACTACTGGGTTACTGAACGGAGTAAAAAAAAAAAGAGAGAAAAAAAATATTTCACTTCCGCAACCCAGTCAGCCTCCTTCCGGTAATCAAACCTGCCAAACTGGAAAGGGACTTGCCCCAAGGGGAGACAAAGAACTCGTCCACGAATATCCGGGATGAACGATCTAAAATCCACACTACTTGAGTGTGCGAAGGCGACTGGTTGGCCTGAAATTCCACATATCAATGGCAAGTTGCTAAAGCAACATTGGGTAAATGCCAACCCTTTGTATGCTTACCTGACCCAACAAAATTTGCAAGATCAACTCCGGCAATTAAAGATCTACATGCGCCATGATGCAGATGATAATTTCCCTGCAAGTGGTCAGGTACCTTCTCAAGAAACCAACATTCAGATAGAGGCAGACCCTAAATTGCAGATGAATGCCCGCGTCCTTCTCTCCCTTCTTCCCAATGAAGTTAGCCCACCTGACGGTAACAATGAAAATTCCCCTGGCTTCTGTTTTGGTTACTATCGAGAAACTTTAGATTTACCGATTGACAAAAGGAAGCCAGGTAAAATTGCAATAAAATCTTTTGCACTGTAATCCTACTGACTCCTTCACCTGGATGAAGTCGGCTGATCTCAAACGTGAAACTGAGGGCTTTCGTTTTGCTGCTCAGGACCAGTCACTTCCAACACGCAATCGTCAACGTAATAATATAAGGGAAAATGTAAATCCCAAATGTCGTTTGTGTAGTGAATTTAGTGAAACTGTCCAACACCTCATCAGTGGCTGTCCTGTTTTGGCACAAATGTCTTATCTGAAAAGACACGATGGCATGGCACGTTCCTTTTATTATCGTCTCCGTCATGCGTGTGGTTTTGACTCAGAGGTCCATCCATGGTACGACCCTGATCATGTCCCGGGCGTCATGGAAAATGATAATTTCAAGCTTCTTTGGAATCGGCCCATATACAGCCTGAGGAGAATTGAAGCCAACAAACCTGATCTTGTGCTTTTTGATAAATCCAATGGAATTATTAATATTATTGAATTTTCTGTCCTTTTTGATAGCAAGGTGATTGACAAGATTCAGGCGAAGCATGCAAAATATGCGGACCTCACCTTTGAATTGTCTCGCTTGTATCCAAAGTATAAAGTCGTCCGACTCCCCATTGTTCTCGGCACCCTCGGTTTGGTACCTCCTGATCTATTAACACAAATCAAGAGTGTGCCTGGGTTTGCTACCGGGATCACAGACATTCTGGCAGTCTGGGCAATGCAGAAGGCTGCAGTGTTGGGGAGTCTCCATATTCTCCAAAACGTTTTTGGTAGGGTTGACTAGGCAGTGCTTTCTGGGAGAAGTCCCATTCACTGTCTGGGCTGCGTGTGGAGAGGGTGAGGGCCCTGAGCTGATGCTGAGCCTAACCAGCCTGACTGTGCCACGATCACACGATCCCTCTCTGCTGCATATAAATCTTTACTGTAAATGGTAATAAAAATAATAATAATAATAATAATAATAATAATAATAATAATAATAATAATAATAATAATAATAATAATACATGTGTTTAATGAGCAACTATGGCAGCAGTTTGGAGGAAAAGGATGTAAATGATTACCTACTTGACCAGAGAAGTATTAGTCTTGTGAAAACAATGAGATTCTAGTGAATCTGAGAACGAGACATGAGGAAGCAGATATGTGTGACGGAAAATACAAAATATTTTCGGCAGCCAAAAAAAATCTGTCAGTTGGTTGGGGAACACAAAAGAAACTACGTTTGAAAGTATGAGGTCTTAAATCTAGAGAACACACATTACAGGAATAAGCAGGTATAATAAGAAACTGAAAGTAATTTAAAAGACTGCACTGAATATACAGGACCAATTGGAACATGTGTGTGAATTTACTAGTTCACCCAGACAGCAAAAGGGGACAAAAGTCAAGCCTGAAAACAAACAAATGAATCAATCAATAAATAAAAATAAACAATCCGATTCCATATAAAGATGTCAGAACAGCAATGTTTACAGTTTACAGATACTTTTACCACGACAGATTGTGCATGGTGGTTATCAACTACAATCTCATATAACAAATGGCCAGCATGACTTTTTTCTCATTCCATCAGTATTTAACTTCTATTTTATTACAGACAAAGTAAAACCAAAATATATCATGTTTTTTTTTGCGAATTCAGTTTATTTGCAAATATTCATAAATTGATATTGAAATAATGATTGTTAAGTAAAATATGTGCCATGAGTAAGTATTTTGTAATCAATGGTTTAGTATAAAAGACTTAGATTTAAAAATGTAAAAGAAGCTTTACATTATAAAACAAAAAACAAACAAAAAAAACTTAAAAGCTCATTCTCATTTGAGCAATTCTTTTGTGACAACCTGTGATTTTTGGAGTTGGCAACTGTCAGTGATGATCTTCCATGATTGGCAATATTTTGTCTTCTTTTTTGTTGTTATCCCCAACTGTGGTCATCGACATGAATAAGACAGTCAGGAACGGCGGCAGATTGTCTGAGACTGTCCGAGACTTTGTGAGCAATAATCAGAGACCATACTCTGTAGTCATCCTAGTTTATGGATGTGATGGAGGAGGACATGCAGGTAGTTGGAGTAAGAGTAGAAGATACAGAGAAGAGGGTGAGATGGAGGCGGATGGTTTACTGTGCCGACCCCTGAAGGGAAAAGCCAAACGGAAACAAAGAAGAAGTAAAAGACCAAGCTGTGAACATGGATACTGGTCCAAGGATGGAACTTGGAGACACCTCAAATGATCAAACAAAGTGCAGGAAAGAATAAAAAATAAAGGAACAAACAGACAAGGTGTCGATCTATTGAACTAAAGGGGAAATAGATCAGAGGAAGCATAATATGATTGAATGTATATATATATATATATATATATATATATATATATATATATATATATATATATATATATATATATATATATATATATATATATATATTTATTACTGCATTTCACCATTTCTTCATTTAATTTTGTTCATTAAAGTTAAGTATGTGTCATATTTTAGCTGTTAGTTAAATTCAGCAAGGCAGATTTGTGGGCAACAAATGCACAGACCTACACCAACATGTCTTCTATGTATGTCTCCTTGGCAGTCCATGGTATGTCCTTGTCACAGTCAGTAATGACAGTGATGAACATCAAACCATTTCATTTGGAAGTATATAATTATATATATATATATATATATATATATATATATATATATATATATATATATATATATATATATATATATATATATATATATATATATATATATATATATATATATATATATAATTTTTTTTCTTCTTTTCCTTTCGGCTGTTCCCTTCAGGGGTAGCCACAGCGAATCATCTGCCCCATCTCACCCTTTCCTCTGCATCTTCTTCTCTTATACCAAAGTACAGAGAAGGTCAGAGGGTGCTGCATTGTGCCTTTGTGGATCTGTAGAAAGCATATGACAGGGTGCCAAAAGAAGAACTGTGGTATTGCATGAGGAAGTCTGGAGTGGCAGAGTATGTTAGAGTGGTGCAAGGCATGTATAAGAGATGTAAGACAGTGGTGAGGTGTGCTGTCAACATGACCGAATAATTCAAGGTGGAGATAAGGAAGGTGGAGGATTTTAAGTACTTAGGCTCAACAATCCAGAGCAATGGAGAGTGTGGAAAATAGGTGAAGAAGTGTGTGCAGGCAGGTTGGAATGGTCGGAGAAAAGTGTTTGGAGTGATGTGTGATCGGAGAGTATCAGCAAGGATGAAAGGAAAAGTGTCCAAGACAGTGATGAGGCCAGCGGTGTTGTATAATTTAGACACAGCGCACTGAGGAAAAGACAGGAGGCAGAGGTTCTCCCTGGGAATAACAAGGGTGGATAGGATCAAAAATTAATACATCAGAAGGACAGCCCACATAAGATGTTTTGGAGACAAAGTCAGAGAGGCTAGATTGAGATGGTTTGGACATGCACAGAGGAGGGATAGTGAGTATATTGGTAGTAGGATGCTGAGGTTGGAACTACCAGGCAGAAGGCCTAGAGGAAGACCAAAGAAGAGATTTATGAATGTGGTGAAGGAAGATATGATGGTCGTTGGCGTAAGAGAAGAAGATGCAGAGGACAGGGTGAGATGGAGGCAGATGATCTGCTGTGGCGACCCTTGAAGGGAATCGCCAAAATGAAAAGAAGAAGTAACACAATACGAGCTCAATTTACAAAACAACACTGGCAAGATTTTCAGTAATCTATAAATTGGCTTTCAGAGCTATGCCTTAATTAATAACCAGATTCAAAGATATAAATATAATAATATAATAAAACCTGAATGAACAACAGCTTGTTCGCCCATTTCAATTTTCAATTACTGGTGAAAAAAGAGGTTGACCAAACTGAAACAGAATAAGAAACATCAGTGTTAAAACATCTGAAAAAAAAAAAAAAAAAAAAGGATGGATGCAATAAGAACTTTCAACATTTAGTATGAATGCAGTGGACATAGAAGATGTGGTCAAGCATTTAACAAGTAGAAATAACCAGTTTCATTTTTAATTTGTTTTCAAAGCAATCTTATAGACGGGACTGCCCTGTTAAATAATTTAAAGTATGAAAGAAATGTCAGACATCCAGGGACTAATAGAATAAAGCAGACAGAACTGAAAGCTGCGATCAAAGTTGGCCTGATGATAAAAGGTAAGTACATCTGATACAGACTTACTAAATTAAAATGATCTTTATATTGATGTTTATATGATGTTCACAGAAAGGAAATTATATGTTTTTACAACTGTATTTCTCAATCAGATGCATCTGCTGCATTAAGGAAATATAGTCTATTATATAAATTATGTAAATATTTTATTACAGAAAATTATACTGTTTATTATGTCAAACATATTTATTAATCTAAAAGTAGGCATGCACATGTATCTGTCATATGAATTTGAATCCAGCTCTACTGTGTTCTTTAGCTGCATTAAAAGCTATTTAAAATAGTTTTTACTTTAAAAATAAATAAATAAATAAAAAACACGACTCTTTATTTTTGTCTTTTATGATTCAGAATTGTGTGCATAATTACATATGAATTTTCAATATTCATTTAATTGGATGAAATGGGAGGATCACCGTCCACATCAGCCACTGCATCAGCATCACAACCACAAAAAAAGGAAGAACATGCACGTCGCACTACACATGCAAAGGAAGTGAATGAACCCATTCCAAGGAAACCAGGTAAGAAAAGAAAATCAGTTCAGAATTTGAAAACAGAATATACATTGAAAAAAATGCTTCTTAAAGGTAATATTAGGCCTCCGTCAGTCCCAAATGACTATGGCTGCACTCTGGCTGGTATCCCGACTTGTGATACTCTCCAGTGCGCAGAGCCGGGATAGGAAGTAATGGAGGACAGGCTGCTCCCAAAGCAGCAAGTCCCCCTCTCGGTGCCACCTGAAGGATCCAATGGAAGGGCAAGTGCCAATACGATTGGGTTCCAGTGCCGCTGCAGGGGCTACCAGAACGTTACCGTGAATGAACTGCATCAGGGGACTCTGACTCCCGATTAGAAACACGCTGACGGCTTTGCAGCCTACACTTGTTGAAAGTCAGCAATGTTTTTCTTACATGCCTCACACCATGGACAGTGAGAGACATGGCCAGCCTTTGATAACCCAGTTAGCTTCATTGGGGGGGCAGTGGCAACCTTGTGGAGAGTGGGACTCGAATCCCCAACCTTAGGATCAGCGATCCTGTGCCCTATACCACTAGACCACCACTGACCCCCTTTCTAAAGGTAAAATTAAAATTATTGTCCTCCAGCCAGATTATCTATTTGCAAATGGTTAAGATTAAATAACACAACAAGGAAACAATAACATTGTTGAATAAGAAAAACCTTAAATCTTCTTCTTCTACTTCCAGCTGCCCCCCAGGGGTCCCCACAGTGAATCTATTTGCATATTTGGTTTGGCATAGGTTTTTACGTCGGATGCCTTTCCAGACACAATCCTTAGCAAGGGGCGGAAACACGCTGACGGCTATGCAGCAACTACTCTTTCCAAAACTCAGCAATGGTTCTTTTACATTAACCTCTCACCATAGACAGTGAGAGACATGGTCAGCCTTTGGTAACCAAGTTCGCTGCACTGGGGGGACAGTGACACCCTTGAGGAGAGTGGGATTCGAATCCCCAACCTTAGGATCAGCAATCCAGCACCTTTTACCACCAGGCCAACACTGCCCTCAAGAAAAACCGAAAATAAATAAATGAATTAAAGAAAGCCTTAAATAAAGTATGGTCAAAAGGCGAAACAATAGCAGGTGTATGTGTTATGAACATTACAGCCTTTTTAATGCCAAAGAATGGTATTTCAAAATATGAAAGAAGGATAAATCATTGGCTGGTAATGATCTCTGCGTATATTAATGTGGTGATTATTTATTTGATGTTTAGTGAGAGAAACCAAAACAGCAAAATCCATGGAAGTCAATATCATCACACACAACCATATTCTGAAACACTGATGGAAAAGCTAAAGCAGTAAACCCCATTAGATTCCATTCCTGCCTTCAACAAACAGGAATCAGTCTTGCCACAGTTCCAGGTTACAGGGATCACACTTTGCCCACATTTTGGTGTTTGGTGCGAACATTATCTGAAACCCTTTACCTGAATTTACACATGTTTTTTTATGAATTGTTAATAAATGTTTTTTCTGAATTTAAAAATTAATGCATGTTTTGGATGACTCCGTCTTTTAGAATTTGATAGTCCATGGAGGAAGATGCCTTGGGGGTAAGTTCTTTAACCTTTATGTAAGAATGTCTTATAATACAGCAATATTAACTTCTGCAGCTACTCACCACTGAGATGCTAAATCAGCCTCTAGTCAAAAAATACAGGGTGACTGGATAGAACATATTCCAAAAAACAAACCGAGAAAATGCCCAATAGATCAAATACAGAGCAAAACAATGAGACCAAGGCATCATACTTACTTAATGTAAGTGCCAGATCTACAAAATAGGGTGAAGTAGTACAACTTTTCCCAGCTGTTTCGGTTTCAGCTCACTGAGAAAATGCATGGCCTCTTCAAAAATGTTTAATATAGAAAAAATAGATCATTTAATATAGATCGTTTAATATAGATCAGGGGTGTCAAACATACGGCCCGCGGGCTGGAATCGGCCCACGGGGAGGTTTGATCCGGCCCGCAGGATAATTTGAAAGTGGAAAAAAATGCATAAAAGACATGGATTTAATTTTTTTTTTATTAAATGCAATTCAAGAATTATCCACTGTTTTGCGCCCTTGTTATGACGTAATTTCTACCCTGTTATTTCCACTTTCCACTTTTCTCTACCTGCCTGCTACAGCCTCATTAGCAGAAATGGCGTTATCAAAAAAGAGAAAAGTAGATAAAGAGTGTAGAATTTTCCAAGAAAAATGAACCACGTCCTATTTATTTACTGAAACGCACGGTAAACCTCTCTGCTTGGTGTGTTTGCAACAAGTTTCGGCATGTAAGGAATATAATATTCGACGCCACTACGAGACTCGCCACAGCGCAAATTATGATAACTTACAAGGACAACTGAGAGTAGATAAGGTCAGTGAATTGCTGGCGGGTCTGAAGAAACAGCAGTCAACTTTCACCTGGAGCCGAGAAGTCAGTGAAGCTGCGGTAAAAGCCAGCTACCTAATTGCTAGTGAAATAGCATCATTTGATACCCCTGATATCGATCATTATTGAGGAGCCATGACCGTGTTCTGGCTGTGCGTCATATACTGTATTGACCCCAACCTTAAAATGTAAATAAACAATTCCAAGAACATTCTTTAATGATCCGTTGTGTTTGTTTTCTCTGTATATTTTACATGTAACCTCCATTTGATTGTTTCAAATCACAATTTACATTATTTACTCCTTTGCACTCTCAGATTATGATGTTGTATGTTCATGCTGTTGTCATTTTTATCATTTCTATTTTATATGATTTTTGCTAGACACACAAATGAACTTGAACAAAAGCTGAATAGCTTTACTCTCAGAAATATAAAAGCACCATATGTGAGGATTCTTCTTGTTGGTCAAGTTGGAGTCGGAAAGTCCAGCTTCATAAATTCAGTGAATAATGCATTCCAAAAACGAATCACATCTGGTGCTCTGACCGCTACAGGATCTGAAAAGAGTTTCACAAAAACTGTAAGTATTTGATCATTTTTACTTACTTATTTGCTTAAACTTACTTCATCATGTGGGGTATCAGCATTAGCAAATACACGGCACTGAAACAGATTCTGGGACATGAAACATCTGGATTTGTTTTACAGTACACAACCCATTGCATTGAAAGGGAGGATGGCACCCGTATGCCATTTGTCTTCAATGATATCATGGGACTTGAAAGTGATGAAAATGAAGGTGTCCATACCAAAGACATTGAGTCAGCTGTGCAGGGGTTCCTTCAGGAAGGCTACAACGTGAGATAAATTTGATCTCAATAATAAATTAATTAAATAAATGATTATGATATCGTTGGCCCAAAATCTTTATTTATTTAAAGCATGCTTTAAAAAGCTGATCAGAAATTATTATAA
This sequence comes from Plotosus lineatus, assembly GCA_024760905.1. Lineage (NCBI taxonomy): Eukaryota > Metazoa > Chordata > Actinopteri > Siluriformes > Plotosidae > Plotosus > Plotosus lineatus. The sequence goes on from CM045744.1 coordinate 14,419,961, forward strand.
AAAATGTACTTGCAAGCCATGATTACTCCTTTGATTGTGAAATGTGCATGCCTAGTTTAATCCAATGTCAGCGGCAGCTGGAAACGACTGTAGAAGCAACCCAACCCTTGAAGAACAAACATTCTGTCTGGTCAATGTTATAGCAGCAGACAGAGTGTCAATCATGAGTGATGATGTCATTAAAAAGCTGAAGTACATCCGTACGGTGGCTACAGAAAATAGTAAGGCTGTTTTTAAAAAAATATATATTTTATGTCTTTTTCCTTTTAAAACATCACTCCCCCCAAAAAAAAAAAAGTCGATTATTACATCTTTATTCACATATTGGGATACTGTAAATACCTCGCATAGGACTTACATTATTATTTTTTTTTCGTATTGTGTCATCCATTTGTTATATTACACAGATATGCCTCAAGTAATAATCATGACAAGACCAGATTTGACGTGTCCATTGGTAAATAAAAACTTGCAAACAATCTACACCAGCAAGAAGATCAAAGCAAAGGTGAGAATACTATATAAATACAGTATTAATAAATAAATACAGTCAGCCAAAAACTTACAAAGTCCCCTGTATACGAAATGCCCGGGTTACAAAAAACATTTTCCTGAGTTCTCGTCCCCGAGGTACGAAAAACCCATCTTATGAAAAGAAATTCAAAATTTGAATGCTCCAATCAAAATTTCACACGACGAGTTGCTCTCTCATTGGCTGTCTCTCAACATCCCACCTCGCTGGCCTCCCAGATAGAGACGGAAGGAAGCTTCACTCTTTAGTTTCATTTTTTTAAGTTGTTTTAATTCAGTAAATGTCAAATAAATGTGGGGGCATTTGAGCTCATCTGGAATTCCGATCCTTCAAGGAATCAAATTAAAGTTGTTGAGTTTGTCAAGCAGGGAATGCGCTTTGAATTCCACGTCTTGTGGGCATGGCTTGCAGCGCGTGCGAGAGAGATAGAGATAGAGAGGGAAAAGAGAGAGAGAGAAAGAGAGAAAGATAGAGAGCGAGAGAGAGACAGGTGTGTGTGTGTGTGTGTGTGTGTGTGTGTGTGTGTGTGTGTGTGTGTGTGTGTGTGTGTGTGTGTTTGTGTGTTAATAAAAAATGTTTAATAATGGTTTAATTAATAAATAACATTTAAAAAAAAAAATGGTTTAATAAATAATTTTCTTTTACTTTTAACGCATATTTCATACAAAATTGGTGTACTTATATACTACTACTACTAATATTTATATATATATAAAATCCAGTGGTTTATCCAGTCCAAAGACTGGCGCATTGGAACGAATTAGGTGTTTAACGTGTCAGATGCGACCCCTACTTACGAAATCCCCACTTTACGAGAAGGGCTCTGGAACAGATTAATTTCGTAAGTTGGGGGCCGGCTGGTTTTCTCAGGGTTCTCCAGGCAACAAAACAAGAAAATGTTAATTAATTAATTATATAATTAATGTATTTATTTATTTACTTAGGAATGGGTGGGTCACTGCAATAATCCAAGCTTGTTTAGTCTGTAAAACATTATTATTTTTTTAATTAAAGGCAAATCATAATTACCAACCTTGCCCCTCCCTGGCCAGCTGTTAGGGTGCACTTGCCTCGCCCATAGTCAGCTGAGATGGGTACCAACCTTCCCATGAGCCTTATTCAGACCAAACAACGTAGAAAACAAATGAATCACTTATAAAGCTCTCTCCATTTACATTCACGACATTTCTGTTGTCTCTCTGGAGTTGCTAAATTTCTTATAGTCAAATATATGTCTCACTAATGTGACACAACCAGATTCCAGGCATATTTGTTTCACATTCATTTACAAATTGTTGTAGATATTACAACAATTAACCAACGTTGTTACAAAACTGCTTGGAATGGACATTTGATCGACATGTTTAGTAAAAATAAAATAGTCAAGATCAGAAAAGTGTCCCTTAGAGCAGATCAGCCTCTCTGAAGAGTTTATTCAATTCAGATTCATGGCCTTCCAATGATCTTATCTTGTATTCACAATTGAAATTGAGTCTTACAATGAATAGATGGTCAACAGCACACCATTATTGTTAAAGATAAACACTTCAGATTGGTAGATCTCCAGGAACAGGGTTGGGCAATATTGCTGTAGAGTATGGTTGTCTCTCCTTGATATTTGGTGGGTTTTTTTTTTATGTATTTTGTATATATTTGTAATATCCAGATGCAGGAGTGTAGTAATATGCTGGGGATTCCCATGAATCACATCTTTCCTGTGAAGAACTACCATGAGGAGATTGACACAGATGATGACATGGATCTCCTGATTCTCAAAGCACTTGAACAGATCGTCAACATTGCTGCTGATGCAATGAGAAAAAAAAATTCTCAATTCGATGACAAACACGAGTAAAAATAAGAGTCTCTAAGAGTCTTTTATACAAGATAAATAGCAGAACAGTAGTTTATTCTGAATAACATTGTACAACAAAGAACTTTACGGGAAATTATGCGTTTAAAATGAGTTTAATATATTCAGTGTCTGTGTAATATTGGAATATTATATTGGTTTTCAATATAATTAATAAACCAAATAGATCAACTTTTCACAATTTAAATGCAAGAATGTAATCATGAGAAATTCACATCATGATCAAATATGATGTTTACAAAGTTGACCTTGATGTCTCAATCATCTGTGCCCAACCTTACCTCCAAACCTACTTTATCAATTCAAAGGTTCTACTGCATAAACCAAACAGCAGTCAATTTGATGATCAGAATTGCAGTCCCTGTATTTACTCATATAAAAAAAAAAATTGGAGGCTGGAGTTTTCCTATGAATCGGCTGTTTTTCTTTGTACTTTTTCAAGTTAATTTAAATTCTTTTGTAAACGCCTGAACCTTAGAGTTCAAAAGATCTGCAATTTTTATGCAGATTAGCATAGCAGTTTCAAATTGTGAGCCAATGGTTTATTTTTAATTTTTTTGTTTTCTGTCATCATTTATTACTGTTGCAAACATTTTATGACTATCCTGTCTTGTGAAATTTAATAAATTTATCTCATGTTCACTGTGTGCTTAAAATAAATTTAGTCATATGATTATGTACTTAAATTTAAATTAACTGTTTATATGTCACGATTTTACAAGTTTATGAAAAAAAAATGAAGGAATGAAAAAAATGTACAGATTACTTTTTGCATTTCTTCAGACACCCTCATTTAGCTCATTTTCACGTATGAAACTAAGCAGTTGAGTATTAAGGGACTCGTACTTCTGAGTGCTTTGCAGCTTAATGTGTAGAGCTGTCTGGTCTGTGGTTAGGCAGCTCAATACACATTAAGCTACAATGCACTCAGAAGTACGAGTCCTTAATACTCAACTGCTTCGTTTCATACCCATTTGGGAGTCAGATGAACATTCTGCCCCATGCTAGAGATTTTTTTTTTTTTTTTTTTTTTTTTTTTTGGGGGGTGTTGGGGATGTGTTGTAATGTAATGTTCTGGAGAACTGCTCAGTGTGTACCCTGCCTTTGCACAGTAGCGGGCTAAGCAGTTCATCAAAGAACTGAGAAAATAAGTCTGATTTTGATTCTTTTATCAACATGACCCCCATGCATGGATCATTGAGGCTAAAAAGTCTGTTTGATTTTCACAAATCATGAATACATTATTTTTTACAAAGGCCTGTAACATATCTCTGAATCTACATTGTGAACCATATACTAGTATGTGGCAGTGGTGGCCTGGTGGTAAAAGTTGCTGGATCGCTGACCCAAAGGTTGGGGGTTCAAGTCCACTCTTCACAAGGTTATCACTGTCCCCCTCAGTGTGGTTAAAGGGGTTATCAAAGGCTAGCCATGTCTCTAACTGTCTATGGTGAGAGGCATGTAAAAGAACCATTGCTGACGTTTGTAAAGAGTAGCTGCATAGCCGTCAGCGTGTTTCTGTCCCTTGCTAAAGTGTGTCAGGAAAGCTATCCAACGTAAAAACCTATGCCAAATCAAACATGAAATGATTCGATGTGGCAACCCCTGAGAAAAAAAGAACAGCCAAAATGAGAAGAAGAAAAGGATTGTTTACCATATCAGGTCAAAATGTTGTGGAGCCTTGTCAGGCCAATTCTCCATCCATCCATCCACCAAATTCGGTGAAAATCACTTCAGCAGTTTTTGGGTAATCATGCTAACAGGCAAATAAACATTCAACAGAAGCAGTGGAGGTAAACAACTTCAAACTAATAATTTCAGCCTATTGTTCATAGTCCATCAATTAGCTTAAAACTCATCGGACTATATCAGTTCAGTTAATTTTATGTTTTTATGTAACCGCTTAATCGTAATTAGGGTTGCGGGAGGCTGGCGCTCATCCCAGCTGACTCTGGGTGAGGGATCCGAGATCCCCCTCCCCCAACCAACGAATTCCTTGAAGTAGGATAGGCACCCTCCCTCAACCCCCACCCCCCCCACCCCCAAACCCCCGACTGACATATCTGTACATGGATATCTTCGATAGATGGTGAGATAGCATTAAGTTCGTTCGTGCGGGACTGGTCAGTGTTGCTGGATTTGTAGAGAGACTCACGTAAGATGTCCATCTTTTGAGAATTTCTTCTTTGGTCTGTTAGATCTGGCCTTTTTTGGTCTTTAATGGTCCCTTGCCTGGGTTGATATTTCCTGTTGAGGTCTTTGATTAGTTTATAAGTTGCTCTGCTTTGGTTTTGGCTCGCACTATGTTCGATCAGGCTGCATTGCTGTTTAAGCCAGTTCTCTTTATCCTTTCTTGCTGCTCTTCTGACTTCATTGCACAGTTTGCATCATTTGTTTCAATTGTTATTAAAATGGGACATGCAATTTTTCATTTGTCGTTTCCTATCTGCTAGTTTGAGAGTTTCATTTGTGATCCAGGATTTCTGTGATTTGCAAATGATAGGGATGATTTCTTCAATGGTGCTGTTGATGGCTGCATAGATGTTGGATGCATACTGGTTGATGTTGGTGATATCCTGATCTATGTTAGATAATTTTTCTTCTAGTGCATCTTGGAAATTTGTGCGTGTATTAGGGTTTTTGAACTGGTGGTGTCTCTTTTGGGTTTGATCCTATGTTTGACATTGATCTTGAACTTGATCCATATCTTGCATATAACAAGGTCAGAAGAGATGTCAGCACCTTGGTAAGTTCTGCATCCCCCAGTTCTGTATATATCCACGTTCATACATGCGTTCTGTATATATCCCCCAGTGCAGCTAATTGGTTTATCAAAGGCGGGCCATGTTTCTCACTGTCTATGGTGAGAGGCATGTAAAAGACCGTTGCTGACTTTATATATATATATATATAACAAATATACATAACATATATATATATATATATATATATACATACATACATACATATACATACATACATACATACATACATACATACATATATATATATATATATATATATATATATATATATATATATATATATCATGATGAATCAGAGGATGAAGAGAGACTCCAGATGCCAGTAATAGTGAAGGATCATTTGGTGACTTATGTTCCCTGGTCATTCATGGACCTAACAGGGCTGATCGGCAGACTGCCAAGCATCTGTGGAAGAGCAGATAAATGGAGCTCCAGTTTTAAGGCAGGACAATGGGACAAGTACTGGCAGTTAGGAAATTAAAACTATATGGTCAGAGACAATTGAAAGAGAAAATAAAAAAATGAATCAAATATTCAATGGAGCAGGCTTGAAGCCACAAACTGAAGACTCAAAATATGATGCGACAGCCTCATTTTGGAAATCACCACCGTAATCTCTGGAGGTGACTGAGAAAGGTGTACCCAATACAGACAGACCCAGAAAGAGTGGGAAAAAAAATAAAGATGGAGGAAAAATAAAAGTGTGTCTGAGTTTGTGCTGAAGCTTCAAAAAGCATGGCACAAAGAGATGGGGAGAATGAAACTCCAGCCAGCCAGACCCTGTTTCATATGATGGAAAGGAAAGCCCTCCCAACAGAAGTACAGGAGCAACTAGAGATAGTCATAGGCCTGAGCGCAATGGCCTGGCCTACATTTGAGACTCATGTTATACACTGTGTGAAGCTATAAAAACAGAAGGAAGCTAAGAAAGCCACAGAAAGCCAGTTGGTACAGCTCCAGAATGCCTAGTTGAGTGAGCTGGCTGGCAATAAACAAGAAAGCATTGACAAAAGTAAGAGAAAACTGCAGAAAAGCAAGCAGCAGTGTTGGTGGGGCAACCAGCAATGGCAACCCCTTCACCTCAACCAGCACTCCCAGTGCTACAGTCTGCTGTTATGCCAAAAATTCCTCCACTACAGCTGGAACCTGCATACTATGTGGCTCCCCCAATGTTTCCTCCATATAAGCAGTACCCACCTCAGAGCTGAGGATGGGGTCAAGGCAGAGGACATGATCGAGGAAGGGGTTGGCAGAAATGTACAAGTGGAAGAGCTCTGATGAACCAAAGAGGATGAGGAAGAGGATGCTGGATATGCCAAGACCCAAACCATTTAATAAGCGAATGTACATATGCTCTTCAACAAGGACGACAGATGGCATCTCCACAGAGTAATCCCCAGCAAAGTCAATCATGGCATGGTCAATGGAATTGGACATAATCCTGGATGGGGCCCAACCTGTTACCCCAGGGACCAGTAAACTCAGGTGTGAGCCCTATGGGGCCCAGAGAAGCCAGAGGGGGAGATGGAGTAGTATGTCATCTCACTGCATCTTGCACAAGAACCCAATTTTCAAGTAATAGTGTAAAAACAGATTCATTCATCATTTATAATTGACACTGGTGCGATGTATACACGTATCGGAAAAGAAGGCTCAAGGAACCCCCTCTCAAGTCAAGCAATAAAAACAGTAGGCTTTTCACAGAAAACACAAACTTTCTGATTTATTGAGCCCTAGTAAACATACAAGGTGTGATGGTACAAGCACCGCTATAATTCTCAATAGATACCACAGCCAATTTATTGGGTAGAGATCTTCTACTTCTTTTCCTTTCGGCTGTGACCTTCAGGGGTCACCACAGCGAATCATCTGCATCTATCTCACCCTATCCTCTGCATCTTCTTCTCTTACACCAACTACCTTCATGTCCTCCTTCAGCACATTCATAAATCTTCTCTTTGGTCTTCCTCTATGCCTTCTGCCTGGTAGTTCCAACCTCAGCATCTTACAATCAATATACAGTGGACTATGATGTTTGCTGATGACATTGTGATCTGTAGTGAGAGCAGAGAATAAGTACAGGAAAATCTAGAGAGGTGGAGGTATGCCCTGGAAAGGAGAGGAATGAAGGTTAGCCTCAGTAAAACAGAATACATGTGTGTGAACAAGGACCCAAGGGGAACCGTGAGGTTACAGGGAGCAGAGATAAGGAAGGTGGACGATTTTACGTATGTAACAATCCAGAGCAATGGAGAGTGTGGAAAAGAGTTGAAGAAGTGTATGCAGGCAGGTTTGAGTGGTTGGAGAAAAGTGTCCGGTGTGATGAGTGATAGGAAGGTATCGGCAAGAATGAAAGCAAATGTGTACAAGACAGTGTTGAGGCCAGCGATGTTGAATGGTTCAGAAACAGTGGCACTGGGGAAAAGACAGGAGGCAAAGCTGGATGTAGCAGAAATGAAATGTTGAGGTTCTCTTTGGGAGTAACGAGGATGGATAGGATCAGGAATGAGTACATCAGAGGGACAGCACACGTAAGTGGTTCTGGAGACAAAGTCAGAGAGATTAGATTGAGATAGTTTGGACATGTACAGATGAGGGATAGTGAGTATCTTGGTAGTAGGATGCTATGGTTGGAACTACCGGGCAGAAGGCCTAGAGGAAGACCAAAGAGAAGATTCATGACTGTATAATTTTCTGAGTAGATCCTTCCATAAGAGAGTGCTCAATACTTTTTCATAGAGCAAATATAAAAATAAAAGGACAGGACAAAGACTTTCTATTGAAACTCCATTTATCACTACAGATCTGTTTCGAGGGGTGGTGAAACCATTCCCTCTCTTCAGGTGATTATAGAGGAATTCTTAATATAGAGAATTTTATATATATATATATATATATATATATATATATATATATATATATATATATATATATATATATATATATATATATTCGTGGTAAGGTGCTGGATTACCAGTCGCAGGAAGCCCCACTGTCACTAGGATGTCACTACTGTCCCCCCAGTGCAGTAAATTGGGTTATCAAAGGCCGGCCATGTCTCTCACTGTCTGTGGTGAGAGATTCATTTTGAACTATTGCTGACTTTCGACAAAAGTAGCTGGGTAGTACTCAGCGTTCTTTTGCCCTATGATGGCCTGGTGAGCTGTTCAGGGTGGACTTTGCCATCACCCAGGGTCAGCTAAGATGGGCACAAGTGCCCCCGCACCCCTAATTAGGATTAAGCAGTTCAGAAAATTAACTGTTGTAGGCACTTCATATTCTCAGGGGCCTCTTCCTTGAATGAAGATAATCCACGAGTTCTGTACCCGGAAGTAAAACTCCATGTATCATATTACACGTGCGAATGAGCCACCGGAAGTAAAATACTGTGTATCTATTACATGTGCTAAACTATGCTTTTTAAACACATTTTATAAACAGTCTTACTTATTAATACAGTATTAAGGTAGTAAAATGTAGTAACGATTAAGAAAAACTTTTCAAGTTTTACTGTTATATTTATTGATGATAATACATTTATTGATTATTATACTTAAACATTATACAGCAGATACTGTTGTAAGGCACTCATATTAAAGGCTTTTTTAAGTTATTATTCCAGTACAGTACCTAAGTCAATGTTTAGAATGTTTGTGCGTGAGATTTTATGTTCGGCTAGCATTAAGCTACCATAGCATATCAACTCAGGATAGGAGTTGAGCGTGTTCAGTTCTACATGCCTGAAGACTCCGAACTCATAGCTGAAGTAGGGTCGACCGGTCATAGACAAGCATACTGCAAAACATGAACAAACAAAACAACAAATAAAACAAATCAAAAGAAACAACATGACTGAGAACTCTGCCTGGGCTTATTTTTAGCCAGGGTGCGGCTAGCATTGAGCTATCATATCATACCAGCTCAGGATCGGGGTTGAGCATTTTCAGGTCTACACACCCGAAGACATTGGCAGTCCACGAATGCTCAATCCGTGAGTGCAAAACAGCGAATAGTCAAGGGCCTACTGTAATTAATGAATGTATGGATGAAGAAACATTGTTAAGGTCTGGAACGAAGATATGAGGAGGATGTGCCAAGCACTGGCCCAAGGGGCAATAAAACATCCAAGCAAATTGTACTGCTATAATGACCAATAGCATTACTTTTTAAAGCTATCGGTCATTATAGCAGTGCAATTTGCTTGGATGTAACATAAATCACCATACAATTAATCAAACTGGGCAAGCTTACCCCATGGTTTACTAGTGAGGGCTAAACAGAAGGTTAGCAGTTGTTTGTTCCTGGAAGTAACATGGACGTGTAACTTGTTTGGCCGGATTGTGCAATGCAAATAATCAAGCAGTTTCAAGGAAGTGGGTCTAAGAGGTTATCTATTTAAACCAGAGATGGAGGAGATTCTAATGGCTCTGACGACAATGCTGTAAGACATGAGTATGATGGTAACTCCACAATGGCTTTTCCAGTGAACGTTTTCCTGACAGCATCTTGTCAACAGTTTCTTGATAAATGAAAAAAAAAAAAAAAGTTTCCTGGCTTGTCCTTTGTGCAGCACTGGCCTATAATGTGTGATAATGAATGGGTCAATGACACAGCCCAGCCAATCCAAAGAGCTCGCATCACTACCAGTCAATGAACAAGACAACACGTCACTGAGCCCTGTGTGGCAGCAATTGTGCATACTTTCTTTTTTATTTATTTTTTAACAGATAAGAACTGACATTTATGAGAGAAAGCATTGATGAAATTGATTTATGCATTTCATTCAGTCTTTTATTTTCTGAACTACTTAATCCTAATTAGGGCTGTGAAATGGCTGGCGTCCATCTCAACAGAACGAATATATTCTGGGCAGCTTTCCAGGCCATTGCAGGGTATAAAGCAGCTGTCTAAGGGTATAAAGCAGCTGTCTGTTCTATAGATGAAGTCCGAGGTATAAATGTTGAAAAGGAAGTGTGAGAGATCGGTGCCCTGCGGTGCCCCCGTGCTGCAGACTGCCACCTTTGACTTACAGTCGCGCAGCCGCACATACTGTGGACGGTTAGTGAGGTAGTCGATAATCCAGGCAGCAAGATGTCTGTACACTCCACGTCCTCCAGCTTCCCCCGCAGAAGCGCTGGCCTGATGGTGTTGATGGCGCTGGAGAAGTCAAAGAACATGACCCTCACAGCGCTGCCAGCGATCTCCAGGTGGGTGAGCGCCTGCTGCAGAAGGTAGATGACGGCGTCTTCTACCCCGATGTTGGGCCTGTCGGCAAACTGCAGCGGGTCTAGGGTGAGGCTCACCATAGAGCAGAGGTGTTCGAGGAGGAGCCTTTCCATGGTCTTCATGAGGTGGGAGGTCAGGGCGACAGGTCTGTCGTGGGCCGGTTCCTTCGCTTGAGCTGTTTTGGGAACCGGAACCACACAGGAGGTCTTCCACAGGACGGGAACCTTCTCCAAGCTGAGGCTCAGGTTGTACAGGTAGCATAGTACCTCACAGAGCTGGTTCGCGCAGGTCCTCAGCAGCCTGGGACTGATGCCATCTGGTCCTTCAGATTTCCTCTGATTTAGTCGCCTCAGCTGTCTCCTCAGCTGGTCTGACATGAGGGAGGGCTGGGGTGGGCTGCAGAGGGCGGGGGATGTGTCTCTTGGGCTGTAGCAGTCAAGTGAAGTTGGCCTGGGGAGGGGGGAGGTGTCTGCTGGTCTGGAGACATGTGAGGGGGGGGGCAGAGGGGGGGGGGGATCAAACCTGTTGAAGTAACAGTTTAATTCATCCGCCCAGCACTGGTCACCATCAGCTGTCCCTCTGACACTCTGCCCAAATCCAGACATGGTCTTTACTCCTCTCCAGACGTCCCGCACGTTGTTCTGAGCCAGCTTCTTCTTCATCTTCTTCCCATAGTTCTTCTTGGCCCTCCTGAACCTCCACTGGAGCTCATGCTGGACCTTCTTCTGCTCCTCTATATCCCCCTCTATGAAAGCCCTCTTTTTCTGGTTCAGGAGAACTTTAAGCTCAGGGGTGACCCACGGGTGGTTGTTGGAGAAGCACCGTACCCTCCGTGTTGGCACAGTGCTGTCCACGCAGAAGTTCATGTAGTCCGTGATACAGTGTGTGAGGCCGTCGATGTCATCACCAAAGGAGTCACAGAGCATGCTCCAGTCTGTGGTCTGGAAACAGTCCCTAAGCGTCTCATTGGTCTCCCCGGGCCACACTTTCACAGACCTCTTCTGTGCAGGTTCCTTTCGCACCCTGTATGTGTATTGGGGGAGCAGGTAGACCAGGTTGTGGTCTGAGCGTCCCAGTGGGGGGGTGGGGGGGGTGGAGCTGTAAGCGTCCTTCACATTAGCATACAGCAAGTCCAGAGTTTTATTGTCTCTTGTGGTGCACTTCACATATTGCGTGAAAGTCGGGAGAGAGGCGGAGAGAGGGGCGTGGTTACAGTCCCCGCTGATCAGAATCATGGCGCGGGGGTGACGAGTCTGAGTCTGACTGACAGCGCTGTGGAAACGCTCACACGCGGCCGCCGCATCAGCCGAGGTCGGAATGTACACGCAAAACACAATCACATGTGAAAACTCCCTTGGTAGATAATATGGCCATGCGCTCACCACAAGCAGCTCCAGGTCCTGCGTGCACAGCTGCTCCTTCACATGCACGTTGGCTTGGTGGCACCACCGTTCATTCACATAGACTGCCACGCCCCCTCCTTTCTTCTTTCCGACGATTCATATAAACATAAGTAATTAAATATTGCAGTGAAGGGCAATTGTTAATTGTTGGTTATATTATCTCCTCTTATTCTCGATTGTGTTAATTGTGAGGTACTGTTGGATGGTACATCAATGTGTCTCAACCACGTGAAGTCATTTACAAAATATGCTCAGAGTCGCCATTTTAAGGAGCAACTTTCTTCAAAGCCACTGCATAGTGTTTACGTGTCGTGCGTTGAACAGAACAGTAATCCTACTGACTCCTTCACCTGAATGAAGTCAGCTGGTCTCAAACATGAAACTGAGGGCTTTCTTTTTGCTGCTCAGGACCAGTCACTTCCTACAAGCAATTGACAATGTAATATTTTAAGGGAAACCGTCAAACCCAAATGCTGTATATGTAATGAATTGAGTGAGACTGTTCAACACCGTGTCAGTGGTTGCCCTGGTTTGTCACAAAATTTTTACTTGAAAAGACATGATAGCACACTCATTTTACTACCTTCTCTGTTATGCTTGCGGCCTTGACTCAGAGCTCCACCCATAATATGACCCTGATCATGATCAGGGTGTCATAGAAAAAGATGATTTTAAGGTTCTATGGAATCGGTACATTTACTGCCTGAGGAGAATTGAGGCCAATAAGCCTGATCTTGTCCTTTTTGATAAAGCCAATTAAATTATTAATATTATTGGATTTTCTGTCCTTTTTGACAGTAATGTGATTGGCAAGATTCAGGGGGAAAAAACACACACACACACACACACACACACACACACACACAAACAAAATGGAAGTTACGCAGACCTCGCCTATGAAATTTCTTGCTTGTATCCAAATTACACAGCCGCCGACTCCTCATTGTTCTCGACGCCTTTGGTTTGGTACCTCCTGATCCACTGACACAGATCAAGAGAGTTTCCATGTTTGCTACAGGGAACACAGCTCTTCTGACAGTCTGGGCAATGCAGAAGGCTGCAGTGTTGGGAAGTCTCCATATAATCTCCGGAAAGTTCTTGGTGGGTTTGATTAAGCAGTGCTTCCTGGGAGTAAAATTTGCTTTCTGGGCTGCGTGCAGAGAGGGTGTAGGCCTTAAGCTAATGATGAGCCTCACAAGCCTGATTTGCCAGAATCACCCGATCCCTCTCTGCTGCATATCAATTTTTAAACTGTAATATAATAATAATAATAATAATAATAATAATAATAATAATAATAATAATAATAATTATTATTATTATTATTATTATTATTATTATTATTATTATTATTATTATTATACATGTGTTTAATGAGCAACTATGGCAGCAGTTTCGAAGAAAAGGATGTAAATGATTACCAACCTTAACCAGAGATGGATTAGTCTTGTGAAAACAGTGAGACTCAAGTGACTCCTCGAACGAGACATGATGAAGTAGATCTGTGTGACGGTAAATACAAAATATTTTAGGCAGCCAACAAATCTGTCATTAGATGGTTTAGGAACACAAATGAACAACTTTTGAAAGTATGACATCTTGATTAAATCTAAAGGAACAGACATTACAGGACCAACTGGAACATGTGTGTGAATTTACTAGTTCACCCAGACTAAAAGCCAGAGCAAAAGGTTACAAAAGCCAAGCCTGAAAACAAACAAATAAATAAATAAATAAATAAAAATAAACAAGTCAATTTCATATAAAGATGTCACAACAGCAATGTTTATAGTTTCCAGAGACTTTTACCATGACAGATTGTGCATGGTGGTTATCAGCTACAATCTCATATAACAAATGGCCAGCATGACTTTTTTATCATTTCATCATCATTACCATTTATTTATTTTTTAAATTGTGTTTAACTTCTTTTTTATTACAAAATAAAACCAAAATATATCATGTTTTGTTTGTGAATTAAGTTTATTTGCAAATATACATAAATTGATATTTAAATAATGATTGTTAAGTAAAACATGTGCCGTAAGTTTGTATTTTATAATCAAGAGTATAGTATAAAAGACTGAGAATAACAGATGTAAAAGGACCTTCAAATTATGAAAAAGAGGAAAAAATGAATTAAATTAGCAAAATTAAAAACTCATTCTCATTTGAAACATTATTTTGTGACAACCTGTGATTTTTGAAGTTGGCAACTGTCGGTGATGATCTGCCATGATTGGCAATCTTTTGTTCTCTTTGTTGTTATCCCCAATTGTGTTCACAGACATGAATAAGACAGTCAAGAACAGTGGCAGGTTGTCTGAGACTGTCTGAGACTTTCTTAGCTATAATCAGAGACCCTAGTCACAGACTGTGAACATGGATACGGGTACAAGGATGGAACTTGGAGACACCTCAAACGATATAACTGAGTGAAGGAAAGAGAAAAAAACAAACAAACATACAAACAAAAACAAAAAAACAAAAAAGAAACAAACAGACAAGGTGTCAATCTATTGTGCTAAAGGGGAAATAGATAAGTGGAAGCATAATATGATTGAATGAAGATACTAGTATGTTTTTTTTTCCTACTGCATTTCAGCATTTCTTCATTTAATTTTATTCAATAATATTAAGCACATATCATATTTTAACTGTTAGTTAAATTAAGCAAGGCAAGTTTCAACCTCAGATTTGCTGGCAACAAATGCACAGACCTGCACCAACATGTCTCCTAACTGCCTGAGCTAATAAAGAACAGGGGAAAATCAGTGAATACTCTTTTCCCATAGTCTTGCTCCCAAAAGCATGACTAGACCCATGTTAATGTTTACTCACAATTCATCTTGGCCATCCATGATATGCCCTTGTCCCAGTCGGTAATGACAGTGATTAACATGAAACCATTTTCAGATATATATATATATCATTATCATCTTCTTCCGCTTAGTCCAGGGTCGGGTCCGGGGGCAGCAACCTAAGCAAAGAGGTCCAGACATTCTTCTCCCGAGCCACTTCCTCCAACTCTCCCGGGGGGACACCAAGGCGGTCCCAGACAAGCCGAGAGACATAGTCCCTCCAGCGTGTTCTAGGTTGACCCAGGGGTCTCTTCTCCGTTGGACATGCCCGAAACACCACACCAGGGAGGCGTCAGGGCATTCTGACCAGATGCCCGAGCCACCTCAACTGGCCCCTCTCAATGCGGAGGAGCAGCAGATCTACTCCGAGCTCTCCCCAGATGGCAAGCATCTCACCCCATCTCTAAGGGAGAACCCTGCCACCCGGCGAAGGAAGCTCATTTCAGCCGCTTGTATCCGTGATCTAGGTGAGGGTTGGAACGTAGATCGACTGGTAAATTGCGAGCTTTGCCTTGCGGCTCAGCTCATTCTTCACCACCACGGACCGGTACAGGCACCGCTTAACAGAAGAGGCTGCAGCGATCCGTCTGTCGATCTCTCGCTCCATCCTTCCCTCGCCCGTAAACAAGACCCCAAGATACTAAACTCCTCCACTTGGGGCAGGACCTCATTCTCGACCCGGAGGGTGCATTCCACCATTGTTCGACTGAGAACCATGGCCTCAGACTTGGAAGTACTGATCTTCACTCGGCTGCGAATCGCTCCAATGAGAGCTGGAGGTCCCGACTTGATGAAGCCAAAAGGACAACATGATCCACAAAGCAGAGACGAGATCCGATGGCCACCAAACCAGAACCCCTCATCGCCTCGACAGCTTTGGCGGACTCCAACTCCCACCGGAAACGAATTCGACCTGCTGTTACCAATACGGACCGAACTCTGGCTCCGGTGATACAGCGACCGAATAGCTCTTAGCAACGGGTCTGGAACGCCGTACTCTCGGAGCACGCCCCACAAGATCATTCGAGGGACATGGTCGAAAGCCTTCTCCAAATCCACAAAGCACATGTGGACAGATTGTGCAAACTTCCATGCCCCCTCCAGAATCCTGTGGAGCGTATAGGACGAAAACCACATTGCTCCTCCTGAATCCAAGGTTCGACTATCGGTCGGATCCTCCTCTCTACTACCCCTGCATAGACTTTTCCAGGAAGGCTGAGGAGTGTAATTCCCCGATAATTGGAACACACCCTCCGGTCCCCCTTCTTAAAAATTGGGACCACCACCCCAGTTTGCCAATCCAGAGGTACAGTCCCAGATGACCATGCGATGTTGCAGAGACGTGGCAACCAAGACAGTCCTACAACATCCAGAGCCCTGAGATATTCTTTGTAGATCTCTTCCAACCTCGGAGCTTGACCACCGAGGAGCTTTTTGACAACCTCAGTGACCTCCACTCCAGTGATGGGCGGACCCCCACCCGAACCCCCAGGGTCTTCCTCTTCCACTGAGGGCGTGTTGGTGGGATTGAGGAGGTCCTCAAAGTACTCCCTCTATCTCTCGATGACATCCCCAGTCAAGGTAAGCAGCTCCCCACCTCCACTGGAAACTGCGGGGATTACCGCCACAACAAGCACCAACAACCTTATGGCCACAGCTACGGGCTGCTGTCTCAGCAATGGAGGCATGAAACATGGCCCATTCGGATTCTATGTCCCCCACCTCCTCCAAGACGTGGTTGTAGCTCTGCCAGAGGTGGGAGTTAAAGGCCTCTCGGACAGGGGACTCCACCAAATGTTCCCAGCAGACCCTGATTACACACTTGAGCCTGCCAGGTCTGGAAGGCAACCTCCCCCACCATCGAAGCCAACTCACCACCAGGTAGTAATCGGTAGACAGCTTAGCTCCTCTCTTCACCGGAGTGTCCAGAACATATGGTTGCAAGTCTGATGACACGACTACAAAGTCAATCATCGAATTACAACCTAGGGTGTCCTGGTGCTAAGTGCACTTATGGGCACACTTATGTTCGAACATGGTGTTCGTGATAGACAAACTGTGACGAACACAGAAGTCCAACAATGAAACACCATTCGGATTCAGACTGGAGAGGCCGTACCTACCGATCACACCCTTCCAGATTACACTATCGTTGCCAACATGGGCGTTGAAGTCTCCCAAGACAATGAATGAGTCTCCCGAGGGAGCGTTCGCCAACACCCCCCCAAAGAAAAAAAGGGTGGGTACTCTGAACTGTCATTTGGTGCATAAGCACAAATAACAGTCAGGACCCGTCCCCCCGCCCGAAGACGGAGGGAAGCTGCCGTTTCGTCAACCGTGGAGAACCCCAACGTTTGGGCACTGAGAATTAGGGCAACAAGAATAGCCACACCGGCTCAGCGTCTCTCCCCATGAGCAACTCCAGAATAGAAGAAGGTCCAGCCTCTCTTGAGATGGATGGTTCCAGAGCCCAAGCTATGTGTTGAGGTGAGCCCGACTATATCGAGTCGGTATCTCTTCACCTCACGCACCAAATGAGGCTCCTTTCCTGCCAGAGAGGTGACATTCCATGTCCCGAGGGTCAGAGTAAGTAGCCAAGGATCCGTCCGACAGAACCCATGCCTTTGCCTGCCACCCAACTCACATTGTACCCGACCCCTAAAACTCCTCTCACAGGTGGTGGGTCCATGGGAGGGTGGACCCATGTCTCCTTTTTGGGCTAGGCCTGACCAGGCTCCATGGGCATAAACCCGCCCATCAGGCGCTCGCCTTCAAGCCCCTCCCCCAGGCCTGGTTCCAGGAGGGAACCCCGGTGACCTGCGTCTGGGCAAGGGAGACTGCTTCAATTGTTTCCTCTGTGATGGCATAGGAGTCTTCTGAATCGCACTTTGTCTGGACCTTCACCCAGGACCTGTTTGCCTTGGGTGACCCTACCAGGGGCATTATGCCCCAGACAACATAGCTCCGAGGATCATTAGGTCACGCAAACCCCTCCACCACGATAAGGTGGTGATTCAGGGAGGGGAATGTATATATACGAGTCACAACAAAAAAATTCATACCGAATTGGTCGAGGCCCGGGGTAACAATGACCGCCATCAGTGCTGTGAACAGGGTGCTGGTGGAAATTGGACTACTGTTGGTAGAAGATGTCGAAGAAGGAGAGGTGGAAGGCGTGTCCGTAGGCAGAGAGAGAAGAGTAAAGGCATGAGTCTAGGACTCATAGAATGGTGGTGTGCAGGATGACGCTGATGGTGAGGAAGGTGAAGAAGGCAGAGCAGAAGACAAAGTGGTGGAAGCTGAAAAAGGAAGAGTGTCCTGTTGTCTTCAAGGAGAAGTTGAAACAGGCTTTGGGTGGTCAGGAAGAGCTTCCGGATGACTGGACAACTCCAGCTAATGTGATCAGGGAGAAAGGTAAGAGAGTTCTTGGTGTGTCCTCGAGAAGAACAGTAAATAAGGAGACTTGGTAGTGGAATGAAGTGCAGGAGATTGTACAAAAGATAAGGGTTAGCTAAGAAGAAGTGCGACATATAGAGGACTGAAGAGAGTAAACAGAAGAACAGGGAGACACAGCGTAAGGTGAAGGTAGCGGTGTCAAAGACCAAAAAGAGAGTGTATGATGACTTGTATGATCTATACAGGTTGGCACAGCAGAGAAATAGAGATGGGAAGGATGTGCAGAAAGTGATTAAGGACAGAGAGGGAAATGTATTGACTGATGACAGAAGTGTGCTGGGAAGATGGAAAGAGTACTTTGAAAAGCTGATGAATGAGGGAAATGAGAGAGAAAAAAGAGCAGAAGAGGTGACCGTTGAGGACCAGGAAGTAGCAAAGATTAGTAAAGGTGAGTGAGTAGGGCATTGAAGAGGATGAATAATGGAAAGACAGTTGGTCCTGATGGCATACCGGTGGAGTTATGGAATTGTCTCCGCGAGGTAGCAGTAGATTTCCTGAGAAGAACATTCAACAAGGTCTTAGAGAGTGAGATGATGCCAGAGGATTGGAAGAGAAGTGTGATGGTGCCCATTTTTAAGAACAAGGGGGACGTGCAGAGTTGTGGCAACTACAGAGGGATAAAGTGGATGAGCCACATGATGAAGTTATGGGAAAGAATAGTGGAAGCTAGACTAAGGGCAGAGGTCAGCATTTGTGAGCAACCGTTTGGTTTCATGCCAAGAAAGAGCACCACAGATGCAGTGTTTGCCTTGAGTATTTTAATAGAGAAGTACAGAGAAGGTCAGAAGGAGATGCACTGTGCCTTTGCAGATCTGGAGAAAGCATATGACAGGGTGCCAAGAGAGGAACTGTGGTATTGCATGAGGATGTCTGGAGTGGTAGAGAAGTATGTCAGAGTGGGGCAGGACATGTATGAGCGATGTAAGACAGTGGTGAGGTGTGCTGTCGGTGTGACAGAAGAGTTCAAGTTGGAGGTAGGACTGCATCAAGGGTCAGCTCTCAGCCCCTTCTTGTTTGCTATAGTGATTGACAGGCTGACAGACGAGCTTAGACAAGATTCCCCATGGACTATGATGTTTGCAGATGACATTGTGATCTGTAATGAGAGCAGAGAACAAGTGCATGAAAATCGAGAGAGGCGGAGGTATGCTCTGGGAAGGAGGGGAATGAAGGTTGGCTTCAGTAAGACAGAAAACATGTGTATGAATGACAAGAACCCAACAGGAACGGTGAGGTTAAAGGGAGCAGAGATAAGGAAGGTGGAGGATTTTAAATATTTGGGCTGAACAATCCAGAGCAATGGAGAGTGTGGAAAAGAGGTGAAGAAGCATGTGCAGGCTGGTTGGAATGGTTGGAGAAAAGTGTCCGGTGTGATGTGTGATAGAAAGGTATCGGCAAGAATGAAAGGAAAAGTGTACAAGACAGTGTTGAGGCCAGCGATGTTGTATGGTTTAGAAGCAGTAGCCCTGGGGAAAAGACAGGAAGCAGAGCTGGAGGTAGCGGGGATGAAAATGTTGAGGTTCTCTTTGGGAGTACCAAGGATGGATAGGATCAGGAATGAGCCCATCAGAGGGACAGCCCATATAAGACATTTTGGATACAACGTCAGAGAGGCTAGATTGCGATGGTTTGGACATGTACAGAGGAGGGATACTGAGTATATTGGTAGTAGGATGCTGAGGTTGGAACTACCAGGCAGAAGGCCTAGAGGAAGACCAAAGAGACGATTTATTGACGTGGTGAATGAGGACATGAAGGCAATTGGTGTAAGAGAAGAAGATACAGAGTATAGGGTGAGATGGAGGCAGATGATTTGCTGTGGCGACCCCTGACTGAACCGCCGAAAGGAAAAGATGAAGATTTTTTGTGAGGTCTCAATTTAAGCTTCATAAGCTGACACATCCTGACTCAGATTAAAATCTTTGATGGTCGGTCTGACATCAATATAATCACAGATAGTTGGCTTCATCAACGATTAATAGATTATCGTGGAAGAGTCCAGTATTTTAAAACATTTTAAAACAATTTTCAAAAAAACAGGACATTTGTACACAATGGGTGGATTCCTCGCTGACAGTCACTGACAGTCAGAAATTTGGTTGATAATATTAACTGCAGACCCCTTTATGCTCGCCTAACAATCTAAAATATATATATATATATATATATATATATATATATATATATATATATATATATATATATCCATTCTTGGTTGTCCATCGGATCCGATGATGACATTTGCATTTTGCGGCTCATCGATGAATGCGAAGGTGACTCTGCAGTCCTAGTCTGGAGGCGCAGAGTCTGCAGAGTCTTGAACAGTGGGAGCATTGGAAGTCCGTTCTCGTGATTACTACTGATTCAGTTCTGTGCCGCTTGTCTCTGGCCACAGTGAGCTTCTGGCACCGCACTTTATCAAAGTTGGCAGATGCTTTGTGGAGTGAGGCCACCCATTTTGGTCTGTCCACAGCATGCTGCTCAAGTTCCTTCGACTTGATTTGACACCACTGGATGTTTGCTTTCACAGTGTCTTTGTATTGCAGCTTTGGGCAGCCTTGGTTTCTTTTGCCGAGCTGGAGTTCGCCATACATCAGGCGTCTTGGCATCGTGGACTCCTCCATTCGAATTACATGCCCCACCCATCGAAGTTGAGCCTTGATGATCATAGACTCAATACTGGTGGAGTTGGTACGCTCTAGGACCTCCAAGTTGGTAACGTGGTCCTGCCAGCTGATTCTGAGGATGGAGTGAAGAGCTTGCATGTGGAAGTGCTCCAGCTTTTTGACATGTCTGCAATAGTGTCCATGTTTCACAGCTGTAGAGAAGGGACGGGAGTACCACAGCATTGTAGACCTTCATTTTTGTTGATAGCTGTATATGGTGTTGATTGAGCACTCGGGTGTGGAGTCTGCCCAGCGCCTGGCTAGCCCTGCTGATCCTATAAGTGATTTCTTTGTCCAGGGAGCCATCAAAGGAAATGGTGCTTCCCAGGTACTTGAAATGTTTAACATTGGTGAGTGGTGTGTCGTTGATGACAATGCTGGGTGTTTGGTGCAGGTTGGTGAAGCACTGCCATCCTGCTGAGACTGACAGTCAGGCCAAAGAGTTTGTAGGCCTCAGAGAAGCAACCCAGCATCATCTGCATGGCCAATTCTGTGTGGGCCACAAGGACGCCCTTTTGATTTCATGTATTGTCAGGGGTTCTGCAAATGAGTCTTGCACTGGCTGCTGGGGAATCTGGTTCAGTGCGTCTGCGTCAACTGATGAAGGTTGCTTAAGCAGGTTGCTGAAGTGCTCTTGCCAGCGCCTGCTCAAGCCCTCTTGGTCTTTGATGAGGGCAGAACCGTCCGAGGACAACGGTGAGCAGCCTGAGGTGGAGGGGCCAAAAACCATCTTCAAAGTGCTGAAGAATTTGTTGGAGTTGTGGGTATCTGCATAGTGCTGGACTTTGGCGGCTTAGTCCTGCATCATTCGAAGGTCAGACTAGACCTTTGCCTGCAGAGTTTTAAATCTTTCACACTTCGAGACCGAGGGTGGATCATTCTACCTCTCAATGTAGGCCTTGTTTTTAGTGTGGAGGGCTTCTGTGATCTTGTCATTGTTTTCATCAAACCAATCTTCATGCAGTCTAGTTTTAACTCCAAGCACTTCTTTTGCAGTCTCAGCAACGATATCCTTGAAAGAGGACCAATTTTCAGAGCTGCTTTTGGAGGTCAGACCATCTTTGAGTTTTCCATCAAGTGCTTCTTGTAACTTTGCCAGATGGATTGGGTTGTTCAGCCTGATAACTGATAGCCTGATAAGTTGTAGGAGGCCCTGACAGTCTTGGGTCAGTTTCTGTAAGGCGGAGTGATGTACAGTGACATTACAGCCCTGATCAGCCTGTGATCAGTCCAGCATTCAGCACCTCTCACGACACGAGTCAATTGGACGTCCCTGATGTCACGTTGGCGTACAATAACAAAGTCGATCATGTGCCAGTTTTTATACCATGGGTGCATCCAGGTGGTTTTATACTTGTCTGCCATCCTGAACAAGGTGTTGGTGATACAAAGGCTGTGTTCTACATACTTGCTAAGGAGGAGCAGGCCGTTTTCATTTATTTTGCCTACACCGTGTCTGCCCAAAATGCCTTTCCAGCTGCTGTGGTCTCTTCCTGCTCTAGCTTTGAAATCGCCTAGCACAGCAAGTTTGTCACTCTGTGAAGTTGACCTAATGACCTCGTCAAAATGTTCATAGAACTGCTCTTTGTCTTCATCTGGACTGGAGAGCATAAGAGCATATGCACTGATGACTGTGAGGTGTCTGGCCTTGCTGAGAGGAATGCACAATGTCATGAAACGTTCGCTGATTACTACTGGCAGGGCTGGTAAGTGCTTCAGCAGTGCTGTTCTAATGGCAAACCCAACACCATGTATCCAGTCCTCAGCTTGCGACTTTCCTTTCCAGAAGAAAGTGTATCCACCTCCTTCGTCTCTCAGGGATCCTTCGTCAGCAAGGCGTGTTTCGCTGAGTGCGGCAATGTCTATCCGGTATCGCTGGAGCTCCTTTGCAGCAGGGGCTGTTCTTCTCTCTGGTCTCGGTGTGCCAGCTCGGTCCAGAAGCGTTCGGACATTCCAGGCTCCCAGAAGGAGCCTCTGGAGTTTTTTCTTCCTTTGCATTGTTCGACCGCTATGAGGATGAGTCTGTCAGCTGCGGTAAGCTGACCAGACGCTAGAAGGGCAAGCATTTGTCTGGGGCACCTTTTCTAGCCCTCTCCATCATTTGAGGGTGGGTAGTGCTGTCCTAAAGAGGCTGCCCAGTTGTCCACAGGTGCTGCCGAACTGTTCTGTTCCCCTTAGATACAGAAACAGAGTGACCTCTTACCCATGAACCACCTGCGTTCAGGTTTGTGACTACAACCGCCACTGTTCATCTCCACCTGTTGCTCCGCCACGCACCCATCACTGCAGGACTTGAGGGGTGTTTGCTGACAGATCGGTTGATGAGATGAGATGCAAAAAGAACCTGTGTGTGAAGGCTTTATAGTGAGAAGACCGTTGCACAGGGGCAATCCCACTCTCTCGGCCTGGGGTGTCTTGAACCAGTGGCTCGGGAACCGTTACAATGGGAGACTGTCAGGCTGCAGTGGATGACCAGGACTTCTATCGGTGCCATGTTCAGTTCTAGGTGCTCCACGACGCTTGCTGCTACTGCCTTCACAACTGTTGGATCTCAGGTGATGATCTCTTCCGATTGTTTTGCCGGGAGTCAGTCTTCTCATGCAGTAGGGCTGGCACAGCCCAAACCTAACTCACTGAGAGTTTAAGACCCATTAGATACCTTCACCTGGTTCAGCCGACTTGCGTAAACCATTGTCTGGGGGGTGGCCGCTGTTGCATGTGACAGCTTCGAGGAGCCACAGGTGAAAGCTGATTGCCAGATGAGGACCAGTGACAGGACAAGGGGCTGCTCTGAGAAGGGCATGGCGTGTCCCCTGCCAAAAGGTACTACCTCTCCCTGACACCCCAAACCCCCCAATATATATATTCATTTAATTGGATGAAATGGGAGGATCGCTGCCACATCAGCCACTGTTTCAGCATCACAACCCTAAAAAATGGAAGAACATGCACAGATCACTACTGTTACCCTGGAGTGTGTGCGTCAGACCCAGAGATGTAGGAGACCATAAGAAGATTGAATGATTTTATTTTGCACTTGGAACTCTTAATCACAGGAATAATAAATCAATGAAATTGGTCGAGCACTAAGCAAGATACCAGGGATCAGAAAGAAAGCAGAGGAATGGAATCACTGGGAAGACAATCTTCTGACATCAGAGGGAAGTGTCATTTCTCTATGCTTGTCCATTTTTGGAGAGCTTCTTGGTGTTTCCAGTACAGGGTTGATTGGCAGAATGGCCTTTCATGGTGGAATCTGCGTATTTATGGATGGAATCAGGAGCAAATCCTTTGATCTTTGCCGATTTTTACACATTGAAATGTGGTTACGCCAGCTATTCCTCAGTCATTCCTCTGTCATTTCGTGTTGAACGTGAACGTTCCGCCTTCATTCTGCCGGTTCCGAGATCATTCCGTGGGTCTTCCTTCTAAAAAGGAGTTGTACCATGGTCGTTCATAAACGTCCCGTTCTTTCCGTAAACATTCCATGAATTATCCCAAGGTCTTCCTCTGCTGTCCGCACTGGTTCCAAAGGTGATCTGAGTGCTTTTATGCATGTATTCAGACATTGTACCACAGTCTTTCTGTGCCATTTCTGCACACCCCATGATCGTTCCAATGGTGTTCCGAAGGTACAACTTTCCATAGGTTTTTGACCGATTTTCTATGCAAAAATGCCAAACGCTCCTCTGTAAAGTGTGTCCCATGCCTTTCTGCCATGATCCTTGCATTCTGTATTATTAAAGTCTTTTTCAATTATTATTCCAGTATAGTACCTAAGTTAATGTTTAGAATGTTTGTGTGTGTGATTTTATGTACTGTGCTGTAGCATGTTTATCCAATTTATTACACTTCATGTTCTTTTATGTTAATCTGTTATGGTCTGTGTTTTTGGGGGACTTTGATTTTGACAACTGTGTTCTCTAACTTATTTTCTCCCCACCCCAGCTGAGGGGTGTGCCTGAGCTGCTCCGGCTGACTGCAGTAGCTCACACCTGAATTTAGTCCTCTCATCTACTCCCAATAAACACAAGCACACTCATCAAACATGCGAATCAGATGATTCACTGTGGTGACTCATGAGTAAAAGGGAAAAAGCCGAAAGGAAGACAGACAGACTCACCTCTGTGTCAGAAGATCAACTCGCATCACGTTCCTGCTTCCCTGTGTTCTCAAACTGTTTTCTCCCCTCTTCGGCTGAGCGGCATGGCTGGGCTGCTTGGGCTGATTGCAGTAGTTCATACCTGAATTCACTCCTCTCATCTACTCCCTACAAACACAAACCGCCAGCTCACCTCTGTACCAGAAAATTGTCTCACATCACGTTCCTGCTTCCTTGTGTTCTCTCTGACTCTTGGTTCCAGTGTTTCAATACCCCTATTTCACTGGACTACGGCATGCAAGGATCATAGCGGAACGGTGCGTAACGCAGTCTACGGAACAGCGGCATCATTTTTACACGGAAAATGGGTGAAAATTCTTTGGAAAAGTGGAAATTCTGATACCCCATTTCACTAGATTATAGCATGCAAGGATCGTGTAGCGGAAAGGCACTGAATGATGTCTACAGAAAAACTTTGGCATTTTTACATGGAAAATGGGTGAAAATCTTATGGAAAAGTGGAAATTCTGGGGTAATTCTGGGGGTAATAATGTTGTTTGTGTTTTTATTTGTCATCAGTACAGTGTTTAAAGTGTGTGCACTCTGTTTAAGTGCTTCCCCTTTTAATAATAAATCCACGCCTCCATCTTCTGCATTCTGTGTCTGGCTGCAAGTTATGTCATTACATCACACTTTTATGTTCTTTACATATATAATGTAGTAATTCATTCATTCATTCATTTTCTGTAACTGCTTAACCCTAATTAGGGTTGCAAGGAGGCTGGCGCCCATACCACCCTGGACAGCTTGCCAGGCCATTGCAGGGCGGAAACACACTGATGGCTTTGCAGCTACTCTTGTTGAAAGTCAGCAATGCTTCTTTTTCATGCCTCACATCATAGACAGTAAGATATATGGCTGACTTTTGATAACCCAGTTAGCTGCACTGGGTGTGGGGGGGTGACGAGCGGGACTCGAACCCCCAACTTTTGGATCAGCAATCTAGCACCCTATACCACTAGACCACCACTGCCCTTACCTTACTGCAGGCCCGGGGGTGGGTTCATAGATTGTTTGTATTGTAAATATAATATTAATGTAAATTATTATTATTATTATTATTATTATTATTATTATTATTATTATTATTATTATTATTATTATTATTATTGTGTTTTTTGATGGGTTGTTGTCATTGTTATTTTTATTATTATTGATAATAATATTTTTATTATTATTATTATTAGTAGTAGTAGTAGTAGTAGTAGTAGTAGTAGCATTAATAATAATAATAATAATAATAATAATAATAATAATAATAATAATAATAATAATCACTCTATGAATGTTATTTTTCAACAGCTGAAACAAAGTTGGTTGTGAAGTAGAGCTTGAACTTTTCTTTAAAAAAAAAAAAAACAGGTGATGGTGCACCAGCTGGGAGAATGAAGGCTCAGGCTCAGTCTCACCCAAAATCACTGCTATTGTTTGAAACATGTCCAGCACGCCTCTATTCATGTGAAGTCCCCTTGTGGGTTATATTTTAGTGTTCAAATAACCGATATATAACCGAGAGAAATTGGGTCATTTTTCAAAATAAAAGACTTTTTCAAAATTAAACATCGTTCAGACTCAGATAATAAATAAAACGGATATAATTAATGATTTCTTCTGCGGACTGGTACCAACTGAGCCACAGACTCTGAGAGCTCTGCCAGGGCTTATTGTTAGCCGGAGTGCGGCTAGCATTGAGCTACCATAGAATATTAGCTCAGGATAGGAGTGGTGCGAGCTTAGTTATATACGCCCAAAGACTCCAATCTCATAGCTGTAGGAGGGTAGACTGGTCATAGACGTGCATAGTGCAAAACATGAACAAACAAAACAAAAAATAAAACAAATTAAAACGAACAAAGAAACAATTTGACTCTCTAAATTTTGCCCCCTAGGCAGCGCCATCTTGGAGACGTCATGTTCAATACAAAAGGACATGACGCGTAATAAAGTTTATCCTTTTGGTTTCATTTGTTAAACATGCTACAGAACATAAAATCTCACGCACAAACATTCTAAACAACTTAGGTACTGCACTGGAATAATAATTGAAAAATACTTTAATACTAGTGCTTTACAACAGTACATGCTGTACAATGTTTATATTTTATCATCAATAAATATAACAGTAAAAATTGAAAACTTTTTTCTTAATCATTACTATATTTGACTACATTAATACTGTATTAATGAGTAAGATTGTCTGTAGAATGTGGTTAAGAAGCATATTTTAGCGCATGTAATAGATCCACAATATTTTAATTCTGGTTGCTCATTCACGCATGTAATATGATACATGGGGTTTTACTTCCAGGAACAGAACTTGTGGATTATCTTCATTCACAGGAGGGGCCGGAACCGAACCCCCGCGAATATCGTGGGCCTACTGTATAGTACATAAACAAATGCTTTGTAACTTTTCACTCTGTGGTGTTAAGCTCTCATCTCTTAACTGTCACCACACCACAGGGAGGCAGTGTCATGCAGGGATACTTTCTCGCTTCCTTCTCACAAAACCTGCAGTTTCCAGATGAAACAGAATAATTTAGTAATGATTAAGTAAAAAGTTGAATTTGTAATGTGATATATATATATATATATATATATATATATATATATATATATATATATATATATATATATATATATATATATATATATATATATATAAATGTTATCAATAAATATCACAGTCCTAAATTAAAACGTTTTTACTTGAGTACTACATTAATAATGTCTTAATGAGTAAGACTGTCAATAGAATATGTTTATGAAGCATATTTTAGGCATGTAACATGATACATAGAGTTTTACTTTTGGGTACAGGAATCACAGATTATCTTGATTCGCGGGAGGGGCCTGAACCGAACCCCCCCGCAAATAATGGGGGACCTACTGTATACATGTAGTAATTTACCACACTTCCCTTTTTTTCATTGTTATTTTTTCATTAAAAATAAATAAATAAACTCACAGATTTGGCCCGGGGACAACAAATAATATCCCCCCACATTTTTTTTTTTTTTGATAAATTAGCTTTATATTCTGAATAATATTTTTTTTTTATAGTTTTAGCAAAAAATATTTTGAAAATAAATAATAAAATTGAATAAAAATAAAACTATAAATAAATATGTTAATAATGAGTACTCATGAGTTTCTAGTGTGCAGCTCGTCTATTATTTCCTCTTTCAGTTTCTCAGTTTTAGTGTCTGCTCGGTGAGTTTCCTCCTCCTGTATCTCTTTCATCTCCCCCACCACAAACAACTGCAGTCTCACCCAGTGAGAGGTTCCAAGAATATACAGCATTTATTTGAAATGGAAACTGAAAGTTCCCAATTGATTGTTATTAATCCATAAATATATTTTCTCATATAGATAATGGAGTGATGGCACTGTGGCTCAGGGTGGATATGAGAGAGACCTTAAAGTGAGAAGGTTCTGACTTGCGCAGCCAGCAAGGCTTTTTGTTGGAAGTTGTTCTTATTCTCTGAGTCCTCCGGTTTCCTCCCATGGTCCAAACTCATGCAAATGGATTTCTAATCACAAACTAGAATGTGTGCCATGTGTACGAGTACAAACTAAATATCACAGCTGTGTAACCAACTATTGATCTCCAACAGTTAGGAACAAAGAACGGCCCTGGGAGGAAAAATATTTTGTGGCAAAGTGAAGTTTGGCCTTAGAAATATTCACAAATATTTCCTGCTTTCCATTATTATTTATAATGAATGTGTCGGATGGATGGATGGATGGATGGATGGATGGATGGAGTGGTCGCCCAGTGGTAGGTTATGGACTTACTGATAAAAAAAAACAGGGCGTTAAAGCTCCGTTTTCACAGTGGTTCTCCAGTACAGATAACTGGGTTATTAGTTATGTGTTTTGTCTGGGACAGAACGAAAACAAAATGTATCAGTTTATAGAATTTATCAGTAACGGGCCTAAATAACTGAGAGCAGCTGAGTGTTCAGGATTGGGTATAAAAGTAGCTTTCACCAAAAGCTCAGACTTTGCATGTTAGGGTGGACTGAACCATCACTAATCCAACATACACATGTATTCACACTCATGTCTGAAACAGCCAGTTAGCCTAAAGTGAATGATTATGGACCATGGGAGGAAACCATAGTAGCCAGAGGAAACCCCAAAAGCACACAGAACATACATAGAAACCGAATCTGGGAGTCAAACCCAAGACTTTCTTGCTTTGAAGGCAGGTGTGCGAACCATCATGCCATCATCTAATCAGGAAGAATACTGTATTATAATTCAGATTTGATGTAATATGTTGTTATTTATTTTTATTTTGTTTCACTACTCTGGGAACAAACAGATTTGCAGAGAGGGTTTATATGTATAACCCAATTCACATGTATCTCTCTCTCTCTCTCTCTCTCTCTCTCTCTCTCTCTCTCTCTCTCTCTCTCTCCTTCTTCTTTTCCTTCTGTTCCCTTCAAGGGTCGCCACAGTGAATAATCTGCCTCCATCTCACCCTATTCTCTGCATCATCTCCAACTACCTTCATGTCCGATTTCATCGCATTCATAAAACTTCTCTTTGGTCTTCCTCTAGGCCTTCTGCCTGGTAGTTCCAACATCAGCATCCTACAACCAATATACTCACTCTCTCTCCTCTGTACATGTCCAAACCATCTCAATCTAGCCTCTCTGACTTTGTCTCCAAAACATCTTAGATGTGCTATCCCTCTGATGTGCTAATTCCTGATCCGATACATTCCTCGTTACTCCCAGAGAGAACCTCTCTCTGTTTGTGTTCTTTTAGTTTATTTAATAGACATCCATAAACAGTGAGTACAGTCGATGTACAGATTTACTGAACTTACAGATTTTTACTGTTTTCAGATTAACTTTTCTAATTTTCTCAACCCCCTCCCCAATAAAACAGAACAGCCTCTTCACATGGGTAAATAATTAAAAATAATCAATGTATTATTTGCAGAATTTGAGGAAACTCAAAAATCACAGGAAGAACTTACACAGAAAATTTACACAGAAACGGCCTAGTCTGGGAGTCAAACCACCACCCCACACCCCCGTTTCTGTGTGCTTGTGTAAATATTAACTTCACTTAGTTTAGTTAATTTAATTTCTTTAGTAGACATTTGTAAACTGTGAGTACAGTTTACTTAAATTACATATATTTTTTTCTGCAATGCAGCCATGAGGCGGGGGGGGGCACTAACCAGTGTCTCTCCCTCTTATGCCGGTCCCAAGCCCGGAGAAATGCAGAGGATTGTGTCAGGAAGGGCATCTGACGTAAAACAAATTCCAAACTTTTATGATGCAAATCAGAAGTATTACCCCCATACCGGATCGGTCGAGGCCCGGGTTAACAACGACCGCCATCAGTGCTGTCAATCAACAGGGTGCTGATGGAAATTGGACTACTGTTGTTCGAAGATGTTGAAGAAGGAGAGGCGGGAGGCGTGTCCGTAGGCAGAGAGAGAAGAGGAAAGGCATGAGTCTAGGACTGAGAGTAGGGACTTTGAATGTTGGAACTATGACAGGAAAAGGTAGTGGGGTAGCAAAGCTGAAAGATTGGGAGCAGGGTTTAAGCTGTTTTATCATGGTGTGGATGGGAAGAGAAATGGAGTAGGAGTCATCTTGAAGGAGGGGTTTGTCAGGAATGTTCTAGAAATGAAAAGAGTGTCAGACAGAGTGATGAGTCTCAAGTTAGAAATTGAAGGTGTGATGCTCAATGTTGTTAGTGCTTATGCCCCACAGACAGGATGTGAGCTAAAAGAGAAGGAGAGATTCTGGAGTGACTGAGATGAAGTGATGCAGAGTACCCCCAGAGGTGAAAGAGTGGTGGTTCAGAAATTTAGGGTACCACTATTGCAAAATTATTGAGCAAATACAAATAAAAACTTGTAAATATTTCTTGAAAGTTGGCAAAAGTTGTTGTAATAATATGGTTTTAGGTGAATGTGGCAGGTTCCCCCTACAAATTACTTATATGACAAGGGCCGTTAAATTTTGGTGTTTACTTTTAAGACTTCCAAGTTTTAGATTACCTCACCAGTTCTATTTAATGTTGAAGGCATGAGATGAGTCTGAACGCACAACATGGGCATCGTATATTAAAAATATTTTGTTCAGACGGGGGTTTGGTTTCACTTGGGTATCACAGGATATTGGTGATGTTGATATTTTTATTTCAGTTTTTAAGCAGAGGTCATCTGATAATCTCTTCCAAAATTGGCATTCATCATTACAAAACACATCTAAGTCCTCTAGTTATTTACTGTTCAAGTCCCTTCTAAATGTTGAAACATACATTAACTCAGATATAGCACCTTATTTGAGAATCTATTTAGCAAATTTTCGATGTGGTACTTTCAAACTTTGCACTGAGACTGGTTGATATAAAAATGTTCCTGAGAATTTAAGATTTTGTCCTTTATGTGAGAAAAACAATATCTATGAAATTGAAGATGAAATCCATGTAATACTTTATTGCAAAGGCTACACGGGTATAAGAAATATATTATTTAGTAAATATTTGAAGTACCCCTGATCACAACACAGTTTTTTAATATTATGTCATCAACTGATGTTAATACAATCCGTAACCTCTGCTTATTTCTTATCCATGTTAAGAAAATCAGAAATTCAACTGGTCTACAACAATAGTTCATGCTTTAATTTATTCATTTTGTCTGTATTTTGGGCTAATGACCTTTTATTGAATAAAATGTCTGACCAACCGACCGACAGAATATTTATTTGTTTATTGATTTTTTTTATTTTTTTTTTTATAGTAATGGAACCAGGGAATTCTTCTAAGTCCACACCTCACTTTGTCCAAACATATGACACCACTGCCCCATTTATTATTATTGTTTTAAATGTATTATAAATAATAATGAAAACCTGGGAATACTTGTTAATATATCGAACAATTTCTATACCTCCATACCTCACTTTATTTCAACATATTATTTTTTCCCTCAGGGCCATTCAATGTTTTCAAATATTGGAGATCAATAGTTGGTTACAACAGGCTTCCTCACAGCTGTGATATTTAGGCTCTACTAGTACACATGGCGTACATTCTAGTTTGTGATTAGAAATCCATTTGAATGAGTTTTGACCATGAAAGGAAACCGAAGGATGCAGATATTAAGAACAACTTCCCAAAAAAAGCCTTGCTGGCTGCACAAGTCAGAACCTTCCCACTTTAAGTTCCCTCTCATATCCACCCAGATCCATGGTGTTATCACTCCATTATCTATATGAGAAAATATATTTATGATTAATTACAATCGATCAGGAACTTTCACTTTCCATTTCAAATAAATGCTGCATATTCTTGGAACCTCTCACTGGGTGAGACTGCAGTTGTTTGTGGTGGGGGGAGATGAAAGAGATACAGGAGGAGGAGACTCGCAGAGCAGACACTAAAACTGAGAAACTGAAAGAGGAAATAATAGACGAGCTGCAGACCATTAACTGTGAGTATAAATGATTAACAGATTTATTCAGATTTTTATTGTCATCGTTATTATTTTTTAAATATTGTTCCTTTCATAGAAAACTACAATATAATGCTAATGTATCTAAATATAAACGTCCATAAACATATTTGATATCTACAGCTGAAAGAGCTGTGCGTTTTGGGTGGAAGGGTAATATATATATAGTCGACCCCAGTCCAAATTTGTGAGGTTTTTTTTTTTGTTTGGTTTTTTTTTTTTTTTTTTTTTTTTTTTTTTTTTTTTTACCAACTTGAGAATAACAGTAAAAAAAAAAAAAAAAAAAAAAAAAAAGTGAAGCGTAATATATAACTACATGAATATTTATTTTGCTGAGATCAAACCTTAAACATTTTTATGGATATAATAAATATTTTATTTTTCTCTTCAAGATTGATCATGTGGAACCCCTTTAAAGAAATAATAGATTTTTTTTGCCTCATCACCTCCACCAACTCCCCGAGCTTCACCACCTCCACGTCCACCTCCAGGTGATTTTAGTGAACAAAAGGACAAACAGCTCTGAGTCTTGTGTACGTGTGTGCGTGTGCGTGCGTGTGTGTGTGTGTGTGTGTGTGTGTGTGTGTGTGTGTGTGTGTGTGTGTGTGTTCAAGTTTACTCAAAAATAATTACAAATTCTTAAGGTTGATGTATTATCAGGTATTTTTGCTTGTTAGAAGTTTTTTATCAGAGATCAAGGAACAGCATGCTAGTGATTTTTTTTTCTTTCCTGTGCTAAAGTGGCCAGAACACACTTATGAATTATTTTTCCGAGTGTCTTGAAGCTTCCCCTGTTTATTTTCACCACTCACAGATTTCTTTTTCAGAACATTAAGTGTTTACTATCACCTCCCTGGTGTTTTGAATATCAGAATGCCGCATTATTTTAATATAGGATTAGTGTGGTCCTGACAACCCCATGCGTTTATGTACCAGAACTGCAGTTTGATAGCTTGGCTGACTCACAGGGTGCAGGCTGCAGGAATTATGCCATCAATGAGCCATCAATAAATCAGTCGACTAGTTCCAACAATTAAAAACAAAAAACAAAAAAACAATTCAAACCAAGCTAAACCAATCTCACAATCACCGCATCTAACACAGAATCACTTTCTGCATAATTGTTACCTCGTCTGAGGTGTGTGTACATATATACGAAACGAGTGTCAGACAGAGTGATGAGTCTCAAGTTAGAAATTGAAGGTGTGATGTTCAATGTTGTTAGTGCTTATGCCCCACAGACAGGATGTGAGCTAAAAGAGAAGGAGAAATACTGGAGTGAGTTAGATGAAGTGATGCAGAATACCCCAGAGGTGAAAGAGTGGTTATTGGTGCAGACTTCAGTGGACATGTTGGAGCAGGCAACAGAGGGGATGAGGAAGTGATGGGCAGGTTTTGTATCCAGGACAGGAACACAGAAGGACAGATGTTGATCGATTTTGCAAAAAGGATAGAAATGGCTGTGGTAAATACTTTCTTCAAGAAGAAACAGGAGCAGAGGGTGACTTATAAAAGCGGAGATAGGAGCAAACAGGTAGACTACATCTTGTGCAGGCGATGTAATTTGAAGGAAATCAGTGACTGCAAAGTAGTAGTGGGTGAGATTGTTGCCAAACACCATAGGATGGTGGTGTGCAGGATGATGCTGATGGTGAGGAAGGTGAAGAAGGCAAAGGTAGAGCAGAAACAAAGTGGTGGAAGTTGAAAAAGGAAGAGTATCGGGTTGTCTTCAAGGAGGAGTTTAAACAGGCTTTGGGTGGTCAGGAAGTGCTTCCAGATGACTGGACAACCACAGCAAATGTGATCAGGGAGACAGGTAGGAGAGTACTTGGTGTGTCCTCTGGAAAGGAAAAAAGAGAAGGAGACTTGGTGGTGGAATGAGGAAGTGCGGGAGTGTGTACAAAGGAGGCTAAGAAGAAGTGGGACATTGAGAAGACCGAAGAGAGTAAACAGGAGTACAGGGAGACACAGCGAAAGGCGAAAGTAGCAGTGGCTAAGGCCAAACAGAGGGCGTATGATGACTTGTATGATAGGTTGGACAGTAAGGAGGGAGAAAATGATCTATACAGGTTGGAACAGCAAAGAGATAGAGATGGGAAGAACATGCAGCAAGTTAGATTGATAAAAGACAGAGAGGGAAATGTATTGACTGATGACAGAAGTGTGCTGGGAAGATGGAAAGAGTACTTTGAAGAGCTAATGAATGAGGAAAATGAGAGAGAAAAAAGAGTAGAAGAGGTGACCATTGAGGAACAGGAAGTAGCAAAGATTAGTAAGGGTGAAGTGAGGAGGGCATTGAAGAGGATGAAAAATGGAAAGGCAGTTGATCCTGATGATATACCTGTGGAGGTATGGAAGTGTCTAGGAGAGGTAGCAGTAGCTTTTCTGACTAGAATAATCAACAAGGTCTTAGACAGTGAGAGGATGCCGTAGGAATGGAGGAGAAGTGTGCTTGTGCCCATTTTTAAGAACAAGGGAGATGTGCTGAGTTGTGGAAACTACAGGGGGATAAAGTTGATGAGCCATACGATGAAGTTATGGGAAAGAACAGTGGAAGCTAGACTAAGGGAAGAGGTCAGCATTTGTGAGCAACAGTTTGGTTTCATGGCAAGAAAGAGCATTCTGATGCAATGTTTGCTTTGAGGATGTTAATAGAGAAGTGCAGAGAAGGTCAGAGGGAACTGCATTGTGCCTTTGTGGATCTGGAAAAAGCATATGACAGGGTGCCAAGAGAAGAACCGTGGTATTGCATGAGGAAGTCTGGAGTGGCAGAGAAGTATGTTAGAGTGGTGCAGGACATGTATGAGAGATGTAAGACAGTGGTGAGGTGTGCTGTTGGTGTGATTGAAGAATTCAAGGTGGAGGAGGGACTGCATCAAAGATCAGCTCTGAGCCCCTTCTTGTTTGTGATGGTGATGGACAGGCTGACAGATGAGGTTAGGCAAGAATCTCCATAGACTATGATGTTTGCAGATGACCCTGTGATCTGTAGTGAGAGCAGAGAACAAGTGGAGGAAAATCTAGAGAGGTGGAGGTATACCCTAGAAAGGAGAGGAATGAAGGTCAGCCGCAGAAAATCAGAATACATGTGTGTGAATGAGACGGACTGAGGAGGAACGGTGATGTTACAGGGAGCAGAGATAACGAAGGTGGAGGATTTTAAGTACTTAGGCTCAACAATCCAGTGCAATGAAGAGTGTGGAAAAGAGGTCAACAAGCATGTGCAGGCAGGCTGGAATGGTTGGAAAAAAGTGTCTGGTGTGATGTGCGATAGGAGAGTGTCAGCAAGAATGAAAGGAAAAGTGTACAAGACAGTGCTGAGGACAGAGATGTTGTATGGGTTAGAATCAGTTGCGCTGAGGAAAACGCAGGAGGCAGAGCTGGAGGTAGCAGAGAAGAAAATGTTGAGGTTCTCTCTGGGAGTCACGAGGATCGATAGGATCAGAAATTAGTACATCAGAGGGACAGCATCCAGGCCTAGAGGAAGACCAAAGAGGGGATTCATGGATGTGGTGAAGGAAGACATGAAGGTCATTGGAGTAAGAGAAGAAGATGCAGAGGACAGGGCGAGATGGAGGCAGATGGTTTGCTGTGGAGACCCCTGAAGGGAACAGCCGAAAGGAAAAGAAGAAGATATATCTATATATTCTTCTTCTTTTTCTTTCGGCTGTTCCCTTCAGGGGTCGCCACAGGAAATGATCTGCCTCCATCTCTCCCTATCCTTTGCATCTTCTACTCTTACTCCAATGACCTTCATGTCCGCCTTCACCACATCCATAAATCTTCTCTTTGGTCTTCCTCTGGGCCTTCTGCCTGGTCGTTCCAACCTCAGCATCCTACTACCAATATACTCACTATCCCTCCTCTCTACATGTCCAAACCATTTCAATCTAGCCTCTCTGACTTTGTCTCCAAAACATCTAACATGTGCTGTCCCTCTGATGTACTCGTTTCTGATCCTATCCATCCTCGTTACTCCCAAAGAGAACCTCAACATTTTCATCTCTGCTACCTCCAATTCTGACTCCTGTCTTTTCCCCAGGGCCACTGTTCCTAAACCATACAACATTGCTGGCCTCAACACCGTCTTGTACACTTTTCCCTTCATTCTTGCAAATACTCTCCTATCAACATCACACCGGACACTTTTCTCCATCCATTCCAACCTGCTTGCACGCGCTTCTTCACCTCTTTTCCACACTCTCCATTGCTCTGGATTGTTGAGCCGAAGTACTTAAAATCCTCCACCTTCCTTATCTCTGCTCCCTGTAACCTCACCATTCCTCTTGGGTCCTTGTCGTTCACACACATGTATTCTGTCTTACTGAGACTAACCTTCATTCCCCTCCTTTCCAGGGCATACCTCCACCTCTCTCGATTTTTCTCCACTTGTTCTCTGCTCTCACTACAGATCACGATGTCATCTGCAAACATCATAGTCCATGGAGATTCTTGTCTAACCTCGTCTGTCAGCCTGTCCATCACCATAACATACAAGAAGGGGCTGAGAGCTGACCCTTGATGCAGTCCCACCTCCACCTTGAACTCTTCTGTCACACTGACAGCACACCTCACCACTGTCTTACATCTTTCATGTATGTCCTGCACCACTCTAACATACTTCTCTGCCACTCAAGAATTCCTCATACAATACCACAGTTCTTCTCTCGGCACCCTGTCATATGCTTTCTCCAGATCCACAAAAGCACAATGCAGCTCCTTCTGACCTTCTCTGTACTTCTCTATTAACATCCTCAAAGCAAACACTGCATCTGTGGTGCTCTTTCTTGGCATGAAACCAAACTGTTGTTCACAAATGCTGACCTCTGCCCTCTGCCCTTAGTCTAGCTTCCACTATTCTTTCCCATAACTTCATTGTATGGCTCATCAAATTTATCCCCATGTAGTTGCCACAACTCTGTACATCTCCCTTGTTCTTAAAAATGGGCACAAGCACACTTCTCCTCCCTTCCTCCGGCATCCTCTCACTCTCTAAGACCTTGTTGAATATTCTTGTCAGAAAATCTACTGCTTCCTCCCCTAGACACTTCCATACCTCCACCGGTATGTCATCAGGGCCAACTGCCTTTCCACTCTTCATCCTCTTCAATGCCCTCCTCACTTCTCCCTTACTAATCTTTGCTACTTCCTGGTCCTCAACGGTCACCCCTCCTGCTCTTTTTTTCTCTCTCATTTTCCTCATTTATCAGCTCTTCAAAGTACTCTTTCCATCTTCCCAGCACACTTCTCCCATCAGTCAATACATTTTCTTCTCTGTCCTTTATCACTCTAACTTGCTGCATGTCTTTCCAATCTCTATTTCTCTGCTGTGCTAACCTGTATAAATAATTTTCTCCCTCCTTCCTGTCCAACCTATCATACAAGTCATCATACGCCCTCTCTTTGGCCTTTGACACCGCTACCTTCGCCTTACGCTGTGTCTCCCTGTACTCCTGTTTACTCTCTTCAGTCCTTTCTGTGTCCCACTTCTTCTTAGCTAACCTCTTCTTTTGTACACACTCCTGGACTTCCTCATTCCACCACCAAGTTTCCTTATCTACTTTCCTTCCAGAGGACCCACCAAGTACTCTCCTCCCAGTCTCCCTGATCACATTGGCTGTGGTTGTCCAGTCATCTGGAAGCACTTCCTGACTACCCAAAGCCTGTTTCAACTCCTCATTGAAGCAACACGACACTCTTCCTTTTTCAGCTTCCACCACTTTGTTTTCTGCTCTGCCTTTGCCTTTTTCACCTTTCTCACCATCAGCATCATCCTGCACACCACCATCTTATGCTGTTTGGCAACACTCTCACCCACTACTACTTTGCAGTCACTGACTTCCTTCAAATTACATCGCCTACACAAGATGTAGTCTACCTGTGTGCTCTTACCTCCGCTTTTATAAGTCACCCTATGCTCCTGTTTCTTTTTGAAGAAAGTATTCACCACAACCATTTCCATCCTTTTAGCAAAATCGATCAACATCTGTCCTTCTGTGTTCCTGTCCTGGATACCAAACCTGCCCATCACTTCCTCGTCCCCTCTGTTGCCTGCACCAACATGTCCATTGAAGTCTGCCCAATGACTACTCTTTCACCTCTGGGGGTACTCTGCATCACTTCATCTAACTCACTCCAGAATCTCTTCTTCTCTTCTAGCTTACATCCTGCCTGTGGGGCATAAGCACTAACAACGTTGACCATCACGCCTTCAATTTCTAACTTGAGACTCATCACTCTGTCTGACACTGTTTTCACTTCTAGAACATTCCTGACAATCTCCTCCTTCAAGATGACTCCTACTCCATTTCTCTTCCCATCCACACCGTGATAAAACAGCTTAAACCCTGCTCCTAAGCTTTTAGCTTTGCTACCTTTCCACCTGGTCTATTGAACACACAGTATGTCCAGCTTCATCCTCTGCATCATGTCAGCCAGCTCTCTACCTTTTCTTTGCATAGTTCCAACATTCAAAGTCCCTCCTTTCAGTCCTAGGCTCACACCTTTCCTCTTCTCTCTCTGCCTACGGACACGCCGCCCGCCTCTCCTTCTTCGATGTCTTCGACCAACAGTAGTCCAATTTCCATCAGCACCCTGTTGGTTGACAGCACTGATGGCGGTCGTTGTTAACCCGGGCCTCGACCGATCCGGTATGAGTTTTGTTTTGACCATTTGCATTTTTAAATGTTGCAGAAGTTTTACGCTGGATGCCCTTCCTGTCGCAACCCTCTGCATTTATCCGGGCTTGGGACCGGCATAAGGGGGAGAGACATTGGTTAGTGCCCTTCCCCGCCTCATGGCTGCATTACCCTATTATCTGCCTTAATCTTCTTCTTCTTTTCCTTTCAGCTGTTCCCTTCAGGGGTCAGCCACAGCAAACCATCCGCCTCCATCTCGCTCTGTCCTCTGCATCTTCTTCTCTTACTCCAATGACCGTCATGTCTTCCTTCCCCACATCCATAAATCTCTTCTTTGGTCTTCCTCTAGGCCGTCTGCCTGGTAGTTCCAACCTCAGCATCCTACTGCCAATATACTCACTGTCCCTCCTCTGTACATGTCCAAACCATCTCAATCTAGCCTCTCTGACTTTGTTTCCAAAACATCTGACATGGGCTGTCCCTCTGATGTACTCATTTCTCATCCGATCCATCCTCGTTACTCCCAGAGAGAACCTCAGCATTTTCATCTCTGCCAACTCCAGCTCTGCCTCCTGCCTTTTCCTCAGCACCACTGGTTCTAGGCCATACAACATTGCTGGTCTCACCACAGTCTTGTACACTTTTCCTTTCATTCTTGCTGACACTCTTATACCGCACATTACACCAAATACTTTTCTCCAACCATTCCAGCCTGCCTGCACACGCTTCTTCACCTCTTTTCCACACTCTCCATTGCTCTGGATTGTTGAGCCTAAGTACTTAAAAACCTCAACCTTCTTTTTCTCTGCTCCCTGTAACATCACTGTTCCTCCTGGCTCCTTCTCATTCACACACATGTATTCTGATTTTCTGCGGCAAACCTTCATTCCTCTCCTTTCCAGGGCAGACCTCCACCTCTCTAGATTTTCCTCCACTTGTTCTCTGCTCTCACTACAGATCACAATGTCATCTGCAAACATAATTGTCCATGGAGATTTTTGCCTCACCTCATCTGTCAACCTGTCCATCCATTGATGCATGCATTGATGCAGTCCCATCTCCACCTTGAATTCATCGGTCACGTCGACAGCACACCTCACCACTGTCTTAAATCTCTCATACATGTCCTGCACCACTCTGACATACTTCTCTGCCACTCCAGAATTCCTCATGCAATACCACAGTTCTTCTCTTGGCACGCTGCCATATGCTTTTTCCAGATCCACAAAGGCACAGTGCAGTTCCGTCTACCCTTCTCTGTACTTCTCTATAAACATCCTCAAAGCAAAGACTGCATCTGTAGTGCTCTTTCTTGGTCTGAAACCAAACTGTTGCTCACAAATGCTGACCTCTTCCCTTAGTCTAGCTTCCACGATTCTTTCCCATAACTTCATCGGATGGCTCATCAACTTTATCCCTCTGTAGTTGCTGCAACTCTACATGTCTCCTTTGTTCTTAAAAATGGGCACCAGCACACTTCTCCTCCATTCCTCCAGCATCTGCTCACTCTCTCGGACCTTGTTGAATGTTCTTATGAGAAAATATACTGCTTCCTCACTTCCATACCTCCTCAGGTATATCATCAGGACCAACTGCCTTTCCATTCTTCATCCTCTTCAATGCCCTCCTCACTTCACCCTTACTGATCTTTGCTACATCCTGCTCCTCAATGGTCACCTCTTCTACTCTTTTGTTGCTCTCTCATTTTCCTCATTCATCAGCTCTTCAAAGTACTCTTTCCATCTTCTCAGCACACTTCTGTCATCAGTCAATACATTTCCCTCTCTGTCCTTTATCAATCTAACTCGCTGCACTCCCTTCCCATCTCTATCTCTCTGCTGTGCCAACCTGTGTAGATCATTTTCTCCCTCCTTACTGTCCAACCTATCATACAAGTCATCATACGCCCTCTGTTTGGCCTTAGCCACTGCTACTTTCGCCCTACGCTGTGTCTCCCTGTACTCCTGTTTACTCTCTTCGGTCCTCTCAATGTCCCACTTCTTCTTAGCTACCCTCTTCCTTTGAACACACTCCTGCACTTCCTCATTCCACCACCAAGTCTCCTTATCTACTTTCCTTCCAGAGGACACACC
The DNA here is from genome assembly GCA_024760905.1 of Plotosus lineatus. Lineage (NCBI taxonomy): Eukaryota > Metazoa > Chordata > Actinopteri > Siluriformes > Plotosidae > Plotosus > Plotosus lineatus. The sequence goes on from CM045744.1 coordinate 14,461,128, forward strand.
AAGTACTCTCCTACCTGTCTCCCTGATCACATTTGCTGGGGTTGTCCAGTCATCTGGAAGCACTTCCTGAACACCCAAAGCCTGTTTCAACTCCTTCTTGAAGACAACAGGACCCTCTTCCTTTTTCAACTTCCACCACTTTGTCTTCTGCTCTGCCTTTGCCTTGTTCATCTTCCTCACCATCAGGGTGATCCTGCACACCACCATCCTCTGAGATTTGGCAACACTCTCACCCACTACTACTTTGCAGTCACTGATTTCCTTCAAATTACATCGCCTGCACAAGATGTAGTCTACCTGTGTGCTCCTACCTCCACTTTTATAAGTCACCCTCTGCTCCTGTTTCTTCTTGAAGAAAGTATTCACCACAGCCATTTCCATCCTTTTTGCAAAATCGATCAACATCTGTCCTTCTGTGTTCCTGTCCTGGGTACAAAACCTGCCCATCACTTCCTCATCCCCTCTGTTGCCTGCACCAACATGTCCATTGACGTCTGCACCAATGAGCACTCTTTCACCTCTGGGGGTACTCTGCATTACTTCAGCCAAGTCACTCCAGAATTTCTCCTTCTCTTTAAGCTCACATCCTGTCTGTGGGGCATAAGCACTAACAACATTGAACATCACACCTTCAATTTCTAACTTGAGACTCATCACTCTGTCTGACACTCTTTTCACTTCTAGAACATTCCTGACAAACCCCTCTTTCAAGATGACTCCTACACCATTTCTCTTCCCATCCACACCATGATAAAACAGCTTAAACCATGCCCCTAGGCTTTTAGCTTTGCGACCTTTCCACCTGGTCTCCTGAACACACAGTATGTCCAGCTTCCTCCTCTGCATCATGTCAGCCAGCTCTCTATCTTTTCCTTGTATAGTTCCAACATTCAAAGTAGTTACTCTCAGTCCTAGACTCATGCTTTCCCTCTTTTCTCTCTGCCTACGGACACGCCTCCCACCTCTCCTTCTTCGACGTCTTCGACCAACAGTAGTCCAATTTCCATCAGCACCCTGTTGGTTGACAGTACTGATGGCGGTCGTTGTTATCCCAGATCTCGACCGATCCGGTAAGAGTTTAGACTTTCTGATTTGTATTTTGTATTTTGGCAAAAGTTTTAAGCCAGATGCCCTTCCTGTCGCAACTCTCTGCATTTCTCCAGGCTTGGGACCGGCATAAGGGGGAGAGACACTGGTTAGTGCCCACCCCCCCCACCCCCAAACTCATGGCTGCATTTATTATCTGCCTGAATACTATGTACAAATTCTTTACAGGGTGTTTGTCAAATCTTGTGTCATCCCATTGCTCCTCCAATGAAATTATATACCCGGAGCAAAAGGAAGGCAGAAAGGGATGTTGGGGATGCAATGATCAGTTATTGGTCCAGAAAATGATACTTGAAGAGGCTAAAACTTACCGCCACAACCTCTCAATGGGCTGGATTGACTACAAATAAGCATACGACTCTGTGCCTCGTGAATGGATTCTGAAGTCTTTGCAATGTGTTGGCCTACCTGAGCGATTACTCCATTTCCTCAAGTCTTTAATGATTACTTTTACTAATGATTACTGTAATGTACTCACAAGGTCAGGTTAAGACTTCAGAACCTATTTCAATTAAGAGAGGAAAATTCCAGGGGGATTCTTCAGTCCTCTGCTTTTTTGTTTGTCACCTAATCCCTTGAGTTTTTTGCTCAATAAGGAAGGTTATCATCCAGGACCCCCACAGCACAGATCCCCAACACCTCTTACTCATCTCCTTTACATGGATGACATCGAATTGATTGCCAAAGGAGATTCCAACTTGAAGAAACAAATTCTCCTTGTTGAGTCCTTTTCACAAGATATTGGTATGACTTTTTGACTTGATAAATGTAACATTCTTCATTTAAAACGTGGAAAGGCAATCGATGATGGATCAGTTGAGTTACATGGAGGAGGAGTGATTGAACATCTCGTGGAAGGCCAATCGTACACCTATTTGGGGATGCAAGTTCGAGACAAGCTCCAGAATGCCCATATAAAAGACAAACTTTGGGCCGAGTACAAATCTCATCTAAAAAAAAACTGGAGTTCGGAGCTAAATGCTAGAAACAAGGTCAAAGCCACAAATATGTACGCAGTGCCTGTCCTTTCTTACTTTTGGGTGTTGTTGATTGGATAAAGGACGACATCATGGGTCTTGATCACCTTCCAAGAAGGATCATGTCTGACAACCGAGCTCACCACCCTCCTTCCTCTATCAATCGTTTATATTTATCAATCAATTCCGGGGGACGAGGTTTGATTAATGTGGAGGCACTTCATGATTGTATTTTATTGTATACTTTTGTACATATTTATTTATCTGATGATCCTCTTGTGAAGCATGTCAAGACTCATGATGAAAGCAAGGACTTCCATAGTTATCTTAAACGCACAAAGGCTGCTGGACAGAATCTCAACGTCAATGTTCATTTTGTTGATGGTGAAGTACTGCTGGACAGTACATCGATGTGTGTCAACCAGGTGAAGTCTTTCATAAAATCTGCTCAAAGTCGTCATTTCAAGGAAAAAAATGTCTGGAAAACCACTACATCGTGTTTATGTGCAGTGCGTTGGGCAGAACAGTAATCCTTCGACTCCTTTGCCTGAAGTCGGCTGGTCTGAAATGTGAAACTGAGGGCTTTCTTTTTGCTGCTCAGGACCAGTCACTTCCAACACGCAATCGTCAACGTAATATTATAAGGGAAAATGTAAGTCCCAAATGTCGTTTGTGTAGTGAATTTAGTGAAACTGTCCAACACCTTGTCAGTGGTTGTCTTGTTTTGGCACAAACGTCTCATCTGAAAAGACATGATGGCATGGCACGTTCCTTTTATTATCGTCTCATCATGCGTGTGGTTTTGACTCAGAGGTCCATCCATGGTACGACCCTGATCATGTCCAGGGCGTCATGGAAAATAATGATTTCAAACTTCTTTGGAATCGGCCCATATACAGCCTGAGGAGAATTGAAGCCAACAAACCTGATGTTGTCCTTTTTGATAAATCCAATGGAATTATTAATATTATTGAATTTTTTGTCCCTTTTGACAGCAATGTGATTGACAAGATTCAGGAAAAGCATGCAAAATATGCGGACCTCGCCTTTGAAATGTCTCGCTTGTATCCAAAATACAAAGTCGTCCAACTCCCCATTGTTCTCGGCGCCCTCAGTTTGGTACCTCCTGATCTATTAACACAGATCAAGAGTGTGCCTGGGTTTGCTACCAGGAGCACAGCCATTCTGACAGTCTGGGCAATGCAGAAGGCTGCAGTGTTGGGAAGTGTCCATATTCTCCAAAATTCTTGGTGGGTTTGACGAGGCAATGCTTCCTGGGAGAAGTCCCAGTCGCTGTCTGGGCTGCATGTTTAGAGGGTGAGGGCCCTGAGCTGATGATGAGCCTAACCAGCCTGACTGTGCCACGATCACATGATCCCTCGCTGCTGCATATAAATTTTTACTGTAAATGATGATGATGATGATGATAATAATAATAATAATAATAATAATAATAATAATAATAATAATAATAATAATAATAATAATAATAATAATTACTTATTTATTTACTTATATAATATATATGTATGTGTGTATGTTTGTATTTGTATCTATTTTTGCACCCCCTACTGATGGCACCTCAAGAGCCTGTAACAGTGAATTTCTCCATTGTAAGATTAATAAAGCTGTATCTTATCTTATCTTATCTTATCTTATCTTATCTTATCTTATCTTAATACATGTGTTTAATGAGCAACTATGGCAGCAGTTTGGAGGAAAAGGATGTAAATGATTACCTACTTGACCAGAGAAGTATTCGTCTTGTGAAAACAATGAGATTCTAGTGAATCTGAGAACGAGACATGAGGAAGCAGATATGTGTGACGGAAAATACAAAATATTTTAGGCAGCCAAAAAAAATCTGTCAATTGTGTTTAACTTCTTTTTTATTACAAAATAAAACCAAAATATATCATGTTTTGTTTGTGAATTCAGTTTATTTGCAAGTATACATAAATTGATCTTGAAATAATGATTGTTAAGTAAAACATGTGCCATGAGTGAGTATTTTGGAATCAATGGTTTAGTATAAAAGACTTAGAATTAAAGATGTAAAAGAAGCTTTACATTATAAAAAAAAAAAAAAAAAAACAACTTAAAAGCTCATTCTCATTTGAGCAATTATTTTGTGACAACCTGTGATTTTTGGAGTTGGCAAATGTCAGTGTTGATCTTCCATGATTGGCAATCTTTCGTCTTCTTTGTTGTTGTTATGGATAAGATATGTTGCTATGAATAAGACAGTCAGGAATATATATATATATAGATATATATATATATATATATATATATATATATATATATATATATATATATATATATATATATATATATATATATATAGATATCCTTATCTCTGCTCCCTGTAACCGCACTGTTCCTCTTGGGTCCTTGTCATTCATACAGATGTATTCTGTCCTACTAAGTTTATCCTTCATTCCCCTCCTTTCCAGGGCATACAGCGAATCATCTTCCTCCATCTCATCCTCTCTTCTGTATCTTCTTCTCTTATACCGAAGTACAGAGAAGGTCAGAGGGAGCTGCATTGTGCCTTTGTGGACCTGGAGAAAGCATATGACAGGGTGCCAAGAGAAGAACCGTGGTATTGCATGAGGAAGTCTGGAGTGGCAGAGTATGTTAGAGTGGTGCAGGACATGTATAAGAGATGTAAAACAGTGGTGAGGTTTGCTGTCGGCATGACCGAGAATTCAAGGTGGAGGTGGGACTGCATCAAGGATCAATTCTGAGCCCCTTCTTGTTTGCTATGGTGATCGACAGGCTGACAGATGAGGTTAGACAAGAATCTCCATGGACTATGATGTTTGCAGATGAAATTGTGATCTGTAGTGAAAGCAGAGAACAAGTGGAGGAAAATCTAGAGAGGTGGAGATATGCCCTGAAAAGGAGAGGAATATAGGTGAGCCTCAGTAAGTCAGAATACATGTGCGTGAATGGGAAGGACCCAAGAGGAACAATGAGGTTACAGGGAGCAGAGATAAGGAAGGTGGATGATTTTAAGTAGTTAGGTTCAACAATCCAGAGCAATGGAGAGTGTGGAAAAGAGGTGAAGAAGCATGTGCAGGCAGATTGAAATGGTTGGAGAAAAATATTTGGTGTGTTGTGTGATTGGAGAGTATCAGCAAGAATGAAAGGAAAAGTGTACAAGACAGTGATGAAGCCAGCAGTGTTGTATGGTTTAGAAAGAGGGGCACTGAGGAAAAGACAGGAGACAGAGCTGGAGGTAGCAGAGATGAACATGTTGAGGTTCTCTCTGGGAGTAACAAGGGTGGATAGGATCAAAAATTAATACATCAGAGGGACAGCCCACATAAGATGTTTTGGAGACAAATTCAGAGCGGCTCGAGTGAGATGGTTTGGACATGTACAGAGGAGGGATAGTGAGTATATTGGTAGTAGGATGCTGAGGCTGGAACTACCAGGCAGAAGACCTCGAGGAAGACCAAAGAGAAGATTTATGAGTCTGTTGAAGGAAGACATGACGGTCGTTGGCGTAAGAGAAGAAGATGCAGAGGACAGGGTGAGATGGAGGCAGACGATTTGCTGTGGCGACCCCTGAAGAGAATCGCCGAAAGGACAAGAAGAAGTAACACAATAAGAGCTCAATTTAGAAAACAACACTGGCAAGATTTTCAGTAATCTATAAATTGGCTTTCAGAGCTATGCCTTAATTAATAACCAGATTCAAAGATATAAATATAATAATATAATAAAACCTGAATGAACAACAGCTTGTTCTACCATTTTAATTTTCAATTGCTGGTGAAAAAAGAGGTTGACCAAACTGAAACAGAATAAGAAACATCAGTGTGAAAACACATGGAAAAAAAAAGAAGGATGGATGCAATAAGAACTGTCAACATTTAATATGAATGCAATGGACATAGACGATGTGGTCAAGCATTTGACAAGTAGAAATAATACCATACCAGATTATCATAATATCTATGATCCATCCAGTTTCACTTGAAATTTGTTTTCAAAGCAATCTTATAGACGGGACTGCCCTGTTATATAATTTAAAGTATGAAATAAATGTAAGACATCCAGGGACTAATAGAATAAAGCAGACAGAACTGAAAGCTGCGATCAAAGTTGGCCTGATGATAAAAGGTAAGTACATCTGATACAGACTTACTGAATTAAAATGATCTTTTATTGATGTTTATATGATGCTCACAGAAAGGAAATTATATGTTTTTACAACTGTATTTCTCAATCAGATGCATCTGCTGCATTAAGGAAATATAGTCTATTATATAAATTATGTAAATATTTTATTACAGAAAATTATACTGTTTATTATGTCAAACATAGTTATTAATCTAAAAATGGGCATGCACATGTATCTGTAATATGAATTTGAATCCAGCTCTACTGTGTTCTTTAGCTGCATTAAAAGTTATTTAAAATATTTTTCACTTGGAAAAAAAAACAAAACAAAAACAAAACAAACAAACAAAAAAAAATCAACAAAAAACGTGACTCTTTATTTTCGTCTTTAATGATTCAGAATTATGTATGCATAATTATATATGAATTAGATATTGTTTTAATAATTTTAAGAATTTTTTTTTTCAGTATTCATTTAATTGGATGAAATGGGAGGATCATCGTCTAAATCAGGATCAAAACAACAAAAAAAGGAAGAACATGCACATCGCACTACACATGAACCCATTCCAAAGAAACCAGGTAAGAAAAGAAAATCAGTTCAGAATTTGAAAACAGAATATACATTGAAAAAAAATGCTTCTTAAAGGTAATATTAGGCCTCCGTTAGTCCCAAATGACTATGGCTGCACTCTGGCTGGTATCCCGACTTGTGATACGCTCCAGTGCGCAGAGCCGGGATAGGAAGTAATGGAGGACAGGCTGATACCAAAGCAGCAAGTCCCCCTCTCGGTGCCACATGAAGGATCCAATGGAAGGGCAAGTGCCGATACGACTGGGTTCCAGTGCCGCTGCAGGAGTTACCAGAACGTTACCGTGAATGAACTGCATCAGGGGACTCTGACTCCCGATTAGAAACACGCTGACGGCTTTGCAGCCTACACTTGTTGAAAGTCAGCAATGTTTTTCTTACATGCCTCACACCATGGACAGTGAGAGACATGGCCGGCCTTTGATAACCCAATTAGCTTCATTGGGGGGGCAGTGGCAACCTTGTGGAGAGTGGGACTCGAATCCCCAACCTTAGGATCAGCGATCCTGCGCCCTATACCACTAGACCACCACTGACCCCCTTCCTAAAGGTAAAATTTAAATTATTGTCCTCCAGCCAGATTATCTATTTGCAAATGGTTAAGATTAAATAACACAACAAGGAAACAGTCACATTGTTGAATAAGAAAAACCTTAAATCTTCTTCTTCTACTTCCAGCTGCCCCCCCAGGGGTCCTCACAGTGAATCGATTTGCATATTTGGTTTGGCATAGGTTTTTACGTCGGATGCCTTTCCAGACACAATCCTTAGCAAGGGGCGGAAACACGCTGACGGCTATGCAGCTACTCTTTCCAAAAGTCAGCAATGGTTCTTTTACATGAATCTCTCACCATGGACAGTGAGAGACATGGTCAGCCTTTGGTAACCAAGTTCGCTGCACTGGGGGGACAGTGACACCCTGTGGAGAGTGGGATTCGAATCCCCAACCTTAGGATCAGCAATCCAGCACCTTTTACCACCAGGCCAACACTGCCCTCAAGAAAAACCGAAAATAAATAAATGAATTAAAGAAAGCCTTAAATAACGTATGGTCAAAAGGCGAAACAATAGCAGGTGTATGTGTCATGAACATTACAGCTTTTTTAATGCCAAAGAATGGTATTTGAAAATATGAAAGAAGGATAAATCATTGGCTGGTAATGATCTCTGCGTATATTAATGTGGTGATTATTTATTTGATGTTTAGTGAGAGAAACCAATACAGCAAAATCCATGGAAATCAAAATCATCGCACACAACCATATTCTGAAACACTGATGGAAAAGCTAAAGCAGTAAACCCCATTAGATTCCATTCCTGTCTTCAACAAACAGGAATCAGTCTTGCCACCGTTACAGGTTACAGGGATCACACTTTGCCCACATTTTGGTGTTTAGTGCGAACATTATTTGAAACCCTTTACCTGAATTTACACATGTTTTTTTTATGAATTGTTAATAAATGTTTTTTTCTGAATTCATAAATTAATGCATGTTTTGGATGACTCCGTCTTTTAGAATTTGATAGTCCATGGAGGAAGATGCCTTGGGGGTAAGTTCTTTAACCTTTATGTAAGAATGTCTTATAATACAGCAATATTAACTTCTGCAGCTACTCACCACTGAGATGCTAAATCAGCCTCTAGTCAAAAAATACAGGATGACTGGCTAGAACATATTCCAAAAAACAAACCGAGAAAATGCCCAATAGATCAAATACAGAGCAAAACAATGAGACCAAGGCATCATACTTACTTAATGGAAGTGCCAGATCTACAAAATAGGGTGAAGTAGTACAACTTTTCCCAGCTGTTTCGGTTTCAGCTCGCTGAGAAAATGCATGGCCTCTTCAAAAATGTTTAATATAGAAAAAATAGATCATTTAATATAGATCGTTTAATACAGATCATTATTGAGGAGCCATGACCGTGTTCTGGCTGTGCGTCATATACTGTATTGACCCCAACCTTAAAATGTAAATACACAATTCCAAGAACATTCTTTAATGATCCGTTGTGTTTGTTTTCTCTGTATATTTTACATGTAACCTCCATTTGATTGTTTCAAATCACAATTTACATTATTTACTCCTTTGCACTCTCAGAGTATTATAGTTCATGCTGTTGTCATTTTTATCATTTCTATTTTATATGATTTTTTTTCTAGACACAAAAATGAACTTGAACAAAAGCTGAGTAGCTTTACTCTCAGAAATATAAAAGCACCATATGTGAGGATTCTTCTTGTTGGTCAAGTTGGAGTCGGAAAGTCCAGCTTCATAAATTCAGTGAATAATGCATTCCAAAAACGAATCACATCTGGTGCTCTGACCGCTACAGGATCTGAAAAGAGTTTCACAACAACTGTAAGTATTTGATCATTTTTACTTACTTATTTGCTTAAACTTACTTCATCATGTGGGGTATCAGCATTAGCAAATACAGGGCACTGAAACAGATTCTGGGACATGAAACATCTGGATTTGTTTTACAGTACACAACCCATTGCATTGAAAGGGAGGATGGCACACGTATGCCATTTGTCTTCAATGATATCATGGGACTTGAAAGTGATGAATATGAAGGTGTCCAAACCCAAGACATTGAGTCAGCTGTGCAGGGGTTCCTTCAGGAAGGCTACAAAGTGAGATAAATTTGATCTCAATAATAAATGAATTAAATAAATGATTCTGATATTGTTGGCCCAAAGTCTTTCGTTATGCACATTTAGTTATTAGCATGATTAAAAAAATAATAAAAAGCTGATCAGAAATTATTATAAAAAATGTACTTGCAAGTTATGATTACTCCTTTGATTGTGAAATGTGCATGCCTAGTTTAATCCAATGTCAGCGGCAGCTGGAAACGACTGTAGAAGCAACCCAACCCTTGAAGAACAAACATTCTGTCTGGTCAATGTTATAGCAGCAGACAGAGTGTCAATCATGAGTGATAATGTCATTAAAAAGCTGAAGTACATCCGTAAGGTGGCTACACAAAATAGTAAGGCTGTTTTTAAAAAATATATATTTTATGTCTTTTTCCCAAAAAGTCTATTGTTACATCTTTTTTCACATATTGCGATACTGTAAATACCTCGCATAGGACTTACATTATTATTTTTTTTCATATTGTGTCATCAATTTGTTATATTACACAGATATGCCTCAAGTAATAATCATGACAAGACCAGATTTGATGTGTCCATTGGTAAATAAAAACTTGCAAACAATCTACACCAGTAAGAAGATCAAAGAAAAGGTGAGAATACAATATAAATACAGTATTAATAAATAAATACAGTCAGCCAAAAACTTACAAAGACCCCTGGATACAAAATCCCCGGGTTACAAAAAACATTTTCCTGAGTTCTCGTCCCCGAGATACGAAAAACCCATCTTATGAAAAGAAATTCAAAATTCAAACGCTCCAATCAAAATTTCACACAACGAGTTGCTCTCTCATTGGCTGTCTCTCAACATCCCACCTCGCTGGCCTCCCAGATAGAGACAGAAGGAAGCTTCACTCTTTAGTTTAGTTTTTTAAGTTGTTTTAATTCAGTAAATGTCAAATAAATGTGGGGGAATTTGAGCTCATCTGGAATTCCGATCCCTCAAGGAATCAAATTAAAGTTGTTGAGTTTGTCAAGCAGGGAATGCGCTTTGAATTCGACGTCTTGTGGGCATGGCTTGCAGCGCGTGCGAGAGAGATAGAGATAGAGAGGAAAAAGAGAGAGAGAGATATATATACACATACACACACACACACACACACACACACACACACACACACACACACACACATATATATATATATATATATATATATATATATATATATTCTTCTTTCTTCTTCTTTTACTTTCGGCTGCTCCCTTCAGGGGTCGCCACAGCAAATCATCCGCCTCCACCTCACCCTGTCCTCTGCATCTTCTTTTCTGACTCCAACAACCTTCATGTCTTCCTTCACCACATCCATAAATCTCTTCTTCGGTCTTCCTCGAGGCCTTCTGCCTGGTAGTTCCAACCTCAGCATCCTACTGCCAATATACTCACTATCCCTCCTCTGTACATGTCCAAACCATCTCAATCTAGCCTCTCTGACTTTGTCTCCAAAACATCTTACATGGGCTGTCCCTCTGATATACTCATTTCTGATCCTATCCATCCTCGTTACTCCCAGGGAGAACCTCAACATTTTCATCTCCGCTACCTCCAGCTCTGCCTCCTGCCTTTTCCTCAGCGCCACTGTTTCTAATCCATACAACATCGCTGGCCTCACCACCATCTTGTACACTTTTCCCTTCATTCTTGCTGACACTCTCCTATCGCACATCACACTGGATACTTTTCTCCAACCATTCCAGCCTGCCTGCACACGCTTCTTCACCTCTTTTCCACACTCTCCATTGCTCTGGATTGTTGAGCCTAAGTACTTAAAATCCTCCACCTTCGTTATCTCTGCTCCCTGTAACATCACCGTTCCTCCTGGGTCCTTCTCATTCACACACATGTATTCTGATTTTCTGAGGCTAACCTTCATTCCTCTCCTTTCCAGGGCATACCTCCACCTCTCGAGATTTTCCTGATTAATTTTCCTGATTTGTCATCTGCAAACATAATTGTCCATGGAGATTCTTGTCTCACCTCGTCTGTCAGCCTGTCCATCACCATAGCAAACAAGAAGGGGCTCAGAGCTGACCCTTGATGCAGTCCCACCTCCACCTTGAATTCGTCGGTCACACCGACAGCACACCTCACCACTGTCTTACATCTCTCATACATGTCCTGCACCACTCTAACATACTTCTCTGCCACTCCAGACTTCCTCATGCAATACCACAGTTCTTCTCTTGGCACCCTGTCATATGCTTTTTCCAGATCCACAAAGGCACAATGTAGCTCCCTCTGACCTTCTCTGTACTTCTCTATTAACATCCTCAAGGCAAACATTGCATCTGTGGTGCTCTTTCTTGGCATGAAACCAAACTGTTGTTCACAAATGCTGACCTCTGCCCTTAGTCTAGCTTCCACTATTCTTTCCCATAACTTCATCATATGGCTCATCAACTTTATCCCTCTGTAGTTGCTGCAACTCTGCACGTCTCCCTTGTTCTTAAAAATGGGCACCAGCACACTTTTCCTCCACTCCTCCGGCATCTGCTCACTCTCTAGTACCGTGTTGAATGTTCTTGTCAGAAAATCTACTGCTACCTCTCCTAGACACTTCCATACCTCCACAGGTATATCATCAGGACCAACTGCCTTTCCATTCTTCATCCTCTTCAATGCCCTTCTCACTTCACCCTTACTGATCTTTGCTACATCCTGCCCCTCAATGGTTACCTCTTCTACACTTTTTTCTCTCTCATTTTCCTCATTCATCAGCTCTTCAAAGTACTCTTTCCATCTTCCCAGCACACTTCTGTCATCAGTCAATAGTTCCCTCTCTGTCCTTTATCAATCTAACTTGCTGCACGTCCTTTCCATCTCTATTTCTCTGCTGTGCCAACCTGTATAGATCATTTTCTCCCTCTTTACTATCCAACCTATCATACAAGTCATCATATGCCCTCTGTTTGGCCTTAGCCACTGCTACTTTCGCCTTTCGCTGTGTCTCCCTGTACTCCTGTTTACTCTCTTCGGTCCTCTCAATGTCCCACTTCTTCTTGGCTAACCTCTTCCTTTGTACACACTCCTGCACTTCCTCATTCCACCACCAAGTCTCCTTATCTACTTTCCTTCCAGAGGACACACCAAGTACTCTCCTACCTGTGTCCCTGATCACATTTGCTGTGGTTGTCCAGTCATTTGGAAGCACTTCCTGGCCACCCAAAGCCTGTTTCAACTCCTCCTTGAAGACAACACGACACTCTTCCTTTTTCAGCTTCCACCACTTTGTCTTCTGTTCTGCCTTTGCCTTTTCACCTTTCTCACCATCAGAGTCATCCTGCACACCACCATCCTATGCTGTTTGGCAACGCTCTCACCCACGATGACTTTGCAGTCACTGACTTCCTTCAAATTACATCGCCTACACAAGATGTAGTCTACCTGTGTGCGCCTACCTCCGCTTTCATAAGTCACCCTATGCTCCTGTTTCTTCTCAAAGAAAGTATTCACCACAGCCATTTCCATCCTTTTTGCAAAATCTATCAACATCTGTCCTTCTGCGTTCCTGTCCTGGATACCAAACCTGCCCATCACTTCCTCGTCCCCTCTGTTGCCTGCCCCAACATGTCCATTGAAGTCTGCACCTATGACCACTCTTTCACCTCTGGGGGTACTCTGCATCACTTCATCTAAGTCACTCCAGAATCTCTCCTTCTCTTCTAGCTCACATCCTGCCTGTGGGGCATAAGCACTAACAACATTGAGCATTACACCTTCAATTTCTAACTTGAGATTCATCACTCTGTCTGACACTCTTTTAACTTTTAGAACATTCCTGACAAACTCCTCCTTCAAGATGACTCCGACTCCATTTCTCTTCCCATCCACACCGTGATAAAATAGCTTAAACCCTGCTCCTAAGCTTTTAGCTTTGCTACCTTTCCACCTGGTCTCCTGAACACACAGTATGTCCACCTTCCTCCTCTGCATCATGTCAACCAGCTCTCTACCTTTTCTGTGCATAGTTCCAACATTCAAAGTCCCCACTCTCAGTCCTAGACTCATGCCTTTCCTCTTCTCTCTCTGCCTACGGACACGCCTCCCACCTCTCCTTCTTCGACGTCTTCGACCAACAGTAGTCCAATTTCCATCAGCACCCTGTTGATTGACAGCACTGATGGCGGTCGTTGTTAACCCGGGCCTCGACCGATCCGGTATGGAGGTAATACTTTTGATTTGCATTTTAAGTAATTGGCATTGGTTTTACGTCGGATGCCCTTCCTGACACACATATATATATATACATATATATATATATATATATATATATATATATATATATATATATACCAATAAAAATAAAAGGACAGGACAAAGACTTTCTATTGAAACTCCATTTATCACTACAGATCTGTTTCGAGGGGTGGTGATCCTTTTATTTTTATTGTTATTTGCTCTACCAAAAAGTATTGAGCACTCTCCTACGGAAGGATCTACTCAGAAAATCATATATATATATATATATATATATATATAATATATATATATATTTATATATATATAAAATCCAGGGGTTGATCCAGTCCAAAGAGTGGCGCATTGGAACGAATTAGGTGTTTAACGTGTCAGATGCGAGCCCAACTTACGAAATCCCCACTATACGAGAAGGGCTCTGGAACAGATTAATTTTGTAAGTTGGGGGCCGACTGGTTTTCTCAGGGTTCTCCAGGCAACAAAACAAGAAAATGTTAATTAATTAATTAATTAATTAATTAATAATACAATTAATATATTCATTTATTTACTTAGGAGTTGGTGGGTCACTGCAATAATCGAAGCTTGTTTCGTCTGTAAAACCTTTTTTTTTTTTTTTTTTTTTTTTTAATTTAAGGCAAATCACAATTACCAACCTTGCCCCTGCCTTGCCAGCTATTTAGGTGCACTTGCCTCACGCATATTCAGCTGAGATAACCTTGAACCATGAACCTTATTCAGACCAAACAACGTAGAAAACGAATGAATAACTTATAAAGCTCTCTCCATTTACATTCACTACATTTCTGTTGTCTCTCTGGAGTTGCTAATTTCTTATAGTCTAATATATTTCTCACTAATGTGACACAACCAGATTCCAGGCATATTTGTTTCACATTCATTTACAAATCGTTGTAGATATAACAACAATTAACCAACGTTGTTACAAAACTGCTTGGAATGGACATTTGATCTACGTGTTTAGTAAAAATAAAATAGTCAAGATCAGAAAAGTGTCCCTTAGAGCAGATCAGCCTCTCTGAAGAGTTTATTCAATTCAGATTCATGGCCTTCCAATGATCTTATCTTGTATTCACAATTGAAATTGAGTCTTACGATGAATAGATGGTCAACAGCACACCATTATTGTTAAAGATAAAGACTTCAGATTGGTAGATCTCCAGGAACAGCGTTGGGCAATATTGCTGTAGAGTGTGGTTGTCTCTCCTTGATATTTGGTGTTTTTTTAATGTATTTATGTATTTTGTATATATTTGTAATATCCAGATGCAGGAGTGTAGTAATATGCTGGGGATTTCCATGAATCACATCTTTCCTGTGAAGAACTACCATGAGGAGATTGACACAGATGATGACATGGATCTTCTGATTTTCAAAGCACTTGAACAGATCGTCTACACAGCTGCTGATGCAATGAGAAAAAAAAATTCTCAATTCGATGACAAACACGAGTAAAAATAAGAGTCTCTAAGAGTCTTTTATACAAGATAAATAGCGAACAGTAGTTTATTCTGAATAACATTGTACAACAAAGAACTTAAGGGAAATTATGCATTTAAAGTGAGTTTAATATATTCAGTGTCTGTGTAATATTGGAATATTATATTGGTTTTCAATATAATTAATAAACCAAATAGATCAACTTTTCACAATTTAAATGCAAGAATGTAATCATGAGAAATTCACATCATGATCAAATATGATGTTTACAAAGTTGACCTTGATGTCTCAATCATCTGTGCCCAACCTTACCTCCAAACCTACTTTATCAATTCAAAGGTTCTACTGCATAAACCAAACATCAGTCAATTTGATGATCAGAATTGCAGTCCCTGTATTTACTCATATAAAAAAAAAAATTAGAGGCTGGAGTTTTCCTATGAATCGGCTGTTTTTCTTTGTACTTTTTCAAGTGAATTTAAATTCTTTTGTAAACGCCTGAACCTTAGAGTTCAAAAGATCTGCAGTTTTTATGCAGATTAGCATAGCAGTTTCAAATTGTGAGCCAATGGTTTATTTTTAATTTTTTTGTTTTCTGTCATCATTTATTACTGTTGCAAACATTTTATGTCTATCCTGTCTTGTGAAATTTAATAAATTTATCTCATGTTCACTGTGTGCTTAAAATAAATTTAGTCATATGATTATGTACTTAAATTTAAATTAACTGTTTATATGTCACGATTTTACAAGTTTATGAAAAAAAAATGAAGGAATGAAAAAAAATGTACAGATTACTTTTTGCATTTCTTCAGACACCCTCATTTAGCTCATTTTCACGTATGAAACTAAGCAGTTGAGTATTAAGGGACTCAGACTTCTGAGTGCTTTGCAGCTTAATGTGTAGAACTGTCTGGTCTGTGGTTAGGCAGCTCAATACACATTAAGCTACAATGCACTCAGAAGTACGAGTCCCTTAATACTCAACTGCTTCGTTTCATACCCATTTGGGAGTCAGATGAACATTCTGCCCCATGCTAGAGATTTATTTGTATTTTTTTTTTTTTTTTTTTTTTTTTGGGGGTGTTGGTGATGTGTTGTAATGTAATGTTCTGGAGAACTGCTCAGTGTGTACCCTGCCTTTGCACAGTAGCGGGCTAAGCAGTTCATCAAAGAACTGAGAAAATAAGTCTGATTTTTGATTCTTTTATCAACATGACCCCCATGCATGGATCATTGAGGCTAAAAAGTCTGTTTGATTTTCACAAATCATGAATACATTATTTTTTACAAAGGCCTGTAACATATCTCTGAATCTACATTGTGAACCATATACTAGTATGTGGCAGTGGTGGCCTGGTGGTAAAAGTTGCTGGATCGCTGACCCAAAGGTTGGGGGTTCAAGTCCACTCTTCACAAGGTTGTCACTGTCCCCCTCAGTGTGGTTAAAGGGGTTATCAAAGGCCGGCCATGTCTCTAACTGTATATGGTGAGAGGCATGTAAAAGAACCATTGCTGACGTTTGTAAAGAGTAGCTGCATAGCCGTCAGCGTGTTTCTGTCCCTTGCTAAAGTGTGTCAGGAAAGCTATCCAACGTAAAAACCTATGCCAAATCAAACATGAAATGATTTGATGTGGCAACCCCTGAGAAAAAAAGAACAGCTAAAAGGAGAAGAAGAAAAGGATTGTGAACCATATCAGGTCAAAATGTTGTGGAGCCTTGTCAGGCCAATTCTCCAACCATCCATCCACCAAATTCAGTGAAAATCACTTCAGCAGTTTTTGGGTAATCATGCTAACAGGCAAATAAACATTCAACAGAAGCAGTGGAGGTAAACAACTTCAAACTAATAATTTCAGCCTATTGTTCATAGTCCATCAATTCGCTTAAAACTCATCGGACTATATCAGTTCAGTTAATTTTATGTTTTTATGTAACCGCTTAATCGTAATTAGGGTTGCGGGAGGCTGGCGCTCATCCCAGCTGACTCTGGGTGAGGGATCCGAGATCCCCCTCCACCAACCAACGAATTCCTTGAAGTAGGATAGGCACCCTCCCTCAACCCCCCACCCGCAAACCCCCGACTGACATATCTGTACATGGATATCTTCGATAGATGGCGAGATAGCATTAAGTTCGTTCGTGCGGGACTGGTCAGTGTTGCTGGATTTGTAGAGAGACTCACGTAAGATGTCCATCTTTTGAGAATTTCTTCTTTGGTCTGTTAGATCTGGCCTTTTTTGGTCTTTAATGGTCCCTCGCACTATGTTCGATGTTGCTGTATCAGGCTGCATTGCTGTTTAAGCCAGTTCTCTTTATCCTTTCTTGCTGCTCTTCTGACTTCGTTGCACAGTTTGCATTATTTGTTTCAATTGTTATTAGAATGGGACATGCAATTTTTCATTTGTCGTTTCCTATCTGCTAGTTTGAGAGTTTCATTTGTGATCCAGGATTTCTGTGATTTGCAAATGATAGGGATGCTTTCTTCAATGGTGCTGTTGATGGCTGCATAGATGTTGGATGCATACTGGTTTATGTTGGTGATATCCTGATCTATGTTAGATAATTTTTCTTCGAGTGCATCTTGGAGATTTGTGCGTGTATTAGGGTTTTTGAACTGGTGGTGTCTCTTTTGGGTTTGATCCTATGTTTGACATTGATCTTGAACTTGATCCATATCTTGCATATAACAAGGCTGTGGTCAGAAGAGATGTCAGCACCTTGGTAAGTTCTGCATCCCCCAGTTCTGTATATATCCACGTTCATACATGCATTCTGTATATATCTCCCAGTGCAGCTAATTGGTTTATCAAAGGCGGGCCATGTCTCTCACTGTCTATGCTGAGAGGCATGTAAAAGACCATTGCTGACTTATATATATGTAATGATGAATCAGAGGATGAAGAGAGACTCCAGATGCCAGTAATAGTGAAGGATCATTTGGTGACTTATGTTCCCTGGTCATTCATGGACCTGACAGGGCTGATCGGCAGACTGCCCAGCATCTGTGGAAGAGCAGATAAATGGAGCTCCAGTTTTAAGGCAGGACAATGGGACAAGTACTGGCAGTTAGGAAATTAAAGCTATATGGTCAGAGACAATTGAAAGAGAAAATAAAAAAAAAAATGAATCAAATATTCAATGGAGCAGGCTTGAAGCCACAAACTGAAGACTCAAAATATGATGCGACAGCCTCATTTTGGAAATCACCACCGTCATCTCTGGAGGTGACTGAGAAAGGTGTACCCAATACAGACAGACCCAGAAAGAGTGGAAAAAAATAAAGATGGAGGAAAAATAAAAGTGTGTCTGAGTTTGTGCTGAAGCTTCAAAAAGCATGGCACAAAGAGATGGGGAGAATGAAACTCCAGCCAGCCAGACCCTGTTTCATATGATGGAAAGGAAAGCCCTCCCAACAGAAGTACAGGAGCAACTCGAGATAGTCATAGGCCTGAGCGCAATGGCCTGGCCTACATTTGAGACTCATGTTATACACTGTGTGAAGCTATAAAAACAGAAGGAAGCTAAGAAAGCCACAGAAAGCCAGTTGGTACAGCTCCAGAATGCCTAGTTGAGTGAGCTGGCTGGCAATAAACAAGAAAGCATTGACAAAAGGAAGAGAAAACTGCAGCAAAGCAAGCAGCAGTGTTGGTGGGGCAACCAGCAATGGAAACCCCTTCACCTCAACCAGCACTCCCAGTGCTACAGTCTGCTGTTATGCCAAAAACTCCTCCACTACAGATGGAACCTGCATACTATGTGGCTCCCCCAATGTTTCCTCCATATAAGCAGTACCCACCTCAGAGCTGAGGATGGGGTCAAGGCAGAGGACATGATCGAGGAAGGGGTTGGCAGAAATGTACAAGTGGAAGCGCTCTGATGAACCAAAGAGGATGAGGAAGAGGATGCTGGATATGCCAAGACCCAAACCATTTAAAAAGCGAATGTACATATGCTCTTCAACAAGGATGACAGATGGCATCTCCACAGAGTAATCCCCAGCAAAGTCAATCATGGCATGGTCAATGGAATTGGACATAATCCTGGATGGGGCCCAACCTGTTACCCCAGGGACCAGCAAACTCAGGTGTGAGCCCTATGGGGCCCAGAGAAGCCAGAGGGGGAGATGGAGTAGTATGTCATCTCACTGCATCTTGCACAAGAACCCAATTTTCAAGTAATAGTGTAAAAACAGATTCATTCATCATTTATAATTGACACTGGTGCGATGTATACACGTATCGGAAAAGAAGGCTCAAGGAACCCCCTCTTAAGTCAAGCAATAAAAACAGTAGGCTTTTCACAGAAAACACAAACTTTATGATTTATTGAGCCCTAGTAAATATACAAGGTGTGATGGTACAAGCACCGCTATAATTCTCAATAGATACCACAGCCAATTTATTGGGTAGAGATCTTCTACTTCTTTTCCTTTCGGCTGTGACCTTCAGGGGTCACCACAGCGAATCATCTGCATCTATCTCACCCTATCCTCTGCATCTTCTTCTCTTACACCAACTACCTTCATGTCCTCCTTCAGCACATTCATAAATCTTCTCTTTGGTCTTCCTCTATGCCTTCTGCCTGGTAGTTCCAACCTCAGCATCTTACAATCAATATACAGTGGACTATGATGTTTGCTGATGACATTGTGATCTGTAGTGAGAGCAGAGAATAAGTACAGGAAAATCTAGAGAGGTGGAGGTATGCCCTGGAAAGGAGAGGAATGAAGGTTAGCCTCAGTAAGACAGAATACATGTGTGTGAACAAGGAACCAAGGGGAACCGTGAGGTTACAGGGAGCAGAGATAAGGAAGGTGGACGATTTTACGTATGTAACAATCCAGAGCAATGGAGAGTGTGGAAAAGAGTTGAAGAAGTGTATGCAGGCAGGTTTGAATGGTTGGAGAAAAGTGTCCGGTGTGATGAGTGATAGGAAGGTATCGGCAAGAATGAAAGCAAATGTGTACAAGACGGTGTTGAGGCCAGCGATGTTGTATGGCTCAGAAACAGTGGCACTGGGGAAAAGACAGGAGGCAAAGCTGGATGTAGCAGAAATTAAATGTTGAGGTTCTCTTTGGAAGTAACGAGGATGGATAGGATCAGGAATGAGTACATCAGAGGGACAGCACACGTAAGTGGTTTTGGAGACAAAGTCAGAGAGATTAGATTGAGATGGTTTGGACATGTACAGATGAGGGATAGTGAGTATCTTGGTAGTAGGATGCTATGGTTGGAACTACCGGGCAGAAGGCCTAGAGGAAGACCAAAGAGAAGATTCATGACTGTATAATTTTCTGAGTAGACCCTTCCATAAGAGAGTGCTCAATACTTTTTCATAGAGCAAATATAAAAATAAAAGGACAGGACAAAGACTTTCTATTGAAACTCCATTTATCACTACAGATCTGTTTCGAGGGGTGGTGAAACCATTCCCTCTCTTCAGGTGATTATAGAGGAATTCTTAATATAGAGAATTATATATATATATATATATATATATATATATATATATATATATATATATATTAGTGGCAAGGTGCTGGATTACCAGTCCCAGGATTGGGGGTTCAAGCCCCACTGTCACTAGGATGTCACTACTGTCCCCCCAGTGCAGTTAATTGGGTTATCAAAGGCCAGCCATGTCTCTCACTGTCTGTGGTGAGAGATTCATTTTGAACTATTGCTGACTTTCGACAAAAGTAGCTGGGTAGTCCTCAGCGTTCTTTTGCCCTATGATGGCCTGGTGAGCGGTTCAGGGTGGACTTTGCCATCACCCAGGGTCAGCTAAGATGGGCACAAGTGCCCCCGCACCCCTAATTAGGATTAAGCAGTTCAGAAAATTAACTGTTGTAGGCCCTTGATATTCTCAGGGGCCCCTTCCTTGAATGAAGATAATCCACGAGTTCTGTACCCGGAAGTAAAACTCCATGTATCATATTACACGTGCGAATGAGCCACCGGAAGTAAAATACTGTGTATCTATTACATGTGCTAAACTATGCTTTTTAAACACATTTTATAAACAGTCTTACTTATTAATACAGTATTAAGGTAGTAAAATGTAGTAACGATTAAGAAAAACTTTTCAAGTTTTACTGTTATATTTATTGATGATAATACATTTATTGATTATTATACTTAAACATTATACAGCAGATACTGTTGTAAGGCACTCATATTAAAGGCTTTTTTAAGTTATTATTCCAGTACAGTACCTAAGTCAATGTTTAGAATGTTTGTGCGTGAGATTTTATGTTCGGCTAGCATTGAGCTACCATAGCATATCAACTCAGGATAGGAGTTGCGCGTGTTCAGTTCTACATGCCTGAAGACTCCGAACTCATAGCTGAAGTAGGGTCGACCGGTCATAGACAAGCATACTGCAAAACATGAACAAACAAAACAACAAATAAAACAAATCAAAAGAAACAACATGACTGAGAACTCTGCCTGGGCTTATTTTTAGCCAGGGTTCGGCTAGCATTGAGCTATCATATCATACCAGCTCAGGATCGGGGTTGAGCATTTTCAGGTCTACACACCCGAAGACATTGGCAGTCCACGAATGCTCAATCCGTGAGTGCAAAACAGCGAATAGTCAAGGGCCTACTGTAATTAATGAATGTATGGATGAAGAAACATTGTTAAGGTCTGGAACGAAGATATGAGGAAGATGTGCCAAGCACTGGCCCAAGGGGCAATAAAACATCCAAGCAAATTGTACTGCTATAATGACCAATAGCATTACTTTTTAAAGCTATCGGTCATTATAGCAGTACAATTTGCTTGGATGTAACATAAATCACCATACAATTAATCAAACTGGGCAAGCTTACCCCATGGTTTACTAGTGAGGGCTAAACGGAAGGTTAGCAGTTGTTTGTTCATGGAAGTAACATGGACGTGTAACTTGTTTGGCCGGATTGTGCAATGCAAATAATCAAGCAGTTTCAAGGAAGTGGGTCTAAGAGGTTATCTATTTAAACCAGAGATGGAGGAGATTCTAATGGCTCTGACGACAATGCTGTAAGACATGAGTATGATGGTAACTCCACAATGGCTTTTCCAGTGAACGTTTTCCTGATAGCATCTTGTCAACAGTTTCTTGATAAATGAAAAAAAATAAAAAAAAAAGTTTCATGGCTTGTCCTTTGTGCAGCACTGGCCTATAATGTGTGATAATGAATGGGTCAATGACACAGCCCAGCCAATCCAAAGAGCTCGCATCACTACCAGTCAATGAACAAAACAAGACGTCACTGAGCCCTGTGTGGCAGCAATTGTGCATACTTTCTTTTTTATTTATTTTTTAACAGATAAGAACTGACATTTATGAGAGAAAGTATTGATGAAATTGATTTATGCATTTCATTCAGTCTTTTATTTTCTGAACTATTTAATCCTAATTAGGGCTGTGAAATGGCTGGCGTCCATCTCAACAGAACGAATATATTCTGGGCAGCTTTCCAGGCCATTGCAGGGTATAAAGCAGCTGTCTAAGGGTATAAAGCAGCTGTCTGTTCTATAGATGAAGTCCGAGGTATAAATGTTGAAAAGGAAGTGTGAGAGATCGGTGCCCTGCGGTGCCCCCGTGCTGCAGACTGCCACCTTTGACTTACAGTCGCGCAGCCGCACATACTGTGGACGGTTAGTGAGGTAGTCGATAATCCAGGCAGCAAGATGTCTGTACACTCCACGTCCTCCAGCTTCCCCCGCAGAAGCGCTGGCCTGATGGTGTTGATGGCGCTGGAGAAGTCAAAGAACATGACCCTCACAGTGCTGCCAGCGATCTCCAGGTGGGTGAGCGCCTGCTGCAGAAGGTAGATGACGGCGTCTTCTACCCCGATGTTGGGCCTGTCGGCAAACTGCAGCGGGTCTAGGGTGAGGCTCACCATAGAGCGGAGGTGTTCGAGGAGGAGCCTTTCCATGGTCTTCATGAGGTGGGAGGTCAGGGCGACAGGTCTGTCGTGGGCCGGTTCCTTCGCTTGAGCTGTTTTGGGAACCGGAACCACACAGGAGGTCTTCCACAGGACGGGAACCTTCTCCAAGCTGAAGCTCAGGTTGTACAGGTAGCATAGTACCTCACAGAGCTGGTTCGCGCAGGTCCTCAGCAGCCTGGGACTGATGCCATCTGGTCCTTCAGATTTCCTCTGATTTAGTCGCCTCAGCTGTCTCCTCACCTGGTCTGACATGAGGGAGGGCTGGGGTGGGCTGCAGAGGGTGGGGGATGTGTCTGTTGGGCTGTAGCAGTCAAGTGAAGTTGGCCTGGGGAGGGGGGAGGTGTCTGCTTGTCTGGAGACATGTGGGGGCAGAGGGGAGGGGGGAGAATCAAACCTGTTGAAGTAACAGTTTAATCCATCCGCCCAGCACTGGTTACCATCATCTGTCCCTCTGACACTCTGCCCAAATCCAGACATGGTCTTTACTCCTCTCTGGACGTCCCGCACGTTGTTCTGAGCCAGCTTCTTCTTCATCTTCTTCCCATAGTCCTTCTAGGCCCGCCTGAACCTCCACTGGAGCTCACGCTGGACCTTCTTCTGCTCCTCTATATCCCCCTCTATGAAAGCCCTCTTTTTCTGGTTCAGGAGGACTTTAAGCTCAGGGGTGACCCACGGGTGGTTGTTGGAGAAGCACCGTACCCTCCGTGTTGGCACAGTGCTGTCCACGCAGAAGTTCATGTAGTCCGTGATACAGTGTGTGAGGCCGTCGATGTCATCACCAAAGGAGTCACAGAGCATGCTCCAGTCTGTGGTATGGAAACAGTCCCTAAGCGTCTCATTGGTCTCTTCGGGCCACACTTTCACAGACCTCTTCTGTGCAGGTTCCTTTCGCACCCTCTGTGTGTATTGGGGGAGCAGGTCGACCAGGTTGTGGTCTGATCGTCCCAGTGGGGGGGGGGGGGCTGTAAGCGTCCTTCACATTAGCATACAGCAAGTCCAGAGTTTTCTTGTCTATTGTGGTGCACTTCTTGTATTGCGTGAAAGTCGGGAGAGAGGCGGCGAGAGGAGCGTGGTTAAAGTCCCCGCTGATCAGAATCATGGCGCGGGGGTGACGAGTCTGAGTCTGACTGACAGCGCTGTGGAGACGCTCACACGCGGCCGCCGCATCAGCCGAGGGCGGAATGTACACGCAAAACACAATCACGTGTTAAAACTCCCTTGGTAGACAATATGGCCGTGCGCTTACCACAAGCAGCTCCGGCTCCTGCGTGCACAGCTGCTCCTTCACGTGGCACCACCGTTCATTCACATAGACTGCCATGCCCCCTCCTTTCTTCTTTCCGACGATTCATATAAACATAAGTAATTAAATATTGCAGTGAAGGGCAATTGTTAATTGTTGGTTATATTATCTCCTCTTATTCTCGATTGTGTTAATTGCAAGGTACTGTTGGATGGTACATCAATGTGTCTCAACCACGTGAAGTCATTTACAAAATATGCTCAGAGTCGCCATTTTAAGGAGCAACTTTCTTCAAAGCCACTGCATAGTGTTTCCGTGTCGTGCGTTGAACAGAACGGTAATCCTACTGACTCCTTCACCTGGATGAAGTCAGCTGGTCTCAAACGTGAAACTGAGGGCTTTCTTTTTGCTGCTCAGGACCAGTCACTTCCTACAAGCAATTGACAATGTAATATTTTAAGGGAAACCGTCAAACCCAAATGCTGTATATGTAATGAATTGAGTGAGACTGTTCAACACCGTGTCAGTGGTTGCCCTGCTTTGTCACAAAATTTTTACTTGAAAAGACATGATAGCATGGCACACTCATTTTACTACCTTCTCTGTTATGCTTGCGGCCTTGACTCAGAGCTCCACCCATAATATGACCCTGATCATGATCAGGGTGTCATAGAAAAAGATGATTTTAAGGTTCTATGGAATCGGTACATTTACTGCCTGAGGAGAATTGAGGCCAATAAGCCTGATCTTGTCCTTTTTGATAAAGCCAATTAAATTATTAATATTATTGGATTTTCTGTCCTTTTTGACAGTAATGTGATTGGCAAGATTCAGGGGGAAAAAAAAAAAACACACACACACACACAAACAAAATGGAAGTTACGCAGACCTCGCCTATGAAATTTCTTGCTTGTATCCAAATTACACAGCCGCCGACTCCTCATTGTTCTCGACGCCTTTGGTTTGGTACCTCCTGATCCACTGACACAGATCAAGAGAGTTTCCATGTTTGCTACAGGGAACACAGCTCTTCTGACAGTCTGGGCAATGCAGAAGGCTGCAGTGTTGGGAAGTCTCCATATAATCTCCGGAAAGTTCTTGGTGGGTTTGATTAAGCAGTGCTTCCTGGGAGTAAAATTTGCTTTCTGGGCTGCGTGCAGAGAGGGTGTAGGCCTTAAGCTAATGATGAGCCTCACAAGCCTGATTTGCCAGAATCACCCGATCCCTCTCTGCTGCATATCAATTTTTAAACTGTAATATAATAATAATAATAATAATAATAATAATAATAATAATAATAATATTAATAATTATTATTATTATTATTATTATTATTATTATTATAATAATTATTATTATTATTATTATTATTATTATTATTATTATTATACATGTGTTTAATGAGCAACTATGGCAGCAGTTTCGAAGAAAAGGATGTAAATGATTACCAACCTTAACCAGAGATGGATTAGTCTTGTGAAAACAGTGAGACTCAAGTGACTCCTCGAACGAGACATGATGAAGTAGATCTGTGTGACGGTAAATACAAAATATTTTAGGCAGCCAACAAATCTGTCATTAGATGGTTTAGGAACACAAATGAACAACTTTTGAAAGTATGACATCTTGATTAAATCTAAAGGAACAGACATTACAGGACCAACTGGAACATGTGTGTGAATTTACTAGTTCACCCAGACTAGAAGCCAGAGCAAAAGGTTACAAAAGCCAAGCCTGAAAACAAACAAATAAATAAATAAATAAATAAAAATAAACAAGTCAATTTCATATAAAGATGTCACAACAGCAATGTTTATAGTTTCCAGAGACTTTTACCATGACAGATTGTGCATGGTGGTTATCAGCTACAATCTCATATAACAAATGGCCAGCATGACTTTTTTTTATCATTTCATAATCATTACCATATATTTATTTTTTTTTATTGTATTTAACTTCTATTTCATTACAGACTAAATAAAACCAAAATAGTTCATGTTTTGTTTGTGAATTCAGTTTATTTGCAAATATACATAAATTTACATTGAAATAATAATTGTTAAGTAAAACATGTGCCGTAAGTTTGTATTTTATAATCAAGAGTATAGTATAAAAGACTGAGAATAACAGATGTAAAAGGACCTTCAAATTATGAAAAAGAGGAAAAAATGAATTAAATTAGCAAAATTAAAAACTCATTCTCATTTGAAAGATTATTTTGTGACAACCTGTGATTTTTGAAGTTGGCAACTGTCGGTGATGATCTGCCATGATTGGCAATCTTTTGTTCTCTTTGTTGTTATCCCCAATTGTGTTCACAGACATGAATAAGACAGTCAAGAACAGTGGCAGGTTGTCTGAGACTGTCTGAGACTTTCTTAGCTATAATCAGAGACCCTAGTCACAGACTGTGAACATGGATACGGGTACAAGGATGGAACTTGGAGACACCTCAAACGATATAACTGAGTGAAGGAAAGAGAAAAAAACAAACAAACATACAAACAAAAACAAAAAAACAAAAAAGAAACAAACAGACAAGGTGTCAATCTATTGTGCTAAAGGGGAAATAGATAAGTGGAAGCATAATATGATTGAATGAAGATACTAGTATGTTTTTTTTTCCTACTGCATTTCAGCATTTCTTCATTTAATTTTATTCAATAATATTAAGCACATATCATATTTTAACTGTTAGTTAAATTAAGCAAGGCAAGTTTCAACCTCAGATTTGCTGGCAACAAATGCACAGACCTGCACCAACATGTCTCCTAACTGCCTGAGCTAATAAAGAACAGGGGAAAATCAGTGAATACTCTTTTCCCATAGTCTTGCTCCCAAAAGCATGACTAGACCCATGTTAATGTTTACTCACAATTCATCTTGGCCATCCATGATATGCCCTTGTCCCAGTCGGTAATGACAGTGATTAACATGAAACCATTTTCAGATATATATATATATCATTATCATCTTCTTCCGCTTAGTCCAGGGTCGGGTCCGGGGGCAGCAACCTAAGCAAAGAGGTCCAGACATTCTTCTCCCGAGCCACTTCCTCCAACTCTCCCGGGGGGACACCAAGGCGGTCCCAGACAAGCCGAGAGACATAGTCCCTCCAGCGTGTTCTAGGTTGACCCAGGGGTCTCTTCTCCGTTGGACATGCCCGAAACACCACACCAGGGAGGCGTCCAGGGGGCATTCTGACCAGATGCCCGAGCCACCTCAACTGGCCCCTCTCAATGCGGAGGAGCAGCAGATCTACTCCGAGCTCTCCCCAGATGGCAAGCATCTCACCCCATCTCTAAGGGAGAACCCTGCCACCCGGCGAAGGAAGCTCATTTCAGCCGCTTGTATCCGTGATCTAGGTGAGGGTTGGAACGTAGATCGACTGGTAAATTGCGAGCTTTGCCTTGCGGCTCAGCTCATTCTTCACCACCACGGACCGGTACAGGCACCGCTTAACAGAAGAGGCTGCAGCGATCCGTCTGTCGATCTCTCGCTCCATCCTTCCCTCGCCCGTAAACAAGACCCCAAGATACTAAACTCCTCCACTTGGGGCAGGACCTCATTCTCGACCCGGAGGGTGCATTCCACCATTGTTCGACTGAGAACCATGGCCTCAGACTTGGAAGTACTGATCTTCACTCGGCTGCGAATCGCTCCAATGAGAGCTGGAGGTCCCGACTTGATGAAGCCAAAAGGACAACATCATCCGCAAAAAGCAGAGACGAGATCCGATGGCCACCAAACCAGAACCCCTCATCGCCTCGACAGCTTTGGCGGACTCCAACTCCCACCGGAAACGAATTCGACCTGCTGTTACCAATACGGACCGAACTCTGGCTCCGGTGATACAGCGACCGAATAGCTCTTAGCAACGGGTCTGGAACGCCGTACTCTCGGAGCACGCCCCACAAGATCATTCGAGGGACATGGTCGAAAGCCTTCTCCAAATCCACAAAGCACATGTGGACAGATTGTGCAAACTTCCATGCCCCCTCCAGAATCCTGTGGAGCGTATAGAGTTGGTCAAGAGTGCTACGACCAGGACGAAAACCACATTGCTCCTCCTGAATCCAAGGTTCGACTATCGGTCGGATCCTTCTCTCTACTACCCCTGCATAGACTTTTCCAGGAAGGCTGAGGAGTGTAATTCCCCGATAATTGGAACACACCCTCCGGTCCCCCTTCTTAAAAATTGGGACCACCACCCCAGTTTGCCAATTCAGAGGTACAGTCCCAGATGACCATGCGATGTTGCAGAGACGTGGCAACCAAGACAGTCCTACAACATCCAGAGCCCTGAGATATTCTTTGTAGATCTCTTTCAACCTCGGAGCTCGACCACCGAGGAGCTTTTTGACAACCTCAGTGACCTCCACTCCAGTGATGGGCGGACCCCCACCCGAACCCCCAGGGTCTTCCTCTTCCACGGAGGGCGTGTTGGTGGGATTGAGGAGGTCCTCAAAGTACTCCCTCTATCTCTCGATGACATCCCCAGTCAAGGTAAGCAGCTCCCCACCTCCACTGGAAACTGCAGGGATTACCGCCACAACAAGCACCAACAACCTTACGGCCACAGCTACGGGCTGCTGTCTCAGCAATGGAGGCATGAAACATGGCCCATTCGGATTCTATGTCCCCCACCTCCTCCAGGACGTGGTTGTAGCTCTGCCAGAGGTGGGAGTTAAAGGCCTCTCGGACAGGGGACTCCACCAAATGTTCCCAGCAGACCCTGATTACACACTTGAGCCTGCCAGGTCTGGAAGGCAACCTCCCCCACCATCGAAGCCAACTCACCACCAGGTAGTAATTGGTAGACAGCTTAGCTCCTCTCTTCACCGGAGTGTCCAGAACATATGGTTGCAAGTCTGATGACACGACTACAAAGTCAATCATCGAATTACAACCTAGGGTGTCCTGGTGCTAAGTGCACTTATGGGCACACTTATGTTCGAACATGGTGTTCGTGATAGACAAACTGTGACGAACACAGAAGTCCAACAATGAAACACCATTCGGATTCAGACTGGAGAGGCCGTACCTACCGATCACACCCTTCCAGATTACACTATCGTTGCCAACATGGGCGTTGAAGTCTCCCAAGACAATGAATGAGTCTCCCGAGGGAGCGTTCGCCAACACCCCCCCAAAGAAAAAAAGGGTGGGTACTCTGAACTGTCATTTGGTGCATAAGCACAAATAACAGTCAGGACCCGTCCCCCCGCCCGAAGACGGAGGGAAGCTGCCGTTTCGTCAACCGTGGAGAACCCCAACGTTTGGGCACTGAGAATTAGGGCAACAAGAATAGCCACACCGGCTCAGCGTCTCTCCCCATGAGCAACTCCAGAATAGAAGAAGGTCCAGCCTCTCTTGAGATGGATGGTTCCAGAGCCCATGCTATGTGTTGAGGTGAGCCCGACTATATCGAGTCGGTATCTCTTCACCTCACGCACCAAATGAGGCTCCTTTCCTGCCAGAGAGGTGACATTCCATGTCCCAAGGGTCAGAGTAAGTAGCCGAGGATCCGTCCGACAGAACCCATGCCTTTGCCTGCCACCCAACTCACATTGTACCCGACCCCTAAAACTCCTCCCACAGGTGGTGGGTCCATGGGAGGGTGGACCCATGTCTCCTTTTTGGGCTAGGCCTGACCAGGCTCCATGGGCATAAACCCGCCCACCAGGCGCTCGCCTTCAAGCCCCTCCCCCAGGCCTGGTTCCAGGAGGGAACCCCGGTGACCTGCGTCTGGGCAAGGGAGACTGCTTCAATTGTTTCCTCTGTGATGGCATAGGAGTCTTCTGAATCGCACTTTGTCTGGACCTTCACCCAGGACCTGTTTGCCTTGGGTGACCCTACCAGGGGCATTATGCCCCAGACAACATAGCTCCGAGGATCATTAGGTCACGCAAACCCCTCCACCACGATAAGGTGGTGATTCAGGGAGGGGAATGTATATATACGAGTCACAACAAAAAATTTCATACCGAATTGGTCGAGGCCCGGGGTAACAATGACCGCCATCGGTGCTGTGAACAGGGTGCTGGTGGAAATTGGACTACTGTTGGTAGAAGACGTCGAAGAAGGAGAGGTGGAAGGCGTGTCCGTAGGCAGAGAGAGAAGAGTAAAGGCATGAGTCTAGGACTCATAGAATGGTGGTGTGCAGGATGACGCTGATGGTGAGGAAGGTGAAGAAGGCAGAGCAGAAGACAAAGTGGTGGAAGCTGAAAAAGGAAGAGTGTCCTGTTGTCTTCAAGGAGAAGTTGAAACAGGCTTTGGGTGGTCAGGAAGAGCTTCCGGATGACTGGACAACTCCAGCTAATGTGATCAGGGAAAAAGGTAAGAGAGTTCTTGGTGTGTCCTCAAGAAGAACAGTAAATAAGGAGACTTGGTAGTGGAATGAAGTGCAGGAGATTGTACAAAAGATAAGGGTTAGCTAAGAAGAAGTGCGACATATAGAGGACTGAAGAGAGTAAACAGAAGAACAGGGAGACACGGCGTAAGGTGAAGGTAGCGGTGTCAAAGACCAAAAAGAGAGTGTATGATGACATGTATGATCTATACAGGTTGGCACAGCAGAGAAATAGAGATGGGAAGGATGTGCAGAAAGTGATTAAGGACAGAGAGGGAAATGTATTGACTGATGACAGAAGTGTGCTGGGAAGATGGAAAGAGTACTTTGAAAAGCTGATGAATGAGGGAAATGAGAGAGAAAAAAGAGCAGAAGAGGTGACCGTTGAGGACCAGGAAGTAACAAAGATTAGTAAAGGTGAGTGAGTAGGGCATTGAAGAGGATGAATAATGGAAAGACAGTTGGTCCTGATGGCATACCGGTGGAGTTATGGAATTGTCTCCGCGAGGTAGCAGTAGATTTCCTGAGAAGAACATTCAACAAGGTCTTAGAGAGTGAGATGATGCCAGAGGATTGGAAGAGAAGTGTGATGGTGCCCATTTTTAAGAACAAGGGGGACGTGCAGAGTTGTGGCAACTACAGAGGGATAAAGTGGATGAGCCACATGATGAAGTTATGGGAAAGAATAGTGGAAGCTAGACTAAGGGCAGAGGTCAGCATTTGTGAGCAACCGTTTGGTTTCATGCCAAGAAAGAGCACCACAGATGCAGTGTTTGCCTTGAGTATTTTAATAGAGAAGTACAGAGAAGGTCAGAAGGAGATGCACTGTGCCTTTGCAGATCTGGAGAAAGCATATGACAGGGTGCCAAGAGAGGAACTGTGGTATTGCATGAGGACGTCTGGAGTGGCAGAGAAGTATGTCAGAGTGGGGCAGGACATGTATGAGCGATGTAAGACAGTGGTGAGGTGTGCTGTCGGTGTGACAGAAGAGTTCAAGTTGGAGGTAGGACTGCATCAAGGGTCAGCTCTCAGCCCCTTCTTGTTTGCTATAGTGATTGACAGGCTGACAGACGAGGTTAGACAAGATTCCCCATGGACTATGATGTTTGCAGATGACATTGTGATCTGTAGTGAGAGCAGAGAACAAGTGCAGGAAAATCTAGAGAGGCGGAGGTATGCTCTGGGAAGGAGGGGAATGAAGGTTGGCTTCAGTAAGACAGAAAACATGTGTATGAATGACAAGAACCCAACACGAACGGTGAGGTTAAAGGGAGCAGAGATAAGGAAGGTGGAGGATTTTAAATATTTGGGCTGAACAATCCAGAGCAATGGAGAGTGTGGAAAAGAGGTGAAGAAGCATGTGCAGGCTGGTTGGAATGGTTGGAGAAAAGTGTCCGGTGTGATGTGTGATAGAAAGGTATCGGCAAGAATGAAAGGAAAAGTGTACACGACAGTGTTGAGGCCAGCGATGTTGTATGGTTTAGAAGCAGTAGCCCTGGGGAAAAGACAGGAAGCAGAGCTGGAGGTAGCGGGGATGAAAATGTTGAGGTTCTCTTTGGGAGTACCAAGGATGGATAGGATCAGGAATGAGCCCATCAGAGGGACAGCCCATATAAGACATTTTGGATACAACGTCAGAGAGGCTAGATTGCGATGGTTTGGACATGTACAGAGGAGGGATACTGAGTATATTGGTAGTAGGATGCTGAGGTTGGAACTACCAGGCAGAAGGCCTAGAGGAAGACCAAAGAGACGATTTATTGACGTGGTGAATGAGGACATGAAGGCAATTGGTGTAAGAGAAGAAGATACAGAGTATAGGGTGAGATGGAGGCAGATGATTTGCTGTGGCGACCCCTGACTGAACAGCCGAAAGGAAAAGATGAAGATTTTTTTGTGAGGTCTCAATTTAAGCTTCATAAGCTGACACATCCTGACTCAGATTAAAATCTTTGATGGTCGGTCTGACATCAATATAATCACAGATAGTTGGCTTCATCAACGATTAATAGATTATTGTGGAAGAGTCCAGTATTTTAAAACATTTTAAAACAATTTTCAAAAAAACAGGACATTTGTACACAATGGGTGGATTCCTCGCTGACAGTCACTGACAGTCAGAAATTTGGTTGATAATATTAACTGCAGACCCCTTTATGCTCGCCTAACAATCTAAAAAAAAAAAAAAAAATATATATATATATATATATATATATATATATGATATTATATCCATTCTTGGTTGTCCATCGGATCCGATGATGACATTTGCATTTTGCGGCTCATCGATGAATGCGAAGGTGACTCTGCAGTCCTAGTCTGGAGGCGCAGAGTCTGCAGAGTCTTGAACAGTGGGAGCATTGGAAGTCCGTTCTCGTGATTACTACTGATTCAGTTCTGTGCCGCTTGTCTCTGGCCACAGTGAGCTTCTGGCACCGCACTTTATCAAAGTTGGCAGATGCTTTGTGGAGTGAGGCCACCCATTTTGGTCTGTCCACAGCATGCTGCTCAAGTTCCTTCGACTTGATTTGACACCACTGGATGTTTGCTTTCACAGTGTCTTTGTATTGCAGCTTTGGGCAGCCTTGGTTTCTTTTGCCGAGCTGGAGTTCGCCATACATCAGGCGTCTTGGCATCGTGGACTCCTCCATTCGAATTACATGCCCCACCCATCGGGTTGAGCCTTGATGATCATAGACTCAATACTGGTGGAGTTGGTACGCTCTAGGACCTCCAAGTTGGTAACGTGGTCCTGCCAGCTGATTCTGAGGATGGAGTGAAGAGCTTGCATGTGGAAGTGCTCCAGCTTTTTGACATGTCTGCAATAGTGTCCATGTTTCACAGCTGTAGAGAAGGGACGGGAGTACCACAGCATTGTAGACCTTCATTTTTGTTGATAGCTGTATATGGTGTTGATTGAGCACTCGGGTGTGGAGTCTGCCCAGCGCCTGGCTAGCCCTGCTGATCCTATAAGTGATTTCTTTGTCCAGGGAGCCATCAAAGGAAATGGTGCTTCCCAGGTACTTGAAATGTTTAACATTGGTGAGTGGTGTGTCGTTGATGACAATGCTGGGTGTTTGGTGCAGGTTGGTGAAGCACTGCCATCCTGCTGAGACTGACAGTCAGGCCAAAGAGTTTGTAGGCCTCAGAGAAGCAACCCAGCATCATCTGCATGGCCAATTCTGTGTGGGCCACAAGGACGCCCTTTTGATTTCATGTATTGTCAGGGGTTCTGCAAATGAGTCTTGCACTGGCTGCTGGGGAATCTGGTTCAGTGCGTCTGCGTCAACTGATGAAGGTTGCTTAAGCAGGTTGCTGAAGTGCTCTTGCCAGCGCCTGCTCAAGCCCTCTTGGTCTTTGATGAGGGCAGAACCGTCCGAGGACAACGGTGAGCAGCCTGAGGTGGAGGGGCCAAAAACCATCTTCAAAGTGCTGAAGAATTTGTTGGAGTTGTGGGTATCTGCATAGTGCTGGACTTTGGCGGCTTAGTCCTGCATCATTCGAAGGTCAGACTAGACCTTTGCCTGCAGAGTTTTAAATCTTTCACACTTCGAGACCGAGGATGGATCATTCTACCTCTCAATGTAGGCCTTGTTTTTAGTGTGGAGGGCTTCTGTGATCTTGTCATTGTTTTCATCAAACCAATCTTCATGCAGTCTAGTTTTAACTCCAAGCACTTCTTTTGCAGTCTCAGCAACGATATCCTTGAAAGAGGACCAATTTTCAGAGCTGCTTTTGGAGGTCAGACCATCTTTGAGTTTTCCATCAAGTGCTTCTTGTAACTTTGCCAGATGGATTGGGTTGTTCAGCCTGATAACTGATAGCCTGATAAGTTGTAGGAGGCCCTGACAGTCTTGGGTCAGTTTCTGTAAGGCGGAGTGATGTACAGTGACATTACAGCCCTGATCAGCCTGTGATCAGTCCAGCATTCAGCACCTCTCACGACACGAGTCAATTGGACGTCCCTGATGTCACGTTGGCGTACAATAACAAAGTCGATCATGTGCCAGTTTTTATACCATGGGTGCATCCAGGTGGTTTTATACTTGTCTGCCATCCTGAACAAGGTGTTGGTGATACAAAGGCTGTGTTCTACATACTTGCTAAGGAGGAGCAGGCCGTTTTCATTTATTTTGCCTACACCGTGTCTGCCCAAAAATGCCTTTCCAGCTGCTGTGGTCTCTTCCTGCTCTAGCTTTGAAATCGCCTAGCACAGCAAGTTTGTCACTCTGTGAAGTTGACCTAATGACCTCGTCAAAATGTTCATAGAACTGCTCTTTGTCTTCATCTGGACTGGAGAGCATAAGAGCATATGCACTGATGACTGTGAGGTGTCTGGCCTTGCTGAGAGGAATGCACAATGTCATGAAACGTTCGCTGATTACTACTGGCAGGGCTGGTAAGTGCTTCAGCAGTGCTGTTCTAATGGCAAACCCAACACCATGTATCCAGTCCTCAGCTTGCGACTTTCCTTTCCAGAAGAAAGTGTATCCACCTCCTTCGTCTCTCAGGGATCCTTCGTCAGCAAGACGTGTTTCGCTGAGTGCGGCAATGTCTATCCGGTATCGCTGGAGCTCCTTTGCAGCAGGGGCTGTTCTTCTCTCTGGTCTCGGTGTGCCAGCTCGGTCCAGAAGCGTTCGGACATTCCAGGCTCCCAGAAGGAGCCTCTGGAGTTTTTTCTTCCTTTGCATTGTTCGACCGCTATGAGGATGAGTCTGTCAGCTGCGGTAAGCTGACCAGACGCTAGAAGGGCAAGCATTTGTCTGGGGCACCTTTTCTAGCCCTCTCCATCATTTGAGGGTGGGTAGTGCTGTCCTAAAGAGGCTGCCCAGTTGTCCACAGGTGCTGCCGAACTGTTCTGTTCCCCTTAGATACAGAAACAGAGTGACCTCTTACCCATGAACCACCTGCGTTCAGGTTTGTGACTACAACCGCCACTGTTCATCTCCACCTGTTGCTCCGCCACGCACCCATCACTGCAGGACTTGAGGGGTGTTTGCTGACAGATCGGTTGATGAGATGAGATGCAAAAAGAACCTGTGTGTGAAGGCTTTATAGTGAGAAGACCGTTGCACAGGGGCAATCCCACTCTCTCGGCCTGGGGTGTCTTGAACCAGTGGCTCGGGAACCGTTACAATGGGAGACTGTCAGGCTGCAGTGGATGACCAGGACTTCTATCGGTGCCATGTTCAGTTCTAGGTGCTCCACGACGCTTGCTGCTACTGCCTTCACAACTGTTGGATCTCAGGTGATGATCTCTTCCGATTGTTTTGCCGGGAGTCAGTCTTCTCATGCAGTAGGGCTGGCACAGCCCAAACCTAACTCACTGAGAGTTTAAGACCCATTAGATACCTTCACCTGGTTCAGCCGACTTGCGAAACCATTGTCTGGGGGGTGGCCGCTGTTGCATGTGACAGCTTCGAGGAGCCACAGGTGAAAGCTGATTGCCAGATGAGGACCAGTGACAGGACAAGGGGCTGCTCTGAGAAGGGCATGGCGTGTCCCCTGCCAAAAGGTACTACCTCTCCCTGACACCCCAAACCCCCCAATATATATATTCATTTAATTGGATGAAATGGGAGGATCGCTGCCACATCAGCCACTGTTTCAGCATCACAACCCTAAAAAATGGAAGAACATGCACAGATCACTACTGTTACCCTGGAGTGTGTGCGTCAGACCCAGAGATGTAGGAGACCATAAGAAGATTGAATGATTTTATTTTGCACTTGGAACTCTTAATCACAGGAATAATAAATCAATGAAATTGGTCGAGCACGAAGCAAGATACCAGGGATCAGAAAGAAAGCAGAGGAATGGAATCACTGGGAAGACAATCTTCTGACATCAGAGGGAAGTGTCATTTCTCTATGCTTGTCCATTTTTGGAGAGCTTCTTGGTGTTTCCAGTACAGGGTTGATTGGCAGAATGGCCTTTCATGGTGGAATCTGCGTATTTATGGATGGAATCAGGAGCAAATCCTTTGATCTTTGCCGATTTTTACACATTGAAATGTGGTTACGCCAGCTATTCCTCAGTCATTCCTCTGTCATTTCGTGTTGAACGTGAACGTTCCGCCTTCATTCTGCCGGTTCCGAGATCATTCCGTGGGTCTTCCTTCTAAAAAGGAGTTGTACCATGGTCGTTCCGCAAACGTCCCGTTCTTTCCGTAAACATTCCATGAATTATCCCAAGGTCTTCCTCTGCTGTCCGCACTGGTTCCAAAGGTGATCTGAGTGCTTTTATGCATGTATTCAGACATTGTACCACAGTCTTTCTGTGCCATTTCTGCACACCCCATGATCGTTCCAATGGTGTTCCGAAGGTACAACTTTCCATAGGTTTTTGACCGATTTTCTATGCAAAAATGCCAAACGCTCCTCTGTAAAGTGTGTCCCATGCCTTTCTGCCATGATCCTTGCATTCTGTATTATTAAAGTCTTTTTCAATTATTATTCCAGTATAGTACCTAAGTTAATGTTTAGAATGTTTGTGTGTGTGATTTTATGTACTGTGCTGTAGCATGTTTATCCAATTTATTACACTTCATGTTCTTTTATGTTAATCTGTTATGGTCTGTGTTTTTGGGGGACTTTGATTTTGACAACTGTGTTCTCTAACTTATTTTCTCCCCACCCCAGCTGAGGGTGTGCCTGAGCTGCTCCGGCTGACTGCAGTAGCTCACACCTGAATTTAGTCCTCTCATCTACTCCCAATAAACACAAGCACACTCATCAAACATGCGAATCAGATGATTCACTGTGGTGACTCATGAGTAAAAGGGAAAAAGCCGAAAGGAAGACAGACAGACTCACCTCTGTGTCAGAAGATCAACTCGCATCACGTTCCTGCTTCCCTGTGTTCTCAAACTGTTTTCTCCCTCTTCGGCTGAGCGGCATGGCTGGGCTGCTTGGGCTGATTGCAGTAGTTCATACCTGAATTCACTCCTCTCATCTACTCCCTACAAACACAAACCGCCAGCTCACCTCTGTACCAGAAAATTGTCTCACATCACGTTCCTGCTTCCTTGTGTTCTCTCTGACTCTTGGTTCCAGTGTTTCAATACCCCTATTTCACTGGACTACGGCATGCAAGGATCATAGCGGAACGGTGCGTAACGCAGTCTACGGAACAGCGGCATCATTTTTACACGGAAAATGGGTGAAAATTCTTTGGAAAAGTGGAAATTCTGATACCCCATTTCACTAGATTATAGCATGCAAGGATCGTGTAGCGGAAAGGCACTGAATGATGTCTACAGAAAAACTTTGGCATTTTTACATGGAAAATGGGTGAAAATCTTATGGAAAAGTGGAAATTCTGGGGTAATTCTGGGGTAATAATGTTGTTTGTGTTTTTATTTGTCATCAGTACAGTGTTTAAAGTGTGTGCACTCTGTTTAAGTGCTTCCCCTTTTAATAATAAATCCACGCCTCCATCTTCTGCATTCTGTGTCTGGCTGCAAGTTATGTCATTACATCACACTTTTATGTTCTTTACATATATAATGTAGTAATTCATTCATTCATTCATTTTCTGTAACTGCTTAACCCTAATTAGGGTTGCAAGGAGGCTGGCGCCCATACCACCCTGGACAGCTTGCCAGGCCATTGCAGGGCGGAAACACACTGATGGCTTTGCAGCTACTCTTGTTGAAAGTCAGCAATGCTTCTTTTTCATGCCTCACATCATAGACAGTAAGATATATGGCTGACTTTTGATAACCCAGTTAGCTGCACTGGGTGTGGGGGGGTGACGAGCGGGACTCGAACCCCCAACTTTTGGATCAGCAATCTAGCACCCTATACCACTAGACCACCACTGCCCTTACCTTACTGCAGGCCCGGGGGTGGGTTCATAGATTGTTTGTATTGTAAATATAATATTAATGTAAATTATTATTATTATTATTATTATTATTATTATTATTATTATTGTTATTATTATTATTATTGTTGTGTTTTTTGATGGGTTGTTGTCATTGTTATTTTTATTATTATTGATAATAATATTTTTATTATTATTATTATTAGTAGTAGTAGTAGTAGTAGTAGTAGTAGTAGTAGTAGCATTAATAATAATAATAATAATAATAATAATAATAATAATAATAATAATAATAATCACTCTATGAATGTTATTTTTCAACAGCTGAAACAAAGTTGGTTGTGAAGTAGAGCTTGAACTTTTCTTTAAAAAAAAAAAAAACAGGTGATGGTGCACCAGCTGGGAGAATGAAGGCTCAGGCTCAGTCTCACCCAAAATCACTGCTATTGTTTGAAACATGTCCAGCACGCCTCTATTCATGTGAAGTCCCCTTGTGGGTTATATTTTAGTGTTCAAATAACCGATATATAACCGAGAGAAATTGGGTCATTTTTCAAAATAAAAGACTTTTTCAAAATTAAACATCGTTCAGACTCAGATAATAAATAAAACGGATATAATTAATGATTTCTTCTGCGGACTGGTACCAACTGAGCCACAGACTCTGAGAGCTCTGCCAGGGCTTATTGTTAGCCGGAGTGCGGCTAGCATTGAGCTACCATAGAATATTAGCTCAGGATAGGAGTGGTGCGAGCTTAGTTATATACGCCCAAAGACTCCAATCTCATAGCTGTAGGAGGGTAGACTGGTCATAGACGTGCATAGTGCAAAACATGAACAAACAAAACAAAAAATAAAACAAATTAAAACGAACAAAGAAACAATTTGACTCTCTAAATTTTGCCCCCTAGGCAGCGCCATCTTGGAGACGTCATGTTCAATACAAAAGGACATGACGCGTAATAAAGTTTATCCTTTTGGTTTCATTTGTTAAACATGCTACAGAACATAAAATCTCACGCACAAACATTCTAAACAACTTAGGTACTGCACTGGAATAATAATTGAAAAATACTTTAATACTAGTGCTTTACAACAGTACATGCTGTACAATGTTTATATTTTATCATCAATAAATATAACAGTAAAAATTGAAAACTTTTTTCTTAATCATTACTATATTTGACTACTGTTGGGTCCGTTGAATGTGGAAGAAGACGACTGGAGACTGGTTTTGAGTTGAATATGAGAAGCTTTATTGCGTCGTTTGCAAAGGACGGAGACCTAACAAACATGCATCAAAGACACGCAAGAAAAGGTCTGGGGCCCCACTCGCGGGTGTGTGCTTTTAAGGGCTTCAGAGCAGGTTCCCTCTTCCTGGTTTGGGACTGGATCTACGCTGTGTCGTTGCCTCAACAAGATGCGATAAGTCTGGGCTCTATCCGGGTGCCTCACAACCCCCACACACCCCTCACACATCAGTTTCACGCTGTCGCCTCCTGATCTCGAAATGAGGAAGTGAGGAAATTGTGAGGAAGTGAGGAGACCTTCGGATTTAGAAACTGCTGAATTGCACACAAGACCCCCAACGGCTCAGTGTGTCTGAACATGCACTTTTACAATTGACATGCAGAATGGCCCCTTAAGCATATTATTTGATTATTCTCAGCAAGCATTTAAGTATAGCAAAACATAGAAAAACAAAGTACCATTGTACCGTTATATACGGCAGTGTTTGTACTAAAGTACATGATAATATGATGCACTTTTACATTTTCCCGGTTTTGATCTCCTTTAGGAGATCAACCAAGGAGCCACTCAGGACAACAAAAATAATAGGACATCAGAAAAGAACGTATACAACGTCATATGAAACCAAAGCAAATAGAAAAGCTGTAAAAAAGGCAAATATGAAATCTGTAAAAACTCTAACTGCATGCAAAATCGCCCATAGTAAAATCTAATCAGAACTGGGGTCTGAGTGCGACTTGATCTACCAGAGACCCCGGCGAAAGGAGAGCTTCCGACTCGGCTAGCATCTGAGGAAATTGATATGGAGGGGGAGAAAGAGGACCCCCTTTTTCCAGGGTGGAAGAGATGCACCTGATACATAGGGAACGAATACAAGGGATACAGCAGCAGCCACATAGGGCGAGGAGTCCAGCCACCGAGATGATGGATATCACAACTGAAACGATCAAACCTTTCCACTTACCGAAGTGTCTGTCCAGCCAATTAAGCATGACATTATCAACGCCTGAGTGTTCCTTCAGTTCGGTGGCCAGAGTCCGTAGCCCGTCCAAGGCCTTCGTGACTGATCCGTCTGGCGCGGTGTTATTGGGTATGAAGGTGCAGCACTCTTCCCCAAACATGGAGCAAACGCCCCGTGAGCACTAAGTAAAAATCTATAGCCATGCGGTTTTGATATGTCATAAGTGAATTGGCCCTGAGCTCGGCTGCCAGCCCTTCCACGGCATCCCTGGTAAGATTGGTCAAGCGTTGAACATTATAATGAATATAATTGATTCTATCGACATTCTTGTTGATAGTGCACCACCAGCAAATGGACGATTCAAACCCTGCCGCAATCTGGTCCACTAATTTGTATTCGTCCGGTACGCCGCGAGGAACGCCGATTGCATCGATATAAGTGGGAGACCCTTGAAAGCCTTGCTTCCCGAGCGCGGGAATCGACCGGCGCGTGCGCTTAATATCGAACGAGGAGATGGACTTTATATGAGTGCGTGAGAGGACACCTAATAGGTCGGATGCCGAGGCTGGTACAATGGAGATAGGCATGAGTAAGGTGATCAGGGTGCAGGTACCTGACCAGTTGGGAGGGAGCGTGGGATGTAGGACCGCCCCTCCGCAGTACCACCAAATATCCGCTCGGGCTTTGGTGAGGGTGGTGGAATTGGACCAATCTGACACGTTCGTGGTGGAATTACACCAGCCTGGGGAAATGGTTCCTACCTTAGAGGACGAAGAATTGCCTTGCCTAGTGATACAGGAGTGACCGTAGCGCACTGGTTGAAACATTGGGGGATCGGGTGAACTCGGGGTCAGTGGAAAGACTGTCTCCCATCTCTGACAAGGTGGTGTGGGGTTATCAAACATGTGTAATTCTAATATGCAGTGAAAGGAGTCGGGATGAGTGGTCAATGGAGAGGGCGAGGTGATCAGCACAGGGCGGGCCGTGGAACAGATCACACAGCTGTCGTTTGTGTACGACTTGACCAGGCCCTGCATCATAACCAACCATAAGTTTTTGTCCGTAAACCCAGTGGCCTTCCTAATAATCTGAATC
The DNA here is from genome assembly GCA_024760905.1 of Plotosus lineatus. Classification (NCBI taxonomy): domain Eukaryota; kingdom Metazoa; phylum Chordata; class Actinopteri; order Siluriformes; family Plotosidae; genus Plotosus; species Plotosus lineatus. The sequence goes on from CM045744.1 coordinate 14,502,935, forward strand.
GGGGAGTCTTTTGAAAAATCATGAACCTTTACGCCGTCCATTTGAGGGGGAAGGGTCGCATTAATCGCTGGGTATTTGGGTGAATGTGGTTCCAAAGTTGTGACTTTGGGAGGGTCCACCAGAGTAATTTTGATGAGGCCCAAAGGGTCGCGTCCAGGTGTCGGTACTCCTAGCATGATGGTGCATGTGCCCCCGGTACAACCCCGGATACCCACCTCCCACGGTTGGCCCCCGAGACAGTTGTACATGTTATTGATAGATAGGGAGATAGGGTTCTGGCTCATGTGAAAGTCGCGCTGTATCGTAACTCGTCCTTGTAATCTCCCAACGATAGGGCCTTCCGGTGTCCAATTCCCAGTGTATGCTATAACGTCCTCCCAGGAGGGGCACCATCGGCCTTTATAGGCATAAGCCAAGGCCGCACAGAGATATAGGTCGTATCCCTGCCATGTGGTATTTGTACCCGCGCAGTTTATGACGGCACAAAGGTCAAACGTGAATGTGGCTTTGGTGCCTTTGACATACTTAATTTCTATGCCACCATATTTGGCCAGGCAGTGGTCTGACGGGAACGAAGGGTGAGACGGTTCCGGGACGGATCGTTGGTGTCGGCTGTGGGCTGTGTTGGTTGTGACGTTCTGTGAGAAAGTAAGGCGCGGGTCAAGTACCCACATGATGGGGAGTACTACCAACAAGGAGACTAAAAAAGAAATACACATTAGTGGGCCCGAGGAGAGACCCCATCTGGCTTTACCTTCCATGTAGAAACTAGCAAGCTAAACCTTCAATATGACAGAGTAAATTCTTCACTGTATTCAAGGGAGGGTCACGCGCTACACCTGAAAGAGCTTACGACCTTCAATACTCTATGTCACACAACTCCAAGCAAAAGCACATTACAAAAATTAGTTAAAACAATATAATTGGAATAACACTCTTCAAAACTTGCGTTGGTAGCTTGGCACGCTACTTGTTGCAGGGGTGCGTTGTTCCTCCGCCTTGCCGTGAGGGTGAGGGTTAGACTACCTCACCCCCTTTTGCCACCCAGGGATTATTCTGCCCTGTGTTGTTGGTGGTCTTTTTCTTCGTCACCGGCCGGTGATGAGGTTGCTGCTTCACACAGGTCCCTGTGTGTGTTGACGAAAGTGATCTGTTGGGAGCTTCTGCCGCTGCGCTGGCTCCAGTGATACCAGGTGTCGCCCTTGCTGTCCAGCCGGACGGCGTGCGAGGTGCGCTCTTTGATCTTGTAGGGTCCTGTCCACCTTGGCTCCGTCCACTTTCGCTTGAGGACTTTCAGGAGGACCCACTCTGTGTCTGGAGGGCTCCCGGTAGCTGCCTGGTGCTGCTCCCTTACTTGATCTGAAAAGGCTGCAACGAGACTTTGCAATTCACGATAATATTGTTTATGGGTTAGGTTTTGTGCATCAGTGTCCAGTGCTGTGTGTGGTCCAGGAAATGGTCTACCGGTCTGTAGTTCGTGTGGAGTCAAGTGTGTGCTTTGGTTTACGGAGCTCCGGATAGATAGTAAAGCTAGTGGTAAGGCATCTAGCCATGTCATTTTGGTCTGTGCACAGATTTTACCCAATTTGTCCTTGATGGTTCTATTCATTCTCTCGACCTTACCTTGTGACTGTGGGTGGTATACGGAGCCGAATTTGTGGGTCAGCCCCAACATGGTTTCCACCTGTTGGAGGTCTTTATTTTTAAAATGAGTCCCATTGTCTGATCTTACCTTTTCAGGAAACCCGTGTCGAGGGATGTAGTGGTTAACCAGACATTTAACCACGGAGGCGCTATCCTCCTTTCTGGTGGGCCATGCTTCGGGCCACCCCGAATAGCTATCTACGCAAACCAGTAAGTATCGATACCCCTTAACCATAATGTTCATGTCAGTAAAATCGAGGATTATCTCTTTCCCTGGCTTCGTGAGCAATGGAAAACGTCCCGAGGCGGTTTCACCGTTGGTCTGGGGTTATATTGAGTGCACACTTCACATGTTTGTACAAAATGTTTAATCATATCCTTCAAAAATGGATGCCACCAATTATCCAAATTCTTCATCATCTGCACTGTCCCCACATGCCCCACACCATGCGCCTCTGTGAATGTACTGGTTCTAAGACCCGGTGGCAGAATCACCCTGCCATCCGGTCCTCTCCAAAGACCTTTCGTGCATGTACACCCTCTTGCTTTCCAGAGCGTTTTTTCTTGTGGTGACGCGAGATCTTGCTCATGAATCAGTACTTGTGTGTGTCTGTCTCTTACCGCTTCTTGTTCCGCGCATATTGTGTACATAGTGGGTGTGTAGCCTGCGGCCTGTTTTGCAGCTGCGTCTGCTGCGTCATTTCCCGCCTTGGTGAGTGAGTATGTTTTCTCGTGTCCCTTGCACTTAATTACTGCCACCCTGCTGGGAAGCAGCAGACTATCCGCGAGTTGCTTCATGTCTTCCTCGTGTTTGATCGGTTTATTTAACGCGGTTAGGAAGCCGGCTCTAAGCCATTGTCCTAGTTCGATGTGTACTGCGTTTGCGGCGTATGCTGAGTCGGTAAAAACGTTAACTTCCTGTCCTTTGCCTAGTCGGAGCGTTGCTACCACTCCTAATATTTCTGCTCTCTGAGCTGACTGTTGCCCTTCCAGTTTCTTAGCTTCCACTGTCACCATCCCCTGTGGTGTCTGTTCCACTACCGCGTATGCTGCTATGAGTCCATGTTTATCGTGTCTGTAACAGCACCCGTCCGTATATAGGTTCCTAGCGTCTGGTATGGGGTCTGAGTACAGTCCTTCCCTGACCGTGGTCATCTGAGTCACTTTCTCTGCGCATTCATGCGGCTCCCCTAACCCCATCTGGTCCGCCATGTTGACGCCCTCGTGTGTGAAGTGTAGATTTGGAGCTTCTAGCACCCTGCTCATTCTTCTTTGTCTGAGTGGTGTTAGTGTGAAGGTCTGTGAGTTCACGTATGCCACAACACTATGTGTGGTCAGCACATGTAAGGGGTGATTCATGACGATGTGTGCCGTTTTTTGAATAAGTTTTGTGACTCCAGCCGCGTGCTGTGTACACATTGGGTGTCTTTTCTCGGTCTTATCTAGCATGACGCTGAGGTACATTAATACTCGTCTGTCTCCCCCTTTTTTCTGGAACAGCACCCCATTTACGCATGTGGCTGTTCCAGAAACATCAAGGTAAAAGGGTTGTGAGAAATCTGGGATAGCCAAATCAGCCGCTGAGGCCAACTCCTGTTTGAGGAGAATGAATGATTCCTCCGCGTCTGCTGTCCAATTGAGCGTGGCTGAGAGTTTGCGCATACCGTGTTCCTTCACCAAGTTCCGCAGTGGTGAGGTTAAACCTGTATAGTTGGGTACGTAGTGACGGCTATACCCTGTGAGGCCTAGAAAGGATAACATGTCCTTAACTAGCCGTGGTTTGGGGTGATGCAAAATGGCCGATTTATGGTGTGATGTGAGGCCTGACCCCTTCTGGGAGATTTGGCGCCCTAAGAAGGAAACTTGCTTACGGCAGACCTGTAATTTGTTCTTACTGACCTTAAACCCCGCCCGGGCGAGATGTTTGAGAATTAGCGTCGTGCCCAGCAGACAGAGGTCAGCCGTGGGCGTCGCCAGCAGTAGATCATCAACATACTGGACCAGAATGACCCCTTCTGGGATAATGCATGTCTCTAAGACATGTTTCAAAACCTGATTGAAAATACCTGGTGATAGTGCGAACCCTTGTGGAAGTCGAGTGTATCGTAGCTGAGTACCTCGGAAAGTGAAAGAGAAAATGTCCCTGCAATGTTCTGCCAGTGGGAGACAAAAGAAAGCATTAGCCAAATCAATGCAAGTGAACCAGCGATGTGCCGGGTCAAGACAGGTCAGAGCAACATATGGATTAGGTACCGGAACCGTAGCCGTTAGGAGGGCGGCGTTGATGGCCCTCAGATCGTGCGCCATGCGATACTTTCCCGTTCCCTTCTTCTCTACAGGGAGTATAGGCGTGTTCCAATCAGAGGACGAAGGTTCCAATACCCCCTTTTCTAATAAACCTGCTACCGTGTCCGCAATCCCTGCCTCGGCTAGTGGTTTATGTGGGTATTGTCTGATCCAAATTGGCTCTGTCGAGGCCAGTTCAAAAGTAACGGGTTCACATTGTACTAGCCCGACGTCAGTAGGGCCTCGTGCCCATAATGTGTCCGGAAGTTCGTTTAATAGTGCCACCGCCTCTGGATGGTCAGTTCTTTCCCTACCATGGTGCCTAGATATGTGTGCGTGTTCTAAGATTGCCGTATCTGAGGCGGTCATCTCGATGCAATACATATTTATGATGGGTGAAAAGGTGACATGTTGCCATTGTGTGGGTGTCCAATCAGTGTGGGTTTTGGCCCTTTTGACAATGGTGCCCAATTCTTTAGCCTGATGCCCTGGATGCAATGCCAGTGAGACATGTGGTGCAGCCTCGTCTGACATTTCATACCAGGCCATTTGTTCGAATGTTAGATCCACCCCTGCCGCCACCCCCTCGGGAGCCACATAAATATTGCGTGTAATTATCTGCCATTCTGTCCCCTCAATTTGGGAAGCAAAATCATCTTCGTAACATTGATTCGAGTGCCTGTCATAGAACAGAGTAACGTGTGGTGGATCGGGAGGCGAGACATAGGGATGAATTTGAGAGACCCAGGGTTTCCACTGGAGAAAGGTGGAGAGAACCCCCTGGTGTGCCTGTGTTTCTGGTTGTAGTACACCCCAGTAGATGTCAGCATGTGGTTCAACGAGAGGCTGCATTATGTACTGTCCTGTGACCGTGTAGGGCGAGTGGCCGCATAACAACTTGGTGCCGTCTGGAAACGTGACAGTCAGTCCATCTGGGTCGCACAGGATGGTAGCTCCTAGGGAAACCAGCAGGTCTCTCCCTAGTAAGTTGGTTGGTGTGTTAGGGGAGTATACATACGAATGCAACAGTCTTTGGAGGCCTATACGAGTGTCCAAAGGTACGGTTGTAGGCAGTGTGGTCGGTACCCCAGAGAAACCCATTACAGTAATCGAGTGCTGGGTTAAGCAATGTCTCTTTGGCATGGTGCAAATGGAGGACAAAGTGGCGCCTGTGTCCACCAGAAAAGTCATTAATCTGTTTTCAACTGTGACCGACAATACAGGCTCTGCCGTCACCTGCTCGTCTGGGTGTCTCTGTGGGGTGTGTCATTGTTGGTGGTCATAGTCTCTCCACATGGGAAACTGAGTAAATTGACCAGCTGGCGGCGGGAGTTGTGGTGTCGAGCTTCGTGTTCCTCGGCCTCTCCCTTGTTGGCCGTAATCCCCTCCTGGTATGTGGGTCGGACAATTCCGGGCCCAGTGGTTTGGATCTCCACAGACAAAGCAACCATGGTTGTTCCCGTACCCTCCCCCCCCCCAGGTACTCTCCTGTAACCTCTCCTTTGCATGCCCCTGCCTCTGCCTCTGTACTGCGGTTGGTGTGGAGGATATGCTGTATATTGAGGTGGTTGCTGCGGTTGGGGTGGCTCCCAAGCAGGGACGGGGGTTGGATCTAAAGCTTCAGCTATCATTTGTTTATGTTGTTCGCGAGGTTTCTGTTTTTTGTCATTTGCATCTTGCCTAGCTTTGTTTAATTGGAGTTTTAGGAGCTGTGTCTGCAGCTCTTTTATTTCTGATTCATCGCTGTGGTTCTTGTCCTGCGCCTGTGTCAGGTGGTGCACCAAATGTTTGTCCCAGACATGGGAGTCTGCTCCAGCCATGTCCGGGTTATTTATCATTAGATTTTTCACCGCCTCGGGCACCCCATTAAGTACGGCCTGGCGGAACCATTCCATCTGTATGCCCTGATTGCCTGGGTGGCAACCCGTCAATTTAGTCCACGTCTCCGTGGATTGGGTTAGGTACTCTCTCGGGTTCTGATCGGGGTTCCACTTTAGCTTTGGCATGACTGTGGACCGGGGCAGTGGGAATTTAATCCTCATTGCCTGACCTATCTCGGTGCTGTGCTCAGTGAATGGTGTGCTGTCGGGAACTATTGTGGTGTTTGCGTCTACCTCGATGTCTCTAAAATCGGTGGGGGTCATGCACCGTGCTCCTATGGCCCTAAAATCTCCGATCGCTAAAGTGTGTCCGGCTGTAAGTGTGTCCAATTTGGCCAGCCACATATTCCCGCCGTCTACTACCGGCGGCAGTTTGTCCACTATGGCCTGTATGTCTCCCACCCCAAAAGGTTTGTACTTCGGCCTCATGCCCGGTATGGTGGTCAAGGGAAACTGTGTGGTGTGCTCTGACCCTGTCAGGTGTTTCTTCTGTCTGAGTCGCTCGGACCGTCGAGGTACTGACTTTTGTGCTAGTATTCCTTCCACCTTTCTGACCAACTCCAACGAAAGGTCTGCTGTCCTAATTAAGTCCTTGTCCAACATGTCTGCATACTCTTCTAAGTTGCCCTCCGGCTCGTTCAACTCTGTCTGACCCTCGTCACTATTTTCCTCCTCTACTTCTTTGTCGCTCTCCCATATCCCACTTATCTTTAATGTCGCCTTCCCAGGGGCATAAACCTTAGGTTCAGGTCTGGGAATTGGTCCTCTAGAGGCATTCCCCGGGAATTCATCCCTGACGTTACTGTCCGTCCCCCTACCTGCCAACCTTCCCTCATGTTGTCCTCCGTCACCGCCTACCTGTCTCTTTATTTCAGCTCTAACTTGACGCGCGGCGAATGGTTCAGGCTCGTTGTGTGGTGTATCCATGATTGTTCCCCTCTCTCGGTGGACGGTCGACGTGTGCGCCTGATCGGGGGTGAATATATCTGCACATGGCGGGGATGGTGCACACGGGCGTGCACAAGTCTCACTGCCCTCAGTCTGTAGAGACCCTGAGGTGATATACAGAGTGGGATATACACTGTTAACGCTGGGTATCGGGGGTGCGTATGGTGGGGGGTGCGTAGGTTCAGTGTCAGTGTCAGGTGCTGTTACCGCTCCTGTGACTTTCGGGGTTGTCTCCTTCAACTGAGAATGGTGAAGATGAGTGACACTCTGCCAGCAGACCGCAAGATCCGTCCACCCCTGTTGGGCGTTCTCCATCTCCTCTAACTTCTTTTTCAGCTTAGATCTAGACATTAGATTCACCTTCTCTCCCTGCTCTCTCATTTCTCTGACTATTTCTGAGTATTCTCTAACCTTTTCCCATAACCAGGATCCCAAGTGGCCACTGTCCCCCAACTGTTTATTTTTAGACGTCACCAGCTCATGCAACTTTCGTCTGGCTTCATCTACAACTTTATTTTTCTGCTTCAGTGTGCCCTTTAGCTCCACTGATTTCAAGGTGTTCTCAATCTGTGCATATAATGGCTTCAGGGGTTCATGACCTAGCCCCCGTTCATTTATTTCTTTATCAAATTCACCCTCCATATTTCTTAACTCAGAGGCCAGAGAGCGCGGGTACACCCGTTCACTCTCCCAGATTGGGACTGTTTAGACGTTCACAGCCAGTCAGTCGTCAGTGCTAGACTGAGTGACTGACCCAATTAACCACGGCAGGCGGTTTGTGTTGTCACCGTTAGGTTTCCACCGCACAGACAGATTATGTTAACACCGCTAGGTTTCCTCTGTCTGTTTCTCTGCCCAGTTAAGACACTGTCACACGTCAGCGTCCCCCTCGACACCTCTGAATTTTATTCTTCCCACTTCCCACTTTCCCTTACACACAACACACGTTGCAACACAGTACATACATGAAATAGAAAACAATACAATTAACGTCACGCACGTGGCCACACAACACACACATAAAACAGAAAACACTACAATTAATATCACACTCTATTATTCTCTTTAATGCTTCCAATACCTCAGCGTATTGGGGGCCTTTCACCCAAACAATGCTTCCAACACCTCAGCGTGTTGGGGGCCTTTCACCCAAATAATGCTTTCAACGGCTAATCCGTTGAGGGCCTTTCACCCAATTACTAATGCTTCCAATACCTCAGCGTATTGGGGGCCTTTCACCCACATAGACGCATGCTTTCAACGGCTAATCCGTTGAGGGCCTTTCACCCGACTATGACGTACAGTTTTATATAGCACTGACGTGGTACTTTGGGGAGCCTTCAATCCCCCGGGACTCCAACCCAGCCATTACCACGGCCCCTCGTCAGAGACCGGGAGGGCACGCCACCTCCAAGGCGCGTCTATGTTTATTCTTAAATCTCTTATCTCTCTTAATTTACCTTAAATCTTAAAATTAGGTTCTCATACAACTCTTTTTATTGTTTTCCTTCAAACGTCTGGAGAGGACACAGTTTTTAGTTTGGTCAATATGCAGAGTTTGATTTAAACAGGTTCTGCTTACCTTTTAGTAGTTGCCGGCCTGTGTCCTTCTCCTTGGTTCGTGAGGAAAAAGTTTGGGTCGAATTTCCTCAACTCACGTTCCTCTACCACATCCCGGACGAGCCCCCAAAACTGTTGGGTCCGTTGAATGTGGAAGAAGACGACTGGAGACTGGTTTTGAGTTGAATATGAGAAGCTTTATTGCGTCGTTTGCAAAGGACGGAGACCTAACAAACATGCATCAAAGACACGCAAGAAAAGGTCTGGGGCCCCACTCGCGGGTGTGTGCTTTTAAGGGCTTCAGAGCAGGTTCCCTCTTCCTGGTTTGGGACTGGATCTACGCTGTGTCGTTGCCTCAACAGGATGCGATAAGTCTGGGCTCTATCCGGGTGCCTCACAACCCCCACACACCCCTCACACATCAGTTTCACGCTGTCGCCTCCTGATCTCGAAATGAGGAAGTGAGGAAATTGTGAGGAAGTGAGGAGACCTTCGGATTTAGAAACTGCTGAATTGCACACAAGACCCCCAACGGCTCAGTGTGTCTGAACATGCACTTTTACAATTGACATGCAGAATGGCCCCTTAAGCATATTATTTGATTATTCTCAGCAAGCATTTAAGTATAGCAAAACATAGAAAAACAAAGTACCATTGTACCGTTATATACGGCAGTGTTTGTACTAAAGTACATGATAATATGATGCACTTTTACACTACATTAATACTGTATTAATGAGTAAGATTGTCTGTAGAATGTGGTTAAGAAGCATATTTTAGCGCATGTAATAGATCCACAATATTTTAATTCTGGTTGCTCATTCACGCATGTAATATGATACATGGGGTTTTACTTCCAGGAACAGAACTTGTGGATTATCTTCATTCACAGGAGGGGCCGGAACCGAACCCCCGCGAATATCGTGGGCCTACTGTATAGTACATAAACAAATGCTTTGTAACTTTTCACTCTGTGGTGTTAAGCTCTCATCTCTTAACTGTCACCACACCACAGGGAGGCAGTGTCATGCAGGGATACTTTCTCGCTTCCTTCTCACAAAACCTGCAGTTTCCAGATGAAACAGAATAATTTAGTAATGATTAAGTAAAAAGTTGAATTTGTAATGTGATATATATATATATATATATATATATATATATATATATATATATATATATATATATATATATATATATATTTATATTTATATATATATATATATATATATATATATATATATATATATATATATATATATATATATATATATATATATATATAAATGTTATCAATAAATATCACAGTCCTAAATTAAAACGTTTTTACTTGAGTACTACATTAATAATGTCTTAATGAGTAAGACTGTCAATAGAATATGTTTATGAAGCATATTTTAGGCATGTAACATGATACATAGAGTTTTACTTTTGGGTACAGGAATCACAGATTATCTTGATTCGCGGGAGGGGCCTGAACCGAACCCCCCCGCAAATAATGGGGGACCTACTGTATACATGTAGTAATTTACCACACTTCCCTTTTTTTCATTGTTATTTTTTCATTAAAAATAAATAAATAAACTCACAGATTTGGCCCGGGGACAACAAATAATATCCCCCCACACACTCACCTCTGAAGGCAGTTGGTGTAAGAGAAAAAGGTGCAGAGGATAGGATGAGATGGAGGCAGATGATTCACTGTGGCGACCCCTGAAGGGAAAAGCCAAAAGGACAAGAAGAAGATATATATATATATATATATATATATATATATATATATATTTTTTTTTTTTTTTTTTTTTTTTTTTGATAAATTAGCTTTATATTCTGAATAATATTTTTTTTTTATAGTTTTAGCAAAAAATATTTTGAAAATAAATAATAAAATTGAATAAAAATAAAACTATAAATAAATATGTTAATAATGAGTACTCATGAGTTTCTAGTGTGCAGCTCGTCTATTATTTCCTCTTTCAGTTTCTCAGTTTTAGTGTCTGCTCGGTGAGTTTCCTCCTCCTGTATCTCTTTCATCTCCCCCACCACAAACAACTGCAGTCTCACCCAGTGAGAGGTTCCAAGAATATACAGCATTTATTTGAAATGGAAACTGAAAGTTCCCAATTGATTGTTATTAATCCATAAATATATATATTCCATAACCTACCACTGGGCGACCACTCCATCCATCCATCCATCCATCCATCCATCCATCCATCCATCCGACACATTCATTATAAATAATAATGGAAAGCAGGAAATATTTGTGAATATTTCTTTGGCCAAACTTCACTTTGCCACAAAATATTTTTCCTCCCAGGGCCGTTCTTTGTTCCTAACTGTTGGAGATCAATAGTTGGTTACACAGCTGTGATATTTAGTTTGTACTAGTACACATGGCGTACATTCTAGTTTGTGATTAGAAATCCATTTGAATGAGTTTTGACCATGAAAGGAAACCGAAGGATGCAGAGATTAAGAACAACTTCCCAAAAAAAGCCTTGCTGGCTGCACAAGTCAGAACCTTCCCACTTCAAGTTCCCTCTCATATCCACCCAGATCCACGGTGTTATCACTTCATTACCTATATGAGAAAATATATTTATGATTAATTACAATCGATCAGGAACTTTCAGTTTCCATTTCAAATAAATGCTGCATATTCTTGGAACCTCTCACTGGGTGAGACTGCAGTTGTTTGTGGTGGGGGAAAGAGAAAGAGAAAGAGATACAGGAGGAGGAGACTCGCAGAGCAGATACTTAAAACTGAGAAACTGAAAGAGGAAATAATAGACGAGCTGCACACCATTAACTGTGAGTATAAATGATTAACAGATTTATTCAGATTTTTATTGTTATCGTTATTATTTTTTTAAATATTGTTCCTTCATAGAAAACTACAATATAATGCTAATGTATCTAAATATAAACATTCATAAACATATTTGATATCTACAGCTGAAAGAGCTGTGCGTTTTGGGTGGAAGGGTAATATATATATATATATATATATATATATATATATATATATATATATATATATATATATATATATATATATATATATATATATATATGTAGTCGACCCCAGTCCAAATTTGTGAGTTTTTTTTTTCTTTTTTTTTTTTTTTTTACCAACTTGAGAATAACAGTAAAATAAAAAAAGTGAAGCGTAATATATAACTACATGAATATTTATTTTGCTGAGATCAAACCTTAAACATTTTTATGGATATAATAAATATTTTATTTTTCTCTTCAAGATTGATCATGTGGGACTTATTTCGAGGCATAACACATTTTTTTTCCTCATCACCTCCACCAACTCGGCGAGCTTCACCAACTCCCCGAGCTTCACCACCTCCACCTCCACCTCCAGGTGATTTTAGTGAACAAGAGGACAAACAGCTCTGAATCTTGTGTGCGTGCGGCGCGTGTGTGTGTGTGTGTGTGTGTGTGTGTGTGTGTGTGTGTGTGTGTGTGTGTGTGTGTGTATGTGTGTGTTCAAGTTTACTCAAAAATAATTAAAAATTATTAAGGTTGATGTGTTCTCAGGTATTTTTGCTTGTTAGAAGTTTTTATCAGAGATCAATGAACAGCATGCTAGTGATTTTTTTTCTTTCCTGTGCTAAAGTGGCCAGAACACACTTCTGAATTATTTCAGAAATAATAAATCCGAGTGTCTTGAAGCTTCCCCTGTTTCTTTTCACTACTCACAGATTTCTTTTTCAGAACAATAAGTGTTTAGTATCACCTCCCTGGTGTTTTGTCACCGTGGGAATATCAGAATGCCGCCTTATTTTAATATAGGATTAGTGTGGTCCTGACAACCCCATGCGTTTATGTACCAGAACTGCAGTTTGATAGCTCGGCTGACTCACAGGGTGGAGGCTGCAGGAATTATGCCATCAATGAGCCATCAATAAATCAGTAGACTAGTTCCAACAATTAAAAAAACAATCAATTCAAACCAAGCTAAATCAATCTCACAATCACAGCATCTAACACAGAATCACCTTCTGCATAATTGTTACCTCGTCTGAGGTGTGTGTACATATATATGAAAAGAGTGTCAGACAGAGTGATGAGTCTCAAGTTAGAAATTGAAGGTGTGATGTTCAATGTTGTTAGTGCTTATGCCCCACAGACAGGATGTGAGCTAAAAGAGAAGGAGAAATTCTGGAGTGAGTTAGATGAAGTGATGCAGAATAGCCCCAGAGGTGAAAGAGTGGTTATTGGTGCAGACTTCAGTGGACATGTTGGAGCAGGCAACAGAGGAGATGAGGAAGTGATGGGCAGGTTTTGTATCCAGGACAGGAACACAGAAGGACAGATGTTGATCGATTTTGCAAAAATGATGGAAATGGCTGTGGTAAATACTTTCTTCAAGAAGAAACAGGAGCATAGGGTGACTTATAAAAGCGGAGATAGGAGCACACAGGTAGACGGCATCTTGTGTAGATGATGCAATTTGAAGGAAGTCAGTGACTGCAAAGTAGTAATGGGTGAGAGTGTTGCCAAACAGCATAGGATGGTGGTATGCAGGATGACGCTGATGGCGAGAAAGGTGAAGAAGGCAAAGGCAGAGCAGAAAACAAAGTGGTGGAAGTTGAAAAAGGAATAGTATCGGGTTGTCTTCAAGGAGGAGTTTAAACAGGCTTTGGGTGGTCAGGAAGTGCTTCCGGATGACTGGATAACCACAGCAAATGTGATCAGGGACACAGATAGGAGAGTACTTGGTGTGTCCTCTGGAAGGAAAGTAGAAAAGGAGACTTGGTGGTAGAAGGAGGAAGGAGAAATTAGTAGCTTTGAAGAGCTGATGAATGAGGAAAATGAGAGAGAAAAAAGAGTAGAAGAGGTGACCTTTGAGTAGCAGGAAGTAGCAAAGATTAGTAAGGGTGAAGTAAGGAGGATACTTAGGATGAAAAATGGAAAGGCAGTTGATCCTGATGATATACCTGTGGAGGTATGGAAGTGTCTAGGAGAGGTAGCAGTAGATTTTCTGACTAGAATAATCAACAAGGTCTTAGACAGTGAGAGGATGCCGTAGGAATGGAGAAGTGTGCTTGTGCCCATTTTTAAGAACAAGGGAGATGTGCAGAGTTGTGGAAACTACAGGGGGATAAAGTTGATGAGCCATACAATGAAGTTATGGGAAAGAACAGTGGAAGCTAGACTAAGGGAAGAGGTCAGCATTTGTGAGCAACAGTTTGGTTTCATGGCAAGAAAGAGCATTCTGATGCAATGTTTGCTTTGAGGATGTTCATAGAGAAGTACAGAGAAGGTCAAAGGGAACTGCATTGTGCCTTTGTGGATCTGGAAAAAGCATATGACAGGGTGCCAAGAGAAGAACCGTGGTATTGCATGAGGAAGTCTGGAGTAGCAGAGAAGTATGTTAGAGTGGTGCAGGACATGTCTGAGAGATGTAAGACAGTGGTGAGGTGTGCTGTTGGTGTGACTGACGAATTCAAGCTAGAGGAGGGACTGCATCAAGGATCAGCTCTCAGCCCCCTCCTGTTTGCTATGGTGATGGACAGGCTGACAGATGAGGTTAGGCAAGAATCTCCATGGACTATGATGTTTGCTGATGACATTGTGATCTGTAGTGAGAGCAGAGAACAAGGGGAGGAAAATCTAGAGAGGTGGAGGTATGCCCTGGAAAGGAGAGGAATGAAGGTTAGCCTCAGAAAATCAGAATACATGTGTGTGAATGAGAAGGACTTAGGAGGAACAGTGATGTTACAGGGAGCAGAGATAACGAAGGTGGAGGATTTTAAGTACTTAGGCTCAACAATCCAGTGCAATGGAGAGTGTGGAAAAGAGGTCAACAAGCGTGTGCAGGCAGGATGGAATGGTTGGAGAAAAGTGTCTGGTGTGATGTGCGATCGGAGAGTGTCAGCAAGAATGAAAGGAAAAGTGTACAAGATGGTGGTGAGGACAGAGATGTTGTATGGCTTAGAAACAGTGGCGCTGAGTGGCAACAGTGGAAACTGCCTTTCCACTCTTCATCCTCTTCAATGCTCTCCTCACTTCTCCCTTACTAATCTTTGCTACTTCCTGGTCCTCAACGGTCACCCCTCCTACTCTTTTTTCTCTCTCATTTTCCTCATTCCTCAGCTCTTCAAAGTACTCTTTCCATCTTCCCAGCACACTTCTGTCATCAGTCAATACATTTCCCTCTCTGTCCTTTATCACTCTAACTTGCTGCATGTCTTTCCCATCTCTATTTCTCTGCTGTGCTAACCTGTATCAATCATTTCCTCCCTCCTTACTGTCCAACCTATCATACAAGTCATCATACGCCCTCTGTTTGGCTTTTGAGACCGCTACCTTCGCCTTATGCTGTGTCTCCCTGTACTCCTGTTTACTCTCTTCAGTCCTCTCTGTGTCCCACTTCTTCTTAGATAACCTCTTCTTTTGTACACACTCCTGCACTTCCTCATTCCACCACCAAGTTTCCTTATCTACTTTCCTTCCAGAGGACCCACCAAGTACTCTCCTACTGGTCTCACTGATCACATTGGCTGTGGTTGTCCAGTCATCTGGAAGCACTTCCTGACTACCCAAACCCTGTTTCAACTCCTCCTTGAAGACAACACGACACTCTTCCTTTTTCAGCTTCCACCACTTTGTTTTCTGCTCTGCCTTTGCCTTGTTCACCTTTCTCACCATCAGCATCATCCTGCACACCACCATTTATGCTGTTTGGCAACACTCTCACCCATTACTACTTTGCAGTCACTGACTTCCTTCAAATTACATCGCCTACACAAGATGTAGTCTACCTGTGTGCTCCTACCTCCGCTTTCATGTCACCCTATGCTCCTGTTTCTTTTTGAAGAAAGTATTCACCACAGCCATTTCCATCCTTTTTGCAAAATCGATCAACATCTGTCCTTCTGTGTTCCTGTCCTGGATACCAAACCTGCCCATTACTTCCTCGTCCCCTCTGTTGCCTTCACCAACATGTCCATTGAAGTCTGCCCCAATGACCACTCTTTCACCTCTGGGGGTACTCTGCATCACTTCATCTAACTCACTCCAGAATCTCTCCTTCTCTTCTAGCTTACATCCTGCCTGTGGGGCATAAGAACTAACATTGACCATCACGCCTTGAATTTCTAACTTGAGACTCATCACTCTGTCTGACACTCTTTTCACTTCTAGAACATATATATATATATATATATATATATATATATATATATATATATATATATATATATATATATATATATATATATATATATATATATATATATATATATATATATATATATATATATATATAAAAACAAAAAAAAAAAAAAAAAAAAAAAAAAAAAAAAAAAAAAAAGAAAAAAAAAAAAATTTGGTAAATGTAGCTGGTCGCTGTTAGTTGGTTGCAAGGGAAAAGAGAATTCAAGTTAATACCACAGTCTTTATTCAGTTGAACAGCCATATCACCCCGCCCACTACAGTATCAACATATCTTCTATAAATCCAATTATCAAACAGTAACCCACCAATAAAATGTTATAACTAAATGAGTAGGATGATTTTTTTTTTTTGTTATTTGCTCTACCAAAAAGTATTGAGCACTCTCCTACGGAAGGATCTACTCAGAAAATCCTCTATATATATATATATATATATATATCTGTCCCCCAGTGCGGCTAACTGGGTTATCAAAGGCGGGCCATGTCTCTCACTGTCTATGGTGAGAGGCATGTAAAAGAACCATTGCTGACTTTCGTAAAGAGTAGGCTGCAAAGTCGTCAGCGTGTTTCTGTCCCTTGCTAAAAGGGTTGTGACATGAAGGGCATCCGACGTAAAAACCTCTGCCAAATCAAATGTGTGAATCAGATGATTCGCTGTGGCGACTCCCGAGTGAAAGGGAAAAAGCCAAAAGGAAGACAGACATATCTGGTCAGGAAGTGCTTTCCAGTCCAAATGTGATCAGGGACACAGGTAGGAGAGTACCTGTGTCCTCTAGAAGGAAAGTAGATAAATAGACTTAGTGGTGGAATGAGGAAGTGCAGGAGTGTGTACAAAGGACGAGGTTAGCTAAGAATTGGGAAATCGAGAGTAAACAGGAGTACAGGGAAACACAGCGTAAGGTGAAAGTAGCGGTGTCAAAGGCCAAACAGAGGGTGTATGATGACACCCTCATAAGTAAGTAAGGAGGGAGAAAATTAATTATTCAGGTTGCCACAGCAGATAAAGAGAGATGGGAAGGACATGCAGCAAGTTAGAATGATTAAGTCGGTGACTAGTGAGGACCAGGAAGCAGCAACGATTTGTAAGGGTGAAGTGATGAGGGCATTGAAGAGGATGAAGAGTGGAAGGGCAGTTGGTCCTTGGTTGGACAATGGTAGTACGATGCTGAGGTTAGAACTACCAGGCAGAAGTTTCAGAGGAGGACCAAAGAGAAGATTTGTGGATGTGGTGAAGGAGGACACGAAGGTAATTGGCGTAAGAGTCGAAGATATTGAAGATAGGGTGAGATGGAGTGTGTCAATCCCTGAAGGGAACAGCTGAAAGGAAAAGAAGATATATATATATATATATATATATATATATATATATATATATATATATATATATATATATATATAAGGACCAGTGTGCACACATAATATATACATAGATGTGTTACCAAATTCCATGTGCAGCCCCGATATTATCACAATTCTGAAACATAAATGCAGTACATTAACTTTGACTTGAGATCATGACATCACCTAGCCTCTGATCCAATGAAGAAAATATAATAAATCCACTGTGTTCTGCATTTAATATTGTAAAATAATATTTACTAGTATTTGAAGGTTGATGTTTTTGACTGTGAAACATCGAAATAGTCAGAATAATTCTGTAATAAAATTTTGCTCTTTTCACAAACTTATCACACTGAAAAAAAAATGTAAATGTTTATGTTTCATTGAAAACTATTTCTTACTGAATCTAAATATTATAAAGTAGAACTGTAAATGTATTAACAGGTTCCATGGATTAAAGAATGTAATAATTAACGATAATAATTTATTTCATTTTATTATCATAAATTTTTTGTTTGTTTGTTTTTTATTTTTTTTATTTTTTTATTTTTTTTCTGTGTGGTTGACTCTTGTGAACTGCTTTCAGAATTTGATGAACCATGGAGGATCATGAAATGGGGGTAAGTGTTTAAATATTTATTGGAGGAAAAAGTCACTTTTTTACAACATGCTCTTAATTCTACATTTTTAAGATGTTTGCAGATGACATTGTCATCTGCTGTGAGAGCAGAGAACAAGTGCAGGAAAATCTAGAGAGGTGGAGGTATGCCCTGGAAAGGAGAGGAATGAAGGTTAGCCTCAGTAAGACAGAATACATGTGTGTGAACAACAAGGATTCAAGAGGAACAGTGAGGTTACAAGAAGCAGAGATAAAAAAGGTGGAAGATTTTAAGTACTTATGCTTAATCCAGAGTAATAAAGAGTGTTGAAAAGAGGTGAAGAAGTGTCTGCAGGCAGCTTGGAATGGTTGGAGAAAAGTGTCTGGTGTGATGTGTGATAGGAAGTTATCGGCTAGAATGAAGGGAAAAGTGTACAAGACGGTGATGAGGCCAGCGATGTTGTATGGTTTAGAAACAGTGGCACTGAGGAAAAGACAGGAGGCAGAGCTGGAGGTAGCAGAGATGAAAATGTTGAGGTTCTCTTTGGGAGTAACGAGGATGGATAGGATCAGGAATGAGTACATCAGAGGGACAGCACATCTTGGAGGTTTTGGAGACAAAAACAGAGAGGTTCGACTGAGATGGTTTGGACATATCCAGAGGAGGGATAGTGAGTATATTGGTAGTAGGACGCTGAGGTTGGAACTACCAGGTTGAAGGCCGAGAGGAAGACCAAAGAGAAGATTTATGGATGTGGTGAAGGAGGACATGAAGGTAGTTGGAGTAATAGTAGAAGATGCAGAGGATTGGGTGAGATGGAGGCAGATAGTTTGCTGTGGCAACCCCTGAAGGGAACAGCTGAAAGGAAAAGAAGATATATATATATATATATATATATATATATATATATATATATGACAAGAATATTCAACAAGGTCTTAGAAAGTGAGCAGATGCCAGAGGAATGGAGGAGAAGTGTGCTTGTGCCCATTTTTAAGAACAAGGGCGATGTACAGAGTTGTGGCAACTACAGAGGGATAAAGTTGATGAGCCATACAATGAAGCTATGGGAAAGAATAGTGGAAGCAAGACTAAGGGCAGAGGTCAGCATTTGTGAACAACAGTTTGGTTTCATGCCCAGAAAGAGCACCACAGATGCAGTGTTTGCTTTGAGGATGTTAATAGAGAAGTACAGAGAAGGTCAGAAGGAGCTGCATTGTGCCTTTGTGGATCTGGAGAAAGCATATGACAGTGTGCCGAGAGAAGAACTGTGGTATTGTATGAGGAAGTCTGGAGTGGCAGAGAAGTATGTTAGAGTGGTGCAGGACATGTATGATAGATGTAAGACAGTGGTGAGGTGTGCTGTCGGTGTGACAGAAGAGTTCAAGGTGGAGGTGGGACTGCATCAAGGGTCAGCTCTCAGCCCCTTCTTGTTTGCTATGGTGATGGACAGGCTAACAGATGAGGTTAGACAAGAATCTCCATGGACTATGATGTTTGCAGATGACATAGTGATCTGTAGTGAGAGCAGAGACCGAGTGGAGGAAAATCTAGAGAGGTGGAGGTATGCCCTGGAAAGGAGGGGATTGAAGGTTAGTCTTAGTAAGACAGAATACATGTGTGTGAACGACAAGGACCCAAGAGGAACTTTGAGGTTACAGGGGACAGAGATAAAGAAGGTGGAGGATTTTAAGTACTTAGGCTCAACAATCCAGAGCAATGGAGAGTGTGGAAAAGAGGTGAAGAAGCACGTGCAGGCAGGTTGGAATGGATGGAGAAAAGTGTCCGGATTGTGATGTGTGATAGGAGAGTATCGGCAAGAATGAAGGGAAAAGTGTACAAGACGGTGATGAGGCCAGCAATGTTGTATGGTTTAGAGACAGTGGCCCTGGGGAAAAGACAGGAGTCAGAGTTGGAGGTAGCAGAGATGAAAATGTTGAGGTTCTCTTTGGGAGTAACGAGGATGGATAGGATCAGAAATGAGTACATCAGAGGGACAGCACATGTTAGATGTTTTGGAGACAAAGTCAGAGAGGCTAGATTGAGATGGTTTGGACATGTACAGAGGAGGGATAGTGAGTATATTGGTCGTAGGATGCTGAGGTTGGAACTACCAGGCAAAAGGCCCAGAGGAAGACCAAAGAGAAGATTTATGGATGCGGTGAAGGCGGACATGAAGGTCGTTGGAGTAAGAGTAGAAGATGCAGAGGATAGGGAGAGATGGAGGCAGATCATTTGCTGTGGCGACCCCTGAAGGGAACAGCCGAAAGGAAAAGAAGAAGATATATATATATATGTAAAAAGAAAAAAGAAAAAGAAGAAGCTGTTAATTCTACATTTAGAAACAAATGTCATTCAATAGAAATTGTCAATTAATGCAAAACCTTTATCACCACTTCTGTTAATGTTTCCTATTAAAGTTTTACTGAAAATACTTTTTTAATTTATTTATGTCAAAATGGATGAATAAACAACTTGAAATCAGAGGACTTGCGTCATAGGAAGCTTTTGTAGAAGACGGATTTTCTCGAAGTCGGTGCATAGTTGCTGGTCCACTTGAATCCAACTTATGCGATGTTTACTATGCATGCAACAATATTTGAAGAACACACAGATTTTTAAGGCCACAGAAAATCGAAAACGTTCATTCATTTTCTGAACCACTTAATCTTAATTACGGTCAGAGGAGACTGGTGCCCATACTTATCTCAGCCGGTGCTTATTTTCCATTGATAGTTCATCCTGCACTGTGTTGCAAAGCTAAACATATTCAGTAAAAACCTCCTGGCTTCAGCATGAAACTGGTCTCTTTCTTTCTTCTACTCAATGCAGTTGAAACACAGGAGTAACAACAAAAAATATTAATGATGATGTGGTGGGGGATTAGTGGTGGAGTCCTTGTACTTCAGTAGAGCCTGATGTCGAGGAATTCCATAGTATAACAAGGTCTTTCAACATTAGATTTTCTATGATTAGTATTTGTGTGATTTTCTGCAAAAATGCTCTGTGATTTTAGCTTCATGTCCATCCATTAGTTTGAACTACAGTATTCGTGATCGGGGACACCGGGCATGATCTGTCGTCTTCTTCTTTTCCTTTCGGCTGTTCCCTTCAGGGGTCGCCACAGTGAATCATCTGCCTCCATCTCACCCTGTCCTCTGCATCTTCTTCTCTAACACCAACTGTCTTCATGTCCTCCTTCACCACATCCATGAATCGTCTCTTTGGTCTTCCTCTCAGCCTTCTGCATGGTAGTTCCAACCTCAGCATCCTACTACCAATATACTCACTATCCCTCTTCTGGACATGTCCAAACCATCTCAATCGAGCCTCTCTGTTTTTGTCTCCAAAACCTCTAAGATATGCTGTCCCTCTGATGTACTCATTCCTGATCCTGTCCATCCTCGTTACTCAAAAGAAAACTTAACATTTTCATCTCTGCTGCGTCCAGCTCTGCCTCTTGTCTTTTCCCCAGGGCCACTGTTTCTAAACCATACAACATCGCTGACCTCAACACCGTCTTGTACACTTTTCCCTTCATTCTTTTCAATACATTCCTATCACACAACACACCGGACACTTTTCTCCATTCTCACATTCTCACATTCCAACCTGCCTGCACACCCATTGTGACCTCTTTTCCACACTCTTCATTGCTCTGGATTGTTGAGCCTAAGTACTTAAAATCCTCCACCTTCTTTATCTATGCTCCCTGTAACCTCATCATTCCCTTTGGGCCCTTGTCTTTCACACACATGTATTCTGTCTTACTGAGACTAACCTTTATTCCCCTCCTTTCCAGGGCATACCTCTACCTCTCTAGATTTTCCTGCACTTGTTCTTTGTTCTGACTACTATCACAATGTCATCTGCAAACATCATAATCCATGGGGAATCTTGTCAGCCTGTCCATCACCATAGCAAACAAGGAGGGTCTCAGAGCTGACCCTTGATGCAGTCCCACCTCCACCTTGAACTCTTCTGTAACACTGACAGCACACCTCACCACTGTCTTACATCTCTCAGACATGTCTTGCACCACTCTAACATACTTCTCTGCCACTCCTGACTTCCTCATGTAAGACCACAGTTCCTCTCATGGTACACTGTCATATGCTTTCTCTAGATTCACAAAGGCACAATGCAGCTCCTTCTGACCTTCTTTGTACTTCTCTATTAACATCCTCAAAGCAAACACTGCATCTGTGGTGCTCTTTCTTGGCATGAAACCAAACTGTTGTTCACAAATGCTTACCTCTGTCCTTAATCTAGCTTCCACTATTCTCTCCCATAACTTCATCGTATGGCTCATCAACTTTATCCCTCTGTAGTTGCACTAAATCTACACGCCTCCTCTGTTCTTAAAAATGGGAACCAACACACTTCTCATCTATTCCTCTGGCATCCTCTCACTCGCTAAGACCTTGTTGAATGTTCTTGTCAGAAAATCTACTGCTACCTTTCCTCCACTTCCATGCCTCCACCGGTATGTCATCAGGACCAACTGCCTTTCCATTCATCATCTTCTCCAATGCCCTCCTCACTTCACCCTTTCAAATCTTTGCTACTTCCTGGTCCTCAACGGTCTTCTCTTTCATTTTCCTCATTCATCAGCTCATCAATATACTCTTTCCATCTTCCTGGCACACTTCTATCAGCAGTCAATACATTTCCCTCTCTGTTCTTACTCACTCTAACTTGCTGCATGTCCTTCCCATCTTTATTTCTCTGCTGTGCCAAACTGTATAGATCATTTTCTCCTGTTTTACTGTCCAATCTATCATACAAGTCATCGTACGCCCTCTGTTTGGCTTTTGAATCCGCTACCATCGCCTTATGCTGTGTCTCCCTTTACTGCTGTTTACTCTCTTCGGTCCTCTCTATGTCCCACTTCTTCTTAGCTAACATCTTCCTTTGTCCACACCCCAGCACTTCCTCATTCCACCACCAAGTTTCCTGATCTACTTTCCTTCCAGATGACACACAAAGTATTCTCCTACCTGTCTCTATGATCACATTAGCTGTCATTGTCCAGTCATCTGGAAGCATTTCCTGACCACCCAAAGCCTGTTTAAACTCCACTTTGAAGACAACCCAACACTTTTCCTTTTTCAGCTTCCACCACTTTGTTTTCTGTTCTGACTTTGCCTTCTTCACCTTTCTCACCATCAGCGTCATCCTGCACACCACCATCCTATGCTGTTTGGCAACACTCTCATCCACTACTACTTTGCAGTCACTGACTTCCTTCAAATTACATCGCCTACACAAGATGTAGTCTACTTGTGTGCTTCAACCTCCTCCTTTGCATCATGTCAGTCAGCGCTCTATCTTTTCCTGTCATAGTTCCAACATTCAAAGTCCTTACTTTCAGAGACTCTTGCCTTTCCTCTTCTCTCTCTGCCTATGGACACGCTTCCCACCTCTCCTTCTTCGATGACTTCGACTAACAGTAGTCCAATTTCCACCAGCACCCTGTTGGTTAACAGCAATGATGGCGGTCATTGTTAACCCGGGCCTCGACCGATCCGGTATGAAATTCTTTGTTTTGACTCGCATATTTTATTTGGCATTTTATTTTTACGTCAAGCATGACTTGTATCACCCCTCATTAAAACATTACATAAGGAAACAACCAATTGGGGCATTATCACCGTTCACATGACATGTGACATTAAAATAGCATCAGCCTGACGGGTCCAACCCCATTCACCATATATATGCAGCGCTCCTCTTGGGCCCGTTCCATAACAGACATTTTTCAATCGTGATTACAAAAGTTCTATGTCGGAAAAGGTCACATGTCAAGCTCTGCATGTCTGACACTGCTAACATAAATTCACCTGGAAATTGCTGAGCATGAAAAATGATTCACATTGCAGCTGAGTTCTTGAGAGATCATTCAGAACCTGGTCCTTTTTTTTTAAAAGATTCTCTCCTTGGGGACCAACATCATTTACTTGCATTTTCTCCATTCTGTACTCTTGAAGAACCTGCTGCAGGTCAGTCAGCTGACCCAAGACTGTTCCACATGATGCAGAAAGCTCCAAGCCTGCACTCAGGCAGGGTCACAGTGTGAGCTCCTGGGCAAAGGGGTCATAAATCTTACATCTCCGTTAACTCATAGCACGGTTTTGGCATCATCAGGCCCGGAGAACATCTGTTTTCATAAACAATCAGCTCTCTGCTAAAGTCGACACAGGGGTGGAAGTACCTGTTGGACAGGGAGGGCTGCTGCCCTGAGAAGCACAGCAGAAAAGGGCATTTTTGATCCTCAGCTGATGCAAAGTTATGCAGGTCCTTGTTGCAGAGCTTGGAGCGCCTGGGTGAAGCTCATTCTCAGTGTTTTTGGACAGTCTGCTGGCACGTTGTTAAAACCGTTGAATATTCAAAAATCTGCATCATTGACAGACTCATGTGTTCAAAAGTGTTTATACAGTTTGTTCAATTTTTAAATGCAGGTTCCTTGTTTTCTTTTTGCTAGAGAGAAACACCACCTTGAACAGAAATTGAGAAACTTCAATCTCAACCATCCAGATGTTCAGTTTGTCCGGATTCTGCTTGTTGGTGACGTTGGAGCAGGAAAATCCAGCTTCATAAACTCCGTTAACAATGCTTTCCAAAGACGAATCACCTGTGAAGCCCTTACTAGTGAATCCACTTCACGTAGTTTCACAAAAATTGTAAGTTTTTTCCAGTCTCTGTAAACTATTCACTGAGTATAACAGCCAGATTATTTTGGAATATTTAAAATTGTTCTGAGCGATGGCCAGAAAAATTGTGGCGTGGAACAAAGTTAAGTGGAAAAATCCGAGATTCATTTATAACTCATCTGAAAGCTCATACTTTATAATTTTCATCTTCATCAACATTTGACTCAGGTAACACACACACACACACACACACACACACACACACACACACACACACACACACACACACACACACACACACACACACACACACAGGAGCAGTGGGCAACAACGCTGTGGTGCTGGGAGAGCAGTTGCGGATTTTGTGCTTTGCTTAATTTCACTTCAGCCATCATAATGATGGAAAGAAAGCACCCCCCATCTCTCTCTCTCTCTCTCTCTCTCTCTCTCTCTCTCTCTCTCTCTCGATACCACCACACATTTTTTTTCCTGCTGATCCTGGAATCAAATTAGTGACCTTTGAGTCCCAAACCCGTTTCTCTGACTATGAGACTGATGCAGAGAGATTCTGGGTGGAGGTTATAATCAATGTTACAATGTGTGGGCCTGACGACCAGAACTTTATTAAAGTAGACTGAATTATTAATCTGAATTTGCATTGTTTCTATTACTTCTGTTTCTTTTCAAAGTAACTCTCAAAAAGCAAATTAAATATATTTATATAATATATTTTTACTCTGCAATGGCCTCCCTTGCTGTGACCCTATCAGATTTAAACAGTTTAGTAAATCAGTGAGTGTTCTCTACAAAATTTAAGAATATCTATAAACACGGTTTAATTAACAAATCATTGATGATATTCATTATCTGTTATAGTTTTTCTTCTAGTTATTATATTGTTATTATGCACTAAGCCATTGCTTCATTGAGTTGCTAAGATATTAATACTGTACCTTTGTGTTTGTTTTTCAGTACACCACCCATTATATTAAGGGAAGCGATGGTTCTCCATTGCCTTTTGCCTTCAATGATATCATGGGACTTGAAGGAGGTCCGCATGGCAGCCAGGCAAATGACCTCATAAAAGCCTTAAGTGGTTTTCTTCAGGAAGGCTACAATGTGAGAAAATATGTAATTTAAGAGGTGTCATGGTGATGATGCAAAGGTGGCACAAATGCACAACTCCAGAAACCTTAATGAATAAACTCAGGCAGACAAGTAAGACATAAAGCTCAGGCTGGGTAAGCAAACACAAACTCAACCAGCAAATCAACATGACAAGGAGGAGCTTAATAGCTCTCAAGGAGACAAAATTAGTGTTGTCCTCAAATAAGCAGACTATCAGTCATGTTTAGGCAGTGGTGTCTCTGTAGGGCTCTGTAGTTTTCCGGGAAACTCCTCTTTGCAGACCTGTTTCAATTGGCCGATGCACTGACTCTGAAGCTCCCATGGAACCTGGCATCAATGCAGGCCCTCCGGACCAGACAGTCTCACCAGTAGAATGGATCTGGTGGGTGCAGTCATCTAAGGACATTCTAAAAGCCACAAAAAAAGAAATAAATGAATAAATACATAAATAAATAAAGCGTTCTGGACATTTTCACCTGCAAGTTCACAAAGCGGATGTCAGATTGACGTGAATGATCACGGGGCATTACTTCACCTGAAGTAATAACTGGACAAGAACAATTAACTTAAAGTGAATCTCGGCAGTATGACCTAATGGTAAGATGCTGTATGACTGATCACAAGGTTGGGGATTCAAGCCCTCTTCTTCTTCTTCTTCTTCTTCTTCTTCTTCTTCTTCTTCTTCTTCTTCTTCTTATTCTTATTCTTCTTCTTCTTCTTTTCCTTTTGGCTTTTCCCTTCAGGGGTCACCACAACAAACCATCTGCCTCCATCTCACCCTATCCTCTGTATCTTCTATTCTATCCTCTGTATCTACTACATTTATGTCCTCCTTCACCACATTCATAAATCTTCTCTTTGGTCTTCCTCTCGGTCTTCTGCCTGGTAGTTCCAACCTCAGCATCCTACTACCAATATACTCACTATCCCTCCTCTGTATATGTCCAAACCATCTCAATCTAGCCTCTCTGACTTTGTCTCCAAAACCTCTAAGATGGGCTGTCCCTCTGATGTACTCATTCCTGATCCTATCCATCCTTGTTACTCCCAAAGAGAACCTCAACATTTTCATCTCGGCTTCTTCCAGCTCAGCCTCCTGTCTTTTCCCCAGGGTCACTGTTTCTAAACCATACAACATCGCTGGCCTCATCACCATCTTGTACACTTTTCCTTTCATTCTTCCCAATGCCTTCCTATCACACATCACACCAGATACTTTTCTCCAACAGTTCCAACCTGCCTGCACACGCTTCTTCACCTCTTTTCCACACTCTCCATTGTTCTATATTGTTGAGCCTAAGTACTTAAAATCCTCCACCTTCTATATCTCTGGTCCCTGTAGCCTCACCGTTCCTCTTGGGTCCTTGTCGTTTACACACATGTATTCTGTTTTACTGAGGCTAACCTTCATTCCTCTCCTTTCCAGGGCATACCTCCACCGCTCTAGATTTTCCTCCACTTGTTCTCTGCTCTCACTACAGATCACAATGTCATCAGCAAACATGATAGTCAGTGGAGATTCTTGTCTAACCTCGTATGTCAGCCTGTCCATCACCATAGCAAACAAGAAGGGTCTCAGAGCTGACCCTTGATGCAGTCCCACCTCCACCTTGAACTCTTCTGTCACACCGACAGCACACCTCACCACTGTCTTACATCTCTCAGACATGTCCTGTACCACTCTAACATACTTCTCTGCCACTCCAGACTTTCTCATGCAATATCACAGTTCCTCTATCGGCACCCTGTCATCTGCTTTCTCCAGATCCACAAAGGCATAATGCAGCTCATTCTGACCTTCTCTGTACTTCTCCATTATCATCCTCAAAGCAAACACTGCATTTGTGGTGCCCTTTCTTGGCATGAAACCAAATTGTTGTTCACAAATGCTGACCTCTGCCCTTAGTCTAACTTCCACTATTCTCTCCCATAACTTCATTGTATGGCTCCTCAACTTTATCCTTCTGTAGTTGCCACAACTCTGTACATCTCCCTTGTTCTTAAAAATGGGCACAAGCACACTTCTCCTCCGTTCTTCCGGCATCCTCTCACTCTCTAAGACCTTGTTGAATGTTCTTGTCAGAAAATCTACTGCTACCTCTCCTAGACACTTCCATACCTCTACAGGTATGTCATCAGGACCAACTGCCTATCCACTTTTCATCCTCTTCAATGCCCTCCTAAACTTCACCCTTACTAACCTTTGCTACTTTCTGGTCCTCAACAGTCACCTCTTCTATACTTTTTTCTCTCTCATTTTCCTCATTCATCAGCTCTTCAAAGTACTCTTTCCATCTTCCCAGCACACTTCTGTCATCAGTCAACACATTTCCCACTTTGTCCTTAATCACTCTGCACGTCCTTCCTATCTCTATTTCTCTGCTGTGCCAACCTGTATAAATAATTGTTTCCCTGTTTACTGTCCAACCTAGCATACAAGTCATCATATGCCCTCTGTTTGGCCTTTTGACACCGCTACCTTCGCCTTATGCTGTGTCTCCCTGTACTCCTGTTTACTCTCTTCGGTCCTCTCTGTCCCACTTCTTCTTAGCTAACCTCTTCTTTTGTACACACTCCTGCACTTCCTCATTCCACCACCAAGTCTCCTTATCGACTGTCCTTCCAAAGGCATGCCAAGTACTCTCCTACCTGTCTTCCTGATCACATTAGCTGTAGTTGTCTAGTCATCTGGAAGCACTTCCTGACCACCCAAAACCTCTTTCAACTCCTCCTTGAAGACAACACGACACTCTTCCTTTTTCAGCTTCCACCACTCTGTTTTCTGCTCTGCCCTTGCCTTCTTCACCTTTCTTACCATCAGCATCATCCTGCACACAAAATGTCGTCTACCTGTGTGCTCTTAGCTCCGCAATTCCCATCTTTTTTGCAAGATCTATCAACATCTATCCTTCTGTGTTCCTGTCTTGGATACCAAAACTGCCCATCACTTCCTCGTCCCCTCTGTTGCCTTCACCAACATGTCCATTGAAGTCTGCACCAATGACCACTCTTTCACCTCTGGAGGTACTCTGCATCACTTCATCTAACTCACTCCAGAATCTCTCTTTCTCTTCTAGCTCACATCCTGCCTGTGGGTCATAAGCACTGACAACATTAAACATCACGCTTCTCGCCTTGCTACCTTTCCACCTGGTTTCCTGAACACACAGTATGTTCACCTTCCTCCTTTGAATCATGTCAGCCAGCTGTCTACCTTTTCCTGTCATAGTTCCAACATTCAAAGTCCCTACCCTCAAGTCCTAAACTCATACTTTCCCTCTTCTCTCTCTGCCTATGGACACGCCTCCCGCCTCTCCTTCTTCGAGCTCTCCTTCATCGACCAACAGTAGTTCAATTTCTACTAGCACCCTGTTGGTTAACAGCATTGATGGCGGTCATTGTTAACCCAGTCCTCAACCAATCCGATATGAAATTTGTCTTTACGGTCTGCATTTTGTATTCTGGCAAAAGTTTTACGCTGGATGCCCTTCCTGTCACAACTCTCTGCCTTCATCCGGGCTTGGGACCGGCGTGAGGGCGGGCACATTTTTGTGCCCCCACCTCACGGCTGCATTTGGATTCAAGCCCCACTATCAATCAATTGTCTCTGCTGTGCCTCCAGTGCAGATAACTGGGTTATAAATGGCAAGGCATGTCTCTCACTGTCTGTGGTAAAAGGTTCATGTAAAAGAACCATTGCTGACAAAAAATAGCTGCATAGATGGCAGTGTGTGGTTCTGCCCTGCAATGGTCTGGTGAGCTATCCAGGGTGTACTCTGCCTTCGCCCAGACGTGGCTGAGATGGGCGTCAGCACCCCCCCACCCCCACCACAAGTTCAATTAGGACTAATCGTTTCAGAAAATTAATGAATGAATCTCAAGATAGACATATCTCAAATTGACCGAAATCACCAGGCTGACAGACAGTAAGTTGTCAAAAAGGTCTGTATCATATGAAGGAATGAATTTTTCAAGAGGACTAAATTACCAGGGAGACATGAATTACCGGATTGGCTTGAAGTAACAGGCTGGCATGAGTTATCAGCTCGGGATGAATTATCACATGGGCATGAAATAGCAGATTAATGTAGGTTGGGAGAATCACTGAGGAGGAAAGGTTGACATGTACAAATAATGCCACAGGCACAGATAGGTTCACAAACACAGTCAACACACACACACACACACACACACACACACACACACACACACACACACACACACACTCTCTCTCTCTCTCTCTCGCATTAACACCTCGGGAATCATAAACGCAGTTATATACACATTATGAAGAGCTGTTACCTTTTGTTCACTTAAACCATCCTCCGAATGAGTAACAGACTCTGACTCTCCCTCAACCTCTGAACCTTACACTGACACAGATTCACAGATATTCTGTGTCAGAGGTGGAGCAACACAACACAAGCGGAAACCATTCATCCAGAAAAAAAGAGATTCTCAGATGCAGAAGCCACAGTCATGTTCTAACGGACAGAAAGACAAACTCAGCATCATTACACAGTCTGAGACCAGACTGGTTTATGGCGTTTTATATTGTAGACAGACACTGGGTGTGGCTCCTATTCTCTTTTTTCAGAGAGGCCATTGATCAAGCCAATCACCACTGGCTCACTGACTTAAACATATCACAGAACCAAGGTGTGACAGGCCCAGAAGCAGGCCTGTATGTAATTGGATTCACCTGAAAGGATCAAAATAATAATTTCATCATTAATTACACTTTGCATTTTTGACTAGTGTTCAAGTGTCTTATTTCAGAAATGTTGCAGCTGATCTGTTAATTAATCTTTTTTTCTCCAAATCTTTTTACACATTTAGTTTGATCCAGCATCCGCTGGATTTAATACTGACCACGGCTACAGAAGTAATCCAAGTTTAAAGCATCAAGCCCACTGTCTGGTCAACATTATAGATGGATCAAAAGCATCAATGATGAACCAGGGCGTCATTGAAAAGATGAAAATGGTGCGTGAGGAAGCTTCGAAACTCGGTACGGCTAATTTTAATCCATCTCAAATTTACCCAAAGCAAAAGAAATGATCAAAGTAGTAAACTATTTGTTTTTTAATATGACAAATGTAATTATTACATATATGTAATGATAATTCTCTTTCAAATAATAGTCCAAGTTAAAATCTCAGTCAGCCATAATCAGGGCTGGAAAGTCCAAAAATAACATCAATAATTACACTGGATTTTAGTTCTGTTCAGTTCATTTTCTGTAATTGCTAAATCCTAATTAGGGTCACGGAGAGGCTGGCGCCCATCCCAGCCAACTCCGGGCGAGGGCAGAGTACATCCTGGACAACTCGCCAGGCCATCGCAGGGCGGAAACACGCTGACAGCTTTGCAGCTACTCTTGGCAAAAGTCAGCAATGGTTCTTATACATGAATCTCACACCACAGACAGTGAGAGACATGGCCTGTCTTTGATAACCCAGATAGTGCACTGGGAGGGGCACAGTGACAACCTTGTGGAGAGTGGGACTTGAACCCCCAACCATAGGATCAGTGATCCAGCACCCTATACCACCAGGCCATCACTGCCGGATTTTAGTTCAGTTCTGAAATATGTTAATATTTATTTATATAATATGATGAGACAATTATTGATAATATTTTGGTGTGATTTAATAATTTGAGTTCCACCCATGAATTCTTTATTCTGTGTGTTTTCCTGCAAACAAAAACAACACAAATATTAATAACGAACCACTGATCTGACTGGTTATTTATTTAATTACTTATGTATTGAATTATTTAAGTTTATTTATTTATAATAATAATAATAATAATAATAATAATAATAATAATAATACATTTTATTTATATGGCGCCTTTCTCAGCACTCAAGGTCGCCTCACATCATAAAAACAGTAGAAAACATTCAAATAAAATACAAATCAACATATTCAATATAAACAGACAGTTAAATACAGTTAAAATATTTACAGGACAGTGCAGTTGTGGTGATAGTGAGTATGCAAGTTTGAACAGGTGAGTTTTGAGTCTGGATTTGAAGAGTGGGAATGTGTCTATATTGCGGAGATCGGGAGGAAGAGAATTCCAGAGCTGGGGAGCAGAGCAGCTGATAGCTCTGCTCCCCACAGTGACAAGGCGGGCTGAAGGGACAGAGAGATGGAGCGAAGAAGAGGAGCGAAGAGAGCGAGCAGAAGTGGCAATGTGGAGGAGGTCAGAGAGATATGGAGGAGCAAGGTCATGAATAGCTTTGAATGTGTGGAGCAGGATTTTGTATTGAGTACGGTATGTAATGGGGAGCCAGTGTAGCTGTTGTAGGATGGGAGTGATATGGTGGGTTGAGGGAGTGCGTGTGATGATTCGGGCTGCTGAGTTCTGTACCAGTTGTAGTTTATGGAGAGTTTTATGGGGAAGGCCGAAGAAGAGAGAGTTACAATAGTCCAGACCTGAAGTGACAAGGCTGTGGACCAGGATGGCGGTGGACTGAGGAGTGAGGGAGGGACGGAGGCGGTGGATGTTACGGAGGTGAAAGTATGCTGAGTGGGTGACAGAGTTGATTTGGGAGGTGAAGGAAAGGGTGCCATCGAGGATGACACCCAGACTCTTGACCTGCCGGGAGGAAGAGATGGAGGAACCGTCGATGAGAATAGAGAAATTATTGATTTTACTTAGGGTGGATTTGGTGCCAGTGAGGAGGAGTTCCGTTTTATTGCTGTTAAGTTTGAGGAAATTTGAGGTGAACCAGGACTTTATTTCATGGATGCAGAGGAGAAGGGAGGAGGGAGGGAGTGTGGTGCTGGGTTTGCTGGAGAGGTAGAGCTGGGTGTCATCCACGTAGCAGTGAAAATGGATGTGATGTTTTCGAAAAATGTGACCGAGGGGAAGGAGATAGATGATGAAAAGGAGGGGACCTAGGACAGAACCCTGAGGAACACCGGTGGTGATGGGGACAGGATCGGAGGAGAAAGATTTAAGTTGGACAAACTGAGTGCGGTTGGAAAGATAAGAATGAAACCAAGAAAGAACAGAGCCAGAAATACCAATACTAGAGAGTCTATTAAGGAGGATGGAATGTGAGATGGTGTCAAATGCAGAGCTGAGGTCAAGCAGGAGGAGGATGGATAATGAACCGGAGTCAGCAGCGAGGAGAAGGTCATTTGTGATTTTGAGAAGAGCTGTTTCAGTGCTATGGAGGGGACGGAAGCCAGATTGGAAAAGTTCATAGAGGTTATTGGAGGACAGATGAGAATTGAGTTGGGAATAGACTGTTTTTTCAAGAAGTTTAGAAATTAATGGAAAATTTGAGATAGGGCGGAAGTTATTGAGGTCGGTGGGATCTGAGCCAGGTTTTTTGAGGATGGGAGTAACAGCAGCAGTTTAAAGGGAAGAGGGAACAGTTGCAGTGGTGAGGGAGGAGTGGATTATGTTGGTAATAAGAG
Organism: Plotosus lineatus; assembly: GCA_024760905.1. Taxonomy (NCBI): domain Eukaryota; kingdom Metazoa; phylum Chordata; class Actinopteri; order Siluriformes; family Plotosidae; genus Plotosus; species Plotosus lineatus. Next base: position 14,535,609 of record CM045744.1, read on the forward strand.
GAACAAGAGTAGGAAGAACAGATTTAATGAGAACAGTAGGAAGAGGGTCGAGAGAACAAGAGGAGGATTTAGATTGGAGAATAAGGGTGGAAACTTCACTGATGGAGGGTAAGGAAAAGGATGAAAAAGGGATACCGGAGAAGAGTGATATAGTCATAAGTGGAGGTGGAGGGGAGGGGGGGGTGAGCTGCTGGTGGATGGATTGAATTTTGGTGATGTGGAATGCGGCCAGGGTATTGCAAAAATCAGAGGAATAGAAATGAGATGGAAGAGGGTCTGAGGGTTTGGAGAAGTTATTGAGGAGGGAGAAGAGAGTCTTGGTATTTCCTGCATGTGAGGTTATTAGGTTGGAGTAATATGTGGATTTGGCTTTGATGATAGAGTTTTTATAGAGGAGAATGTGGTTATTGTACATTTGTTTATGTATAGCGAGTCCGGTTTTCTTGCTAAGTCTCTCCAGTTGACGGCCTTTTGATTTTAACTGTCTTAGTGTGGGTGAGTACCAGGGTGCAGAGTGAGAGAAAGAGACAGACCGGGATTTGAGAGGAGCAAGATTATTGAGAATGTTATGTAGATGGGTGTTGTAGTATGAGACCAGGTCATCCGGAGTTGAAATACTGTCTACACTGGGAAGGTTATTGATGTGAGAGGAAAGAGTGTTGAGGTTAATGTCCTTGATTTTACGGAAAGAAATGGAGCATGGAGGGTTGGACGTGGTATGAGGAAGATGGACGTTGAAGGTGAGAAGAAAGTGATCTGTGAAAGGGATGGAGTCCGGTTTGCAGTCTATTGGAGTTATACCTGAGCAGCAAATTAAATCAATAAAGTGTCCTTTAGAGTGGGTGGAGAAATTGACATATTGTTGTATACCAAAACTGTCTAAACAGGAAATAAAATCATTGGTGAGAGTGTTGTTGATGTTGTCCATATGAATATTAAAGTCCCCTAGTAAAATGTTATTAGATGACAGAGTGGAAACAGCTGTTAAAAAGTTAGAAAAGTCCAATAAAAAATCCTCATTATACTTTGGTGGTCTGTATATAGTGGCAATGATGGTAGGAGTACCATCATTTATTTATTTATTTGTTCATTTATTATGTAATTTCTTGCTTTAGTTTTCGAAGATTTCGAAGTCAATTCAAGTGTATTGAAATTAAATTAAAAGTGCACAAAACTCTTGTGTAACATTTAAAACATGTCTAGTTTTCAGTAAATCTGATGTGTACATTTAGTGTTAAATCCCAGAGAGTTAAATTTCACCCTGAATACGACCCTGAGTACAAACTGCAGTCACGATTTTTATGTTTATGTAGAATATTGTTTGTACTCTATTTACTGATGTTAAATCATTTATCATTTCATCCAGGATTGCCTCAAGTGATCATCATGACAAAGCCAGATGAAACATGTCCACTGGTGAAGAAAGACTTAAAGAAAATTTACACCAGTAAGAAGATTAAAGAAAAGGTAACAGTTCTGTTTTAGAGGGACAAACTTACTATATGTCAACGTCAGTGAGCACAACCAGTTTCTTTTCACTGGTAAAATTTAGTTAATTGTAATGTGCTTTTGTAGGTTAAGGTAAAACAAAATAAATAAATAAATAAATAAAGACTCAGCGAAGAATTACAATCCCTGATCAACATGTATGTTCGTATTTTTCCAGATGGAAGTGTGTAGAAATCTGCTGGGTATTCCAGTGAATTACATCTTCCCTGTAAAGAACTACCACGAGGAGATGGACACAAATGATGAAATAGATGCTCTGATTCTCAAGGCACTTGATCAGATTGTGAACATCGCCTGTGATGCACTGAAGAAAAAATAACAATTTCTATGTGCATTGTGTGTATGTGCGTCAGCCAGTCGGTTATTTTGTGATGTGTCTTCTTTTCATTTTGACATTTTTTTAAAAAATGTATTACTGTAATTACTGTGCATCATGGCCCCTCCGAAGAATTCAACTAAAAGAAAGAGGTTTGTGTTGACTGTAGAAAATAAGGTCGAACTGGTGTATCAGTTAACTTTGATTGATAAATACCATCTATAATCAACCAATCAATACCATCCTTTCAAGTTTTATCTCTTGATTGCACCCTGCCACCTTTTAATACCCTAGTCATGCTCCGGATACTCTCCCTCTTCTCCTCCTGGTTCTCCCTAAATTCCTTTACTCTCACCTGACTACTCTGACTACGCATGTCTAGCACCTTCTCCTCTGCCTCCCAATGCCGGTGTCACCCTAAATTGGCCTGATTCATCACATGACTATTCACCCACTTCTCCAGTCACCATTGAGCCTCATTCCTCTACTGACCTGGTGTCAATAATTTCCTTAGACAGGCTGACTGATTGGTAATGTCAAAATTGTTTAATAAATCATTCTTTACTTCAAGTTTTAGCATGATTATTTCATATTTGTACATTACTCGCCCTTTAGTCATAAACAGCTATCATACACTTACTGTACATACAATGCTTATTCTTACAATTTTAACCCCTTACCCGGCAGAGACGAGTATACTCGCAATCACCCAAATTGTATTTTCCAGTCATTGACGAGTTAACTCGCCAAAACTTACGCTTTCAAAACCAGAGGGAAGCGGCTTTACTCATCATTTCTATTGATGCCTGAGGATGTTATCGTACACTACTCATCATCATACGCCTTAAAAAAATGAACTATGGCATCTCAAGGCAACGTTAGACAAGAGGTAAGCGGCGAAACGTTTTCGACTCAGTAACCCGCAAAGAGTCAAAGGGGGAGTGTCGCGCTCTTTAGAATCGGTACTCTCGGCCTCGTATTTTACGATTTCCTTGAAATTTCTCGGCATCCCTTATCCCAATGGATAACAGTGATGACAACAGCGATACTGAAGCTTCTCTTAGAGGCTTGGATACGTCTGATGAGAGTGCCAGCTCATCAGAAAATGAATATTCAAGCGAAAGTGAAGATGATGAACTGATTGACGCAAGAAATTGGTATCCCGCCAACAGAGAAAAAGGCAAATCCAACAAAAATATGTGTTGTATGCAGTCAGAAACGTGACCATAGAGGGAAACCAATTAGGAAGGAGTCACGGTATATGTGTAAGATGTGTCTTGTACCTTTATGTGTGGTTCCATGTTTTGATAAATATCACACACACTGACTGTAATTTCTTTTGATTGTAATTTCTTTTCTTTTTCTTTTTCTTTTCTTTTTCTTTTTCTTTTTCTTTTTTGAATAAAGAGCAAAGTTGAACAATCAATCGTGTAAGATGTGTCTTGTAAAGGGGTAATTTCAAATTACAGTTGCATGCAAAAATAGATGAAAAATTAAAAATAGACTTGAATTTCGTATTCAGCATAAAGTAAAGAACTTAAAAAAAATTGGTCTGAAAAAGGAACGTTTTTGTAAAAAAATGGTTGGTTAAGGGGTTAACTAAATATTTTGTAATATTACCTAAACTAAAATTTAACTAAATATATTATAATAATTAATTAAAAAAAACTTCAGGCAGACAAATCCAAATTAGCAATTCAAAACAATTAGCATTCAAAGACCAAAATCCTCTCTCAAGGCCCATTGATAACTGGCATGAAACAAACAAACACACAAAAAAATGATACATCTCAACTGGAAAACCTGAGCAGAGTCCTTAAATAGTGTGCATATGTTGAGATACAATTGTGAACAGATGGGATGAGATCCTGTGACACATGAGTCAATAGTTGGGTGACTGTGAGCGGTGAGATGGCTGATTGGAAGTATGTGATCAGGTAAAGGATAAAGTTGTGTAGACATTTAAAGCAGCATTAGATTATAAAAGGTTTATAAAAATCTCACGGTTCAATCCATCATATAAAATTGGAAAGAGTATGACAGCTTTAAACCTACCAAGGCATGGCTGTCCATCTAAAGTGACAGGCAAGGCAAGGAAAGCATTGATCAGAGGAGCAGCAAAGATTGTAACCAATATGCCTACTGTGCATGTCTTTGGACCTTCATGGGAAACCATAATACAATCTCCACACAGAAACACTTGAGCACTGGACTTGAACCCAGAACCCTCCTGATGAGGGACTGATGTGCGAACCTCTATGTCACTTTGCCAACCTTGTTTTAATCATTCATCCAAAATATTTTTCAAGCAGATAGTTGTATTATTATTTTGCATTTGGCAGTTGTGCGAAGGTGACTATTTTAGCAATCAGTAAATTATAGTACTATATTTAAATAATGCAATACCGTACAGATGGGAACCTTTTCAACCTGGCCAGGATTAGAGCAAAAACAAAAACAATGGATATCTGCATCCGAGAGTTTCTTTATGCAGATGATTTAGCTCTATTAGCAAACAACCCGACTACGATGCAAAAAATTCTGAATTCTTTTGCAAAGGCTGTGGAGGTTTTTGGGCTTAAGATCAATATCTCCAAGACAGAAGTGCTATTTCAACCTCCACCGCAGAACAAACAACGTGCTCCCTCACCAGATATCAATGTCAATGCAGAACCGCTAAAAACCACAAACTACTTTACATACCTGGGAAGTGCAGGTACTAACAACAACTCATCAGATACAGAAGTCGATAGACGGATCCAAGCAGCATCAAAGGCTTTTGGAGCACTTGAGAAAAAGCTGTGGTCAAAAACTCGAGACAAAGATCAAAGTCAACAACACAGCAGTCCTTCCAACTCTGCTGTACAGTACAGAGTGTATGACCCTCTATCGCAGGCACATCAAGAAGCTCACAGCCTTACAGCTCCAACATTCATGACAATTACTGAAGATTTCCTGGAAGCACAAAGTCCCAGATGTGAAGGTCATTGAACGATCCAACACAGAAAGTGCCAAAGCTCTTATTACAGCTGCTCAACTCAGATAGGTTGGTCATGCAGTGAGAACGCCCAATAACCGTTTCCAAAAAAAAAAATCATCTTTTATGGAGAATTAAGGTGCGGCAGAACGAACTGTGGAGATCAAAAGCTAAGATTTAAGAACACACTAAAATGACACATGAAGACGTGCGATATCAATGACGCCATATGGACAGATATTGCTCTGGATAAATTGAAAAAGGGAGCAACCATAAACCAGGTCAAGAGTTCAGTTGAAGATGACAGAAAGGCAAGATACATAAGAGCCCAAATTTCACGAATGCCCATTGTGTGGGAGCCTGTGCCACTCTAAAGTTGGCATTGTAGCCCACTCATGTTACTGTTCCACATAAAATCTCCACCAATCATAGTCGATGGAAAGCCAAAGCAAGTATAGTATTTCAATGATGCAACACCAATAATTATTCCATGGCTTTCCATCAATCAGTTAGCAGAAAATCTCTTGATTGGATAATAGTAACAGCAATTAAATAATAACCCCAACGCAAACGTTTGATGAAAACCAACATCATTTCTTAACAATCACATGCTATGCTGTTTGATTGGCAAAATCTTCAAAGGGGAATTTAAAGACAGACAAAATAAAGTCATCACCAAATAAAGCTGACCCACATTTTTATTCTTATTTTTCACATTCCATTTTCCCAACTCATGTTCTACATAGTCATTCGCAAAATATATAATAACTTTTAATGATGAAAGGATGAGCACATCGATAGCCAGATTCTGGGTGATGGATTCAAAGTAGTTCTTCACTTGGTATATGGCATTCAATGGGACCACCACATTAACACTACACACGTTCACCTGGGCAAATAAAGATCACATGAGTTTGCTGGACACATGAACTAATAAATAGTGGAAATATAACATTTCATAAACTCTGACAACGACAAGAGGGGTTATTAAAAATATAAAAATTTAAATATTTCATACTCAACTCATTTTATCACTGGTTTATCTGAATATAAACTATTTATTGGAATTTTCAAAATAGAATTTGTTTTATTGGAACTCAAGGAAGACTGACTTGAAAAGGGATTAATAGATGGGTATGCATGTGTACTTTTTGATCTGGTGATATTTTCTGACTGCGCTAATTTGCACAAACTTCATATAAAAATAACCTGACCAAGCCAGAACCTTCTTGCTGTATCTCTGTGTGTGTGTGTGTGTGTGTGTGTGTGTGTGTGTGTGTGTGTGTGTGTGTGTGTGTGTGTGCTTAAGGTATTAGACTTGTTCATGTGAAATATTAGAAGGCCTCCATGTTAACAGGTGTTTAATAATATTTAGCTGTATTGGAAGGTTGATTGTTTTGACTACCTTCTTCTTCTTTCCTTTCGGCTTTTCCCTTCAGGGGTCGCCACAGCGAATCATCTGCCTCCATCTCACCCTATCCTCTGCATCTTCTTCTCTTACGCCAACTGCCTTCATGTCCTCCTTCACCACGTCCATGAATCGTCTCTTTGGTCTTCCTCTAGGCTTTCTGCCTGGTAGTTCCAACCTCAGCATCCTACTACCAATATACTCATGTATCCCTCCTCTGTATATGTCCAAACCATCTCAATCGAGCCTCTCTGACTTTGTTTACAAAACATCTTGCATGAGCTATCCCTCTGATGTACTAATTTCTGACCCTATCCATCCTCATTACTCCCAAAGAGAACCTCAACATTTTCATCTATGCTACCTCAAGCTGTGCCTTCTGTCTTTTCCCCAGGGCCACCGTTTCTAAACCATACAACATCGCTGGCCTCAACACCGTCTTGTACACTTTTCCTTTCATTCTTGTCGATACCTTCCTATCGGACATCACACCAGATACTTTTCTCCAACCATTCCAAACTGCCTGCACACACCTCTTCACCTCTTTTCCACACTCTCCATTGCTCTGGATTGTTGAGCCTAAGTACTTAAAATTCTCCACCTTCCTTATCTCTGCTCCCTGTAACCTCATTGTTCCTGTTCGGTCCTTGGCATTCAGACACATGTATTCTTACTGAAGCTAACCTTCATTCCCCTCTTTTCCAGGGCATACCTCCACCTCTCTAGATTTTCCTGCACTTGTTCTCTGCTCTCACTGCAGATCACAATGTCATCTGAAAACATCATTGTGCATGGAGATTCTTGTCTAACCTCGTCTGTCAGCCTGTCCATCACCATAGCAAACAAGAAGGGTCTCAGAGCTGACCCTTGATGCTGTCCCACCTCCACCTTGAACTCTTCTGTAACACTGACAGCACACCTCACCACTGTCTTACATCTCTCATACATGTCCTGCACCACTCTAACATACTTCTCTGCCACTCCAGACTTTTTCATGCAATATCACAGTTCCTCTCTCGGCACCCTGTCATATGCTTTCTCCAGATCCACAAAGGCACAATGCAGCTCCTTCTGACCTTCTCTGTACTTCTCTATTAACATCATCAAGGCAAACACTGCATCTGTGGTGCTCTTTCCGAGCATGAAGCCAAACTGTTGTTCACAAATACTGACCTCTGCCCTTAGTCTAACTTCCACTATTCTTTCCCATAACTTCATGGTATGGCTCACCAACTTTATCCCTCTGTAGTTGCCACAACTCTGCACATCTCCCTTGTTCTTAAAAATGGGCATAAGCACACTTCTCCTCCATTCCTCTGGCATCCTCTCACTCTCTAAGACCTTGTTCAATGTTTTTGTCAGGAAATCTACTGCTACCTCTCCTAGACACTTCCATAACTCCACCGGTATGTATTCAGGACCAACTCCCTTTCTACTCTTCATCCTCTTCAATGCCCTCCTCACTTCTCCCTTACTAATCTTTGCTACTTCCTGATCCTCAACAGTCACCTCTTCTACTCTTTTTTCTTTCTCATTTTCCTCATTCATCAGCTCTTCAAATTACTCTTTCCATCTTCCCAGCACACTTCTGTCATCAGTCAATACATTTCACTCTCTGTCCTCAATCACTCTAACTTGCTGCACATCCTTCTCATCTCTATTTCTCTGCTGTGCTAACCTGTATAAATCATTTTCTCCCTCTTTAATTTCCAACCGAGCATACAAGTCATCACAGGCCCTCTGTTTGGCCTTTTAACACTGGTACCTTCGCCTTACGCTGTGTTTCCCTGAACTCCTGTTTACTCTCTTCAGTCCTCTCTATGTCCCACTTTTTCTTAGCTAACCTCTTCCTTTGTACACACCTCTGCACTTCCTCAACCACCACCATGTCTCCTTATCTCTTCTCCTTCCAGAAGACACACCAAGTATTCTCCTACCTGTCTTCCTGATCACATTAGTTGTAGTTCTCCACTCATCTGGAAGCACTTCCTGACCACTCAAAGCCATTTTTAACTCCTCCTTGAAGACAACACGACACTCTTCCTTTTTCAGCTTCCACCACTTTGTCTTCTGTTCTGACTTTGCCTTCTTCACCTTTCTCACCATCAGCATCATCTTGCACACCACCATCCTATGCTGTTTGGCAACACTCTCACCCGCTACTACTTTGCAGTCACTGACTTCCTTCAAATTTCATCGCTTGCACAAGATGTAGTCTACCTGTGTGCTCCTACCTCTGCTTTTATAAGTCACTCTATGCTCCTCTCTCTTCTGGAAGAAAGTATTTACAACAGCCATTTCCATCCTTTTTGCAAAATCTACCAGCATCTGTCCTTCTGAGTTCCTGTCCTGGATACCAAACCTACCCATCACTTCCTCGTCCCCTCTGTTGCCTGCACCAACATGTCCATTGAAGTCTTCCCCAATGACCAGTCTTTGACCTCTGGGGTATTCTGCATCACTTCACATAACTCACTCCAGAATTTCTCCTTCTCTTCTTGCTCACATCCTGCCTGTGGGGCATAAGCACTGACAACATTGAACATCACGCCTTCAATTTCTAATTTGAGACTCATCGCTCTGTCTGACACTCTTTTCACTTCTAGAACATTCTGACAAACTCCTCCTTCAAGATGACTCCTACTCCATTTCTCTTCCCATCCACACCATGAAAAAACAGCTTAAACCGTGCTCCTAAGCTTCTAGCCTTGCTCCCTTTTCACTTGGTCTCGTGAACACACAGTCTGTCCACCTTCCTCCTTTGCATCATGTCAGCCAGCTCTCTACCTTTTCCTGCCATAGTTCCAACATTCAAAGTCCCTACTTTCAGTCCGAGACTCATGCCTTTCCTCTTCTCTCTGTCTGCCTACGGACATGCCTCCCGCCTCTCCTTCTTCGACGTCTTCGACCAACAGTAGTCCAATTTCCACCAGCACCCTGTTGGTGCGGTCATTGTTAACCCGGGCCTTGACCGATCCAGTATAAATTTTTTTGTTGTGACTCGCATATTTTATTTGCCATTTGTTTTACGCCGGATGCCCTTCCTGACACAAACCTCTGCATTTATCCGGGCTTGGGACCTGCGTGAGGGAGAGGCACTGGCTTGTGCCCCTCCCTCACAGCTGCATTATGGTTTTGACTATAAAAATAGTCTGAAATAGTATGTAAATTGTCTGAAAATTATATAATAACATTTGCTCTTTTCACACAGTTAATTTATCACATGAAAAACAAACAAACAAACAAAAAACAATGTAAAGGTTTAAATTTAGTGGGAAAAAATGATTTCTCACTAAATGTAAATATTATCAAGTAGAAATTATAACAGTGTATTTCTTAAATTTTATTAACTTGAAAAGGTACTTTTTTCAGTGTGGTTGACTCTTGTGTACTACTTTCAGAATTTGATGAACCATGGAGAGTCATGAAATTCTTATGATCTGTTTGGGGGGTCTGTGTTTTTTAGGGACTAAGAATGTGGTGGCTCTTCTAACTCTGTTTCTCCCCAGCGCTGCAGGTTCTGTTGGAGGGGTGTGGCTGACCTACACGGGCTGATTTCAGCATGCACATCTGATCCCACTCCCTCATCTACTACACTACAAAGACAACTAGTGTGTTCACCTTGGTGTCAGAAGATTGCCTCGCATTGCGTCTCTGTTTCCTTCTGTTCTTACTGGCTCCTGGTTCCAGCTCTGTACTTGACCAGTTTCCCACACCTTAGTTTCCCAATGTTTAATGTTTATTGTGTTTGTCTTCATCACCAGTATTTATCGTGTTTGCTTCCTGGTTGAGTGCCTCCCCTTTGAGCAATAAATCAATCTGTGTTATATCACACTGTTTCCTGCATTTCTGGATTCGGCTGAAAATTCAGTCCGGCACAGAATCATCTGGCCACATGGACCCAGCAGAGGCCAAGCAGCTCAAACAAGGCATTTACCAGCCAAGGACTCCTAATGGGCCAGCACAACTCAACCCTGCACCGGGTTTTGGACAGCCTCCAACAATTGGCCAACAGCGTTGTTCAGCTTGGTGTAAGAATGGACCATCACTACCCAACTCACCACCCAGACCCCACACACTGATCATTCACTATCATCACCAGCCCTGCTCACCATGTGCTGAGAGCCGTCATCCACACGCCGTACACCATGGATCAAGCCAAGACCACGTATGTTATGAGCTTTGCTTACGGATCAATCCTCGTTCTTGGGCACTAGCAGTTGCCACCAATACCCCGGAATTATGCTCAAACTACAACCAATCTGTGCATAACGAATGTGTACTTTTTGATGGCCGACGGGTGCAAGCGTGCTTCATATACAAAACCACTGCATCACCAAAACCAACTGCAGAAAGAAAATGCCACTCATTTATTCACATCAGAAGCACTCTGGGATACCAGGGGCAGAGAGTCAAACCAGTGTTTACCTCAATGACGGGAGAAACTGCCTAAGGCAAAGTCCTGCAATGGTCGGGTACCCACGGGTACCCCTGTGGGTAACCTTAAAAAAATGCTCCTTTAGGGTTGAAAACAGTCATTACATCAATGAAAATGAACAGTCATGGGTGCAGGTGGATATTTATTTGATATGGGCGTGGGGAGGGTGATTTTGTGTGTGTTCTTGTGGACATGGCTATGGTTATATTAATCAAATACATTGAGATTCTCAGTGTTTTTGATCTGCTGTGTTGGTGGAGGGAGCATGCCACCAAACCCTTGCACTCATGGCAAGTAATGTTCTCGCCATCCCAGCAACAGCGCAGCAAGCAAGAGAGATTTTTTTCCCCCGCCAGGGTTTGTAATCCAGGAACCAAAATCACAGCTGAAGTAAGAGTAGGTAGATGAGATTTGTTTTATGCACAGCAATCTTTGAATTAAATAACTCTTCTCCCAATGACAGAATAAAAGATGGCAGTCTGTTTCAGTATCCACTCTGACAATGGGTCAGTCAGTGCAGCATTAAGCATTAATATTAGTTAAAAGAATGTTGAACAGACTCCTTCTGAAAATAAGTTTTCATATAATTTTCTGTGTTGCTGTCGTTTTTGTAAATTAAAACTTTGACAAAACAACATTAATATAATGAATAAAGAAAAAGAAGATCCCACGAAAGGAGTGATGGTGAGGTAGGCTACCCAACCCATTAACACAGCTGGCTGCACCCCGTCCCTCACTTCGTGGGATGGATATTCTTTTTCTTTATAAAAATACAGGAAGGACTCAAACACATTCAGAGAGATAGAGAGAGAGAGAGAGAGAGAGAGAGAGAGAGAGAGAGAGAGAGAGAGAGGGAGGAAAAGATCCCGGAAAGAGCGGGATTGTCACGTCACCCTGTCTCCTTGTGTTTCCGCAATGTCAAACTTTGCTCCTCCCACCTCTTCCCCAACTCCCTCCGACACCTTCTCACTGATCCGAGGGGTCCACCATGAGCCCATGCAGCTTGGCCGAATCAAACTGATGCCAGAGGAAAGACGATACCGACTGAATCAAGAGGGGCATTACCTCGCCCATTGTCCAATTCTGCCAGGATCGCCAGCAGGCAGGAGGGCGGAAGTGAGTCGAGCCTCCTCATCTCCCCGAAAGTGCATCCAGATCAAGGGTAACCTACACTTCGCACGACAGACACACCCAGTTAGTGTATTCATTGACTCAAGTGCGAATGACAATTTTATCAACACAGAGCTGGTTAGGCTCCTTCAGCTCCCGGTGTATGAGCTTGAAAATCATAAAAAGGTGGCAGCCATAGGCAGTCAGTTCATTGATCATGTTACACAAATGACAGAACCTGACAAGTTCCCCCTATCAGGCGATCATTATGAGTACGTAGAACTGTTTGTCATTTTAGCCCTGCTCACTTCCATAGTGTCAGGGTGGCTCTGGTTACAAGCCCATTATCCTTATATCGACTGGGCCACCCTCACCATCCGCAATTGGAATGATTACTGGCACCAACACTGTCTGCTGGCCACTGTTCCTAACCAAGTTTCCCAAACCACTGTCCCACTGGAGAAAATAGACTTGACTAATGTCCCCAGCAAATATCATGATTTTAAAGAGCTTTTTAGTCAGGAGCGAGCCCTTTTGCTGCCACCGCACTGCCCATGGAACTGCTCAATAGATTTGCTTCCTGGATCCGCACTCCCCACAAAAAGATGATATAAGCTATCGAAACCAGAAAAAGAGGCTATGGAACAATACATCACTGACTTACTGGTGGCAGGCTTTATCCATCCCTCATCATCTCCGGTAGGCATGGGGTTCTTCTTTGTTGAAAAAAAGGACAAGACTTTAAGACCCTGCATCGGCTATACAGGACTTAACAGCATCACCGTTAAAAACAGAGAAGTGTGAATTTCATATCTCCACAGTATCTTTTCTAGGGTATATCGTGGAGAAAGGGCAGATAAAACCGGATCCAGAGAAAGTGAAAGTGGTGGCAGAGTGCCCAGTTCTAGAAACATGCAAAGGTTTCTGGGGTTTGCGAACTTCTACAGAAGGTTCATCCAGGACTATAGCCACCTCGTAGGCCTCCTTACACAGCTAACATTTGTTAAGATACCCTTCACATGGTCCCCTAGTGCAAAAACAGTGTTCTACAGGTTGAAACCCAATTCACAGAAGCACCCTTTCTGATCCACCCAGATGCCACACTGCAGTTCGTGGTGGAGGTGGATGCCTCGGATTCGGGAGTGGGGGCTCTCCTCTCCCAGCGTTCCCTGGTGGACCAAAAATTACACCTGTGTGCATTCTTATCCCATTAGGATTCTCCCTGTTTGACAAAAGTGTAGCTTCCCTCTGCCTTCATTTGGGCGGACAGTTCCTGACTGTTGTTTGTGCTTATGCACCAAATGACAGTTGAGAGTACCCACCCTTCATGGAGTCTTTAGGGGAGCATTGGAGAACACTCCCTGGAAGACTCACTCATTGTCCTGGGAGACAACAACGCCCATGTGGGCAATGGTAGTGTGATCTGGAAAGGTGTGATCAGCAGGTATGGACTGTTCAGTTTGAAACCGAAGAGTGTTTCATTGTTGGACTTCTGTGCTTGTCATGGTTTGTCCATCACGAAGACCATGTTCAAACATAAGGGTGTCCATAAGTTCATTTGGCTGCAGAACACCACAGGCTGCAGTTCCATGATAACTTTGTAGACATGTCACTGGAATTGCTGTCACATGTTTTGGACACCAGGTGTGAAGAGAGGAGCTGATCTGTCAACCAATCAACACCCAGTGGTGAGCTGGCTCCAATGGCAGGAGAGGCCGCAAACCAGACCTGGCTGGCCCAAGTGTGTAGTTATGGTCTCCTGGCAACTTTGGCAGAATCTCCTATCAAAGAGGCCTTTAACTCCAACCTCCAGTAAAGCTACAACCACATCTCGAAGGACGCAAGTGACATGGAATCCAAATGAGCAATGTTTTGTGCCTCCATTGTTGATGCTGCAGCCCATAGCTGTAGCCAAAAGATCATTGGTGCCTGTTGAGGTAGTAACCCTCAAACCCAGTGGTAGACACCTGTTCTGAATGAAGCCGTCCAGCTAAAAAAGGAGGCCTATCAGGTCTTATTGACCTGTGGGACTCCTGAGGCAGCAGACAGGTAGTAGCAGACCAAACGAGCTGCAGCCTGATCAGTCAGTGATGCTAAATCATGGGCATGGGAAGAGTTCAGAGAGGGCCTGGACAGCGAGTATCGGTTGGCCTGGAAAAGGTTCTTGACTACCATCTGACACCTCAGGAGGGGGAAGTAATTCTCTACAAATATTGTTTACAAGCCCTGTGATGGCCTGGCAAGCTGACTAAGGTGTACAGTACATTGCCATCGCCTGGAGTCAGCTGGGATGGGTGCCAGCCTCCATGTGTCCTTAATTAAGATTTAACGGTTACAGAAAATGAATGGTGAATGTATTGTTTATAATGGAAGTGGGAGCTGCTCACCTTGACTGAATTTATCATCAGGAGATAGAAGGAATATTTCAAGGACCTCTTCAAGTCCATCAACACACCCTCTGTGGGGGAGGAAGACCTTTTAGAAAAGGCTTTTGACCATGTCCCTCGGGCCGTCTTGTGGGGCATGCTTCGGGAGAATGGTGTATCAAACTTGTTGCTATAGGCCATTCAGTCTCTGTATAACCAGAGTCAGAGCTTTGTCAGCATTGGTAACATAAGGTTGAATTTGCTTCCAGTGAGGGTTGGATTTCGCCAAGGCTTTCTTTTGTCGCCGATTCTGTTCATAACTTGTGTGGACAGAATGTCTAGGTGCAGCCGCAGAATTGAGGGATTCTAGGTTTGGTGGCCATCAGATCTTGTCTTTGCTCTGTGTAGATGATGTTGTCCTTTTGGCTTCATCAATCCAGGACTATGTCTCTTGGCTGGTCTGGGAATGCCTCGGTGTCCCCCCGGAAGAGCTGAAGGAAATGGTTCAGGAAAGGAATGTCTGGACCTCATTGTTTATGCTGCTGTCCCTGCAACCCGACCACAGATTAAGCGAAAGAAGAAGAAGAGGAGGAGAAAGATGATGATGATGATGATGATGATGATGATGATGATGATGATGATGATGATGATGATGATGAAAATTGAGCATGTGTTAAAGACATCTGCATGTTCTTATTTGTGATCCAGTATAACAACTGGAAAAAAAATGCTTTGGATATACAGTTACTATTCGAGTTACGACCTGGATCGGTTTCCTACCAACCAGTCATAAGTTGGATTGGTTGTAAGTCGGAAATTTCACACAATGAAACCAAAACCACCCAGCACTTACTATGAATTCATGCGAAGCATATTCTTCACCTGCATGTTCTTTCAACATGCAAAATCCTCTTGGTGGCCATGGTAACTTTGTACAGTAAATGAATGTAAACTTGTACTGTAAAAGAGACTGTAGTGGTACAATGCTGTGAGTGTGAGATGCTGGGACCCTGTGCTGCCACAACTGTCTTATAACTATAACTAGCACTGCCAGATATTTACAGAAAACTCATAATAGGCATCTGCTAGACGTGGTCGTAAGTATGGGTGGTCATAACTCATGTACGTCATAACTTGGATAGGGAGTGTACTGTATTTTATTTGATTGAAAACAACAAACAAAGGAATAAATATAAAAAGTTACCATGGTCTCAGAAACAGGCTCTAAATGTACTGATCTACTTCATCTCCCTCTTTAGCTGTTTCAACTGAAATCATTTATGGAGAAAAGAATACCTTTAAGGATGAAGATAAAATGGGTAGCTAATTTTGCACTTCTTTGTCTTCTAGAGGTGAAGGAAATTAAAAAAAAAAATAATAATAATAATAAACAAAATTAATTAACAATAGCTAAAAACAATAAATAATAAAGTACTTTAAATAGTTGTGCTGCTCATCTGCGTTAAGTGTACCCGTAGACTGTGGTTGAGATTTCGCATCTGAACACAATCCACCCTGACGCCTAAATAATTTTGCTTTCTGAATAACATACTTCATGGAATCGTAAATTCTCCGGTTTCTTATAAAGAGTAAAAGGGCAGGCCTGGGTGGGCCAGCTGCAAAATTCCTGAACAATTCCTGTTGGACTTGTCTGTCTGCAACTGATGCTACCATTTTAAGACTACTGTTTAAAAAAGTTGATATGAGCTGAAAAATCCTAAAAATTAAGAAAGAACACAAAACGTGGATTAAATTGAGCAGCACTGCTTTGTTTAAGGAGAACTCAGAGAAACCTTTAGTGGCTTTGTCTTTGAGGAATTTAAAAAGGTGGAGAAGCGTGGGCAGGCAGGTTGGACTGGTTAGAGAAAAGTGTCCAGTGTGATGTGTGATAGGAAGGTATCGGCAAGAATGAAAAGAAAAGTGTACAAGACGGTGGTGAGGCCAGCAATGTTGTATGGTTTAGAAACAGTGGCAATGGGGAAAAGACAGGAGGTAGAGCTGAAGGTAGCAAAGATGAAAATGTTGAGGTTCTCTATTGGAAGTGACGAGGATGGATAGGATCAGGAATGAGTACATCAGAGGGACAGCACATGTAAGAGGTTTTAGAGACAAAGTCAGAGAGGCTAGATTCAGATGGTTTGGACAAGTACAGAGGAGGGATAATGGTAGTAGGATGCTGAGGTCGGAACTACCTGGCAGAAGGCCTCGAGGAAGACCAACGAGAAGATTTATGGATGTGGTGAAGGAGGACATGAAGGTAGTTGGAGTAAGAGTAGAAGATGCAGAGGATAGGTTGAGATAGAGGCTAATGATTCACTGTGGTGACTCTTGAAGGGAACCTACTTCATCTCTTTTT
The DNA here is from genome assembly GCA_024760905.1 of Plotosus lineatus. Lineage (NCBI taxonomy): Eukaryota > Metazoa > Chordata > Actinopteri > Siluriformes > Plotosidae > Plotosus > Plotosus lineatus. The sequence goes on from CM045744.1 coordinate 14,552,089, forward strand.
TCCATTGCTCTGGATTGTTGAGCCTATGTACTTAAAATCCTCCACCTTTATCTCTGCTGTTCCTCTTGGGTCCATCTCATTCAAACACATGCGTTCTGTCTCAATGAGGCTAACCTCCATTCCTCTTTCCAGGGCATACCTCCACCTCTCTAGATTTTCCTGCACTTGTTCTTTGGTTTTTCTACAGATCACCATGCCATCCGCAAAAATCATAACCCATGCGAATTATTGTCTAGCTCCGTCTGTCAGCCTGGCCATCACTATAGCAAACAAGACAAGACTCAGATCTGACCCTTGATGCAATCCTACCTCCACCTTGAACTCATCTGTCACACCGACAGCACACCTCACCACTGTCTTACATCTCTCATATATGCCCTGCACCACTCTAACATACCTTTCATCAACTGCAGACTTTGTCATGCTATACCAGCGTTCCTCTCTCAGCAACATGTCATCTGCTTTCTCCAGACCCACAAAGGCACAATGCAGCTCCCTCTGACCTTTGCTGTACTTCTCTTTTAACATCCTCAAAGCAAACACTTCATCTGTGGTGCTCTTTCTTGGCATGAAACTAAACTGTTGTTCACAAATGCTGACCTCTGCCCTTAGTCTAGCTTCCACTATTCTTTCCCATAACTTAATCGAATGGCTCATCAACTTTATCCCTCTGTAGTTGGCACAACTCTGCACGTCTCCCTTGTTCTTAGAAATGGGAACTATCACACGTCTCCATTTCTCCAGTATCTGCGCACTCTTATTGGATGACCTTATTGGATGTTTTTGTCAGAAAATCTACTGCTACCTCTCCTAGACACTTCCATAACTCCACCGGTATGTATTCAGGACCAACTCCCTTTCTACTCTTCATCCTCTTCAATGCCCTCCTCACTTCTCCCTTACTAAACTTTATTACTTCCTGGTCCTCAACGGTCACCTCTTCTACTCTTTTTCTCTCTCATTTTCCTCATTCATCAGCTCTTCAAAGTATTCTTTCCATCTTCCCAGCACCATTCTTTTCAGTCAAGACTTTTCCCTCTAATCATTCTTATTTGCTGCATGTCCTTCCCATCTCTATTTTTCTGCTGTGCCAACCTGAAAATCATTTTCTCCGTCTTTACTTTCCAACCTAGTATACAAGTCATCATACGCCCTTTGTTTGACCTTTGACACCGCTATCTTCGTTTTACGCTGTGTCTCCTTGTACGCCTGTTTACTTTCGTCAGTCCTCTCAATGTCCCACTTCTTCTTAGCTAACCTCTTCCTTTGTACACACTCCTGCACTTCCTCATTCCGCCACCAAGACTCCTGATCTACTTTCCTTCCAGAGGACACGCCAAGTACTCCCTGATCACATAAGCTGTAGTTCAGCAGTCGGGAACCTTTTTGACTAAGAAAGTAAAAAATAAACAAATATTTTAAAATCTAATCCTGTGAGAGCCATATATATATATATATATATATATATATATATATATATATATATATATATCATCATCATCATCATCATCTTCTGCTTAGTCCAGGGTCAGGTCGCAGGGGCAGCAACCTAAGCAAAGAAGTCCAGACATTCCTCTCCCGAGCCACTTCCTCCAACTCTCTCGGGGGGACACCGAGACGGTCCCAGACAAGCCGAGAGACATAGTCCCTCCAGTGTGTTCTAGGTCGACCCCGGAGTCTCTTCCCGGTTGGACATGCCCTAAACACCACACCAGGGAGGCATCCGGGGGACATTCTGACCAGATGCCCGAGCCACCTCAACTGGCCCCTCTCAATGCGGAGGAAGCTCATTTCAGCTGCTTTATTTCCGTGATTTTGTTCTTTCGGTCATTACCCAAAACTCGTGACCATAGGTGAGGGTTGGAACGTAGATCGACTGGTAAATTGAGAGCTTTGCCTTGCGGCTCAGCTCCTTCTTCACCACGACGGACTGGTACAGGCACTGCTTAACAGCAGAGGCTGCAGCGATCCGTCTGTCCATCTCTCGCTCTATCCTTCCCTCAGTCGTAAACAAGACCCCAAGATACTTAAACTCCTCCACTTGGGGCAGGACCTCATTCTCGACCCGGAGGGTGCATTCCACCATTGTCCAACAGAGAACCAGGGCCTCAGACTTGGAGGTACTGATCTTCATCCCGGCTGCTTCGCACTCGGCTGCGAATCACTCCAATGAGAGCTGGAGGTCCCGACTTGATGAAGCCAAAAGGACAACATCATCCGCAAAAAGCAGAGACGAGATCCGATAGCCACCAAACCAGAACCCCTCATCGCCTCGGCTGCGCATAGAAATTCTGTCCATAAAAATTATGAACAGAATCGGTGACAAAGGACAGCCTTGGCGGACTCCAACTCCCACCGGAAACGAATTCGACCTGTTGTTACCAATACGGACCAAACTCTGGCTCCGGTGATACAGCGACCGAATAGCTCGTAGCAACGGGTCCGGAACGCCATACTCTCGGAGCATGCCCCACAAGATCGTTCGAGGGACATGGTCGGAAAGCCTTCTCCAAATCCACAAAGCACATGTGGACAGATTGGGCAAATTCTCCCATGCCCCCTCCAGAATCCTGTGGCGCGTATAGAGATGGTCACGAGTGCTACGGCCAGGACGAAAACCACATTGCTCCTCCTGAATCCAAGGTTCGACTATCGGTTGGATCCTCCCCTCTAGTACCTCTGCATAGACTTTTCCAGGAAGGCTGAGGAGTGTAATTCCCCGATAATTGGAACACACCCTCCGGTCCCCCTTCTTAAAAATTGGGACCACCACCCCAGTTTGCCAATCCAGAGGTACAGCCCCTGATGACCACGCGATGTTGCAGAGACGTGTCAACCAAGACAGTCCTACAACATCCAGAGCCCTGAGATATTCCGGGCGGATCTCGTCCAACCCCGGAGCTCGACCACTGAGGAGCTTTTTGACAACCTCAGTTACCTCCACTCCAGTGATGGGCGGACCCCCACCCGAACCCCCAGGGTCTTCCTCTTCCACGGACGGCATGTTGGTGGGATTGAGGAGGTCCTCAAAGTATTCTCTCCACCTCTTGACGACATCCCCAGTCAAGGTAAGCAGTTCTTCACCTCCACTGTAAACAGTGTTTGTGAAGAACTGCTTCCCCCTCCTAAGGCGTCGGATGGTGGTCCAGAACCTTTTTGAGGCCAACCGATAATCACTCTCCAGGCCCTCACTGAACTCCTCCCACGCCCGAGATTTTGCATCTGCCACAGCCTCGGCTGCAACACATTTGATCTGCCGGTACCTGTTTGCTGCCTCGGGAGTCCCACAGGCTAATAAAACCCGATAGGCCTCCTTCTTCAGCAGGACAGCCCCCTTCACCGCAGGTGTCCACCACCGGGTTTGGGGATTACCGCCACGACAAGCACCGACGACCTTACGGCCACAGCTATGGGCTGCTGCCTCAGCAATGGAGGCACGAAACATGGCCCATTCGGATTCCATGTCCCCCGCCTCCTCCAGGACGTGGTTGTAACTCTGCGGAGGTGGGAGTTAAAGGCCTCTCAAACAGGTGACTCCGCCAAACGTTCCCAGCAGACCCTGATTACACGCTTGGGCCTGCCAGATCTGAAAGGCAATCTCCCCCACCACCGAAGCCAACTCACCACCAGGGAGTGATCGGTAGACAGCTCAGCTCCTCTCTTCACTGGAGTGTCCAGAACATATGGTTGCAAGTCCAATGACACGACTACAAAGTCAATCATCGAATTGCGACCTAGGGTGTCCTGGTGCCAAGTGTATTTATGGGCACACTTATGTTCAAACATGGTGTTCGTGATAGACAAACTGTGACGAGCACAGAAGTCCAACAACGAAACACCATTTGAATTCAGACTGGAGAGGCCGTACCTACCGATCACACCCTTCCAGGTCACACTATCGTTGCCCACATGGGCGTTGAAGTCTCCCAAGACAACGGGTGAGTCTCCCGAGGGAGTGTTCTCCAACATCCCCCCAAAAGACTCCAAAAAGGGTGGGTACTCTGAACTGTCATTTGGTGCATAAGCACAAATAACAGTCAGGACCTGTCCCCCTGCCCGAAGACGGAGGGAAATTACCCTTTCGTCAACCGGGGTGAACCCCAACATTTGGGCACCGAGACAGAGGGCAACAAGAATACCCACACCGGCTCGCCACCTCTCCCCATGAGCAACTCCAGAATAGAAGAAGGTCCAGCCTCTCTCGAGATGGATGGTTCTAGAGCCCAAGCTATGCTTTCAGGTGAGCCTGACTATATCTAGTCGGTATCTCTCCACCTCACGCACCAAATCAGGCTCCTTCCCCGCCAGAGAGGTGACATTCCATGTCCCGAGGGTCAGAGTAAGTAGCCGCGGATCGGTCCGACAGAACCCATGCCTTCGGCTGCCACCCAACTCACATCGCACCCAACCCCTAAAACTCCTCCCACGGGTGGTGGGTCCATGGGAGGGCAGACCATCTGAAAGTTTAGGTTTCCATCTGTTAAACATGACCGCAGGTTGTTCTTGATATTTTTCACACGTGAGAAGGATTGCTCGCGTGCAGATTTGGACCCAAACATGGTCAATATGGCACGCCTCACACGCTGCAATATTTGAAATGTGACAGAAAGTGTGTTCCAAGTTTTGGCAATCAGCTGGTCTGTGGAGTGAAGCTTATCCATTCTGTCAATTTGTGTTTTGCTTGCCAGCTCTGCTTGGCTTCATGCAAATGAGAGGATCAAAAATGAGGGAAATTTACCTCTTAACCCAAAAACAACTCACGCAGGCTGTTGCATATAATCCAATAAAATTAGTGTTTCAAGGTATCGGACCCGCCCACACACTGGAGTACAGAAAAGATGGTCTCTCTGCTGCGTGCAACAGCAACAAGTGGCGTTGAAAATAGATCTATAGATTAAAATGTGTGAAATTTATTTATTTGTTTTTGTTTTATTTGATGGCTTTTTTTTTATTTTAATTTAAAGGATAGTGAAATTATGTATTAGTTATTCTGTTAATAAAGTCAAATGATTTATCTGAGTGGCAGTGGTGGTCTAGTGGTATAGAGCGCTGGATCACTGATCCAAAGGTTGGGGGTTTCGAGTCCCACTCTCCACAAGGTTGTCACTGTCCCCCCCAGTGCAGCTAACTGGGTTATCAAAGGCCGGCCATGTCTCTCACTGTCTGTGGTGTGAGGCATGTAAAAGAACCATTGCTGACTGTCGTAAAGAGTAGGCTGTAAAGCCGTTGGCGTGTTCCCGCCCTGCGATGGCCTGGCGAGTTGTCCAGGGTGTACTCTGCCCTCGCCCGAAGTTGGCTGGGATGGGCGCCAGCCTCCCCGCGACCCAAATTAGGATTAAGCGGTTACAGAAAATGAACTGAACTGATTTATCTGAGAGCCAGATGCAGTCATCAAAAGAGCCACATCTGGCTCGTGAGCCATTGGTTCCCGACCCCTGCTGTAGTTGTCTAGTCATCTGGAAACACTTCCTGGCCACCGAAAGCCTGTTTCAACTTTTCCTTGAAGACAACACGATACTCTTCCTTTATCAGCTTCCACCACTTTGTCTTCTGCTCTGTCTTTGCCTTCTTCACCCTTCCGCACCATCAGTGTCATCCAGCACACCACCATCCTATGCTATTTGGCAACACTCTCACCCACTACTACTTAGCAGTCACTGACTTCATTCAAATTGCTCCGCCTACACAAGATGTAGTCCACCTGTGTGCTCATACCTTTGCTTTTATAAGTCACGCTATGCTCCTGTCTCTTCTGGACGAAAGTATTCGCCACAACCATTTCCATCCTTTTTGCAAAATCTATCAACATCTGTCCTTCCGTGTTCCTGTCCTGGATACCAAACCTGCCCATTACTCCCTTGTTCCCTATGTTGCCTGCACCATCATATCCTTTGAAGTCTGCACCAATGACCACTCTTTCACCTCTGGGGTATTCTGCATCACTTCATCTAACTCACTCCAGAATCTCTCCTTCTCTTCTAGCTCACATCCTGCCTGTGGGGCATAAGCACTAACAACATTGTACCATCACGCCTTCAATTTCTAACTTGAGACTCATCACTCTGTCTGACATTCTTTTCACTTCTAGAACATTCCTGACAAACTCAACCTTCAAGATGGCTCCTACACCATTTCTCTTCCCATCCACACCATGATAAAACAGCTTAAACCCTGTTCCTAAGCTTCTAGCCTTACTATCTTTCCACCTGGTCTCCTGAACACAGTCTGTCCACCTTCCCCCTTTGCATCATGTCAGCCAGCTCTCTACCTTTTTCTGTCATAGTTCAAACATTCAAAGTCCCTACTCTCAGTCCTAGACTCATGCCTCTCCTCCTCCTCTCTCTCTCTCTGCCATTGGACATGCCTCTTGCCACTCCTTTGACCAACAGTCGCCCAGTTTCCACCAGCAACCTGTTGGTTAACAGCACTGATGGTGGTCGTTGTTATCCCGGGCCTCAACCGATCCGGTATGAAATTTGTTTTTATGATTCGCATATGAAATTTTGGCACAAGTTTCACGTCGGATGCCCTTCCCTGACCAAACCCTTTGCATTTATCCGGGCTTGGGACTGGCGTGAGGAGAAACACTGACTGCATCCGGACAATGCGTCAACTTTACATTTTATCCAGCGGGTGGCGGCACGGAGCAATCATGACTCTGCTGTCGGATATCATGAAGAAGAAGAGAGTACGAAAGGAGGCCGACGACGGTTCCTCCCTCTCTTCACAGCGTGCTTCCTCACAATGAAGACGGTGGTGGTTCTGTCTTCTCAGTTTTCCACCAACACATCATGTAAGTTGAATCGACTATCTTCATTGTTCTTATTCTAGTGTCTGGTTTTGTTTTTTAGCCTCTTTGTTTATTCAGGTGTTGTTTAATGAGCGGGCGTTTTGTTTAACGTTAGTTTCATCTTTTAATATCTTTTTTTTTCTCTTTGGTTTGTACTCAGGGTTAGAATGCATAGAATCTGAAAACTACTTCCTGAATTTTTTAAGAAAGTAAATGGTTGTGAACTAAATGAGTTTCCTTTTCTCTTTCAGCCTCACATGGCATGCCGAACTGGAGTAGCACGTGATCCTGCTTTCTGCACTGTGATTTGGTTCTTGAACATGAAGGGTTCTCACCGAACCTGGTCTCCTATTTGAGTTTTTCGGTACAAACGAATTTTTATTCGTTTGGTTTCTACACTGAACCGCTGATGACTTGTTTTAATTTTTCTGACACCTCGTATGAGTACTGCCCAGCAGTGCCTGATTTAAATTTCATTCTGAGGTTCATTTAATTATGCTAATTATTATGTGTAAAAATCCTTTTATGGTAATTATTTATGTATTGATTATAAGCAGGTGAAGTCACAGGAGTGTGAGCCTTCTCTTCCATCCCGATGTGGTGGCGTTAAAGCAGGATTAGGTTTGTTTCTTTTTATAAAACTCTTTCAGCTTTAAAATGCCCTCCCTACACACACACATCAGGTTGGCTGTTTGCAATGATGAGAAACTGTTAATCTGGCCCTTTTTATGAGAGGGATCTGATGATAAACTCTCTCCCTGAGTCTTTAACAGCCGATTCTTTCTCTTTCATACCACTGTTGTTCCTACTTCTCTTAATTTTATTCATGTTCCTTGTCATCACAGCTTTGTTGTATTTGGCTGAAGCCTTCGGACAGAATCCAGGGTGGGTTGCCTTCAATATATTTTTGGTATTTAATTCATTTTTGCTTTTGAGTGTCTTCAAGCTGCTGATGACTCTCTTGTATTTTCTGACACCTTCTATGAGCTGCTCTGCAGTTTTGATTACAAGTTTTAACCTGAGGCTTGATTTTTGTATATGTACTTTTAATTACACTTTTCTTTGACCCCAGGTTAACAAGTGTTTGTTTCTGTAGATTGGTCTCCAAATGCTGGAAGTCCATGATGTTGGAGGAGGGAAAAAACTTATCATTTGTATTGCTTTTCAAATGATTTTTGATGTTTATAAGCTGGTGCTTTTTGATCTCTTGTGGAAATAAAATAATTTTGCTGCAAAACTAAATTGGTGTTCTTTTAATGTGTTCTTATGGGGTCATTGTGGTAAGGGCTCATGTTATGTACTACTTTAATTTTAATTGGTATGGAGAATGTGTGCTCTTGAAGCATGAATAAAGTCGTCTGAAGCTGGATATCCAGTGTGTCCCCTGGGTAGGGTCTTCTAAGTGTACCTCTGTCAACCCCAATCACACCTGAGCCGACTGGTTAGTCACTCGTGAGAATGAGTCTCATCCCTTTACAGGTTAACTGCCCCCTCCTTCCCGTGCAGTTAACCTGGTTATCAAACGCCAGTCATGTCTCATGGTCTATGGTGGGAGGTTGACATCAAAGAACTGTTGAGCTTTTGGGCAAGAGGAGCTGTGTAACTGTCAGTGTGCCTTGCATTGGCCTGGTGACCTGCCATGTGTGCTCTGCCCTCGACCAAAGTCAGCTGAGATGTGCACCAGCCTCCCTGTGACCATAATTAGGATTAAGTTGTTTAGAAAATCAATGACAATCTTTCTCACGCTTACTTCTATGGTATAACTGTGCACACAATTTCCTCTGTAATCATTAAAGTACAGTATTCTGATTCTGAATAGTCATGTACAAATAATTTGTGAGCACTTATGCAGATATGGGCAATATCGGGGTGAGAATAAATTAGCATGAATATAGAGAGGAGCAATATACAGACATTCCATATTAATATATAGAAAAGCAAAGGGGTGTGTGTGTGTTTGCCTCCGTCCGTCTCAGAGGACAATGGGTTGCACTGATGAAGTGGAACTGGAGCAGCATCTGCAATGGCTAAGGGGCCCAGTCCTGGAATGTCAGTCCCTGCTGCAGTATCTGCAGATGAATTCTGTACTGGCCACTGAACTTGATGCCTTGCTCCTCAATCTCCTCTGCCTCTGTCTTTCGTGTCTTTCCTCCTGAGCTCTTTTGATGCCCTCACTGACAGTTCTTCTCCATGTTGGGCGATCCTGTGATGTAGACTCCCACGACCCAGTGTCCATGCCTGTTAACTTGGTCTATTTTACATCAGAGTACCGCAGCCAACTGGGCAAGTACCTTCCCCTAGTTGTCCATACAGCAGGTCTTTTCGGAGATGACTTTTTGTCCCTACGCCTAACGTCCTAACCAGCGCAGGCACCGCTGGCTCAGCATGACAAAGATTGAGAGGGACTTGGCTTTACTGAGGACGTCACGGTGATCTTGTCTTTCCATGTGAAGCCTAGTATCCAACGTTGGCACCTCATGTGGTACACGTTCAGCTTTGCCTCTTGTCTCGCGTAAATTGACCTTGTTTAGCTGCCATAGAGGAGAGTGATGAGAAAACATGTCTGATACACTTTCAACTTCGTGTTAATGGTCAGGTTTTTTTTTCTCTCTCAGACTCGTAGTGAGTTTGGACATCACTCATGTGGCTTTCCAGATATGGGCACCGATCTCTGCGTCCAGAGACAGGTTGTCTGAGATAATAGAGCCCAAGTATCAGAAGTTGTTAACATTAGCCAACTGTGAGCCATTGATAGAGATTGATGGTGGAATTGGATGTATGCGCCATGATCTCGGTCTTTTTTATGCTGATTGTGAGAGCAAACTCTGCAAGCGTGAGAGAAGCGGTCCATAAGACGTTGTTGACCATCTTGAGTATGACTTCCCAACTAACACGGTTACGTTGTAATAACGTTGCTACAATGTTGCAATGAACCGTTGTGGACATCTAACTTTGTAGACTCCCCAAACTGTTGCTACAATGTTGCGAGCGACGGTTGTGATGAACGTGGCAGAAACGTTGCTGCAACGTTGCAAATGTCGCAGAAACATTGCAAGCGATGTGATGTGGCAGAAACGTGCTGCAACGTTGCAGGTGATGTCATCAAGAACTTTGCTCAAATGTTGTGAAGGATGCAGCGAAAACTTGTAGGAGTAACATTAATAAATATTTTATTAACCCAGAACATACACTCGAAGCATCTGGGGATGGGTAGCCCCAGCCTATCCCCCGTACAAAATTTACAGTCTGTCTGTCTGTCTTCCTTTCGGCTTATGAACATCATCCAATGTCTGCTCATCAGTGAACTCCACCACGAAAAACCCGTGTTCACCAGACATCTATTAACAATCAGGAAAACATAAATAAATACCTGCATAGTCTTTGACATGTTCACAAATATACAGTATACATCTTTTTTAGTACTGTATATTTGAGACACGCATGTATGATATGAATACTGAAGCATAAAAATATACCATATTTAAGTAATGGTAATCATGCAATACTACACACACACACTATATATATATATATATATATATATATATATATATATACTAATCCTAAAAAAAATTTGCATATTGTGATAAAGTTCATCATTTTCTGTAATGTACGGATAAAAATTAAACTTTCATATATTTTAGATTCATTACACACAACTGAAGTAGTTCAAGCCTTTTATTGTTTTAATATTGATCATTTTGGCAAAAAAGTAAAGAAAAACCAAAAATTCCTATCTCAAAAAATTAGCATATTTCATCCGACCAATAAAAAAAAGTGCTTTTAATACAAAAAAAGTCAACCTTCAAATAATTATGTTCAGTTATGCACTCAATACTTGGTTGGGAATCCTTTTGCAGAAATGACTGCTTCAATGCGGCGTGGCCTGGAGGCAATCAGCCTGTGGCACTGCTGAGGTGTTACGGAGGCCCAGGATGCTTCGATAGCGGCCTTAAGCTCATCCACAGTGTTGGGTCTGGTGTCTCTCAACTTTCTCTTGACAATACCCCACAGATTCTCTATGGGGTTCAGGTCAGGAGAGTTGGCAGGCCAATTGAGCACAGTAATACCATGGTCAGTAAACCAGTGGTTTTGGCACTGTGAGCAGGTGCCAGGTCGTGCTGAAAAATGAACATCTTCATCTCCATAAAGCTTTTCAGCAGATGGAAGCATGGAGTGCTCCAAAATCTCCTGATAGCTAGCTGCATTGACCCTGCCCTTGATAAAACACAGTGGACCAACACCAGCAGCTGACATGGCACCCCAGACCATCACTGACTGTGGCTACTTGACACTGGACTTCAGGCATTTTGGCATTTCCTTCTCCCCAGTCTTCCTCCAGACTCTGGCACCTTGAATTCCGAATGACATGCAAAATTTGCTTTCATCCGAAAAAAGTACTTTGGACCACTGAGCAACAGTCCAGTGCTGCCTCTCTGTAGCCCAGGTCAGGCGCTTCTGCCGCTGTTTCTGGTTCAAAAGTGGCTTGACCTGGGGAATGCGGTACCTTCCACAGGTCCCCCAAGATCTGGAATCGGCCCTTCTCCACAATCTTCCTCAGGGTCCGGTCACCTCGTCTGGTTGTGCAGCGGTTTCTGCCACACTTTTTCCTTCCCACAGACGTCCCACTGAGGTGGCTTGATACTGCACTCTGGGAACAGCCTATTCGCTCAGAGATTTCTTTCTGTGTCTTACCCTCTTGCTTGAGGGCGTCAATGATGTCCTTCTGGACAGCAGTCAGGTCAGCAGCCTAACCCATGATTGCGGTTTTGAGTAATGAACCAGGCTGGGAGTTTTTAAAAGCCTCAGGAATCTTTTGCAGGTGTTTAGAGTGAATTGGTTGATTCAGATGATTAGGTTAATAGCTCGTTTAGACTACCTGAACATGATATGCTAATTTTTTGAGATAGGAATTTTGGGTTTTCATGAGCTGTATGCCAAAATCATAAGTATTACAACAATAAAACACCTGAAATATTTCAGTTGGTGTACAATGAATCTAAAATATATGAAAGTTTCATTTTTATCAGTACGTTACAGAAAATAATGAACTTCATCACAATATGCTAATTTTTTGAGAAGGACTAGTATACTAGTATATATATATATATATGGTTTTTAACTAAATAATGCAGTACTTACAAAAATTCTTATAGATCATGCTCGTGCAACACTGTCAGGAATGTGACACTACCCTTCCTATCATGTTGGATCAACACAGCTCTCTGTCTTAAATCAGCAGCTGGGCAAACTTTCATGCATGCATTTCTTTCATGCACTTTGTATGCGCCGATAAGTCTTGAGTCACATGGCAAGTCAAACAGAGTTTCAACTCTCTCATAAACATGACAGAGGTAGAGGTCATCACAACTGGAACTTTTCCGGTAGTATATGTTCTCAATCTCACAGCAACTTGGGCCATCCAGGATAAAAGCATTGTTTGGTCTTACACTAGAAACTGGAGTTGTTGTCAAAGTTTGATTTTCAGACGAATTCTCCATCTCCCCAAGTCTTTTGACAATTTGCACAAGAAAATTTGGTCCAGAATGTACCAAACGTTTCAGTTTCTGCATGTAGCTTTCAAATGGGAATGCTAAACATTCATCGAGAGTACCATGTGCTGCTGCTTCTCGAGGCAGGTGAAGAAGTGAATGTATATTGTACACTAGGAATTCTTTCCCTTACACTACTCTACTTTGATCAACAAAATAATTCAAAAGTTATTAGGCATACTCATTATGCTCTTGTGCTGTTTGTAGGCAAATGAGCAATGAAATTGCAACACTTAGGCACATGAAATGCTGATACAAGTCTTGTTTGAGAATATTATTCAACACAATCTTCCCAGTATACAGCAAAAACTGTCTATATTCAGTGGCCTTCCAACGGTCTATTTCTGCCAAACTGCGGGGCTTGTGGGCAAAGCAGTTAGTAAGTATATGTTGTTTTAGATCAATCAGTTTTTGGCTGATCTGTTGAACATGGTTCTCTGAAAGCTTGATGTTTCAGCTTCCTCTAATCCATACCAGAATTAGCCTCTTCACTGAACCAAGACAAACTTGGTGCATATAATCTATTGGAAAAGCCTTGATCATGTCTATTGGTGTCTGGCAAAACACAGAGACCCCAGTGTGGTGGTTTTCATGCGTTTGTCTTCTAAAACTTTCATTTGTGACTTAGTTCTTTAACACTTGTGACTCCAGGTCTTTAACAAATTGGTATATAACTCTACCAAACCAATCTCCACGCTGAGTACATTTGTCACACCCATTATAACCTGAGTACTGCTTCACTTGTTTCACCATAGCCCTTGCTGGGGCATCACAAACAATACATTTTACACAGACTCTAACTGGATCACTGGGTAGTCCTGTGAGCAAGACATTATTCAAATATTGCACCGTTTCTGCCAAAAAAAATCCAAGTCTGTAGGTTTGGATGTTCCAAGGGTCGATGCAAATGGAAATACTTTTACTGGTTTTAAATTAACTATTGAACACAGGTCTGGCCACAAAGACTGTCCAGAACTCTTGAAGAGTGGAAGACCATCAACATTAAATGACAACTCCAATGTATCAATGCTTCCTGTATCACGAGAAAAGTATAGGTCAATTTGATGCTCTATCTGTTTCTGCAATCCAAAATAAAAATATTCCATGCCAGATACTGGCTTTGTCTCAACATCTTAGGCTGTTTAAAGCAATGTTCGGGCTGAAAATGGAAGATCTGGATGGCCATGCTGCTTCAAAACTTTAAGAAGCCCGGTAGTTGCATTGTACTTGAAAGTCTGTTGCCCAATTAGCCAAACTAGTTTTCAAATCTTTATGTGTCTCTTCCCCATAATCTTCAGAATCGGAAGAGACTGTGACATGCTGATCAATTGCATCCCAGTGATTGAAACTGCTATCACCATCAGCATTAGAATTATGATCAAAGCAGGATCCACCATTCTAATGTGTTAGAATATTTAAAGAGGCTTCCTGGTCAATACTTTCATCACTTGAGCTATCTTCCAGAGGAATGGCTTGCTGTTTTAAAGCTTTTTCTCATGCACGTTTTGCTGTTATCCATTTACGCTTGTATTCTCGTTGCTGCCTTCTCTTGATTTCTGTGTAGCTATCCATTGCATACAGGTGTAGCTAGAAATAAATTATTAGGAGAGTACTTTCAGTACTACTACTGCTCATGTCATTAATAATAAGTTAAAACATGTCATGTATTCGATAATGAACACAAATGGAGAAGTCCCACATGCCCACATTGACTCTACTCTTCAACAAGTCACTTCCTGTATTGTGTGTGTGTGTTTATGATTGGGCCAGTATTGAGTTACTTAAATCTTTTCCAATTTGTTGCACATCTGAGAGGCAAGAAAAACAAAGAATTTTGCTTTTTTTTTTTTTTTTTTTTTTTTTTTTTTTTTGTTTGTTTGTTTTGTTTTAAGTGTCTGGCCTTGCACTTAATGTGGATCAGTGCATCAAACCATCCCAGACATATAATTTGGCACAATTTGACAATAACAGGGGAGAACAAGTGAATAAAAAATTATTTTTTTTTTTCACCATGTTCTGCTATCTAAAATAAAGTTCCTACAACTTATATATATATATTTTTAATTCACAATAATTGCTTTAAAAAATATATGCCTTAGCTTTGTGTACATATACCTTACCTTGTGATCTTGCCTCAGATTTTGGTATCTTCTTCAAAGGAAATAGTGTTGGCCAAGATGAAGAAATCGTCTTTCACTCTGGCGAATCCTGAAGAAAGGAAAAACGTTGTAAGCACGCCAAACCGGAGAGACACGCATGCACAGTTTACTGTGGCCGTCTTCGCACATTTAACCAATGACATCATTGCATTTAACAGTAAATGGTCAAGATGGCACTTCCTACAGGCCGACATTGTGGGGTTCTCAGAACGTTTGATATAACGTTGCTACAACTTTACATGACATTACATGTAACCTGACGAAATTGTGACCATCCTGCAACGTTGTAAATGGTTGAAACAACGTTGCGTGTTAGCTGAGATGGCTCTAATGTTGCCAGTCAAAGATGCTTGTTTCACTTTGTGGCAAAGCTCCAGCCAGTAGTTGTTTCCAGCTTTGGCTTTACGTAGGAGGTTGAGGTTTCCATGTGTTGGATGTTGCTTCCATGGGATCAGAGCTTGTCTTTTAGCATCAATAAGAGGCTCAAGCGTTTAATGCAGCCATGAGGCGGGGGAGGGGTGGGGCACTAACCAGTGTCTCTCCCCCCTTATGCCGGTCCCAAGCCCGGATAAATGCAGAGGGTTGCGACAGGAAGGGCATCCGGCGTAAAACTTCTGCCACATTAAAAATGCAAATGGTCAAAACAAAATTCATACTGGATTGGTCGAGGCCCAGGTTAACAACGACCACCATCAGTGCTGTCAACCAACAGGGTGCTGATGGAAATTGGACTACTGTTGGTCGAAGACGTCGAAGAAGGAGAGGCGGGAGGCGTGTCCGTAGGCAGAGGGAGAAGAGGAAATGCTTGAGCCTAGGACTGAGAGTAGGGACATTGAATGTTGGAACTATGCAAGGAAAAGATATAGAGTTGGCTAACATGATGCAGAGGAGGAAGGTAGACATACTGTGTGTTCAGGAGACCAGGTAGAAAGGTAGCAAGGTTATAAGCTTAGGAGAAGGGTTTAAGCTGTTTTATCACAGTGTGGATGGGAAAAGAAATGGAGTAGGAGTCATCTTGAAGGAGGGGTTTGTCAGGAATGTTCTAGAAGTAAAAGGAGGGTCAGACAGAGTGATGAGTCTCCAGTTAGAAATTGAAGGCATGATGGTGAATGTTGTTAGTGCTTATGCTACACAGGCAGGATGTGAGCTAGAAGAGAAGGAGAGATTCTGGAGTGAGTTAGATGCAGTGATGCAGAGTACCCCCAGAGGTGAAAGAGTGGTCATTGGGGCAGACTTCAATGGACATGTTGGTGCAGGCAACAGAGGGAACGAGGAAGTGATGGGCAGGTTTGGTATCCAGGACAGGAACACAGAAGGACAGATGTTGATCGATTTTGCAAAAAGGATGGAAATGGCTGTAGTGAATACTTTCTTCAAGAAGAAACAGGAGCATAGGGTGACTTATGAAAGCGGAGGTAAGAGCACACAGGTAGACTACATCTTGTGTAGTCAATGTAATTTGAAGGAAGTCAGTGACTGCAAAGTAGTAGTGGGTGAGAGTGTTGCCAAACAGCATAGGATGGTGGTGTGCAGAATGATGCTGATGGTAAGAAAGGTGAAAAAGGCAAAGGCAGAGCAGAACACAAAGTGATGGAAGCTGAAAAAGGAAGAGTGTCGTGTTGTCTTCAAGGAGGAGTTGAAACAGACTTTGGGTAGTCAGGAAGTGGTTCCAGATGACTGGACAACCACAGCCAATGTGATCAGGGAGACAATTAGGAGAGTACTTGGTGTGTCCTCTGGAAGGAAAGTAGATAAGGAAACTTGGTGGTGGAATGAGGAAGTGCAGGAGTGTGTACAAAAGAAGAGGTGAGCGAAGAAGAAATGGGACACAGAGAGGACCGAAGAGAGTAAACAGGAGTATAGGGAGACACAGCGTAAGGCGAAGGTAGCGGTGTCAAAGGCCAAACAGAGGGCATATGATGACTTGTATGATAGGTTGGACAGTAAGGAGGGAGAAAATTATCTATACAGGTTAGCACAGCAGAGAAATAGAGATGGGAAGGACGTGCAGCAAGTTAGATTGATAAAGGACAGAGAGGGAAATGTATTGACTGATGACAGAAGTGTGTTGGGAAGATGGAAAGAGTACTTTGAAGAGCTGATGAATGAGGAAAATGAGAGAGAAAAAAGAGTAGAAGGGGTGACCGTTGAGGACCAGGAAGTAGCAAAGATTAGTAAGGGAGAAGTGAGGAGGGCATTGAAGAGGATGAAGAGTGGAAAGGCAGTTGGCCCTGATGACATACCAGTTGAGGTATGGAAGTGTCTAGGGGAGGTAGCAGTAGATTTTCTGACAAGAATATTCAACAAGGTCTTAGAAAGTGAGCAGATGTTGGAGGAATGGAGGAGAAGTGTGCTTGTGCCCATTTTTAAGAACAAGGGAGATGTACAGAGTTGGGGCAACTACAGAGGGATCAAGTTGATGAGCCATACGATGAAGTTATGGGAAAGAATAGTGGAAGCTAGACTAAGGGCAGAGGTCAGCATTTGTGAACAACAGTTTGGTTTCATGCCAAGAAAGAGCACCACAGATGCAGTGGTTGCTTTGAGGATGTTAATAGAGAAGTACAGAGAAGGTCAGAAGGAGCTGCATTGTGCCTTTGTGGATCTGGAGAAAGCATATGACAGGGTGCCGAGAGAAGAACCGTGGTATTGTATGAGGAAGTCTGGAGTGGCAGAGAAGTATGTTAGAGTGGTGCAGGACATGTATGAGAGATGTAAGACAGTGGTGAGGTGTGCTGTCGGTGTGACAGAAGAGTTCAAGCTGGAGGAGGGACTGCATCAAGGATCAGCTCTGATCCCCTTCTTGTTTGTGATGGTGATGGACAGGCTAGCGTGTGCAGGCAGGCTGGAATGGTTGGAGAAAAGTGTCCGGTGTGATGTGCGATAGGAGAGCGTCAGCAAGAATGAAGGGAAAAGTGTACAAGACGGTGGTGAGGCCAGTGATGTTGTATGGCTTAGAAACAGTGGCGCTGAGGAAAAGGCAGGAGGCAGAGCTGGAGGTAGCGGAGATGAAAATGTTGAGGTTCTCTCTGGGAGTAACGAGGATGGATAGGATCAGAAATGAGTATATTAGAGGGACAGCCCATGTAAGATGTTTTGGAGACAAAGTCAGAGAGGCTAGATTGAGATGGTTTGGACATGTACAGAAGAGGGATAGTGAGTATATTGGCAGTAGGATGCTGAGGTTGGAACTACCAGGCAGAAGGCCTCGAGGAAGACCAAAGAAGAGATTTATGGATGTGGTGAAGGAAGACATGAAGATCGTTAGAGTCAGAAAAGAAGATGCAGAGGACAGGGTGAGGTGGAGGCGGATGATTTGCTGTGGCGACCCCTGAAGGGAGCAGCCGAAAGTAGAAGAAGAAGATGGACAGGCTGACAGATGAGGTTAGGCAAGAATCTCCATGGACTATGATGTTTGCAGATGACATTGTGATCTGTACTGAGAGCAGAGAACAAGTGGAGGAAAATCTAGAGAGGTGGAGGTATGCCCTGGAAAGGAGGGGGAATGAAGGTTAGCCTCAGTAAGACAGAATACATGTGTGTGAACGACAAGGACCCAAGAGGAACGGTGAGGTTACTGGGGGCAGAGATAAAGAAGGTGGGGGATTTTAAGTACTTAGGCTCAACAATCCAGAGCACTAGAGAGTGTGGAAAAGAGGTGAAGTGTGTGCAGGCAGGCTGGAATGGTTGGAGAAAAGTGTCATGTTGAGGTTCTCTCTGGGAGTAATGAGGATGGATAGGATCAGAAATGAGTATATCAGAGGGACAGCCCATGTAAGATGATTTGGAGACAAAGTCAGAGAGGCTAGATTGAGATGGTTTGGACATGTACAGAGGAGGGATAGTGAGTATATTGGCAGTAGGATGCTGAGGTTGGAACTACCAGGCAGAAGGCCTCGAGGAAGACCAAAGAAGAGATTTATGGATGTGGTGAAGGAAGGTCGTTGGAGTCAGAAAAGAAGATGCAGAGGACAGGGTGAGATGGCGGCGGATGATTTGCTGTGGCGACCCCTGAAGGGAGCAGCCGAAAGTAAAAGAAGAAGAAGAAGAATGAAAGGCATCCAATATTTTGTTGTGGTGCTTACAAGATGTCTGTATATCAATTTCCATCATGTAATCGTCCAGCTCTTCTTCTGTCTTCGTGTCAATTACTTTTGCTGCAGATAAAATGCCTGAATGCTTTGTTCTGAGCTGTATACACTTTCCTGAAGGCCCCGTCTCCTATTTGTCCAACAATTTCCCTGATTTCCTCCGACTTGATGTCTCTTCTGTCTTAGTGTCAATTACTTTTGCTGCAGATAAAATGCCTGAATGCTTTGTTCTGAGCTGTATACACTTTCCTGAAGGCCCTGTCTCCTATTTCTCCAACAATTTCCCAGATTTCCTCCGGATTGACGTCTCTGCGGACATGTTCATACTGTTTGTCTTCCACTCCGAACCAAGTCTGAATATTTTCCAAAAATTAAAGAAAGTCACGGTCTCTCCTCAGGATTTAATAGACCAAGAGAGGAGATAAAATCGATGAAAAACATACTAGAAGCAACAAATGGTTACTTTTTAATTGTCCACATTTTGTTGAAGTAGAACTATCAAGCCTAAAGCAGTGGGCAGGTCTTTTAGACCTGTGATGAGGTTTGGCACCAAAGCCTAAACCTGAATCACAGACTGATGTTAATTATATTTCATCCATGAATACTTATTAAATAATTCCAAATTGTCTGTCAGCTTCCTTTCTTGGCTTTTCCCCTGGTTGCACTGCTTCCAGATGTGTGTTTTCATATTTAAGCATTTAACCAATCACATTTCAGCCATTATTTGTTGCCAGGGTCAGGGTCAGGGTCTACCTGGAGGTCTTCATAATCAGTTCTGCGGGCCCTGTAGCATAAAATAAGTGTTGGGGAAACTGTTGCTTTAACCAATCAGATTTAGAGTTGGTGACACTAAGGCCTTCTAGCAAGCGTATGGAAACATCAGCGTTTTCACACACTATAATTGGCTAGTGAGAGAGTGTATTAGCCAGAGCTAGCAAACTGCATCTGTAGCGGGCTGCACAAGCAAATATATTGTTGTGTTGATTTAATGGTGGTTTTGTCAACCCGCAATGGCTAAAGGAGGAGAAGAAATGGATTTGGTTGCAGATTTACTGTCAAAGCCATTTTCAAGACGGACTTTTCAAGAAAATCTGGACATCGTTAAGAAAGGTCGGGCAACTCCGAAGCTAACAAGCCTGTCACAACCGGGAAAAGGATTTGTCCGCCACTTTCAGTCCACTAACTATGATGATTCTCTCCAAAACTTTTGAGGAAACCATAGTGGATCTACCAGAGCGGATCCGATAGACTGTGTCAGACCAGAGTGGATCTGATAGACGGTGTCATTTTTTTGAGCAAGCAGGAACTTTCATTTCGGGGACATGATGAAAGCGCTGGATCCAAAAACAAAGGAAACTAAATGGAACTTCTTTCTCTCATTGCTGAGAGCAACACGGCTTTACATTACCACCTGTCCACTAATAAAGTGTTTAGTGGGACGTTGAGCAAAATACAAAACGACCTGATCACTGCTATTGCTGAAGTGATGGGGAAGAGATCAGAAGAGAAGTTAATAAAGCACTGTTTGTCTCTGTTATAGTGGATGAGACGACAGACGCGAGTAACGCAGCGCAGCTCGCACTGGTTCTGCGTTATGTAACGGCCACAGGTGTCAAGGAGCGGTTTGTCAGATTTGAAGATGTTACCAGTGGGAAGCGAGCCGATGACATTATACGATGTATACAAATAAAAAGGATTTTTTGTGAGTAAAATGTGGCTATATTCCTAAATGATATTGCAATTTTATGAGGTTATTATTGATGCTTTTTTTGTGTGTCGCAGCTGTAGCTGCAGTAAAGGTTTTATAGCCATAAAATAGTTATTGAGGCTTAGATTTGTTCAGACGAAGCACTACTGAAGGCCTAGGTGTGAAATGCACAGCCCGCCACTGATTTATATATAACAATATTGACACTACTTGTATATATAAATGCCATCACAGCGATGCGCATAGGCCTGCTTGGCACATGCCACACGTATAACACTTACAGTGACACTGACGGCTCAGGAAAGTCCGTCAAATTTTAACTGTACAATAATAACATGCAATATCGTTTATCATATAAATCACATTAATATTATCATTATGCAGGAGAAGTGGAGTGTAATTTTCTGGAATCTGGGACCGATTAGGAGCATTTCGAGCCTGAGGCTGAGTCCGCAAGTTGTGTGACATCATTTTTTTCAGAGGTGACGGACATATTATTGCCGCGTTAAGCAAAAAAAACCCCAAACAAACAAAAAAACAACAACAAAAAAAACATGCATTTTTAATGTGCCTTGTTGGAGATCAGGTTCATGGAACCTCTGTTTCCCTCTTTTGCTCATTTTAAAATCGATATTTAAGTGAAAATCTATATGTAGGAGGTCAGTAAATTTCTGAGAAATTAGCAACATGAACCGTGGTTTTGTTTTTAGCGGTACTTTCTGCATCCTGCATAAAAACAAATTCTATTGGCTGAAGGCCTTCGGGACAATCCGCACTGCTCAGTCATGACATGGCTCTTATTATACCGGGCTCTCCACACACTGAATGTCTGTAGATAAGAGAACAGAAACACTTGTGTCAGGATTACATGTGGGGACCTCTGCAGTGACCTTTTTTTTTTTCCCAACTAACACATTACTTCCGGTTCAATTAGCGGGAATAGCCGAAGTTTTTTTACTGTTATGAAGTTTACCGAATGCATGTCAAAAAAAAAAATTGCTTCATAGTATCACAACACGTATTGTTTGCATGTTAGAACCGGTTTAAACAAATAAACCTGTTTTATTGTGCAGCCCTAGTGGCAGGTATACCTTTTCCTGGAGTGGACCGAACAGCAGAGGCAGATGGATTCACCATCAGATCCCACCTTGCCCGGAAACTGATGAAACTCCCAGAGGGTATCAACGATTGTCTGATGTCACTTCAGCTCCCACTTGGAAACAAGAAAAGTGTGACGCTGATCAGTGCACATGATTCAACAATGACCGACCCAGAGGACATCAAAGACAAGTTCTATGAAGAACCCGATGTCCTCATTACACCAGTACCACAGTCTGAGAAGCTTTTCATTTTTGGAGTCCTCAATGCCAGAGTGGGGACAGATCGTCAAACCTGGGAAGGGATCATTGGAAGACACGGCACTGGCAAGTGCAACAGCAATGGCCTCCTGTTCCTCAAGTTGTGTGCCACCCTTGACCTTGTCCTCACCAACACACTGTTCCACCTTCTCACCCATAACAAGACATCTTGGATGCATCCACGCTCCATTCATTGTGATCTAATGACTATGTCATCACCAGGCAGAGGGCGTACAGGACGTAAGAGTGACAAGGGCCATGTGTGGTGCTGACTGCTGGACTGATCATTGATTCATAGTGTCCAAGTGCAAACTTCACATCCTGCCCATGAGAAGACCCCAAAGCCAGAAGACTGCAAAGAAGCTGAACGTCTCCAAGCTGAAGAACAGCAACATTGCATAGGAATTCACCAGGGACCTTGATGAGAGGCTGCAAGACATAC
This sequence comes from Plotosus lineatus, assembly GCA_024760905.1. NCBI lineage: Eukaryota > Metazoa > Chordata > Actinopteri > Siluriformes > Plotosidae > Plotosus > Plotosus lineatus. The sequence goes on from CM045744.1 coordinate 14,574,189, forward strand.
CCCAGAATGATCGAGACCACACAGCGAAACTGTGGGCAGCATTCAGGGATGGGGTGTACTTCACAGCCTTTGAAAAACTCAGACCAACAACTCGCAAGCACCAGGACTGGTTCGATGAGAACGAAAATGAGCCACAGGCACTCCTGTCAAAGAAACACCAGCTGTTCAGTGTACATCAGAACGACCCCTCATCATGAGCGAAGAAAGATGCCTTTGTCAGCATAAAAAGCAAGGTACAGAAGAAACTCTCTGAGATGCAGGACTCATGATACAGCAAGAAGGTTATGCAGACAGTCACGGCACCAAGGAATTCTCTGGTGCCTTGAATATTGTGCACAGACCTCAGTCCATTAGCTCCTCCCTCCTCACTGCACACAGGACGCAGCTGCTGACTGAGAAGAAGCAGATTCTGGAGAGGTGGGCTGAACACTTCAACCAGGTCCTGACCATGGTCCACATCTACAAAAAGAAAGGCAACCACCAGTCCCGTGACAATCATTGAGGGATCTCTCTATTGTCCATAGTTGGGAAGATCCTGGTCCATGTCCTTCTCAACCTCCTCCAGCATCTCAAGCAAGATCTCCTCCCAGAAAGTCAGTGTGACTTTCTTGCTGAACATGGAACAGTCGACATGACATTTGCTGCATGTCAACTCCAGGAAAAATACCAAGAGCAACACAGCGACCTCGTCAAGACTTTTGTCATTCTGACAAAGGCTTTTGAAATTTGGCTGCCCAAGCAAGCTCAACACGATCATTCAGCAGTTCCATCATGGCATGATGGTGAAAGTATTAGATGACAGAGACAAGTCAGAGGCTTTACCAGTGACAAATGGCATAAAACAAGGATGAGTTGACGCTCTTGAAGCATGGTCATTTCTGCCATGTACTTTTTACAACCATGTAAGTGATTGTCAGGATGGTGACAACTTTGGACTCACCATAAGCACCAAAAAGACTAAAGTTATGTAACAGCCTGTGCCAGGACAGCCCTACGAGGAACCACACATCACAGTAAAGGGACAGGAACTCCAAGCTGTCGACACCTTCACCTATCTGGGCAGCATACTTTCAAGAGCGGTGAACATCAATGAAGAACTCAACAACAGAATTGCCAAGGCCAGCTCTACCATTGGAGGATTCTGTGAGAATGTGTGGGAGCGGTGAGGACTCAGTCTTACCACCAAGCTGAAGGTCTATCGTGCAGTGGGTTCTCACCACCCTCCTCTGTGCCTGTGAGACCTGAACTGTATACAGCAGACATGCCAAACAGCTCAACCGCTTTCACTTGGCTGCCTCCACAGACTCCTCTGCATCAAGATGCAGGACAAAATCTCTGATACGGAAGTCCTGGAACACGCTGGCATTCCCAGTATACACACCCTCCTTCAAAATGTGCAAGTCAGATGGGCAGACCATTTTGTCAGAATTATGGACAGTCAACTGCCAAAACAGCAACTGTATGGAGAGCTTTGTGAAAACAACCGTTCAGATGGGGGATGGAAGAAATTCTTCAAAGATGGCCTTAAAGCGTCCTTCGAGGACATGAACATTGCTACCAACTGCTCAGCTTGGCAGAGCACAGTCTTCACAGGTTTCCATGCAGCAGAGGAGCGACAGATTGCAGAGGCACAACAGAAACGCTCAGCACACAAAGCTTGAGCTGCCTCCACTTCCATTGCAACACCAACCCATACATGTCCTATGTGTGGATGAGCATTTCGGGCTTGGATTGGCCTCATTAGCCATCTCCATCTCCATCTAGTTGTCTGCTTGAGTTGGCCATGCTTGATATCTGCTCATTTGAGGTTTGCCTTGAGGTTGTTCTTGTATCTCTTCTTTGGTCAACCTTGGTTGTGGTTTTCTTTAACCAGTTCTCCATAGAAGAGTTGGCATGGGATTCTGGACTTCTCCATCCTGATGACATGTCCTGTCTACCGAAAATGGCCTTTGATGAGCCTGGCTTCGATGCTAGTGGTGTTTGCTCTGTCTAACACCTCCTGGTTTGTGAAATGGTCCTGCCACCGTATCTTCATGATGGAGTGGAGAAAGCGTTGGTGAAACTGCTCAAGCTTTTTGATGTGTCTTTGGTACACAGTCCATGTCTCACAACCATACAACAAGGATGTTATGACAACAGCATTGTAAACCTTGAGTTTTGTGATGAGACGAATGCTTTTGTGCTTCAAGACTTTGGTGTGAAGTCTGCCTAGTGCCTGACTAGCTTTCTGGATCCTGGCTGAAATTTCTCCTTCATGAGAACCATCACTGGAAATAGTACTGCACAAGTATTTGAATGTCTGGATATTTTTTCAACTGTGTGCCATTGATAGTGATCAATGGTTGCTGGAGGGTCGTATTTTGTGCTGGCTGTACAAGTACTACAGTTTTTCCAAGACTAATTATGAGTCTGAATAGCTTGGCCGCTTCAGAGAATTTGTCAATTATGGTTTACAGGTGCTTTTCTTCATGGGCTATAAGAGCACAGTCATCAGCAAACAGTGTCTTTGTTTTTGCATTTAGGTGCCTCAGGTCGAACACTGACCCATCAAGCCAGTGTACACTCCAAGGTCAAGGTCACTGATAGCATGGTTGAGTACTTGAGTAAAAAAGAGGTTGAACAGCACAGAAGCCAGGACACAACCTTGCTTTACTCCATTGAAGATTTCAAAGCGGTCTGATGGTTCACCATTTGAGAGTATTTCTCCCGTCATATCCTGGTGGAACAGTTTGACTAATGCAGTGAATTTTGGAGGGCAACCAGGCTTTCTGAGAATAGTCCAGAGAGCTTCTCTGTTGACCGTGTCAAATGCCTTGGTGAGGTCTACAAATACCAAGTACAGGTTCATGTTCTCTTCCATACACTTTTACTGGACCTGTCTGAAGGCAAAGATCATGACTACAGTGTTGTAGTTTGGGGAAAAGCCACAGTGTGATTCTGGGAGATTTCTCTCAGCCACGGTTGGGATGAGGCTGTTGAATAGCACTTGGGTCAGTATTTTGCCAGCTGTTGAGAGGAGAGATATGCCCCTGTAATTTCCGCAGTCTGCTCTTGATCCCTTGTTCTTGAAAAGGGCAACTATTGATGCATTGCAAAAGTCTGCAGGCAGTTCTTCCTCTACCCAGATGCTGACTAGCACGCTGCAAAAGGCATCTGGGGCTATGCCACCTAGTGCTTTGTAGACTTCTGCAGGAATTCCATCCTTGTCAGGAGCTTTTCCACAGCTCATCTGTTTAATGGCTCTATTGGTTTCATCAATAGAGGGTGGTTCATCTAATTCAGTGTGTTCTGCTTGTTGTTTTATCTGGTCAAGTGCATACTGGTTAACTGTGGAAGGGCAATCCAGAAGTTGGCTGAAATGTTCTTTCCATCTGTTTTTGATGCCAGTTTTGTCCTTGATCAGTGTTTTTCCATCTGAGGAAAGCAGAGGAGTGAAGCCAGATTTGGAGGGACCAAACTGAAAAACTGTTTTGAGTTATTTGAGTCAGCAAACCCTTGGATCTCTTCAGCTTTCTCATCCTACCACTTATCCTGCATGTTCTTTATCTCCCTCTGAGCCTCACTCTGCAAGGACTTGAATCTGTTTTTCTTTGGCACTGAATCTGGGTTGTTTGGCCACTCCATGAATGCCTTGTTTTACTTGTCCAAGAGATTCTCTATGGGAGTGTTGTTCTGATCAAACCAGTCTTGGTGATGTTTGCTTTTAGGGCCAAGCACAATCTGAGCTGTCTCCTGTATCATACCGCTGAGTGTTTCCCATTCGTGAGTTGGGTCACCAGTCAGAGGTCCTGTAGTTGACAGGTTTTGGTCCAGAGAACATATTAAGGTAGTAGGGGTCCTGGTGTCTGGCTGTGTTGAAAGCTGCAAGAGTTTGCTTTGACCTTCTTGGGAAGTGGCGAGCTATGTGCAATCGAAGGGTTGTGGTCTTGTACTTATCAGCCATCCTAAATGTGGTGTTACTAATAGCTAGATTGTGCTCAGCACATTTACTCAGCAGACAAAGACCATTATTGTTCATCTTTCCCACACCGTGTCTGCCAAGTACACCTTCCCATCAATAGTGGTCACAACCAACTCGGGCATTAAAGTCACCGAGCAGAATGAGTTTATCACTGGAAGACACAGAGCTCAGAAGGGACTTGAGGGCAGCATAAAACTGTTCTATGGTATCTTCTGTGCTCTTCAGCGTTGGTGCATAGGCACTGATGATTGTGAGGTGTTGTTTTTGGTCAAATGACAAGCAAAGTGATGCCGATGATGATGATGACGATGACGATGATAACAGCCAGACATCACTAACCTGATCGAGCACTGCTTTCGATAGAAATGATATTTCTACATGGTAAATAATTTACTATCAGGTGTAGTAGAGTAATAGAATTCAACAGACCCAACAGTCATGACCTGCATACTGCTGGTTCTGTGCAATTGAATCACTAATTGAAAGGGGCGTGTTCAAAATAATAGCAGTGTGGAGTTCATTTAGTGACATCATGAATTCTTTGAAAATATGGTGCCAATTAACAAATATGCATATACAGATGTAATATGGACAACATACAAATGTGCTAGGTGTATAAATATAAATATATGTATATCCAGAAGTGTAGTGAACAGCTATGCACGCTGAACTTAGGTCCCTGTTGAACCTTTCATTCCCATCCGCATTACACCCTGACAGCACCATTTATATCATTCATGTACATGCTTACATTGCTATAGTCTATTCACGGTGCTCTTCTTTCACTACTGTAAACAGACTAAATAATGACGATAACAATGCAAGCATGTACATGTACATAAATGACACAAATTGTACGAATGATATGATTAGTACTGACTGCCATGGTATCTTAAGATTGGGAAGGGAAGGTTCAGCAGGGGACTCTGTTACATAGGGCGAGAGATTTTTGTCATTTTACAGAGAACTGATGTCAGGGATTGCATGAGTGAGTATGTGTCTGTGGAGGAAATTTGTGTGTGATTGCAAAGGAGAGGAAGGTTGATGGCTTTCACCGCTTTAGGGTGATTCTGGTTGTGCCGTTCTTAATCTTCCTGTATCCTTTTCCCGAAAGAAGTGGTAAAACAGTCCATTGCCCGAGTGTGCGGGATCCGTAGCAATGCGACTAGCCTTCTTCTAGATCCAGAGAGCATATACTGTGTCCAGATCTGGTAGATGGCAGCCCACGATTTCCTGTGCGGTTCTCACCACCCGGACACAGTTCTTCCTGTCCTTAGCAGTGCAGCTGCCATACCACAGCGTTGCACTGAGACAGAGAAAATTTTATATTGGTGCACAGTAGAAGTGCTTGATCAGCTGAGAGGAGAGTCCAGTACATTTCAGCATCTTGAATAAGAAATGCCTTTGTTGGCCTTGTACACCAGGTGTGAGGTGTTAATAGACCAGGACAGATGAGATGAAATGTGGATGCCCAGGAACTTATTATTGTCTACACTCCTCACCACCTCCCCATGAATACAAAGAGGAGTGTACTCTGCCTTTCTGGTCCTCTGATAGTCCACTATGATCTCCTTTGTCTTGATGGTGTTCAGCATGAGGTTATTAATTCAATACCAGTTTATTAAGTGCTGAATCTACTCTCTGTCGCAAGTCTCATGATTGTTTGATATGAGGACTACCATGGTGGTGTCATTGTTAAACTTCACAAGCATATGGGTGGATATCAGAGCAGTTATGTGTGAAAAGGCTAAAGAAGGCTGAGGTGAGCACACAGATCAGGTGTTCCAGTGTTCAGAATCAGGGAGGCTGAGAGTTTCCTATCCTCACCACCTGATGTCAGTTGCTGAGAAAGTCCCTGATCCAGTAACGCAAAGTGGCTGCTGGTGAGTCATTGCTGTGTAGAGTGCTTGTGAGACAGCAGCCTCTGTAGAGCGGTTCTTCCTGTAAGCAAACTGAAGGCTGTACAGCATCCTTGATGTGGTTATGGAGGATCCTCTCAAAGCACTGAATGACATGGTCAGGGCAACCAGGCAGCAGCTGAATTTTTGGGGGGCACAGGCACAAAGAGGAGGACTTGAGGCACACAGAGACCATAACAAACTGCAGGGACAGGTTAAAAATGTCCAGGAAAACTCTCGACAGCTGGTCAGCACATGATTCCAGGGTCTGGATCAATCCCTTGTCTGGTCCTGCAATTCTTTTGATATTGATCTTCCACAGGATAAAACACACTTGCTGCTACAGAATGATAGGCTGCTGCTGCATCTCTGGTGGGGGAAAATGTGCAGTCTCCCTGCTGATAAATGACTGCAAAGAAACTCTTCAGGGTGTCAGACAGAGTTAGGTCATAGCTGACCTGCTGGACGTTATGCTTATAGTCCTTATACCTTTCCACCTGTTGTGCAAGTTGTTGAAGTGCTCCTCAGTGCATTGTTTGAATCTGAGTTTTGCCAGATTGGTGCCCTTTTTCAGTTATCAATTTTTTGGATATACAGTAGGCCCTTGACTATTTTGCACTCGCGGTTTGAGTACATGCAGTCTGCCCAGCAACCGGCACGTGATTCAAATTCAGCCAATGGCTGCCCTCCTTTCTGCTGATTGGTTGAGCTGATGTCCCACCCCTTTTTACTCCTTCACGCACAAGTTGTCAATGAGCCTCTTTTTTTTATGTGTTTTAATTACCAGTTAAGCTTTATACCACTCAAACGCTGTGCGTCTTCTCTGGCTAAGCGATAGAAAATGCTGGATGTCTCTTGTGAAGAAATAAGACTTTCTCCTTTCTCTGAACTGTTGTATTAAAATCTTTTTCAATTATTATTCCAGTACAGTACCTAAGTTCATGTTTATGCGTGAGATTTTATGTTCTGTAGTATGTTTAACAAACGATACCAAAAGGATAAACTTTATTACAGTACTCTTCATGTCCTTTTACATTGAAGTTGGAGTGACGTCTCCAAGATGGCGCTGCCCAGAGGGCGACGTCGCAGAGTTCTCAGAGTCAAATTGTTTATTTGTTCGTTTTAATTTGTTTTATTTGTTTGTTCATGTTTTGCACTATGCTCGTCTATGAGCAGCTTCATCTTCGGGCAACGAAGCATGCAATAATCTTCGATCTTCTATCTATTCTATGCTACGGAGCTCAATGCTAGTGGTTAGCTGCTAAGCCCAGGCGGAGCTCTGAGAGGCTCGGTTATCACTTCCGGCTATACTACTTGAAAATGTTCAGTCCCTGCGAAACAAGATGGACGAGCTTCATGCTCAGATTGCAGCGCAGAGGGATCTACAGGACTGTGTTTCTGTGAAACATGGCTCAAGGAGAGTACACCTGATAAGGCGATTATACCAGCCGGCTACACGGCCTTCATCCCCTGCTCTCCCAAGCGCCGGCGTTGTCGTTCAGCCCCTTCCCAGTGGACAAGAACCCAAAAATTATGAACAGAATCAGGGACAAAGGACAGCCTTAGCAGACTCCAACCCTCACCGGAAACAAATTTGACCTGTTGTTACCAATATGGACCAAACTCTGGCTCCGATGATACAGCGATCGAATGAACTTTAGAAACAGGTCAGGAACGCCATACTCCTGGAGCATGCCCCACAAGACAGCCTGAGGGACACAGCTGAAAGCCTTCTCCAAATCCACAAAACACATGTGGACAGATTGGGCAAACTCCCATGCCCTCTCCATGATCTTGTGGAACATATCGAGTTGGTCAAGAGTGCTACAGCCAGGATGAAAACCACATTGTTCCTCCTGAATCTGAGGTTTGACTATCGGTCGGATCCTCCTCTCCAGTACCCCTGCATAGACCTTCCTGGGTAGGCTGAGGAGTGTGATTCCCCGATAATTGGAAGACACCCTGTGGTCCCCTTTTTTAAAAAGAGGTCTACCACACCAGTTTGCCAATGCAGAGATACAGCCCCCGATGATCACGCAATGTTGCAGAGATGTGTCAACTAAGTCAGTCCTACATCATCCAGAGCCCTGGGATATTCAGGAACATGACCACCGAGGAGCTTTTTGACTACTTCAGTGACCTCCACTCCATTGATGGGCAGACCCCCGCCCAAACCCCCAAAGTCTTCGTCCTCAACGGAGGGCGTGTTGGAGAGATTGAGGAGGTCCTCAAAGTATTCCATCCACCTCCTGACAACATCTCCAGTCAAGGTGAGCAGCTCCCCACCTCCACTGTAAACAGTGTTTGTGGAGAACTGCTTCCTCCTCCTGAGGCGTCGGATGGTCGTCCAGAACCTTTTCTAGGCCAAATGATGATCACTCTCCAGGATCTCGCCGATCTCCTCCCACGCCCAAGTTTTTGCATCTGCGACAGCTTCGGCTACAGCTTGTTTTGCCTGCCGGTACCTGTCTGCTGCCTCGGGAGTCCCACAGGCTAATATAACCCCATAGGCCTATGTAATGTAATGTATGATTTACCATTATTGTAGATGGCTGTATATGTTTCTTGATTTCCTGCAAATTGCATTGAAAAATAAGTTAGCAAATGCATTTTTTGGAGGGGGGGTGGATCTAAGAAAAGAACTTAGAAAAATATGTCACCTTTGACTTTGGTCACACAAATTCTTTTGTTTTTCCTATTAGTTAAGAAACAAGATTGGGTGTATTGAGAAATCTGTCACCACTTTCTTAATTTCTGTTGAATATAGATCCATATATCACTTGCTTCTCATTTCTCTTCAAGCCTTTTTGTTTTGACATCAGTTATCAGCATTTCAGTTAAATTGAATTTTTTTGTCATCTACAAACTTTCTTTAGTGGTCAATATATTTATTTATCAGTTCACGAAACCCTATGTTAAATATATACAAGAGATTTCTTTATTAGTTAGTTTTTAATTTAATCTTAATTAGTTATTATTTACAGTGTGCTTTCTCACGCCGGTCCCAAGCCCGGATAAATGCAGAGCATTGTCAGAAAGTGCATCCGACATAAAACCTGTGACAGATTAAACATGCAAATCATTAATATGACTTCCAAACCGGATTGGTCGAGGCCCGGGTTAACGATGTAATGTTAACAGCTGGCTGACATGGTGCAGAGGAGGAAGGTGGACATACCATGTGTTCAGGAGACCAGGTGGAAAGGTAGCAAGGTTAGAAGCCTAGGAGCAGGGTTTAAGCTGTTTTATCATGGTGTGGATGGGAAGAGAAATGGAGTAGGAGTCATCTTGAAGCGCGGGGGGGGGGGGGGGTTGTAAGGAATGTGCTAGAAGTAAAAAGAGTGTCAGACAGAGTGATGAGTCTCAAGTTAGAAATTGAAGGTGTGATGTTCAATGTTGTTAGTGCTTATGCCCCACAGGCAGGATGTGAGCTAGAAGAGAAGGAGAGATTTTGAAGTGAGTCAGATAAAGTGATGCATTGTACCCCCAGAGGTGAAAGAGTGATCATTGGGGCAGACTTCAATGGACATGTTGGTGCAGGCAACAGAGGGGACGAGGAAGTGATGGGCAGGTTTGGTATCCAGGACAGGAACACAGAAGGACAGATGTTGATAGAGTTTGCAAAAAGGATAGAAATGGCTGTGGTGAATACTTTCTTCAAGAAGAAACAGGAGCATAGGTTGACTTATGAAAGCGGAAGTAAGAGCACACAGGTAGACTACATCTTGTGTAGGCGATGTAATTTGAAGGAAGTCAGTGACTGCAAAGTAGTAGTGGGTGAGTGATTCTAGAGTGAGTTAGATGAAGTGATGCAGAGTATGCCCAGAGGTGAAGGAGTAATCATTGGTGCAGACTTCAGTGGATATGCTGGTGCAGGCAACAGAGGAGACAAGGAAGTGATGGGCAGGTTTGGTATCCGGGACAGGAACACAGAAGGACAATGTTGATAGAGTTTGCAAAAAGGATGGAAATGGATGTGGTGAATATTTTCTTCCAGAAGAGACAGAAGCAGGATGACGCTGATGGTGAGAAAGGTGAAGAAGGCAAAGGCAGAGCAGAAGACAAAGTGGTGGAAGCTGAAAAAGGACGAGTGTCTTGTTGTCTTCAAGGAGGTGTTGAACCAGGCTTTGGGTGGTAAGGGAGTGCTTCCAGATGACTGGTCAACTACAGCTAATGTGATCAGGGAGACAGGTAGGAGAATACTTGGTGTGTCCTCTGGAAGGAAAGTAGATAAGGCGACTTGGTGGTGGAATGAGGAAATGCAGGAGCTTGTACAAAGGAAGATGAAGTGGGACATTGAGAGGACCGTAGAGAGTAAACAGGAGTACAAGGAGACGTAGCATTAGGTGAAGGTAGCGGTGTCAAAAGCCAAACAGAGGGCATATGATGACTTGTATGATAGGTTGGATGGTACGAAGGAAGAAAATTATTTATACATCTTGGCACAACAGAGAAGGGAAATGCATTGACTGAGGACATAAATGTGCTGGGAAGATGGAAAGAGTACTTTGAAGAGCTGATGAATGAGGAAAATGGGAGAGAAAAAGAGTAGAAGAGGTGACTGTTGAGGACCTGGAAGTAGCAAAAATTATTCAGGGTGAAGTGAAGAGGGCATTGAAGAGGAAGAGGTCCTGATAACATACTTGTGGAGGTATGGAAGTGTCTAGGAGAGGAAGCAGTAGGCTTTTTGAAAATAACATTCAACAATGTCTTAGAGAGTGAGAGAATGCCAGAAGAATGGAGGGGAAGTGTGCTGATTGTCCATTTGGCAACTCCAGAGGGATAAAGTTGATGAGCCATACGATGAAGTTATGGGAAAGAATAGTAGAAGCTAGACTAAGGGCAGAGGTCAGCATCTGTGAACAACAGTTTGGTTTCATGCCAAGAAAGAGCGCCACAGATGCAGTGTTTGCTTTGAGGATGCTAATAGAGAAGTACAGAGAAGGCCAGAGAAAACATATGACAGGGTGCCGAGAGAGGAACTCTGGTATTTTATGATGAAGTCTGAAGTGGCAGAGGATTATGTTAGAGTGGTGCAGGACATGTATGGGAGATGTAAGACAGTGGTAAGGTGTGTTGTCGGCATGACAGAAGAGTTCAAGGTGGAGGTGGGACTGCATCAAGGGTTTGCTATGGTGATGGACAGGTTGACAGACGAGGTTAGACAAGAATCTCCATGGACTATGATTTTTGTAGATGACATTGTGATCTGCAGCGAGAGCAGAGAACAAGTGGATTATATTCTAGAGAGGTGGAGGTATGCCCTGGAAAGGAGAGGAATGAAGGTTAGCCTCAGTAAGACATAATATATGTGTGTGAAAAAGAAGGACCCAGGAGGAACGGTGTGGTTACAGGGAACAGAGTTAAAGAAGGAGGAGGATTTTAGGTACTTAGGCTCAACAGTCCAGAGCAATGGAGAGTGTGGAAAAGAGGTGAAGAAGCATGTGCAGGCAGGTTGGAATGGTTGGAGAAAAGTGTCCGGTGTGATGTGCGATAGGAGGGTATTCGCAAAAACGAAAGGAAAAGTGTACAAGACGGTGATGAGGCCAGCGATGTTGTATGGTTTAGAAACAGTGGCGCTGAGGAAAAGACAGGAGGCCGAGCTGGAGGTATCAGAGATGAAAATGTTGAGGTTCTTTGGGAGTAACATGAATGCATACATCAGAGCGACAGCACATGTAAGATGTTTTGGCGACAAAGAGAGGCTAGATTGAGTTGGTTTGGACATGTACAGAGGAGGGATAGTGAGTATATTGGTAGTAGGATGCTGAGGTTGGAACCTAGAGGAAGACCAAAGAGAAGATTTATGGATGTGGTGAAGGAGGACATGAAGGTAATTGGTGTCAGAGAAGATGCAGAGAATAGGGTGAGATGGAGGCAGATGATTCGCTGTGGCGACCCCTGAAGGGAGCAGCCGAAAGGAAAAGAAGATGATGCTTTATACTGCCTTGGAGCTTATAACGTGTTTCTGAAATGTGAACCTGTTTTTTAAGTAACAGGTTTGTTAAACTTGTAATGACATTTGTAATAAATATTCCACACAAAATTAATCATCCCTAGCCCAAAAACGCTGTTAGTTTGTCTCTTGGGTGTTGAATTAAATGCTAGAATTCAAACTGTAAGGTTTTTGTTGCAAAACATCCTTTACTTTTCTTCAACAACCCATTTCTGTGTGGGTTTTTTTTTTTTTTTTTTGAAAACCGCTCGCGTTCTGGTAAATGTGCGTTTTAAAATGGCCTCCCATAAGTTACTCAGTGCACTAAGTAGTGCGCACGCGACATTACTTCCCACCCTAGGTAGTGCGCCGAGGTGTGTAAAATGGATGAATGACTGAGATGCGGCCTTGTGATTTCCGGTTTCTCGTGTCGTGAGGCGACTCATAGATTCACTCGGTGATACTGAGTGCTGTTCAGTGAGTCGATTCACACGGCGTAATTGAGAGTGATACTCAGGGACTCTCGTGTCAGCTCTGGATAAAATAGATGTTTCCGGGAACGATTAATCCAAACTGGATCATTGTGGAGGTTTATTTTCTACAGCAGTGTGTCCGGATTAAAACCCACAACATTTTTTATATTTAATATATCATTATTTGGATTCCTTGGAGCATCCTGTTTAAATGAATCTTGTAAGGTAAGCGGATACAATAAGTCGCACCCTGGTTGTAAATATTTTAACATCTGGCCATTTTTCTTGATTGTATACATTTGTGGCATGATTGAAGTTTGCATTTTTATTTGATTATGTAAGGATTGGGCATGGGTGTATGACGTATGCGCGTTCTGATACACTAATTAATTGGTAAATTAATGCAGTTGTGCATTGTCGAATATATTTTCATTTCAGTGCACATCTGGATAAGGCACCAATCCGGAATCAAATACACTTTCTTTATATGCGAGTCAGTTTATACGTCGGACATGTACCTCGTTTATTTTAGGCACGTATAATTTTTCCTGCAGCTGCAACGACACATCTGGTTGACTTGATCCACAGCTGGATTGTGTTGACCCTTCAGTCTGATATAATTTAAATATACTTTACTGTAAATCTAGTTCGCTGTATCCAAAGTTAGTTTATATTACCTGGATTACTCAACCCACATAGATTTGAAATTTATTTCGTAAGTGTCTGGATTTCTTTATTCATACATATTTTACATTTTTTCTACATATCTTGATTGAATATTCCATACCTCTCGAGATTGACACATCTGGATTAAACCACTTTCTCCACATATAATTTAATTTGTAAAATCTCACATCTGGATTACTTTATGTCGACATGTTGACCTGTTTAACTGTACACAACTAGGCAACTTAACATTTGGAACACTTTGTGCTAAAATATCTAGATTATTTTACACATATGTAAGCTCTTCATCCCTGAATCACACGTGTGGATATTATTATTATTATTATTATTATTATTATTATTATTATTATTATGTGACATCTTGTTTATTTTACCCACATTTGTATAAACCTCTTTATCTATATACTCCTGGATAGAGTAATCTATATATATCTGATAAGTGGATCTGGTGTTGTCATTTTTTACTGGTGTGGGTATTTTTTTACTAAATCATTAATTTTCTGAACCCGGGGCAGTGGTGGTCCAGTGGATAGGGCGCAGGATCACTGATCCTAAGGTTGGGGGTTCGAGTTCCCACAGGGTTGTCACTGTCCCCCCAGTGCAGCTAACTGGGTTATCAAAGGCGGGCCATGTCTGTCACTGTCTATGGTGAGAGGCATGTAAAAGAACCATTGCTGACTTTCGTAAAGAGGAGCTGCAAAGCCGTCGGCGTGTTTCTGTCCCTTGCTAAAGGGTTGTGACAGGAAGGGCATCCGACGTAAAAACCTCTGCCAAATCAAAATGTGCGAATCACATGATTCGCTGTGACGACTCCCGAGAAAGGGAAAAAGCCGAAAGGAAAAGAAGAAGATTAATTTTCTGAACCGCTTAATACTAAGTAGGATTGTGGAGAGGCTAATGCAGACTCCGGGTGAGGGCGGGGTACACCCTGGACAGTTTGCCAGGCCATCCTAGGGGCAGCACTCACACTCACACCTAGGGGTGATTTGGAACAGCCAATTAACCTCCTGTGCATGTTTTTGGACTGTGGGAGGAAACTGGAGTAATCAGAGGAAACCCACGCAAGCACGGGGAGAACACGCAAAACTCTACACAGCTGAGAAATCGGACCCAGGACCTTCTTGCTGTGAGGCCGATGTGCTAAACACTACACCACCTGTGCCCTTTTTTTAATCTTTATAATCTTATCCATACCAATCTGTATCTGTTTATCATTTTATTCTGACTGAGTTGCCTAATGAAAACATCTGGATGAGATCGTAGTACGTATAGGCATTTCTTTAACTCAACACCTCTGATTTGTTTTATTAAAAAAACAAACAAATAAATAAAAGCCTGTGCACATCTGGTTGTCATTTGCCATAGCCTACACTTATGGACTATGGGAGGCTGACTGTTTCAGTGCACATCTGGATAGAGAATTTGTGTAATTTTGTGTTGATGGTTATAAGTAGAGGAAAGTCCCAGGATTAATCAGTCAACTTTATGATAACAGCAGTTTTAGGTTTACTTTTAACAGGTCAGTTTATTCAGGTTGCTGTACTGGGTCGCTAAGAATAGAAACTAGAGCTTGTGTACGTTGTAAGGCCGCTCGGAGTTTGAGATGATTGCAGTTTGGACATCCTACTTCTACTTGTATGCTGATTATTGTGAATAAACATCCTGCTGCTGATTCGAAACTCAGATGGCATGAACCAGAGCAGATCGACTGGAGATGGGATAATGGGTGGCTGTGAAGAGCTCTAAGGTACTTTTAGAAATTCCCAAATGATAAAGCGGTGCCGAAGTAGTGAACTTGTGGTGTGGTGTGATACTGTTATCTATATCAGATTATAGCTCTGTGTATTGTATCTGTATGTGTACTTATTCAGAGTAAAACTGGGAAAGTGGGCGTGGCCAAAACAGATGTTTCTTTAAAGTTAGTTTCATTTTCAAGAGAAAATAAAGTAAAAATATAGCTCACCATGTTTCATCATTGCTTACAGATTTACACTGAAGACTCCTTCCCTGTCAGTGTATGATCATTATCATGTAATTTCATAGCATGTTCTTTTTTTGGATGTTGATGTTAAGGGCAGCATAGGAACACAGTGGTCTGCACATCCACCTCACACCAACAAGGTCCTGGGCTTGGCCAGGCTTTCTGTGGGGAGTTTGCATGTTCTCCCCATGCCTGTGTGGGTGGGATACTCCAGTTTCCTCCCACAGTCAAAACTGTCCCAAATTATCTTTACGGATGACAGAAGGTGAGAATAAATTTTTGTGTGTGTTGGCCCTGAGATGGTCTGGTGAGCTGTTCAGGGTGCACCCTGCTTTTGCCCAGAGTCAGCTGAGATCACCTAATAGGATAAAGCGTTTCGGCATTTGAATGATGTTGTCATGGTTGTCTCTAATAAGAAGTAGATGTGTACGTTCAGATTGTATACAATACATTCAAGCACATGGTGTAAAGGAATAAAAAATAATAAACACTTGTGTGTTTTAAAAGATGGAAAAATACAGCACTGTAAAAGATTATAGGATGTATTTTTTTTTTCAATTCAAGTTTCTCAACATAGTCATTCTCACTGCATTGGTGTCTGCAAGTCCTATGTTTCCATGGGAACATCATCTGCTGACATGCTCACATAAAACACATGCGTGTATACACAGAAATCCTCAGTCATCCTTCTCCATGGTTACCAGCTGTTGCCAAGCAACTGCTCACTCAGAGCCAGGTTACAGCATCAGCTTCATTTGACGAGTGATAAGTCACATGACCGCGTGAGACGTGATCATAGAGGAGTCCTCAATGAGCCATTTTTATAAAGAGTATACAAGCAAAAAAAACCCCAAACCTTTAGATCATCGTAAAACTGAGTTGATGATCAGAGATGTTAATTCTCGGCTACTCACCGCTCCTTTTAATCATATATTATTGTTTCCATAGTAACAGCTTACTCAGTAGTTGCAATGTGATGTTTTCTGTACATAACACTCACAGTCTGCAATGTAACATTTTCTGTGTGTGTTTGTGTGTGTGTGTGTATATATATATATTTATATATGTATGTGTGTGTGTGTGTGAAAACAGGAATTAGATAATTTCACAGATTTTCTTACCCACATTTAATCCTTCAGAAGTTTTCTGATGACTCTGCTGTAGTCAGATGTATCAGTGGAGGTGAGGAGATGGAGTCTCAGGCTGCTGTTGATTCCTTCATCACATGGTTTGAGCAGAATCATCTGCAGCTGAATGTGACAAACACTAGGGAACCTATTGTAGATTTCAGGAGATCCAAATCACCAGCGTCCCATGTTTTTATCCAGGGCATCAATGTGGAGATGGTAGAGGATTACAAATACCTTGGAGTCCATACTGACAGTAAACTGGACCGCGTTAAGATCATTCCCGCACTTTGCAAGAAGGGCCAGCACTGTCTCTATTTTTTGAGGAAGTTATGGTTGGTGTGGTGATGCTGGCTGGAGTCCTCATCTTGGAAGCCCCTCCCTCCTGCGGATGAAGATCATTTATGGACTCAGATGTGCACTAACAGACTCTGAATTTGACTTTTCACTGCGAGTGATATAAATTATGCACTATGAGTCTGTTGTGGCCAGCGCTGTCCTCTATGCTGTTGCATGCTGGGGCAGCAGACTGAGGATTGCAGACGCAAACAGGCTGAGCAAACTGATACGTGTGGCCGGTACCGTTGTGTGGATGGAACTGGGCTCTCTGACGGTGGAGTTGGAGAGGTGAATGCTGTCCAAAATAAAGACGATACTGAACAAAACCCCACCCACTTCACAACCTGCCGATCAGTCACAGGGGACGTTCAGGGAGGGACTGATACCACCGAAATGCACCACTGACCCACACAGGAAATCATTCGTGCCTGTGAACATTAAACTGTACAAAACTCATCCACATAGCACCAACATCCACTGTTATATATTTATATTCTACTGTTTATTATATTAATAATAATACTGTACATATCCCTCACTGACTCCATTCTCTACCTGATTATATACATATTACTCGCCTCTCATTTCACATGTACTTACGCAGTGTGTGTGTGTGTGTGTGTGTGTGTGAGAGAGGCGAGTATGTACAGATATGTATATGTGTGTGTGTGTGTCTTTTAAATTTTAATTATTGAGACTTTAGCTCACTTTTGTGGGGCCGGTGGTGTAGTGTGATCATGATCAGGAAGTTGTGAGTTCGAATCCCACTGAGAACCTCACTATGCTAGGACTCCTGGGCAAGGTCTCAACCACAAGTGTGCCTCTGTTCACCCAGCAGTATAACTGGGTACGAGTAAAAATATACTGGGAAGGTAACCTGCGATGGCCTGGCATCCCATGCAGGAGGAGGTGAACTCCTGGTTGCTTCACGCTACAGTAACCGGGGATAAGCAGCGGCCTGATGAGCCATTAGGCTCAGGTGTAAAAACCCAATAGACTTTACCTATCTCACTTTTACTTGTATGGAGCAACCGTGTCCATACAATTTCCTCCGGGGTCAATAAACGATTCTGGTTCTGATTTAATGTTCTCTGTTAACATTTGGTACAACTAATAACTTGGTATTTTATTTATTTATTTACAAATCTCCATACGTGTAAGTAAAAAAAAATGGGTTTGTTCAAACAAAAACAAACATTATTGTTATTGTTGTAAAACCTTATTAAAAATAATAAATGCTATTGTTTTTTTCTTGGTGTGGCCTTTCAAGGGTTAAGATGACCGATCAGCTTGTTTCTTTATAGATTTATGAACAGCCGGGCACCAGCGAATAAGAGGTATCAGCCAACAGACTATGAACACGCAGCTAACTGTGCCACACACGGGGTGAGCTTTAAATTTTATACATAACTTTGTCTCATTTTCAGAATATGTGAACTTTTTCTGAAGCTTTTTTTTTCTGTTTCTTTGGCTTATCATTTGGAATTTACAGAATAAACAAGGGTATTGGGGCAGCCATGACCTCATGCTGAATTAAGCAGTTTTAGGACAGGAAGGCTCCTGGTTCGAGTCCTGAACTTTTAGGAAAAATATCTGCTGCTGGTGGTGGTGGGGTGGGGGGATAGAGAGAGAGAGAGAGAGAGAGAGAGAGAGAGAGAGAATTTCCCAAATATAAAAAATGTTATTATTATTATTATTATTATTATTATTACACTATGAATATACAGTACCTGAGAAATAATTTATATGCGATATCTAGGTTGGTATGAGGTTAGTGCTTATTTCAGTCGACACTGGGCGGAGGAGCGAACACCCTGAACAGCTCTCCACACCATTGCAGGGCAAACACACATACTCACACCTTGGGCAATTTGGAACTGCCAATTAGTCTCATGTGCATGTCTTTGGACTGTGCAAGAAGACCAGGCTACCCAGAGGAAATCCCAGCATACATAGAAAGAATATTCAAATTTTTCACAGAAGTGACCAATAGTTGGACTCAAACTCAGGATCTTTTAGCTGTGAGGAGGACATTCTAACTACTACACTCCTGTGTCTTCCATCGTACAAAGTGGAAAAAATAACTGATAACAAAACTATTTCCTTTGGACAGATGTGGTACAGCTTTAATGTTTCATTCTAACCAAGAGCCAGTATCAGCAGTGATGGCCTGGTGGTAAGGTGCTGGATTACCAGTCCCATGGTTAGGGGTTCAAGCCCCACTGTCAATGGCTGTCATTGCTGTCCCCCCAATGCAGCTAATTGGGTTATCAAAGGCTGGCCGTGTCTCTCACTTTCTGTGGTCCATGTAAAAGAACCATTTGCTGACTTTCTCTTCAAGAAGAGCTGCATAGCCGTCAGCATGTTTCTGCCCTATGTTGACCTGGCGAGCTGTCCAGGGTGTACTCTGTCATAGGCTGAGATGGGCTCCAGCCCCTCTGTGAGCCTATCTGGGGTTAAGCAGTTCAGAAAATTAATTAGGAGGTAGCACTATCATTTGCCTAGTCTTTTATGGTTGAGGGATGAGTGCCCTCTAATGGGAAAAAACATAAAAACACTGAACCAAAAAAAAAAAACTTTAATCATGGAAAGAGATTCTGAAACTGATTTTACAGATTATATTCTTACCTTTGTTGAAGTCTGTGATCTGTTTTTGTAGCTTTGGATCATTCCCAGTGTTGTAGGCGGACTTTTATTATACGTTCTTTCTGATGATCACTGGGAGGAGATTTCGGCGTGGCTCTACGGCGCCGGTTTGTCAAGCCTTTTTATCATTTCTACAGCCTTTCACACCATCACGTGGAAAAAGAGCCATATGCGGTACACACACACACACACACACACACACACACACACACACACACACACACGGAGTCCAAACAAAACTCACTGTGCCAGTAGTTGATAAATATATTCAATAGGGGTTCCAATATTGGTCATACTTTTTGTGAGTGTGTAATACATTTAATCAATTCAGACACTTAGTTTAAAATGAATGACATAAAAAAAAAAAAAAAAAAAAAAAAAAAAAAAAAAACATAGAAGCACATAAATTAACTATATCTAAAATATCATCATCATCATCATCATCATCATCTTACTCCATTTATTCCAGGGTCGGGTGGTAGGGGCTGTAGCCTAAGCAATGAGGTCCACATGTCCCTCTCCCCAGCCATTTCCTCCAGCTCTTATGGTGGTATACCGAGGTGTTCCCAGACCAGGCATAATCCGTCCAGCGTGTTTTAGGTCGACCCCTGGGGGTCTCTTCCTAGTTGGACAGGACTGAAATACCAAACCACAGAGGTGATTGGAGGGCATACTAACCAGATGCCCGAGCCACCTCACCTGGCTCCTCTCAATGTGGAGGAGCAGTGGTTCTACTCCGAGCTCCTCCCGGATGGCTGAGCTTCTCACCCTATCGCTAAGGTAGAGTCCCACCACCATGTGAAAGAAGCTCACTTCAGCCACTTGTACCTGTGATCTTGTTCTACCCAAATCTCTTGACCATACGTGAGGGTTGGAATGTAGATCGACTGGTAAATTGAGAGCATTGCTTTGTGGCTCAGCTCCCTTTTCACCATGATGGACCAATACAGGCTCTGCTTTACAGCAGAGGCTGAAACGATCCACCTGTCGATTTCCTGCTCCATCCTTCCCTCACTCGTGAACAAGACATGAACTCTCCACTTGGGCAGATCCGCATTCCAGGCCCGGAGAGAGTATTCCACTCTTTTCCGGCTGAGAACCATGGCCACAGACTTGGAGGTGTTGATTCTCATCTCGGCTGCTCCACACTCAGCTGTGAGTTGCTCCAATGAGAACTGGAGGTCCTGGATTGATGACGCCAAAAGGACAACGTCATCCGCAAAAAGCAGAGGTGAGATCCGATGGGTACCAAACTTCTCAACGCTGCAGCTGTGCCTATAAATTCTGTTCATAAAAATTATTACAAGAATCTGTGACAAAAGGACAGCCTAGGCAGACTTGAACCCTCACCGGAAACAAATTTGACCTGTTGAATGTGGACCAAGGTCTGGCTCTGGTGATACAGAAACCAAATGTCTCGTAGCAACAAATCCAGTACCCTGTACTCCTCGAGCACACCGCACATGTTAGCTCAAGGGACACAGTTGAAAGCCTCTAAATTTACAAAACACATGTGGACAGATTAGGAAAACGTCCATCACCCTCTCCAGGATTATGTAGAGTTCAGAGCTGGTCAAGAGTGCCATGGCCAGGACGAAAACCACATTGCTCCTCCTGAATCCTAAGTTCAACCATTGGACGGATTCTTCTCTCTAGTACCCCTGCACAGACTTTCCTGGGTAGGCTGAAGAGTGTGATTTCACGATAATTGGAACACACCTTCTAGTTCTCCTTTTTAAAAATGAGGACTCTGACTCCAGGTTGCTGATTCAGAGGTATGGCCCCCACTTACTACAGAATTTTGCAGAGATGTGTCAACCAAGACAGTCCTACCACATCCAGAGCCCTGAGGTATTCAGGGCAGATCTCATCCACCCCCAGAGCCTGACCACCAAGAAGCTCAATGATTTCAGCTTGTGATGGGTGGACCGACCTCCACCCATATCCTCAGGGTCTTCCTTCTCCACAGAGGGCATGCTGGTGGGATTGAGGAGGTCCCCAAAGTATTCCTTCCACCTCCCTTCAACATCCCCAGTTGAGGTGAGCAAGACCCCTATGGACAAACTTAACATTACACAGTTTCCCTTGCCCAGACATGGGTCACTGGGGTTCCCTCCATGGAGCCAGGTTTGGGGCAGGGGCTCAAAGGTGAGTGCCTGGCAATCAGGCTTCTGCCCATGGAGCCCTGCCAGGCCCAGCCTGAAAAGGAGACATGGGTCCGCCCTCCCATGGACCCAGCACCTGTGGGAGGGGGTGTTCTGCCAGACCGATCCTCGGGAACTGACTCTGACTCTTTGGACATGGAAAGTCACCTCTCTGACAGGGAAGGAGCCTGAGCTGGTGCATGAGATGGAGCGATACCGACTATATATAGTCAGACTTACCTTAACACACAGCTTCAGGACCACCCAGCTCGAGAGGGTCTGGATCTTATTCCATTCTGTATTTGCTCATGGGAGAGACGGCAAGCCGGTGTGGGCATTCTTGTGCCCTGTCTCGGTGCCCAAACCTTGGGGTTCTCCCCAGTTGATGAAAGGGTAGCTTCCCTCCGTCTCCATTTGGGGGATGATGCATTGTATGATGTATGTCCTGATTGTATTTTGTGCTTATGCACCAAATGACAGTTTAGAGTAACCACCTGTCTTGGATTCTTTGAGGGTGTGTGATGGAGAATGCTCTCCCGAGGGACTCACTTGTTCTAAGAGACTTCAATGCCAACGTGGGCAACGATTGTGTGATAAACAAATAAAAACATAAATAAATAGTTTCAGTCATCATGATATTGGTGCATATTCTGCACATCTTTCTGTTTTTCTAGATCTGTCGAGCAATGTTTCCACATGTGTGACAGGATGGTGATCTACTTCTTCATCGCCGCATCCTATACACCCTGGTGAGGGTTTCTGAGCACATTGAACATCGCTTAAAATTATAATTGTTATTATTTTTATTAAATGAAAATATTTTTCTGACTGACAAATCACTTATTACAGTTGGTGTACTGGAACAAAAAAAAATTGTAAGAATCATTGTGTGTGTGCGTGTGTGCCAGGTTAACTTTACGGGAACTCGGACCCTGGGCTGCTCACATGCGCTGGGTTGTCTGGGTGATGGCATCTGGTGGAACTGCATATGTCTTCTTCTTTCATGAGAGGTGTGTGTGTGTGTGTGTGTGTGTGTGTGTGAGTGAGTGTATGTTTCAATGTGTGTGTGTGTGTGTGTGTGTGTGTGTGTGTGTGTGTGTGTGTGCGCGCATGTCTGTGTGCAAAAAAGCAAGTGTGTAAAGCATTTTTTAAGCTAGTTGAAGGTCTAAAGGTAAAAGTTATAGGATGAATATATTTTTACTCATAAAAAAACAGCTAAAGTTATACATTAAACTGTAGCGAAAGGTCTATTTTTTTTTTATATTGCAAGTCCATTGTCTCATCCCATCTTCTTCTGCTTAAAGGAAATATCCTTGTTGCCCCTCATCGTGTTACCCAAACGTTGGGGTTCTTCCCGGTTGAAAAAAGGGTAGCTTCCCTCTGCCTTCGGGTGGGGGGGCCCTGACTGTTATTTATGCTTATACACCAAATGACAGTTCAGAATACTCACCCCTCTTGGAGTCTTTCGGGGATGTGTTGGAGAACGCTCCTTCGGGAGACTCACTCGTTGTCATGGGAGACTTCAGTGCCCGGGTGGGCAATGATAGTGTGACCTGGAAGGGTGTGATCGATAGGTACGGCCTGTCCAGTCTGAACCTGAATGGTGTTTCGTTGTTGGACTGATGTGCTCGTCACAGTTTGTATATCACGAACACCACGTTCGAACATAAAGGTGCCCATAAGTGAAATTGGTACCAAGACACCCTAGGTCGCAGTTTTATGATCTTTGTAGTCGTGTCACCAGATTGTGGATGCATGTCCTGGACACTTGGGTGAAGTGGGGAGCTGAGCTGTCAACTGATCGCCACCTGGTGGTGAACTGGCTTTGATGGCAGGGGAGGCTGCCTTCCAGACCTGGCAAGCCCAAGCGTGTACAGTAGGCCCTTGACTATTCACGGTTTTGCACTCACGGTTTGCATATTCGCGGGTTGCCAAGCAACTGTCCCGTCATTCAAATTCAGCCAATGGCTGTCCTCCTTCCTGCTGATTGGTTGAGCTGATGTAACACGCCTTTTTCCTCGTTTGTGCACAAGTTGTCAATGAGCCTTTTTTAGTGTGTTTTAATTACCAGTTAAGCTCTATGATGCCACTCAAATGCTGTGTATCTTCTCTGGCTAAGTGCTAGAAAAAGGAATGATGTTGAATGTCTCTTCTGAAGAAATAAGACTTTCTCCTGAATAAATGACAGTTTCCTCTGAAGTGCCTGAAAAGGAATAATCATCTGAAAACACTCTGGTATTAAAGTCTTTTTCAATCATTATTCCAGTGCAGTACCTAAGGTAATGTTTAGAATGTTTGTGTGTGTGATTTTATGTACTGTGGTGTAGCATGTTTACCATTTTGTTTTGTTTATCCAATTTATTCCCCCAGTGCAGCTAACTGGGTTAATAAAGGCAGGCCTTGTCTCTCACTGTCTATGGTGAGAGGCATGTAAAATAACCATTGCTGACTTTCGTAAAGAGTAGGCTGCAAAGCCGTCAGCGTGTTTCTGTCCCTTGTTAAAAGGGTTGTGTCAGGAAGGGCATCCGACGTAAAAACCTGTGCCAAATCAAATGTGCGAATCAGATGATTCGCTGTGGCGACCCCTGAGAAAGGGAAAAAGCCGAAAGGATAGAAGAAGATGTCTCTCACTGCCTATGGTGAGAGGCATCCAAAAGAACCATTGCTGACTCTCGTAAAGAGTAGGCTGCAAAGCCAGCAACGTGTTTCTGTCCCTTGCT
This sequence comes from Plotosus lineatus, assembly GCA_024760905.1. NCBI lineage: Eukaryota > Metazoa > Chordata > Actinopteri > Siluriformes > Plotosidae > Plotosus > Plotosus lineatus. The sequence goes on from CM045744.1 coordinate 14,598,100, forward strand.
AAAAAGGGTTGCGACAGGAAGGGCATCCGACGTAAAAACCTATGCCAAATCAAATGTGCGAATCAGATTATTCGCTGTGGTGCCCCCTGAGAAAGGGAAAAGGCCGATCTGTGTTTTGGAGGGACTTTGATTTTGACAGCTGTGTTCTCTAACTGTAATTGTTCACTCAGGCTGAGGGGCGTGGCTGAACTGCTCTGTGGCTCACACCTGAATTTCACACTTCTCATCTACTCTCAATAAACACAAGCATGCTCACCTCTGCGCCAGAGGATTAACTCACATCACACCCCTGCTTGTTTGTGCTGTAACGCTCTCAAACTCTCTAACTCTAAAACTCCGTTTTCTGCACCGCTCTGGCTAAGGGGCGTGGTTGAGCTGCTCAGGCTGAATGTAGTTCATACCTGAATTCAGTCCTACTCCCTATAAACACAAACCACATGCTTACCTCAGTTGAAGCACTCTGCTTAAGTGTTTGAATAATAAATCTACTCTGCCATTTCATGCTGATTCACAAATAATGCAATATATCCTTCTAGTGGGCATTTTTGAAAACTACAGTCCTGCATGCTTTCAGAAAAATGGTTCTTATATACACATATATATACACACATTATACATATATTATATATATTATATATATATATATATATATATATATATATATATATATATATATATATATATATATATATATATATATATACACAAAACAAAAGGACAGGACAAAGGCTTTCTATTGAAACTCCATTTATCACTACAGATCTGTTTCGAGGGGTGGTGAAACCATCCCCTCTCTTCAGGTGATTACAGAAGATCTGTAGATTACAGAAGAAACAGATCTGTAGTGATAAATGGAGTTTCAATAGAAAGCCTTTGTCCTGTCCTTTTGTTTATTTGCTCTACCAAAAAGTATTGAGCACTCTCCTACGGAAGGATCTACTCAGAAAATCCTATATATATATATATATAGACTGGGGATGTCATCGGGAAGTGGAAGCAACACTTTGAGGATCTCCTTAATCTCACCAAAATGCCCTCCGTAGAGGAGGAAGACCCTGGGGGTTTTGGCGGGGGTCTGCCCATCACTGGAGTGGAGGTCACTGAAGTAGTCAAAAAGCTTCTTGGTGGTCAGGCTCCAGGGTTGGATGAGATCTGCCCTCAATATCTCAGGGCTCTGGATGCTGTAGGACTGACTTGGTTGACACGTCTCTGCAACACCGTGTGGTCATCGGGGGCTGTACCTCTGGATTGGCAAACCGGGTTAGTAGTCCCCCTTTTTAAAAAAAAAGGGCCAAAGGGTGTGTTCCAATTATCAGGGAATCAATCACACGCCTCAGCCTATCTGAGATTGTCTGTGCAGGGGTACTGGAATGGAGGATCCGACCAATAGTTGAACCTCGGATTCAGGAGGAACAATATGGTTTTCGTCCTGGCAGTCGCACTCTTGACCAACTCTATATGCTCCACAGGATCTTCTAGGGGTCATGGGAGTTTGCCCAATCTGTCTACATGTGTTTTGTGGATTTGGAGAAGGCTTTCAACCATGTCCCTCGAACTATCTTGTGGGACGTGCTCCGTACCTGTTGCTCGAGTTTGGTTCATTTTGATAACAACAGGTCGAATTTGTTTCTGTTGAGGGTTGGAGTCCGCCAAAGCTGTCCTTTGTCACCGATTCTGTTCAAAATTTTTATGAATAGAATTTCTAGGCACAGCCGAGGCTTTGAAGGGTTCTGGTTTGGTGGCCATCGGATCTCATTTCTGCTTTTTGCGGATGATGTTGCCTTTTGGCTTCATCAAGCCAGGATGTCCAGCTTTCATTGGAGCGATTCTGTGTGATGTAAATCTGCACCTCCAGGTCCGAGGCCATGGTTCTCAGTCGGACAAGGGTGGAATGCACCCTCCAGGTCAGGAATGAGGTCCTGCCCCAAGAGGAGAAGTTTAAGTATCTTGAGGTCTTGTTCACGAGTGAAGGAAGGATGGAGCGGGAGATTGACAAACAGATCGCTGCAGCCTCTGCTCGTTAAACTGAGCCTGTACCCGTCTGTCATGGTGAAGAGGGTGTTGAGCCGCAAGGCAAAGCTCTCAACTTACCAGTCGATCTAAGTTCCAATTCTCACCTATGGTCACGAGCTTTGGGTAGTGACTGAAAGAACAAGATCGCAGATACAAGCCGGGTGGCAGGGCTTTCCCTTAGAGATAAGGTGAGAAGGTCTGCCATCCAGGGAGAGCTCGAATAGAGCCGCTGCTCCTCCGTATTGAGAGGGGCCAGTTGAGGTGGCTTGGGTATCTGGTCAGAATGCCTCCTGAGCGCCTAGCCTGTTCATATTTTATAGGAATGGGTGGTATATTTTTCTGTTAATTCATATTCAATTTAAATCACAATTGTCTGTCGCATACACATAAATCACGTGCAACTTTCCGCAGTACAATGATCCCTCTGTGTGTGGATTTTATTGGATTTTGGGTTAATTTCCCTTCAAAGATGAAAATTAAACAGGAACAGAATAGTAATAGAATGGGTCAATAATGTGCAGCATAAGATTATTGTTACTGAACAAAAACAAAACTAAAACAAGTCCATTACTAAAAATAAGACTTAAAACAGAAATTACTTTATGCTCTTGTAAAAAAAATATTTTAAAATAAAAAATTACAGACTATAAAAAAAAATTAAACTAATCAATTTTAAAACAGAAACTCAATTGCAGAATAATTAGGACTTGAATAGGTGTGCTTGAAAGTTTGTGAAGCCTCAATGATCATATAAATTTCTTCATAAATATGACCTGAGACATCATCAGATTTTCAAACAGGTTCCAAAATTAGATAAACAGACCCAATTAAATAAATGAGACACATTTTTTACTCGGTTATTTATTTATGGAGGAAAAGGATTATACAAGACGCTCTCCAGTTTACGAACATTCGTTTTGCAAACATCCGGAGATACGGACAGGGCTGGCCAAGGTGGAAAGTGAAAGGGAAATGAAATTCAAGAACAAGTAGAAATAGAAATGAAATAAAATCTATAGAAAAATATATCATAAATATAACTATGGAATATGATTAAACATTATCCTGAGGTACACTTAATACTAGGCTCCGGCAGAGGGGTGTGGCTGATACGTGCTTTACACCATATGGAGGTCAGGAAAGAAAAGCAGAATGATTCATTTCTGAACTCGCGCCAAAACGTTCAAAGAAGAAACAAATTGACTGCAGTATTATAATGAACTGGATAAGAGTGAAACTCTCTGTAAATCTGATCAGAGCCGCTGTGTTGTGCTTGAGAGGAACCAGGAGTTTAAACATGGGACATAATGATATTGATAATGTACAGAGTGTATACTTTATAATTGAATAATTTTATATTTTTCGCAGTTTAATGTTTATTATACCCAGTATGTGTGTTTAATTTAATTTGAAAGTATTTTATATATCTTTTTAATTTATGTATACTACATTTTTATAAAGAATTTTAAGAAAGTTTCCTGACATTGTTTCCAATGTACTGTGCTATAAAAATGAGCAGCGCTCATTGTCCCTCTTCACGTCCCTGTTTTCCTGTGATCACTCTGGCTCCTGGTTTCAGCTCTGTGCTCACTAGCAGTGACTACTTTTCCCCTTTACTAAAGTGCCTCCACTGTTGCAATAAAGTCTCTCCGTGTTCATCCTACTCTGTCTCCTGCATTTTGGGTCTTGGCTGAAAGTTCCTGACTTCACAGTTAGCTTGATAATTTATGGTGCATTTACGTTTGCACCTTGTACCAATGAATGAAACATTCAATAGAATGAAATAAGATGATTATGCAGAGAGGGGGGGGTATAGAGTATAAACTTGTATAGGTTACTTATACAAGCTTTAAACATACGTTTCCCTCTCTAAAGAACGCCGTGTAATGACTTATGGAAAAATTAATCAAACGAACGGCCGTCCGGAATGTAACTCATTCGTAAGCTGGGGATCTTCTGTATATTTGTCAGAGGCAAAAGTGTGTGGAGCTTTGATTTCAGTATCTGGGGTGACCCTCTTGCAGCAATAGCTGCAGTTAAAAAATTGAGTTAACTGTTAATCAGTCGTGCACGTCGGTTTGGAGGAATTTTAGCCGGTTCCTCCGTACGGAGCAGCTTCAACTCTGGGATTATTTGTGGGTTTCCTCTCATGAACTGTCATGAACATTAACAGTAGCCAACGTGAGAGAAGCCTTCAGTTGCTTAGAATTTACACTCGGTGTTCTTTGTGACCTTGTTGTTCTTATTGGTCAACCACTCATGGCTGAAACAATGGTCTTAAATTTCCTCCATTTGTACGCAATCTGTCTTCCTATAGATTGATGGAGTCCAAAGTGTTCAGAGATGGTTTTGTGACCTTTTCCAGACTGACAAGCATCAACAGTCCTTTATCTGAGCTCTTCAGAAATCGCCTTTGTTCGTGCCATGATACACATCCACAAACATGTGTTGACATGGATAGATTCTTTAAATTAAACGGGGAGCCCACTCATTCCTGATTATCATCCCACTGATTGAAAACACCTTACTCTAACATCACCTTCAAAATTCCTGCTAATCATAGAGCTTCACAAACGTTTGCCGCTCACTAAGATTGGATCATTTTCCTCAATAAATAAATGACTAACTAAAATATTACAACTCATTAATTTGACTGGATTCTCTTTATCTACTTTCATGATGTTTTGATGATGTTTTGATGTTTTACGTTATATTAATGCAAAAATGTGTAAAATTCTTCACAAACTCTTTAAAAAACAGAATTTTTTTTTTCTGTTGCATATACAGTATAGGTGTCGGCCGCCATGCCTCCCATACTTGGCGGAGCGCATCACAAATCTTTAATAAAGCTTAATATTGTTTGGTTTGGCTAATAAAAAAATGGTTTAAAAAAATGTTCTGAATCTCCATAGTAGTGTACCCATGCCTGTTTGTCACACACGTAAAGGAGAGTTGTACTGTTGGTTCGTGAGTTTTGTAAGTTTAATTGAGAGGGCTCATCTTATAATCTGATAAACACAGCTCATTGGTAATGATTTTGGGTTTACATGACTAGACAGCCAAGTGAAAGAATAAGGAATGAAGACAGTTTTTAAGACCGATTTGAGCAGAGATGTGGCACACTTGCCCTGACAGACACAGGACTGCGTACAGAGTCAGTCAAAAAGGAGGCAGTTGTTCTTTAACTCTCTTTTGAGAGCGCTCAGCTTACTTTTCATTTTTTAAATTGTTTAATTCAGTAAATGTTGAATAAATGTGGCGCGCTATGCCGAATGTGAGCAAAACGCGGCTCATCCGGACCTCAGATCCCTCAAGGAAACAAGTTAATGTTGAGTCCGGATCTCCGATCTGTCAAGCATGCTTTGAATGCCCTGTCTCATAGGCTCCGGCGTCGGCTGCGCGCTGTGTGTGGGCGGAACCCGCATTCGGCGGAGCGTGCCACAAATGAGTGTTGTTTGTGTGTGTTTGTGTATGTGTGTGTGTGTGTGTGTGTGTGTGTGTGAGAGAAAGAGAGATATAGAGAGACAGTGTGTGTGTGTTTGTGTGTGTGTGTGTGTGTGAGAGAGAGCGAGAGAGAGAGAGAGAGACAGTGTGTGTGTGTGTGTGTGTGTGTGCGTCTGTGTGTGTGTGTGTGTGTGTGTGTGTGTGTGAGAGAGAGAGAGAGAGAGAGAGAGAGAGAGAGAGAGAGAGAGAGAGAGAAAGAGAGAGAAAGTGTGTGTTTGTGTGTGTGTTTGTGTGTGTGTGTGTGTGTGTGTGTGTGTGTGTGTGTGTGTGTGTGTGTGTGTGTTTGCGTGTACTTACGAAAACTCCAGGTTCAGAAAAAAGCTCTGGAACGGATTAATTTTGTAAGTGGAGGGCCGACTGTATATTCAATTAAATGCATTTTCCTTGAAATATACTGTAGTTTTCAAAAATGTCCACTAGAGGAAGGTATTGCATTATTTGTGAGGCATGATTCACATGAACTGCATTCAGTCTGAGCAGCTCAGCCATGTCCTTCAGCCGGAAAGGGTCGAAAACAGAGTTTTAGAGTGAGAGAGTTAGACAGCGATACAATACAAAAAAGCGGTGATGTGATGCGAGTTAATCCTCTGGCGCAGAGGTGAGCGCGCCTTTGTTTATTGGGAGTAGATGAGAATAGTGAATTCAGGTGTGAGCCTCAAATTACGAAGAACCCTGTGTACGAAATCCCCGGATTACGAAAAACATTTTCATGAGTTTCTGTCCCCAAGATACGAAATAACCCCTTCTTATAAAAAGAAATTCAAAATACAAACGCGCCAATCAAAATTTCACACGACGCACGAGTTGCTGTCTCATTGGCTGTCTCACAACATCCCGCCCCGCTGGCCTCCCAGAGAGAGACAGAAGGAAGCTTCATTCTTTAGTTTTTAGTTTTTTTAAGTTGTTTTAATTCAGTAAATGTTTAATAAATGTGGGTGCATTTGACCTCATCTGGAATTCCGATCCCTCAAGGAATCAAATTAAAGTTGAATTTGTCAAGCAGGAAATGCGCTTTGAATTCACGTGCGAGCGCGCACGTGAGACAGAGGGAGAGAGAGAGAGAGAGAGAAGGAATAACGCTTTAGTTTTTAGTTTAGTTTTCTTAAGTTGTTTTAATTCAGTAAATGGTCAAGCAGGGAATGCGCTTTGAATTCACGTCTTGTGGGCATGGTCCACAGCACGCGGCGAGAGAGAGAGAGAGAGAGAGAGGGAATAACGCTTTAGTTTTTAGGTTAGTTTTTTAAGTGGTTTTAATTCAGTAAATGGTCAAGCAGGGAGCAGCTCTGTGTGTGTGTGTGTGTGTGTGTGTGTGTGTGTGTGTGTGTGTGTGTGTGTGTGTGTGTGTGTGTGTGTGTGTGTGTGTGTGAATAAAAATGTTTAATAATGGTTTAATTAATAAATATGTTAATAAAATGTTTAAATGGTTTAAGCAATAATTTTCTTTTACTTTTAACACATATTTCATACAAAATTGGTGTACTTTTATCATTTTTAAAGGGTTTATGGGGTTTATCCAGTCCAAAGACTGGGGCAGTGGTGATATAGGGCGCTGGATCGCTGATCCAAAGGTTGGATCCCACTCTCCACAAGGTTGTCACTGTCCCCCCCAGTGCAGCTAACTGGGTTATCAAAGGCGGGCCATGTCTCTCACTGTCTATGGTGAGAGGTTCATGTAAAAGAACCATTGCTGACTTTCGTAAAGAGTAGCTGCAAAGCCATCAGAGTGTTTCTGTCCCTTGCTAAAAAGGGTTGTGACAGGAAGGGCATCCGACGTAAAAACCTCTGCCAAATCAAAACGTGCGAATCAGATGATTCGCTGTGGCGACTCCCAAGTAAAAGGAAAAAAGCCGAAAGGAAGACAGACATCCAGTCCAAAGACTGGAGCCTTGGAATGAATTAGGCATTTAACATGTAAAGTGCGACCCCTACTTACGAAATCCCTGCAATATGAAAAGGGCTCTGGAACGGATTAATTTCGTGTATATATATATATATAGGATTTTCTGAGTAGATCCTTCCGTAGGAGAGTGCTCAATACTTTTTGGTAGAGCAAATAACAAAAGGACAGGACAAAGACTTTCTATTGAAACTCCATTTATCACTACAGATCTGTTTCGAGGGGTGGTGAAACCATCCTCTCTCTTCAGGTGATTATAGAAGAAGATTCTTCTATAATCACCTGAAGAGAGAGGATGGTTTCACCACCCCTCGAAACAGATCTGTAGTGATAAATGGAGTTTCAATAGAAAGTCTTTGTTCTGTTCTTTTTTATATATATATATATATATATATATATATATATATATATATATATATATATATATATATATATATATACATACTGTGTGTGTGTGAGAGAGAGAGCGAGTGTATACCTCATCTGTCATGAGTGCCAACAAAAAAACGGAACAGGTACAAAAACCCTTTCAGGTGACATCTTTTCTTTGACTGTTTTGCAGGTATAAAGTGGTGGAGTTAATCTGTTACATAGCGATGGGAGTTTTTCCGGCGATGGTTATTCTATCGATGGTAAGAAAATAAAGTTCCAGGTCACATGACTGGAGAGGGGGGGACGATCTAACATGTTACTCAAAGGAATATGAACTCTCTCTCTCTCTCTCTCTCTCTCTCTCTCTCTCTCTCTCTCTCTCTCTCTCTGTGTCTCTCAGGCGGACAGGTCGGGTGTGTGCGAGCTGTTGGTTGGTGGCGGGTGTTACGTGTTGGGGATGGTGTTCTTTAAAAGTGATGGAGTGGTGCCCTTTGCGCACGCCATATGGCACATGTTTGTTGCCATGGGGGCAGGCATCCATTACTACGCCATCTGGAAGTACTTGTACACACCTGGCAATCAACAGACCAGCACTGCCCGGTGACACACCCTCCTCACCCCAATGCACACTGCCACACACACACACACACACACACACACACACACACACACACACACACACACACACACACACACACACAAGAAAAATTTAATCATTGTAATCTGAATGATGGATTTGTTTGAGGAATGGAAAAATCTTTCATTCCAAACCTGTTTACACTCTGCTGCTGGGAAGCACAGCTACACATAACACCCTTCTTAATCAATCAGGGACTAATCAGCGGCGGCTATCTATACATATACTGTATATAAAACCATTCCACAGAGATTCATATTTAGAAAATTCTCTTTTATACCTATATATATTTTTTTGTGTGTGTGTTTGTTTTTATTTTTGTTTGTTTGTTTGTTTTTTTTTTTATTGTTGTTTTTTTTTTTCATAAATATAATGACCTCTGGAGTGAGTTGATAAAATAGAATTTTCACTGACTTGGGGTCATACTGCAGCATGTTCACTGCCCCATTTCGCGCTGTTGAGTTATTATCGCACCTGGTGGCCAAAATCGGAAATGCAACAAGCACTAACTGAAGCCTATTAGGGCAGGAATGACGTTTCCAAATGATCAGCTATAACAAGTACATTGTTTTTTTGTTTGTTTGTTTTATTTTTTATATAAAATTTGGCTTATTTAAAGTAAATTGATTTTTAATTTATTCAAAAATTGCAAAAGTATAAGTGATGAAATTGTGTTTCAGATTAATCTAATTGTTTCTATGTATTTATTTTATATACTTGTATATATATGTATATATATATATATATATATATATATGTATATATATGTATATATATGTATATATATATATATATATGTGTATATATATATATATATATATATATATATATATATATATATATATATATATATGTGTGTGGAGAGAGAGAGGCACTGAGATTATGGATTATGAGCGGTGATGGACTGGAAAGTCTGGTAAAGTAGAACTGTCTGCTCACAACAGAGAAATTATTTCCCAAGAAAAAGGCTGAATTTTATTTGGAAAACTTATGGAACCCTGGCAGCTCTGAGGAATCAGATTAGCTTTTCTCGTATGTGAAGAACACCTGCTGATGGAAAACCACTCAAAACAAGCTACTCAACATCTATATTATCTATTCTCAGCTGCTTGTTACGTGGTAAACAATAGACTAAATTCTCATCTCGGCTCACGCACGGCATCATGGGATCTCGACTACCAAACGTGGCGGAAAAAAAACCTCGATGTAGATGAAAACTGCACTATCAATACGTTTAATTTATGGAAGTTCCCGACCTTTGAGCGTATTGTATATGTACGGGTCTTCCCGGTTGTTCCCGCAAGTGTAAAGATGAACTTATTGCGCTTGCATTTGCAGCAGCTTTACAAAAGGAATCTAAACAAATCCAACGTGACTATGCCAGCTTGTTGACATTTGAAGTGGATGAGGAAAGCGTGACAATTCCTGACCCCTTGGGACTTGAAGACGGCTGGGAGACAGAAAATGACGCCTTATCGAAGTGGCCCCCGTGTATGTACGCTGACATTGTGGATTTTTTGTTCAGGCACCCCTACTAGCGCGACTACAAAGGAGGTAAATACAAGTTTGACAGCTGTCACCGAGAGATCTGACAGCTCTTGTTTGTCTATTTTACAAATTAACATAACAGTAATTTTCAAGATCTAAGTCTATGATATTTAATGATTACAGCACCACCGATTTTTATGGTAATTTACCAGGTAAATAAAAGATAATATAGTCTATAGGGCCTGAATAAAGAACACTTTAATTATAAACTTACTGCTTTAATCCAACGTTTGCGTCCCTCTGGATCCTTCAGCTTGGTAGAGAAGGTAAATAATGTGAATGGCGGCGGACATGTACACGCGTTAGTCCCAAATTTGCAGACATGTATACTGCAAATTTCCTTTTTCCAACGCTCGAGATGATAAATGCCGTTCCCACAGTTCACTACAGCACAATGCACACCTGGCATATCGATACATGTAATTTAGGGCTTAAGGCAGGCTTTAAGTGGCAGTTGTTAGGATGTGTTTACATACAAAAGCAAATGGCTACAAGAAAGTTTGGTAGCAGTGACGCTTGGATCAGATGTTGGGTCACGTTCCCCGCACATGTGCAGGCGTAATGCGAATTTAGTCTATTCTCTCAAGAGGAGCCTCTAAACTTTTTTTTTTTTTTTTTAAAGCTCAATCCTTATTAATTTACGTTTGTGAGGTGTGCTGGGATTGAACTTAAAACTAAATAAATAAGTAATAATGGTGTTTTCGATAACATTTTGACATACCCCTACCGACTTCTACTTGATTGGAAATAGACTCAGGGGAATGGCCATGGGCTGGACTGTAGGTTCCAGGATCACCTTGTATTGAAATGTATCAACCAGCAGTGGTGGCCCGGTGATACGGCGCTGGATTACTGATCCCAAGGTTGGGAGTTCAAACTCCACGATGACTGAGCTGTCATTGCTGTCCCTCAAAGTATAGGTAACTGGGTTACCAAAGGCCAGCCATGTCTCTCATTGTCTATATTGAGCGGTTCATTGAAAAGAACCACTGCTGACTTTTGTGAGACTGTAGGCTGCATAACCATCAGTGTGTTTCTGCCCTGAAATGGCCTGGTGAGCTGTCCAGGGTGTACTCTGCGCACACCTAGCTGAGATGGACGCCAGTCTCTCCGTGACCCTAATTAGGATTAATTGGTTCAGAAAATGAATGGGATAGCTATTCAGCTTTCTCTCCGAGTAAAAAATACCAAAGAAATCAAAGTGAAATTACTACTAGGAAAAATGTGAATTTGTCCTCAAACTGTTTACCATCATGTGACAAAAAGGGGCATTTATATCAGCATTCTGTTGATTAAATCTATAAAGCGGACTGTATGATTAATAATGTTGAGAATGTGGATACATCATAAGCTCACGTTTGGGAATATCAGCTACCTATCTCGTTTCTAGCAAAATGCACGTTTTTGTGGCGGCCATGTTTTCCCCTTGTTTTCTAGCTCAGAGTTTTAAAATGATGTTTTCTGATACAAATTCAGACTTTTCTCAGATTTAAATGAAATGCAGAATAATTGTGACCTAAATATGAATGAAATAAGAACCTCCCAACCATTAGAATTGCTAAACACCTCAGCTGCATCTGTTCAGTCGGTACCTGGTCTCAGTATTTACTCAGATTAAGTGAACCTGATTGATTATATTTCCATTATAACTGTTAACAGAATACATTACCAGGTTTTGGCTGGATGTAGGTCGGGTACTGCGGGATATTCCTTTGCACATCACTTTGGGCGTGCATGATGGTCATTCAGAAATGCGAGCAGAAGAGGTCTAGGGTGTGATCAAACTTGGTATTGAACCAAAAAACCTGACCGGATTTGATTGACAGGAATGTAAGGCGGTGTAAAAGCTACATTTTTTTAGAGAACATGTGTGGTGGCTTGAAAACTCCTTTTTTGACTGAAAGTATGTCATGAACCTTTGGAACATTCAGTTTGGTTGGCAAGCCGCAAAGGTGTTTCGGGTATGAAGGACACGGAACGGACATCCGTGGAGGTGTTTCCAAGGGAAGATCAGAAAGTAGACAAAATAATAACATTTCGGTGGTGCTGTGTTTCTATGTAGAGACGATAAACACTTATGCCAGATTCATACATGATGTGACCAGTGACAGGCAAACACGCAAAATTATGATCATGTAAGTAACGAGAAGTGAAAGTTTCTCAAGCGACACAAAATGGGTGCGCACAGAGTTTAACTGAGCTGAATTATCTCATGAACAATTCAAGTGATTGAGTCTATCAATCAATGGCATCCTTGATTGACTGCTATCGACTGCTGCCAATCGCTGAGTTCCCTCAACCTTGTCCTATTTGCTAACATAGACCTTGCAAAATGTGTGATTGCACATACAGTTCAGCAGCAAATTCAGTTCACATTTTGTTTGTATATTGCGACCCCCGATAAAGGGAAAAAGCCGAAAGGAAATCTCTCGCTCTCTCTCTCTCATTGCAGTATATTCTGACTCTGGTTAAGTACCTGGTTCTCTAGGATGTGAGGGAGGAAGAAAAAACTTGGAAGTAGCTCGCTGACATTTTGCCTGTCCTTTGCCATGGATGTATAGCGGTTTATCTAAGCTAGCTAAGTATATATTCTTGGTAAAATTGAGTTTTTCTGGCTCCGCCTACACAAAGATAATACACAAATAACCTTCAATGTGATTGGATTTTATTTAATGTATTCAAAAGCAAAAATATCTCAAGTGTTACATTTACACAACTTCTAGTGGACAAACTTGGACGCCAGCTCTGTGTCTTCTTTGGTTATTTAGAAGTTACAGGGGAATTATGGGATACACACATATATATGCATGTACGTACGGATGGATGGATGGATGGTAGGGAAGAAGGAATCCGATTCGGTCAAACATGAGCCGATATGATATGATCGATGCCTGATCTCTGATATGGTTTGTTCTTGAAGACAGAAGTGAATGTATGGATATATATGAAAAAATTCCAACTGAGAAACAATCTACCGCTAAGCAAAGGTGCTAGTTAACACACAGTAACTGTGAGTCTGAGGTTTTTCCAAAGTTGTTTTTCCAGACAAGCACACACATACAAAAAAAATTCACTCTGAATGATGCCATATATTTCTGTAAATTGAACAAAATTAGAGAGGAACATTGTAGTAAAAAAGATATCTGAATTCTGTAAGTTTTCGCTTTTGCTGCCAAACGAAAGAAAATGAAAAGTATTTTGCTTATCTTACAGTTTCATCCACACGGCTTGCTGTTTACATGCAGTAACACGCCTGTGATTGTATTTATATTTGTATTTATATTATCACTCCTCTGGGTACGTTCTCCCATTTCAGTCTTGGGTCTGTACAAAATGCCAAAAGTGCTTTGAGCTTTAATCGAGTTCAAGCTCCTTCCTTTGTGTCTTTTTTGTTTGTTTGTTTGTTTGTTTTATGATAAATAACCCCACCCATGGAAGCTCCCTTCATCTATTAGTGTTACATAGTAAAGGTCCAATCATCCAATCAAATGTTACACTTCCTCAGGATATTTTTTTTTTTAATAACCAGATCTCATGCAGTCCACAGTTTTGACAGGCTGAAATGGCCAAAAAACAAACAAACAAACAAACAAACAAACAACAATAAAAAAAAACAAAAAAACAAAACAGTGTTCTCAGGGTTAACATGATGTCTGGTCCGGTGCCATCGTCATCTTTCCGAAACATTCCAGTGTTAGGCAGAAAAAAATAAATAAAAATGCTAATACACATATTACGTATATTACATGAATTATTGTTATTATTATTATTATTATTATTATTATTATTATTATTATTATTGTCGTTGTTGTTCTGTGATATTTAAAGTGAATTTGTATTAATTTGCATGTGGTTTTTTCTTTTCTATACTATTGTTTAAAAATATGTATTATTTGAGCTTTTATTATATGAGCTTGTTGGCTTGATGCACAATCCAAATCTATCTGAAATGTATTTGAACAGGGGCCATGGAACCCGCGGGGTGGGAGCCCCCCTTTCTCAACCCAAAGAAATGTTTTAAGTCCATCTACTGACGGCTCAAAATGTTTAAAATGTTTAGTTTTTACAGCCTAGTATAACCTACATGTACATCGTGTACCATAAATGCTTATGCACCAAGCATAGAGTAATATAGTGGCTGCTTTCTAGGGAATTGACCGAAACATAGCTTCTAACCATCGACACAAGAATATAAGCGCCGTCTGGGTTGGGCCTGGTTCCTTGGGTGTGTATACAAGTATGAAAGGCTAAGATCAGAACATCGCACACGGCTCGTTTTCCAAATCCAAGCAATGAGATTACTGTTTGAAATAATGTAAAATCTCAACATTTTCAGTTCCACCACCACCACCACTTTACAAATCGCTCCGCGGGCCGTGTGCTGCTGTGATGAAGTGGAAAAGGCTTGGCTAATGTTTAAAAAATATAAACAAACAGTTCATGTTTATTTCTTAAATAGGCTTAATCAAATTTAATATGTTCATCCTTAGTATGAGGAAGATTGTATAGATCTGGCTTGTGCAATGTTGTGCAGTAGTTCAGGTGAAAGTGGGGGATGGGGGTGAGAAAGAGAGAATGTGAGAGGGGGTTATTATTATTATTTAACATAAAAAAAAACCCTCAAACCTTAGCACGTGGTGGCGTGGTGGTGGCGTAGTAGTTAGCGGCTCCGCCTCATATCAATGAGGTTCTGCATTTGAGTCCCGGGCTCAACGAGGACTTTTCTGTGTGGGGTCTGCATGTTCTCCTTGTGCTAGTGTGTGTGTGTGTGTGTGTGTGTGTGTGTTGCTCTGCAATTGTCTGGCAGGCTGTTCTGGGTGTACCCCACCTTTGCCGGTGTTGGCAGACACTCGAGATTCCACGCGATCCCAATAATATGATGAAGCGGCTCGGCAATGAGAGTAAGATGATATTTTAAACCATTTACACAAGTATTATTTAATCCAGATTATTGTCTCGATCATTATTTAATCATCTAGAGAAAGTCGGGCAGTGGTGGCCTGGTGGTATAGGGCGCTGGATCGCTGATCCTAAGGTTAGGGGTTCGAGTCTCACTGTGCACAAGGTTGTCTCTGTCCCCCCAGTGCACTAACTGGGTTATCAAAGGCCGGCCATGTCTCTCACTGTCTTTGGTGAGAGGTTCATGTAAAAGAAGCATTGCTGACTTTCGTAAAGAGGAGCTGCAAAGCCGTCAGTGTGTTTCTTAAGGGTTGTGTCAGGAAGGGCATCCGACGGAAACACCTATGAACCAAATCAAACATGCTAATCATTCGCTGTGGCGACCCCTGACAAAGGGGGAAAAGCCGAAAGGAAATCTCTCTGGAGAAAATAAAGTATTTATTCTGTACCAGACTGATATATAATATAATATAATATAATACTTTATTTTTATTCAGAATTTCACCTCAGAGATCAGAAGATCAGAAGGTATGATGGGTTTTGAGACTTACAACCATGTTAGAGCTGATGTGGGGCAGTGGTGGTCTAGTGCAGGGGTGTCAAACTCGTGCCACAAAGGGCCATGTGGCTGCAGGTTTTTGTTTCAACCAAGCAGCAGCACACCTGACTTGGCTCATTCAAACAACTGATAAGAGTCTTCAGGCAGTTGATTGGTCAATCTATGTGCTCTGTCCAGAGACTGACCAATCAAATGCCTGAAGACACTTATCAGTTGTTTGAATGAGCCAAGTCAGGTGTGCTGCTGCTTGGTTCAAACAAAAACCTGCAGCCACATGGCCCTTTGTGGTACGAGTTTGACACCCCTGGTCTAGTGGTATAGGGCGCTATACCAAAGGTTGGGGGTTCGAGACCCCACAAGGCTGTCACTGCCCCCCCCTTCCCAGTGCAGCTAACTGGGTTATCAAAGGCGGGCCATGTCTGTCACTGTCTATGGTGAGAGGCATGTAAAAGAACCATTGCTGACTTTCGTAAAGAGGAGCTGCAAAGCCGTCAGCGTGTTTCTGTCCCTTGCTAAAAAGGGTTGTGACAGGAAGGGCATCCGACGTAAAAACCTCTGCCAAATCAAACGTGCGAATCAGATGATTCCCTGTGGCGACTCTTGAGAACGGAAAAAAGCCGAAAAGAAAAGAAGAACCATGTTAGAGCTGATCAACATTTAAAATAATAATAATAATAATAATTAGTTGAAGTATTAGTTTCTTTTAAACCGCACTCCTAGTGAATCCTGCTGAAGTTTGCAAATCTGTATACGGTATTTCTACATTGCCACTTGATTCGAATGTTTTCGCTTTTGGTCCTTGCAGCTCATACGAAACAACAACATCCCTCCAACTCAGCCAGGATCTCACACGGTTTATTTGTCGATTTATTTCATATTTCTATTGCGTAGACGGTGTCTATATCTCTGTATAATTACATTAATACCGTCGATCTGAATTTCATGACAATATTACTATGATGCTGAAAGCTTTGATCTGCTGTGTGGTTTTAGACGTGCTGTGATGTTCACCTCATCTCTTACCTTTACTTCCAAACCATGGACTTACTGCCTGGATTCTCACAGAGAAATAGATGTATTATTATAAATCTCAACTCTTTATCGAAATAAACACTCTTACCTCACTTCTTACGTTTACATGAACGAAAGAATTTTTATTTGTTTGTTATTTTATTATTAATTCGTTTATGTTAGGGATGCCACAGATCAACTGCCAGGAGAGATATATTATTGATTTCCTTTCCTTTAAGAATCCGATAATATCTCTGTCCTGGCAGTTTATCTGAAAATGTTTACACATAAGGAGATGACTAGATTTCTGTCAATGTGAATGAATTATTATATTTATATTTAAATATTTTATTGTGTGAATAGTTTTGGTGTGAATACTGAAGTAGATGTCTACTGGCTGATAAGATTAAAAAACAACAAACAGTGGTATTGTGCCATCTTTTCTTTCTCTTTCATTCCAAAATGTTTTTACAGTATTTTCTTTCTTGTAGTTTTTATGAGTATTTTTTTCTTATTTACTGAGTTATGTATTTAGTTAGTTATTAATTTGTTTACTTCCCCCCTTGTTTTCATTTTTTAGAGCTCTTTTTTTTTTATTATTATTATTATTATTTTAATGTTTGAAAAAATACACCTGTTAATCTGTGGTTTATTTTGGTAATTTTGGTCCATTTGAAAACAAATTAAGAGAAGACAAAGTTGTCAATCTACCAAAAAATCAGCTCTCACTGCCACATAAATGCAAACTTCCAAAAATGATGATTTGAAATCATCATCATCATCGTCATCATCATCATCATCATCATCATCATCATCATTAGTCCTATTGTAAAGTTGGGTCTTTATGAATTTATAAGGAAAAACAATCATAAATGAATTTAACAGAAATAAATTGGGATACTGAACTTATCACTCAATCAGAATTCAAGAGTCTCACTGATTATTGGATCTGGATTATTATTTGAGTCTCTGCTATTAAACTGGATTGAAATTGAAACCGGTCACAGAGGTCATTGTAAATATCATTTGTGCCTTTTTCTAGTTTCAGCTGCTTTTTTTCGGCTGGTGTTTTTTCAGTCTTTTTTCCCCCCCTTCTTTTTTAAAGTCTTCAGAGCTTTAAGTGTAACATCCTGCCAAAACTGTACACTGTAAACAGTATAAACATCATAAACATTTTAAATATTATAAATGACATCGACAGCTAAATGTAGAAGTGTAACTTCTGATGTGAATTGTGATTGATATGTTGCTGCACTGTTTGTATTTATTATATTTCTGGATGTGTGTATTTTATAAATCTTTTGTCAGTGAACCTAAATGCAGTTCATGAAGGAAACTGTCTCCGTCTCGAGTCTTTATTTCCCAACTTAAATCACGGTGCTAGTGATTAATTTTCTATGACAGCACATCTTCGAGAGTTTTATTCCTCGTACACTACAATAAATGTGGTTTTATCCATATTTCTAGCAGCGTTTAATGATTTTTCTTCCCAGAGCTGCTGTTAGAGGAAATTGATCAATTGCTTCTGACCAATCAAATTCCAGAATGCAAATTCCAGAATCCTGTGATTTCTATACATATATGATAAAGATTTGGGAGGAAATATAACCCATCTGGGCTTCCACCAACCACACGAATAATGTACTGACTGGTTTATTTGTTATCAGCTACATTGCTTAAACTGAACAGCAGGGGGCGCAGCGGATTTATAGATTCGTTTGTTTGGTCTTTTCAAGACATCTTATGGGGCAGTGGTGGTCTAGTGGTATAGGGTGTTGGATCGCTGATCCAAAGGTTAGGGGTTCAAGTCCCACTCTCCACAAGGTTGTCACTGTCCCCCCCAGTGCAGCTAACTGAGTCATCAAAGGCGGGCCATGTCGGTCACTGTCTATGGTGAGAGGTTGATGTAAAAGAACCATTGCTGACTTTCGTAAAG
>CM045744.1:14621475-14676475 GCA_024760905.1 Plotosus lineatus
TTATAACATATTACATTTTAAAGGAGAAGCATGTGACCTTGAAACGTTCTCAACATCACCAAAAATTCCGAACACATTAATCTAACTCTTATAAATGACATATAAAGAGAGAGGAACCGGATTCCGTGCTGGCAAAATCGTTTCACAAATAATACTGTTAATCCCTGCTGAATATCTAACATCTACACCATCTATATATATATTCCACTGTGTGTGTATGTGTGTGTGTGTGTGTGTGTGTGTTTAATAGAGAAACAGACACGCTGGAGTAGTTCAGGGCAGTGTCCCAAATACAAGTGCTGCCTTCATTAGAAGTCTCCTAGAGCATACAATTCAATACAATACAATCCAGAACCATACAACACACTACAGTACAACACAATACAGAACCACAGGAAACAATACCATACAGTACAGTGCAATCCAGAACCATACAACACACTACAGTAGAATACAGAATAATACAGTACAGAATCATAGAGTACAATACCATACAGTACAGTACAATCCAGAACCATACAATACACTACAGTACAATACAATACAGAACCACATAGTACAATGCAATGTACAGTACAATCCAGAATCATAAACTACACTACAGTACAATACAATACAGAACAATGCATTACAGGATTGCAGTATACAATAAAGTGCAATACAGTATAGAACCATACAATGTACCACAGTACAATGGACTACATGATTATAGAATGAGAGATTTCCTTTCGACTTTTTCCCTTTATCAGGGGTCACCACAACGAATAATTCACACATTTGATTTGGCATAAGTTTTTACGTCAGATGCCCTTCCTGACACAACCCTTTTAGCAAGGGACAGAAAAATGCTGACGACTTTGCAGCCTACTCTTTTTACGAAAGTCAGCAATGGTTCTTTTACATGAACCTCTCACCATAGACAGTGAGAGACATGGCCGGCCTTTGATAACCCAGTTAGCTGCACTGGGGACACACACACACTGACAACCTTGTGAAGACTGGGACTCGAACCACCAACCTTAGTATCAGCGATCCAGTACCCTATACCACTAGACCACCACCGCCACGATTATAGAAAATAGTACAAAACAATAAAACAATAAAGTGCAATACTATATTTTCTGGACATGAATTCAAAGCGCATTCCCTGCTTGACAAACTCAACTTTAATTTGATTCCTTGAGGGATCGGAATTCCAGATGAGCTCAATGCGCCCACATTTATTAAACATTTACTGAATTAAACAACTTAAAAAACAAAACTAAAGACTGAAGCTTCCTTCTGTCTCTATCAGGAAGGCCAGCAGAGCAGGATGTTAAGAGACAGCCAATGAGAGAGCAACTCACGGGTCATGTGAAATTTTGATTGGCCCGTTTGAATTTTGAATTTCTTTTCGTAAGAGGAGGTTGTTTCGTATTTCGGGGACGGAAACTATGTTTTCGTAATCCGGGGATTTCGGACAAAGGGGTCTTCATAAATTGGGGGCCAACTGTATATATATATATATATATATATATATATATGTATATATATATATATGTATATATATATATATATATATATATATATATATATATATATATATATATATATAATGAACATAAAAGAATAGGATAAACACTTTCTATTGAAACTCCATTTAGAAACTCCATAGAAAGTCTTTGTCCTGTCCTTTTATTTTTATTGTTATTTGCTCTACCAAAAAGTATTGAGCACTATCCTATGGAAGGATCTACTCAGAAAATCCTATATATATATATATATATATATATATATATATATATATATATATATATATATATATATATATATATATATATATATATATATATATATATGTCTTGTCTTGCTTTCAGCTTTTTCCCTTTTACTCGGGAGTCGCCACAGCGAATCATCTGATTCGCACGTTTGATTTGGCAGAGGTTTTTACGTCGGATGCGCTTCCTGTCACAACCCTTTTTAGCAAGGGACAGGAACACGCTGACGACTTTGCAGCTACTCCTTACGAAAGTCAGCAATGGTTCTTTTACATGCCTCTCACCATAGACAGTAAAAGACATGGCCCGCCTTTGATAACTCAGTTAGCTGCACTGGAGAATATATATATATATATATATATATATATATATATATATATATATATATATATATATATATAAAATACACACTGGATAAGGGCAGTGGTGGTCTACTGGATAGGGTTGTCTTAAGGTTGGAAGTTCAAGTCCCCACAAGGTTGTCACCGTCCCCCCAGTGCAGCTAACTGGGTTATCAAAGGCGGGCCATGTCTCTCACTGTCTATGGTGAGAGGCATGTAAAAGAACCATTGTTGACTTCTGTAAAGAGGAGCTGCAAAGCCATTTGCGTGTTTCTGTCCTTTGCTAAAAAGGGTTGTGACAGGAAGGGCATCTGACGTAAAAACCCATGCCAAATCAAATGTGCGAATCAATGATTCACTGACGACTCTCGAGAACGGGAAAAGCCGAAAAGAAAAGAAGATAAGACGCACTGGACTATAAGTCGCAAACTCATGGAAACTGTCTACCTTGGCTTGGAAATCTGCTGGCAGTTTATTTGATGTTGTGTTCTTCGCTCTGACATAGAGAGGCGGTTGCGTTGCATGAAGCGGTAACCTCAAGAAACTCCTCACGCAAAGCCATTAATATTCATCTCCTTGACAACGATCTGAATGAGGAGACGCAACTGCACTTTTGACAAGCCTCTCCCTGCAGCATGTTGCTCAAATCCCCATGTGCAAACTCGTTCCTCTAACTCTGACCATTTTGCTTTTAGCCCGCGATTAAGCTTTTCGCCTGCAATTAGCTTTTTTTTGTTTGTTTGTTTTCATCATTGCAGCAATAATAATCTCTGCTTTTCTGCCCTCTTGTTGCCTTCTTGCGGTTGTGAGTGTAAAAATAAACGTGAAATTATGTTCATTATTAGTATGGCGAAGATAATTATATGTAATAATTTCACTACCTGGACGTGGAGACACAACTGTACGGTTGACAAGCCCCTCCCTGAGGCATGTTGTTCAAGCAGCCATGTGCAAGCTCGTTCCTCTAGTTGTGGCCATCAAGCTTTTGTCCCACGATTTACCTTTTTTTTTTTATTGCAGTAATAGCTCTGCTTTTCTCCAGTCCCTCACAAGTTTCTCATTCACTCCAAACTTTCTTTCTGCTTCTTGATTACCATTTTCTGCTGCATATTTCACTACTTACAATTTGTAGTCTGCAAAATAGGATTTTTTGGGGGGGGGGCCCAGTTCTGCAGTGGTGGATGAGCAGGTACCGGTACCCAAACTTAGAGTGCCGTCTTGTGGTTGTGAGTGTAAAAATAACAAATGTGAAATTATGTCTTGTTATTATGACGAACAGAATTATATGGAATTATTTCACGTATAAGTTGCACCTTCAGCCAAAGTATGAAAAAAAGTACGACTTACAGTCCGGGTAATACAGTGTATGGTTTAAGATTAAGCTGTGTGCGCATGTGCTCTAATGGTCTCTTGGAGCTCTCAGGGTTTTTTTTTTTTTTTGTATCTTTTCAATTTTGTGTTCGTGTTTCAATGACTTTTATCCATAATTCAGTACTGAAAGGCTGAACTATTGGAGCTAGGGAAAGTGTCAGGACTTCTTGAACGTCCAAAGCTGAATTTTATTCCTCTGGAGTTGCAGCGGACTACAGGAGTTTTCATCATCTCTTCTCTGTGGCCCAGGACACGGAGGAGACAATGTAAACAAAAGCAGCTTCTACTAGTATGTAGCCTAGCTGCATGTGACACCATTTCTCTCACCAACAAACCAGACGAGGTCCGCTTGAGGTTTGCCTCATGGGGAATGGTCAGCTATGTGGCAACCCTCACATAGACCTGAATGGATAACAATATCCCCAACACGGCATGGAAGTTAGCTAGATCTCTGTTTTGGGTAAACAGAACTGCAGCATTGGGCTCTATAGTTATAACACGTGGTGTACTGCTACCAACCTTATCGGAACATTCTTCCCGATCTGGAATATCTGGGAGTGAAGGGCAGACCGTACAAACTAGTTAGATAACTCAGCTCTGTTATAATTATAGTGGTCTACTTGCCACTGAGAGCTAATGCTAGGCTAGTACTTGAGGAGCTGTATTGTCTGATTAGCACTCAGATGAACGCTAACCCAAAGGCGGCTGTGGATGTGACGAACGACTTTAACCAGAAGTAGAACTGAAACCAGTATTCCACAGATTTATTGACTTTCCAACCAGAGATAATAACACTGGATCAGGTTTATTGCAACATCCAAGGAGCATACAAAGCTCTTGCAACTCCTCACGTGGGCACGTCAGACCATATCACATTGAAGCTGATCCCAACATATAAACCTCTGATCTGCAGGACTAAACCCACCACAAGAAACATTGCAGATATGGACTGAGGAGGCTTAATTAGCAATACAAAATTGCCTTGACCACACAGATAGGGATGTGTTCAAACAGGGTGCTGATCTGGAGGAATATACATTTGCTGTTCTGTCCTACGTTCATTTCTGCTCTGACATTATCCTGCCCACAAAGTCCATCACAACTTTTCCCAACCAGAAACCATGGGTAGACAGCAGAGTGTGGACCTGCTTAAAGCCCGGGAAGCAGCCTTCAGAGCAGGTTACAGGCTAGCTCACAACAGGACCTCACAAGAACTGAAAAATGGCACCAATCCGGCAAAATTCGGGTCCAAACAGCGTACTGAGGAGCACTTATCCAAGAAAAACCCGTGCAACATGTGGAAAGGTATAAAGACATCACAGACTATAAGCATAGCTTAGAATTATCGAGCAGCCAGGAGATTATACATCTTCCCCTGCCAGAGGAGCAGCAGCAGCCCCTTGTCCTGCAGCTGCACCAAGTGTGTTCTACCCAGAGAAAGATCAATGTCCACAGGGTTGCAAGGACCAGATAAGGTGTCGGGCCAGACCCTGAAATCATCTGCAAACTAGCTGGCTGGAGTTTTCCTGGACATTTCAATCTGTCCCTGCAGCTTGCTGTAGTCCCTATCTGCCTTAAGTCCTCCATCATTGTGCCTGTCCCCATAAAATCAGCCACCATCTGCCTCACTGACTATCGGCCGGTTGCCCCGTCACGAAGTGCGTCGAGAGGATCCTCCTTAAACACCATCAAGGATACTTTCACTGCAGGGCTGGACAGCCTTCAGTGGGCCTATGGGGAGAACCGCTTTACGGATGCTGCTATCTCAGGAGCACTCCACACAGCAATGACTCACCTGGAGCACCTGGACACTGTCAGGATGCTATTTGTGGACTTCAGCTCAGCTTTCAACACTGTTCTCCCGGAGAAGCTGATTCTGAAATTTTACTACTTGGGACTGTCAGTCACTTTGCAATACTGAATCAAGGACTTTCACTGCAACTGACTTCAGGTGGTGAGAATAGGAAATGGCACATCACTCACCCTGATCCTGAACACTGGAACACCATAGGGCTGTGTGCTCAGCCCGGCCCCTTTCGGCCTCTTCACACACAACTGCTCCACTATCCACTCCACAAACATGCTTGTGAAGTTTATTGACATCATCACTGTGGTTGGCCTCATATCAGCCAATGATGAGACCCACTACAGAGAGGAAATTCCGCACCTGATAAATTGGTGTTATCAAACAACAGAGGTCATGGTGGACTCCCGTGGAACCAGGAAGACAGAGCATGCTCCCCTTTGCACTTATGGTTAAGTTAAGTTCCTGAGTATCTACATTTCATCTGACCTGTCCTGGTCTGTCAACAGTTAACATCTGGTGAATACGTAAGGTCAACAAAGGCTTTTCTTTGTCAGGAAGCTGAAATGTTCTAGACTCTCCTCTCAACTGCTCAAGAACTTCTAATGCACACAACAGTGTGGTACGGCAGCTGTTTTGCTAAGGACAGAAAGGGCTTGGCCCCGGGTGGTAAGAACTGCATAAGGGATCATGGGCTGCTATCTACTAGATCTGGACACAATATACACTGTCAGGGGCCAGAAGAAGGCTAGTCTCATCGCTACGGATCCTACATACCTGGGAAATGGACTGTTTGTACTACTTCCTTCAAGACCATCAAGACCAGCACAACCTCAAAGACATAAAAACAGCTTTTACCCCAGAGTGGTGAAACGATCACCCCTCCACTGTCTGTCCCTTTGCAACACACACACACACACACACACACACACGCGCGCGCGCAACACGTAACCCGACTCCACTGACACACGCTCACTCTCTCTCTCTCTCTCTCTCTCTCGCTCTCTCTCATGCGTGTGCACACACACACACACACACACACACACACACTTACCCAGACATCAGTTCTTTATAAAAGGACATTGAATCCAGAAACTCTACGACTGTATTGCACTGCCACACTTTACCTTGTTTACAATCTAGATTGTCCACCATGCTACTACTATTTATTTATTTATTTATTCATTCATTCATTTATTCATTCCATTGGATTTCATTGAACAGTGCCATAATGTACATATTGTGTATCTCAGTGTTCAGTTTTCATTCTACAGCGTTTACATTTCTATTTTATATTTTTACTTAAAGTTTATTGTACAGAATGCGTGTGTTTATATTTTGCCCTCGATAGTGCAGTTTTTAGCTGATTTGAAACTTTTTAACTTGTTTGCACCTTTTAATGCTGAGAGCCTTGTAAAAATTTTCATTATGTGTGAAGATAATGACAATAAAGACTGTTCAATTCTTGAATCTATACATATGTACAATACATTACAGGATTATAGAATAAACTACAGTACAGAACCATACCATACACTACAGTACAATACACCAGTGGTCTCCAACCATTTTTGCACCAGAGACCAGTTTTATGTCTGAAAATGTTTCCGCGGACCGATTAGAGTCTACTCCGTAGTCGTGTTTTGGTGGCTGTCACCGCAGAAAACCCTGCCTTACAAAGATATGTGGTTGGAAATGGAAGAAGGTCTTTCAGTGCTTCTGTGGCAATGTCAAAAACAGTCGTTTTTCAAAATAAGATTCGGAAGCTCTTAAAAAAAACTAGAATTTGCACCATGAAATATTTTGTTTGCGGACCAGTGTCAAATGAGCCACGGACCGGGGATTGGGGACCCCTGCAATACACAACAGTACAATACAATTGAGAACACTACAGTGCAAGACATTACAATGCAAAACAGAACAGTATAATACATTACAGGACTATACATCATTATCATCTACCTCGAGCTCCTCCTGGATCTCTGAGGGAGGGCCCTGTCACAGTGTGAAGGAAGTTCATTTCAGCCGCCTGTATCTGCAATTTTGTTCTTTCAGTCACTGCCCAAAGCTTGTGACCACAGGTGAGGGTTAAAATGGAGATGGACTGGAAAATTAAGAGCTTTGCCTTGCGAATCAGCTCCCTCTTCACCACGATGGACCAGTACAAGGTCCACTTTAACAACTGAGGCTGCAGCAATCCGCTGTTGATCTCCTGCTCCATCCTTCCCTCACTCCTGAACAAGACTCTGAAATACTTGAACTACTGCACTTGGGGCAGGACCTCATTCTCAGACGATACAATAAAGTACAATACAATACAGAACAATACAAAATAGTACAGTACAAAATAATACAATACCATGCAAAGCATACAATACATTACACTACAGTACAATACAGAACTGTACACTATAGTGACATGCAATACACTAAAGTACCATACAATACAGGGCAATACAATATAGTACCACGCAATTTGGATCAAAATGATATAATACACTATCATACAATACAGAACAATACAATATCAATACGGAGCAAAACGATAGAATACAGTACCATACAATGTAGTGCCATGCCATAAATCACAGGATCATGTACTACAATAAAGTAATGCAGCCGTGAGTGGGGGCACAAGCCAGTGTTCACCCTCACGCCGGTCCCAAGCCCGGATAAACGCAGAAGGTTGCGACAGGAAGGGTATCCGGCATAAAACTTCTGCCAAAATTCTCATGCAAATGATCAAAATGAAATTCATACCGGATCAGTCAACAACAGGTAACAACGACCGCCATCAGTGCTGCTAACCAACAGGGTGCTGGTGGAAATTGGACTACTCTTGGTCGAAGAAGGAAAGGCGGGAGGCGTGTCCATAGGCGGAGAGAGAAGATGAAAGGCGTGAGTGTAGGACTGAGAGTAGGGACCTTGAATGTTGGAACTATGAAAGAAAAAGCTAGAGAGCTGGCTTACAGGATGCAGAGGAGGAAGGTGGACATACTGTGTGTTCAGGAGACCAGGTGGAAAGGTAGCAAGGCTACAAGCTTTGGAGCAGGCTGTAAGCTGTTGTATCATGGTATGAATATGAACATGATAGGAAGAGAAATGGAGTAGGAGTCATCTTGAACGAGGGGTTTGTCAGGAATGTTCTAAAAGTGAAAAGAGTGTCAGACAGAGTGATGAGTCTCAAGTTAGAAATTGAAGACGTAATGTTCAATGTTGTTAGTGCTGATTCCCCACAGGCAGGATGTGAGCTAAAAGAGCAGGAGAGATTCTGGAGTGACTTAGATGAAGTGATGCAGAGTACCCCCAGATGTGAAAGAGTGGTCATTGGTGCAGACTTCAATGGACATGTTGGTGCAGGCAACAGAGGGGACGAGGAAGTGATGGGCAGGTTTGGTATCCAGGACAGGAACACAGAAGGACTGATGTTGGTAGATTTTGCAAAAAGGATGAAAATGGCTGTGGTGAATACTCTCTTCCAGAAGAAACAAGAGCATAGGGTGACTTATGAAAGCGGGGGTAGGAGCACAGGTAGACTACATCTTGTGTAGGCGATGTAATTTGAAGGAAGTCAGTGACAGCAAAGTAGTCGTGGGTGAGAGTGTTGCCAAACAGCATAAGGATGGTGGTGTGCAGGATGACGCTGATGGTGAGGAAGGTGAAAAAGGCAAAGGCAGAGCAGAAGACAAAGTGGTGGAATCTGAAAAAGGAAGCGTCTCTGTGTTGTCTTCAAGGAGGAGTTGAAACAGACATTGGGTAGTCAGGAAGTGCTTCCAGATGACTGGACAACCACAGCCAATGTGATCAGGGAGACAGTTAGGAGAGTACTTGGTGTGTCCTCTGGAAGGAAAGTAGATAAGGAGACTTGGTGGTGGAATGAAGAAGTGCAGGAGTGTGTACAAAGGAAGATGTTGGCTAAGAAGAAGTAGGACATAGAGAGGACTAAAGAGAGTAAACAGGAGTACAGGGAGACACAGCGTAATGCGAAGGTAGCGGTGTCAAAGGCCAAACAGAGAGCGTATGATGACTTGCATGATAGGTTGGACCGTAAGGAGGGAGAAAATGATCTATACAGGTTGGCACAACAGAGAAATAGAGATGGGAAAGACGTGCAGCAAATTAGAGTGATAAAGGACAGAAAGAGAAATATATTGACTGATGACAGAAGTATGCTGGGAAGATGGAAAGAGTACTTTGAAGAGCTGATGAATGAGGAAAATGAGAGAGAAAAAAGAGTAGAAGGGGTGACCGTTGAGAACCAGGAAGTAGCAAAGATTACTAAGGGTGAAGTGAGGAGGGCATTGAAGAGGATGAAGTGTGGAAAAGCAGTTGATCTTGATGACATACCGGTGGAGGATCTTTTCTCGAGATGGAAGTGTCTAGGGGAGGTAGCAGTAGATTTTCTGACAAGAATATTCAACAAGGTCTGAGAAAGTGAGCAGATGCCGGAGGAATGGAGGAGAAGTGTCCTGGTGCTCATTTTTATGAACAAGGGAGACGTGCAGAGTTGTGGCAACTACAGAGGGATAAAGTTAATGAGCCATACGATGAAGTAATGGGAAAGAATAGAGGAAATGGTCAGCATTTGTGAACAACAGTTTGGTTTCATGCCAAGAAAGAGCACCACATACGCAGTGTTTGCTTTGTGGATGTTAATAGAGAAGTACAGAGAAGGTCAGAGGAAGCTTTGTGCCTTTGTGGATCTGGAGAAAGCATATGACAGGGTGCTGAGAGAAGAACTGCGGTATTGTATGAGGAAGTCTGGAGTGGCAGAGAAGTATGTTAGAGTGGTGCAGGACATGTATGAGAGATGTAAGAAAGTGGTGAAGTGTGCTGTCGGTGCGACAGAAGAGTTCAAGGTGGAGGTGGGACTGCATCAAGGGTCAGCTCTCAGCCCCTTCTTGTTTGCTATGGTGATGGACAGGCTAACAGACGAGGTTAGACAAGAACCTCCATGAACTATGATATTCGCAGATGATATTGTGATCTGTAGTGAGAGCAGAGAACAAGTGGAGGAAAATCTAGAGAGGTGGAGGTATGCCCTGGAAAGGAGAGGAATGAAGGTTAGCCTCAGTAAGACAGAATACATGTATGTGAATGAGAAGGACCCAAGAGGAATGGTGAGGTTACAGGGGGCAGAGATAAAGAACGTGGAGGATTTTAAGTACTTAGGCTCAACAATCCAGAGCAATGGAAAAAAGAGATGAAGCAGGTTCCCTTCAAGAGTCACCACAGTGAATCATTAGCCTCTATCTCAACCTATCCTCTGCATCTTCTACTCTTACTCCAACTACCTTCATGTCCTCCTTCATGTCCTCCTTCATGTCCTCTCCGGAGCAATGGAGAGTGTGGAAAAGAGGTGAAGAAGCGTGTGCAGGCAGGTTGGAATGGATGGAGAAAAGTGTCCGGTGTGATGTGTGATAGGAGAGTATCGGCAAGAATGAAAGGAAAAGTGTACAAGACGGTGATGAAGCCAGTGGTCTTGTTTGGTTTAGAAACAGTGGCCCTGGGGAAAAGACAGGAGGCAGAGCTCGAGGTAGCAGAGATCAAGATGTTGAAGTTCTCCTTGGGAGTAATGAGGATGGATAGGATCAGAAATGAGTACATCAGAGGAACAGCACATGTAAGATGTTTTGGAGACAAAGTCAGAGAGGCTAGATTGAGATGGTTTGGACATGTACAGAGGAGGGATCGTGAATATATTGGTAGTAGGATGCTGAGGTTGGAACTACCAGGCAGAAGGCCCAGAGGAAGACCAAAGAGAAGATTTCTGGATGTGGTGAAGGAGGACATGGAGGTAGTTGGAGTAAGAGTAGAAGATGCAGAGGATAGGGTGAGATGGAGGCAGATCATTTGCTGTGGCGATCCCTGAAGGGAACAGCTGAAAGGAAAAGAAGAAGAAGATGTACTCCAATGAAGTCCAACACTGTACCATATACTACAGTACCATACAAAAAACAAGCAAGCAAAAAAAAAAAAAAAAAAAAAAAAAAAAAACATTAAATTCCATGCAGTTATTTTACATAAACAATATTCTATATTTGTAAGAGATTGGAATGAATCCTGCATCCAGAGATAAAAGTGATTTTATTCTCATATGTGCACTTTCCATTAAGCTAGTTTCCATCAAATACTTGGCAACATCTCTGTTTGCTTTCAGACAGGCCCATCCTGTCTCCTCGTATGCGTGCGTGTGGGTGTGTTCGTGTGCATGTGCGTGTGTGTGTGTGTGGGTGTTATATCATCAAGCGACACTCATGAGACTAATTTATAGCTTGACACTACAGGTGAATAGGGCAGTAGTGGCCTCCTGGTGGTAAGGTGCTGGATCACTAATCTCAAGATTCATGGTTCAAGCCCCACTCTCAACGGGTTGTCACTGTCCTCCATTGCAGCTTACTGGGTTATAAAAGGCCGACCATATCTCTCACTGTCTATGGAGAGAGTTTCATGTAAAAGAACTATTGCTGACTTTTGTCAAGAGTAGCTACACAGCTGTTAGCGTATTTCTGCCCTACGATGGCCTGACGAGCTGTTCAGGGTACATTTTGCCTTCACCCAGAGTTGGCTGAGATGGGTGCCAGCCTCCCCACAACCCTAATTAGGATTAAGTGGTTCAAAAAAAATGTGTGAATGACTCGACAGGTGAATGGAGAAATAAAAAAAAATTAAACATTGTCGAATTAAATGTGCATAAATTTGCATACATAATGAAAGAAAAATCTATTATTTATTATTATTATTATTAGTGTGTCTGCCTCACAGCAAAAAAGTCCTGGTTCGATTCCCAGTTCGGGTGTTTCTGTATGGAGTTTGTATGTTCTCCCCGTGCTTGTGTGGGTTTCCTCCAGGTACTCCAGTGTCCTCCCACAGTCCAAAAACATGCACAGTAGCTTAATTGACTGTTCCAAATTGCCCCAAGGTGCTAGTATGAATGGTTATGAGTGTTGGCCCTGCGATGGCCTGGTGAACTGCCCAGGGTGTACCCGGCCCTCACCTGGAGTCGTCTGAGATGGGTGCCAGCCTCCCTGGAAGCCTAATTATGATTCAGCAGTTCAGAAAATGAATGAATTAATTTAACACACAGTAATAACTTTCCATTAAACATGCTTTTTGTATACGATGTCATATGATTGTGGGGTGGGCTCAGCTTGCTAGTGCGAATTTTCATTGCCTGTGGACAAAAACTAGAGTTAATTTTCATTAAAAAAATTAATTAATTTGTTGAACTGTTTAATCCTACTGTCATTGGTAGACTGACGCTGAACACCTCATCAGTCCACTGTAGGGCAACACACATACAACAATTCACACTCATAGCTAGGGTCAATATGGAACAGCCAATGAGCTTTATGTGCATGTCTTTGAACTGTAGAAGGAAACTGAAGTACCCAGCGGAACACCACACACGTACAGGAAGAACATGCAAACTCGACATAAAAACACCTTCGCCCACCTGGAATCCAATCCGTGACCTTCTTGCTGCGGGTTGGGCATGCTAACAACTACACCACCATGCCTTCCAGCAATATTCATGGATCTATAAAGAAAAAAAAATCCCAGAGAGGTAGCTAGCTAATGTCTAACTTCACTAAGCTAAACTATTCTTAAGACACAACTTTGCTGCCAGCTCTGAGCTTTGAATTAAAAAAAATAAATAAATAAATAAAAGTGAACAGTGATCTGGGAGATGCAGGGTCAAGGATCATGGTGGGGGTGTCACAATCAGTCAGGTTTTACAGACTTTCATTTAAAGGTGGGACTTGGGGAGATTGGAGCCACCCACCTCTGATGGGAGATCACTAACCTCTTTAAGCTTCATGATATTGAGAAGTAACAAATGATCGACTTTTTTAAAATGATGCCACTACACCGCCCTCCTTTTCTGCTATCTTTTTGCTTCTTGATGTACATCATGAGATAGCAGATAGCTTTCATTAAAACCTGTCTTGCTATTTCATTCATCAGTTCATTTTCTGTAACCGCTTAATCCTAATTCGGGTAGTGGGGAGGCTGGCGTCCATCCCAGCCAACTTCGGGTGAGGGCAGAGTACACCTTGGACAGCTCGCCAGGCCATCGCAGGGTGGAAACACGCCGACGGCTTTGCAGCCTACTCTTGTCGAAAGTCAGCAATGGTTCTTTTACATGCCTCACACCATAGACAGTGAGAGACATGGCCGGCCTTTGATTACCCAGTTAGTAGCACTGGGGAGGACAGTGACAACCTTGTGGAGAGTGGGAATCGAAACCCCCCAATCTTTGGATCAGCGATCCAGCGCCCTATACCACTAGACCACCACTGGCCCTTTTCTTGCTATTTGCTAACCAATAATTGCTGAAATGCATCATGGTTATTTCATACGATGGGTCTAAAAATAACACTGAATAAAACATTTCAGGAGAATATAATTTCTGAAACAAGATAAACTACTTGTGATAGTGGAAGCCCCGTGGTAGGATGCTGGATTACTGATTACCTATCAATGGTTGTCACTGCTGTCCATGTCTCTCACTGTCTGTGGTGGGAGCTTCATGTAAAAGAAGCACTGCTGTCTTTCTTCAAGAGCAGCAGTATATCTGTCAGCATGTTTCTGCCCTGCGACAGCTTGGCGACCTTTAAGAAAAGGGTATGGAGTGGTGTGCCCAGAGCCGACTGAAATGGCCCTCAGCATCCCCACAACCCTAATTAGGATTAAGCGGGTCAGAAAATGAATGAATGAAGATAAGACTTGTGCAACCTGCATGGATCTGCTCTATTGTTCAACACTTGTGCAAACCTAGAACACTGGTTTCCAATTCTAGTTCAGGAGAAGCCCTGACACTTATGTTTCCTAAAACTAGTAAGTTTAGTATGATCTATCAGATTCGCTTTCTTGGTCAATTCCGACCAAACATGAAATTCTTGAAAATTCCAATTTGCTTGAGGTGTTTTATGATGGAACAGACAAACTGACACAATTCATGGTGATCTGCAGCCTGGCATTTGGTTTCCTACACATCTGATTGTAATATGCAGCAGGTGGTCTACTGAAGAATTTGCTTCAGAAATCTGTTCGATTTGGAGGTTGAATGCAAAGACCTTAAATATTGTGGGGTTAAGAGTCAGGATCTGTAAGGTTAGGATTTGGAACAACTCTTGCATCACTTCCTTGATTAACCTTTGTGTACCTTGTTGTTCTCTCAGTCGTAGTTCTTACTCACAGGAAGTCTTGGCACCATGTTCTACGGCTCCTCCTCAGCCAGCATGTCACTGCCTTCAAAGAGCCGTCTGAAGCGCCAGAGCCGAACTATCACACAAGTCCTTTATCGGACTCTGAGCTACCGTGACCGCCGCTCAGTAACTGACCTGCCCGAGCAAGTGCGCGATGACCCGGCTGAACTGTCCACGCAGACATCGGCTCCAGGTGTTCTCAAGATCTTTGGAGATGAAATCAGCGCCGGGGCCAATTACAAGAGCGTTCTGGCTACACCACGTTCCAGCGCCCAGGAGCTGATAAAGGAGGCGCTAGAGCGCTACTCGCTGAGCAAAGGTTCATCCAGTCGCTACGTGCTATGTGATGTGATTGGACGATTCGAGGGTGCTGATCGTCGGTGGAGAACAGAGTGCTTGCGGCCACTGGGCAGCAACGAGAAGCCTCTTCTTCTTCAAGAGCTGTGGAAGCCAAAAGAAGGCTTCGCCAGGCGCTTCGAGCTCAGACAGAGAGCTGAAGTGGAGGAGCTGGCAGCTAAAGAGAAAGACACGGTAACTGCAGGTAACTGATATGTGTGGACCGCATGAAAGCAGCGAAACCATCTCCAGTTTATTTAGAAATAATAAAATATCTAAAATAAAGGCTAAATTAGTGTTGAGGATGAAGGTGAGTAAATTTCCTTCTGAAAAAGAAAAAAAAAATAGAATCCAAGGGGAAAGGTCACTGGGCATAAAAACACCAATTGGATCTTCTACCAGCAATTAGAAATCAAGTGGGTGGGGTCACAGTAGCACTGACAAACTTTCTTACTGTTTCTTTGCATAAACCTGAAAAAGAAAAATGCATTTGCAACTTTAAGGTACAATCCTCTTTTTTTCTTTAATTCTAACCTCTAACCTTTAACCCCTGACATTTGTAATGATTAGGTATTTAGGCATTGTTGATTATTTTACCTTCTTGTACATTTGTATTTTTATTTTTTATTGAATTTGAAACATTCTTGGGCAGTGGTGGTCTAGTGGTATAGGGCGCCGGATCGCTGATCCAAAGGTTGGGGGTTCGAGTCCCACTCTCCACAAGGTTGTCACTGTCCCCCAGTGTTGCGAACTGGGTTATCAAAGGCCAGCCATGTCTCTCACTGTCTATGGTGTGAGGTTCATGTAAAAGAACCATTGCTGACTTTCGACAAGAGTAGCTGCAAAGCCGTCAGCGTGTTTCCGCCCTGCGATAGCCTGGCGAGCTGTCCAGGGTGTACTCTGCTCTCGCCTGGAGTCGGCTGGGATGGGCGCCAGACTCCCCGCGACCCTGATTAGGATTAAGCGGTTACAGAAAATGAACCGAACTGATCATTCTTCAGAAAGTGAGTATTAAGTCAAGAGCATGTGACAGGATGGATATGGGCGGCGCGTCCAGGTATCATTGATAAATACTAGACAGTTGTATGAGTTCATACTGATGAATATGTCGAATGGTTCATGTCTTGATTTAGATTGTATTTATACTGCATAATGGAAATATTTTTGAGTGTGAAGTCATGCTAGGACGTTAACGTACAAGCATCCGTTAAATTGTGTTTAGCAGATAAATATGACACAAGTGCAATCTGTACAGTTCCCGCCTCCTCTATCCGTTTATCTCTCTCTGTCTGTCTCTCTCTCTCTCTCTCTCTCTCTCTCTCTCTCTCTCTCTCTCTCTCCCTCTCTCTGTCTACTCAGCTGCATTGTCTGCCTCAGCATTCGCTAAAGACCCAGCGAATCTCCTGAGATGAGTTTGCACTCAGGCAGAAAGAAAAGCAGCAGTGTTGGCTGCAGTTTTCTTTTCTCTGCTCTCCTGCCACTGTTTGCACCAAATACCCAGATTAGTGCAGTACAGTATTTATACACCAGGAGGGAAGCGTTAATAATTGCTTATGTACATCTACAGACAGAAGAATGCAAGCATATGTGTTATTTGTTGCTCACTATGAGATTAAAAGCATGCCCCTCTCTCTCTCTCTCTCTCTCTCTCTCTCTCTCTCTCTCTCTCTCTCTCCTGTTCTCTATCCCCCTCTCTCTTGTTCTATATCCCCCTTCTCTCTCTTTCTTTCTCTCTCTCTCTCTCTCTCTCTCTCTCTTGTTCTCTATCCCCCTCTCTCTCTCTCTCTCTCTCTCTCTCTCTCTCCATCACACTCTCTCTCCCTTGCTCTTTCTCCCTCTTTCTCTTTTCTATGGCCCCCCCCTCCCCATTTGCTCTCGTGCTAAATTAGGAATTTAACAAGGTGGCCATTGAGCCAAAATACGAAGCGGAGGGCTGAATCAATATCCTCAGTGTTCCTCAGGTTAATTTATCCTTGACTTTTTGTTTTGTCCCCCACAAAGCTTTGACGTGAACGGTCTCAGGCTCGGCCGCTGAACTAATAAACCATAGGTTAGGAAACTTTTGGTTATTCACCAGCGCAAGCCAAACTTTTAAATGGATTCTTTCATTGTTTGGCATTTGCTCCGTTGGACTTGGGGAGAAGATGGTGATGTTGCGAGATTGTGTCCCTGCACTTATTGCTTACCATCACAAATCTGCACACACACACACACACACACACACACACACACACACACACACACACACACACACATGCACATGCACACACGCACGCTCGCTCGCATGCACACACACACACACAAATACTTACACGCGCACACACACACACACACACACACACACACACACACACACACACACACAAATACCCACACGCGCACACACACACACACACACACACACACACACACACACACACACACATATATATACACACACACATCAAACTTGCATTGTCTGGCAGAAGCCATGTGGCAGTGATGCACAACGGTGAACTATTTAACAACACACACTGAGATGATTGTCTCATCAACAGGATACACACCACAGGGCTGCTGAGTTCTTGATTCTGACTGGCTGGTATGGATGTGCTAGCTCACATTCACTCACTCACTCACTCCATCATTTCCCAAATTCCTTTGTCCTGTTAGAGTTATGAAAAGGCTGGAACCTATATCAGCTGACACCAGGTGAAAGGCCACACCCTGAACTGCTTGCCATATCATCACACAGTAACACACACATACAACCAGTCACAAAGAAATTGCGGGGTAATTTGGAACAGCCCATTAACCTAAGGAGCGTGTATTGTTAGTGTGGGAAGAAACCAGAGTACCTGGAGGAAACCAACATGAGGCACAAGGAGGCCATCTGATCCCAGAGGAGGAGACATCCGAACCCAGGTCCTTCTTGCTGTGAGGCGGATGTACTTGCCTTGTTCAATGCACAAAAATACTGAATCTAGGTTTGATAATATGATTTTGTAATGCGAAATAAGGTCCTGCACATTGTGTTATCTGGATAATAATACAGTGTTGGGCTACACAGTGTATTAATTATGAGAAGCATCAATATCAAGCATGTAGAGCATCAGTAGAGCCTTACACTGTCAGGGGAATTTATGTACTTGGACAAGAAATGATGTTAGCAGTGTTAGATTTTTTTGGCCGTGATGGACGTTGTCATGGACTTCCCTGTACCATGAGGTAGGACTGCCAGAGGACTTTGTGTCAAATCAAGGACCTTGGCCCATGTGCCAGCACAGGCTTTATGAAATTGCTGAGCCACATTTAGAGGCAGTACATATGCATTATGGTTTTCTAAAGCAAGGACATTCCAGTAAATATTATTCTTCATGTAGACAACACAAAAGCAGCCAGGCTTGCTGAAGGAAAATCTATAATCAGCAAATAAACAAACAGGGTACAGATAGGCTATATCTCCATAGCTGTGGCGTAACTGCTGTAGATCTCAGTTAGCAATAACCCCTCAATAGTTTCAGCAAATATAGCAGTAGATTCTTGTATTGTTAACAGTCTTTTCCTTTTTAAGTGCATGAGTGTGTTTCCTGTACTGTTTTATTGATGCCTTCTATTCTGCTGTGTTGTGCACCTGACCCCAGGGCCTTACACGCACTCTCCCGTGTTAACATCTAGGGGGGGGCATGGTAAATGCCAGCGGAGCTCCCCCCGGAGCTGGCGTATTGTACTGGCCGGCACTCCGAATCTTAAAGGTGGGGAATGTGCTGAGGTACAGCGTCAACCACCAGTCCCACCAAGTCTTGCCTGATTCCCCACTGCATATTCCACCTTCGCATTCCACCACAGTCATTACAGATATGTTATCGTCTGTGCACCTTTATGATGCTCATCCGTGACGTGCTAAACACCAAACATGTCTTGGCTCATCAACCAATCATATAGATCACGGACTCATGATTGATATGACAATACGAGTAGTATACTGTGTTCATTCATGCCTATTAAACAATATAATTACCTAACATACCCTTGTGTCATGTACCACATCATATCAGTATTAAATACTGAGGAACTCAGGGTTACGCCCCAGGATTCCTTCGGGTGACACCCCATTGTTCTTTCTTTGGACAAATGTACAGTTTACCATGAAGGAGCTAAAGAAAACTTTGTTTTTTGTTTAAGTACATGGGAAAAATATTATAGTTTGCCAAATTACTGATAAATAAAACTATAAAGGGGCATCCAGATAGGAAGCGATAAGTCCGATGCAACCATGCAGAGTGAAGTGAAGGACCGTGGGTGAGAATTTTCACAAAGCAAGATTGGACAGATAATCAGTCAGAGCTTAAAATAGTGTTGATTGACAGATCTGCCAAGTAATGAATTCCCCAAAACATTTTTCACAGCGAAACAATTAACATGAGCTCACTGATTCCATCGACGTCAACATAGCAGAGAAACGTATTCTCACCGTGTCGAAATATCCGGCCGGGGCTTTTGTGAGCGATCACAAAAATCTTTACAAGATAATAACCAGAGACTCAGTGCTCAGGTCCACATTTCCAAAACGTTTGTCATTTCTCGTGAGTATATAATGATACATGTTTAAATTTTCATGGTTTATGGTGTACACGAGGCTCTGTTCTATTCTTGCCGAGCAGTAAATATAACGCTAATAATATTTAATTCGACTATTTATTATGATAATATGAGGCAAAATAAACTAGCATAATTAGTATAATAAAAGATCTAATGGAGCTACTGCAGGAAACTAGCACAAAGCTGCTCACAGTTTTCTTCAGAAAGATTTCAGAGTGAGAAGGTTACCTACGGAGCAAGAGCTTATGGCACTTCCGAGGCCGAGTGTTTGGTTTCCTTTGCGAGTGATGTAGCAGGAAAGTGATTGAGCTGTGTGTGCTGCTTGAGAGTTGGTTGTAAACATTCACACACACAACCAGATTGTTGTGACATTCCTAAGCTCTGGTTCCATTGGTATTCACATATGCGGTTTAATTGAGATCACTTAGATGC
The DNA here is from genome assembly GCA_024760905.1 of Plotosus lineatus. NCBI lineage: Eukaryota > Metazoa > Chordata > Actinopteri > Siluriformes > Plotosidae > Plotosus > Plotosus lineatus. The sequence continues at coordinate 14,641,310 of CM045744.1, forward strand.
ACGCCGAGCGTCACACATGTTCCTGGAAGCACTCAGAGACTTACATGAACAAACATCATCACAGAGGTGAACAAAGGAGCAATTAAGCATCTTCTAGAAAGGTATTCATTGGATGTGTGGTTCTCAGGAAGCATCTCAAGCTTTCTACTTCCCAGTGAGCACAACATCGGAAGAATACTGCGGAACTGGTACACAAAAGTGGTTGTACCAAATATTGACTCTGGTAATCCTTACGTAACCAACAGATGCGTGTTAATTCTAATGAAGATCACTGAAGTAATGATACAGCATGTTCAGACGCGATGGATAATTCTGCAAGGCAGACAAACTTTTCCTGATTTTCATGAGAACATTTCATCCCTATTTCAATAATCTGGGAATCATGTCATATCTTCTATAATAAACACCGACAGCAGACTGATACACGCCAGAACAGTAAAAGCAGGTGCTCCCAATGTCCTTCCCAAACAACAGAGCACTTCCTCACCTCTAAAAGCTGATAGAGCATCATCATCTTCAGCAATCACTTTATACCAACCGCTAAACGCCTCATTCATCACCAGAATGGCACAAAGGCTGTGCTAAAGCTTTCCTTTTTCTGATTTATTGTTGATGACGTTACGATGTCAGTAATGCGCTACTCTATGTATTTGTTTTTCAGTTGCGCTGTGACGCATGCGACATCATTTCACATCTCCCTGAACCTTCTATCATGATACACTTTCAGCATTGTGTTCTAGGACGGGTGTTTTTTTTTTTGTTGTTGTTTTTTTTTTCTAAAACAGCATGTTTCCATGTATGCAGTGTTTGGATTATCGGGATGGTGATGATGTAGAAGGTAGAACTTGTAACTAGAAGAGTTTAGCCTGTAAACTTTTGTCTATTGATTACTACGTCTGTAATTTCATACTCTGTTCTCCGTGTTAGACATAAACGCACAGGCACGGAAACTTCAGAGGAACCGCGCTAAAGGAACGATGACGCTGCAGCACGGCTCGTCATTCGGTCGCAGTCTCAGCGAGACCAGTCTCAACCTGGTGGGTGTGACTGGGGAGGAGACAAAACGCTACTCAACACTGCCCGGGTCAGGCCGAGCACGCATAGATGGACGCAAAGAGGGGGGCGGAGTCAAACATTCGCTCTACCAGTCCCCTCATTTGCTCCTCCTCCAAGGATATAACCGACAAGTGAGTGATACCATCTCAACCAATCATTGCAAGAGGTTATTACAGACAAGTATTTATGGGTGACGTTTACGGAAACCTTAAGACGCCCCTTTCAGCATGCTATGTTTACAGGTAGGTGCATAATTAATGACCTATTGTGTCAACAGGACTGCCTGGTGTATCTGCTAAACAAGGAACAGCACACGGTGGGTCAGGAGACGGCAAGCACGCGGCCAAACATCTGTCTGTCATCTCCTGACATTCTCCCACTTCACTGCCGCATACGGCGCCGACGCTCATCTTCCTCATCCTCCTCATCCTCTTCTTCTTCCTCCTCTTCTTTGGACCACCGGCTCATCCTGGAACCAGTCGGTCACGGCACCGTGCTTATCAACTTCACCCGTATCGAGCGCCCTACTCCGGTGCGCCATGGCGACCTGCTGTCATTCGGTGCTCATTACATCTTCCTATACAGAGACCCACTAACCGCCAAGCCACTACCAAGCCACACCTTAAACCGCCTCCGCACCCTCGGGGCCGTAAATGCAGAGGCGTGTCCGACATGTGGTGCTGGTCCACGGGAACAAGCTGGACTTCGCCAAAGCTCAAAGAATTCAAAGGCGCCTAAGAAAAAAAAGTTGGCACTGGAGTTTGAGCGAGCCCAAGAAGATGCTCTGGTGAACCGGGTGCTCACGCTGATTGACCCAAGCAGCGATGATCACAAGCTCACGCCTGCATATCTCCTCTGTCTGTGCATCCAGCACTCAGCTCTTTCATTCCCTCCAGGAAGCTTCGGGAAACTGCTTCTCAAAATCGGCAAGAAAATTCAGAGCATCGCATGGGTGGGACCTTCTTTTTTATATAATATCATTCATCCGTTTATTTTCTAAACCGTTTAATCCTAATTAAGCTCGCGGGAAGTCTGGTGCCCATCTCAGCTGACTCAGGGCGATGGCAGAGTACACCCTGAACAGCTCGCCAGGCCATTGCCGTTTTATATTATATGCCCAGTAAATACGTTACTGTGTGGAGTTTGTACGTTCTTCCCATGGTTTCCTCTGGGGAATCCGGTTTTCTCCCACAGTCCTAGAACATGCACAATAGGCTCATAGGCGTTGAGTGTGAGTGTGAGTGTGAATGGTTGGGAGTTTCATCCCTACGATGGACGGTGTACCCTGCCTTCGCCGCAGAAAGGTCAGCTGAGACAGGTTCCAGCCCTCCACCCCGGACTTGAGTGGAACTTTTGAATTTTTTGACGGATGTTTATAAAACCTGCCAGTGTACCACGCTATTTACCGCCATTAGTGACGAGACATAAAGTTAAATGAGCAGGTGTTCAGAGGGGACGGAGTCTTCCTCACGAAGGTCAAGAAGGTGCTTGGTTCAGCATCTCGTCTTTGTTCCCCATCGCCGTAACATTTACCAATACCACCCGTCAGCATGATGAACGCAGGAGGGAGGCTGTCACATCAATTGGGACTCGGTCGCTCAGCTGCGAAAAAGCATGCAGAATCGTTTAATGAGCGCTGTGTACACCCACTTGCTTAACTTGATTAATGATTAAAATCTCATTACAGAAGGTCAGTTTTGTGTGGGCTGAATATGAAGTGAAGAGATGAACAAATAAAAAACCGAGACGAGGAGAAAGAGAGGACGGAGCAATACCTGGCGCTGAGGGATTATTCCTCCCACATGAAGCTGTTCAGAGCTTCAAATTTTAATGATGCTAATTGTCTGTGTGTGTGTGTGTGTGCGTGTGTGTGTGTGTGTGTGTGTGTGTGTGTGTGTGTGTGTGTCTGTGTGTGTGTGTGTGTGTTATAGGAGAAGACAAAGGAATTGGCACAAAAGCAAGCTCAGCAGTGGGTATCATATTCCACCTTATTTCAGTGTGTGTGTGTGTGTGTGTGTGTGTGTGTGTGTGTGTGTGTGTGTATGTGTGTGTGTATGTGTGTGTGTGTGTGTCTTTGTGTGTCTTTGTGTGTCTCTCTCTTTGTACGTGTGTGTGTGTGTGTGTGTGTGTGTGTGTGTGTGTGTCTGTTTGTGTGTGTGTGTGTGTGTGTGTGTGTGTGTGTGTGTGTGTGTGCGTGTCTGTGTATGTGTGATTGTGTGTGCATGTTTCTGTGTGTGTGATTGTGTGTGTATGTCTGTGTGTGTGTGTGTCTCTCTCTGCGCGTGTGTGTGTGTGTGTGTGTGTGCGTGTCTGTGTATGTGTGATTGTGTGTGCATGTTTCTGTGTGTGTGATTGTGTGTGTATGTCTGTGTGTGTGTGTGTGTCTCTCTCTGCACAAGCGTGTGTGTGTGTGTGTGTGTGTGTGTGTGTGTGTGTGTGTCTTTTCATGGTCTTGGTTTTCCATTAAAGCCTTCAACCATTATCATATTTTTCCCCATGTAGTAATGATGTTTACACTGTGTGTGTGTGTGTGTGTGCGTGCGCGCGCACGTGTGTGTGTGTGTTTGTGTGTGTGTGTGTGTGTGTGTGTGTGTGTGTGTGTGTGTGATACAGTCAGGATTCAGCCTCCCTGTCCTTGTTTAGCATCTCTGACCTTGTTCCGGATCTTCAAGTCATTTTCTTTTGGATGGCGAACGCTATTGAGATCCTTTACTTCATTCAGCAAAAATCCCCCACGTACATGCAGAATATCGAAACTATGGACAACAAAGGTACACAACAACAACAACAACAAGGCTGACTCATTATCATCTCTCATTCAGTAGACTGCTAACAAATTAGACACTCAGTAAATGCTGTGTGGAATGAGTTTTAAAGGTAAAAAGAAAAACATCTCCATCAGAAATCTATTGGAATCTGTTTTTTAATCTCTTTCCTGATTGGTTGCTGTTTCTTTTCTGTCATGTTATATTCAGACCAATTGTGAGCTTCATGATGTAGAGGAGACTCTAATTCCTGACTCAGCGTGATCCTCTGAATCTTTATATGATTAATTTTTTTTTTTAACTTTCAACAGTCTGTATTTTTCCTCATTTCCCTTTCAGCTGGATCAAAAGAGTCGCTCCTTTCTGCGACCATATCAGCCAGCGAAGAGGTGATGACCATCCTGGAGGAAGTGATAATGTACACGTTTCAGCAGTGTGTATACTACATCACAAAGGTAAAAGAGCAAACTAGCACTGAACAGGTAGTCATATTGTGCTCCATGCTCCATGTTTCATTTAAATACTATTGGTCTGTGGTGACCCGGTGGTAAGGTGCTGGATTACTGATTGCAGGGTTGGTGGTACAAGCCCCAAGTTGTCGCCGCTGCTTACCCCAGTGCAGATAACTTTGTTATCAAAGGCCGGCCATATCTCTCACAGTCCGTGGTGAGAGGTTCATGTAAAAGAACCATTGCTTACTTTCCTCAAAAGTCGCTGCGTAACCATCAGAGTGCACTCTGCCCTCGCCCTGAGTCGGCTGAGATGGGCACCAGCCTCCACGTGACCCTAATTAGTATTACGTGGTTCAGAAGATCAATAAATGTACTACTGGGCTCTTTGGACTTTTTCTTTTTTTTTAAATATATATTTTAACAATATTATAAAACATTTTATCATTCATTTAAGTCACGCTTTCTAAGTGTTGCATATTATTAATATATATTCTTTGCATCTTTTAGTTAAAAAAGGTTATGAAAACGAACAGTGGTACCTGACAGTTTGTGAAGAATTTTACAAATTTCTGCATAAATATAACGTAAAACATCATCGGATTTTCACACAAATCTTAAAAGTAGATAAAGAGAATCCAGTCAAATTAATGAGTTGTAATATTTTAGTTGGTCATTTATTTATTAAGGATAATGATCCAATATTACATCTCCGTGAGCAGCAAAAGTTTGTGACGCTCTGTGATTAGCAGGAAATTTGAAGGTGACGTTAGAGTCGGGTGTTTTCAATCAGTGGGGTGATAATCAGGGATGAGTGGGCTCCCAGTTTAATTTAAAGAATCTTTCGTGTCAACACACATTTGTGGATGTGTATCAAGGCACAAACAAAGGAGATTTCTGAAGAGCTCAGAAATAGTGCTGTTGATGCTCATCAGTCTGGAAAAGGTCACAAAACCATCTCTGAAGACTTTGGACTCCATCAATCTACAGGAAGACCTACTGTGTATAAATGGAGGAAATTTAAGTCCACTGTTTCCCCCGTGAGTGGTTGACCAATAAGATCACTTTAAATGCGTAGAAATGAGTACATCAGAGGGACAGCCCATGTAAGATGCTTTGGAGACAAAGTCAGAGAGGCTAGATTGAGATGGTTTGGACATGTACAGAGGAGGGATAGTGAGTATATTGGCAGTAGGATGCTGAGGTTGGAACTACCAGGCAGAAGGCCTCGAGGAAGACCAAAGAAGAGATTTATGGATGTGGTGAAGGAAGACATGAAGGTCGTTGGAGTCAGAAAAGAAGATGCAGAGGACAGGATGAGATGGAGGTGGATGATTTGCTGTGGCGACCCCTGAAGGGAGCAGCCGAAAGTAAAAGAAGAATAAATGCAACAAGGTCACAAAGGACCCCAAGTGTAAACTCTAAGTGACTGAAGGCTTCTCTCACGTTGGCTATTGTTAATATTTATGAGTCCACCATCAGGCGATCACTGATCACGAACAATGGTGTGCATGGCAGGACATTTATGAGAAGACTGCTGCTTCCCAAAAAGAGCACTACTGCTCGTCTGCAGTTTGCTAAGAACTCATGGACAAACCAGAAGGCTACTGGAAAAACATGTTGTGGATAGATGAGACCAAAATATAACTTTTAAGAATAAATGAGAAGCATCATGTTTGGAGAATTGAAAATAAAATTCCATCATAAGAACCTGATCCCGTCTGTGAAATCGCACTGGTAAAAGTATCATGGATTGAGCTTGTTTTGCTGCATCTGCACCAGGACGGCTCGCTATCATTGAACAATGAATTCTGAATTATACCAGCATACATTAAAGGAAAATGTCACTGAACCGAATCATAAGAAAAAGTGGGTCATGCAACAAGACAATGATCCTAAGCACACAAGTCATTCTCCCAAAGAACAATTAAAAAAGGTAAATCTGTTGGGCTTTTACACCCGAGCCTAGTGGCTCATCAGGCCGGTGCTTATTCCCAGTTTCCGTAGCGTGAATCTGAACCAGGAATTGAACTCCTCCTAAATGGGACACGAATCCGTCACAGGTTACCTTTCCAGTATTTTTACTGGTACACATTAACAGGATACTGCTGGGTGGTGACAGACACACTTGGGTTTCAAACCTTACTCAGGGGTCTTAGCACAGTGGGGGTCTAACTGGGATTCAACCCCATGACCTCCTGATCATGAGCCCAGCACCCTAACCACTACACAACTGGCCCCACAAAGAGTAAAATAAATGTGTTGCAATAGCCAAGTCAGAGTCCTGACCTTATTGAGATGTTGTGGCCCTGAAGAGAGAAGTTCATGCGAGGAAACCCAAAAATAATCCCAGAGTTGAAGCTGCTCTGTACGGAGGAACCGGCTAAAATTCCTCCAAACTGATATGCATGACAACAGCTAACTGAAATTTTTAACTGCAGCTATTGCTGCAAGAGGGTCACACCAGATACTGAAATCAAAGCTCCACACACTTTTACCTCTGACAGATATATAATTATTTTCCTTCATAAATAAATAACCAAGTCAAAGATTTGTGTCTCATTTACTTAATTGGGTCTGTTTATCTAATTTTGGAACCTGTTTGAAAATCTGATGATGTCTCAGGTTATATTTATGCAGAAATGTATATGATCCTTGAGGCTTCACAAACTTTAAAGTAACACTTTACCCCAGTACTAACACAGTGAAGAGATTGGGGCAAGTATTTGTCTGAAATATGCTTATAGCAGAAGCAGCCTATTAGGCATTTGATGACTGTTTCCAAGATTCTGGTCTCTACACCAAACTGGGCTTGTTTAAAATTACTCAGTAAGCAGCCAGACATTGTTTTATAATTTTTTAGTCAGAAATACCTGCATCGCAACATTGCAAGAGATACAGAAATGTACATTTTCATAATCATCCCTTATTTCTTCCCCTTTATTGTCTATGTACGTATTGTGTCTATGCGTATTGTCCTCAGAGCTGTTTGGAGTTGTCAGTCAGTGTGTGTGTGTGTGTGTGTGTGTGTGTGTGTGTGTGTGTGTGTGTGTGTGTGTGTGTGTGTGTGTGTGTGTGTGTGTGTGTGTGTGTTGTTGTTTTTTGTGTGATTTTACTCTAGTCCTTATACATGGTGTTGCCAGCATTGTTGGACTGCAGCCCATTTGGAGGTGAGACGATGTTGCCGTCATCAACATCAGAGGCTTGCCGGCGGGCAACCGGCGCACGAGCATGTGCTTGCAATGTATGTGCTACTCCCGAAGCTGTGCGCCGGGCTCTATGTGTTTTTCAGACCACAGCTGATCTCATGCAGCAATATCGGGTCCATGCCGAGATCCAGAGCCAGATGTTCGCCTACCTGTTCTTCTTCACCAATGCCTCACTCTTCAATCTACTCATCGATAAAGGTGCAGGATGAATGGATAAATGGAGGCATTGATTGAAAAATATATAGATGATTAGATAGATAGATGGATGGTGAAAATAGTTGTGTAGATGATGAATAAATGGATGGACCAACAGACAGACAGATAGATGGGTGGATCATGAATGTTTGAATTAGTGGACAAATAGTTGGAAAATGGACGTTTGATTAATACATCTATGGGTGGATAAATGAATTGATTGGTGAATAAATGAAGAGAGCAATGGATGGAAAATGTATAGCTGTAGAGATGAATATTTAGATAAATGGATCAATGGATGGAAAATCGATGGGAGGATAAATGGCTTGATGGATGATTAAAGAGATGCATGGATGGAAGGATGAATTGATGTAAAAGTAGATGGATTCATAATCAGATTGGTGAATAAATGAGTGAATGATAAATTAAATAGATAGGTTAACTGAATGGTGTGGATTGATAAATGGGCAGATTGATAAATAGATACTTCGATGATGGGTTGATAGATTGATTATGGAAAATTGTTGATGCATAGACAGACAGATTGATGTAGAAATAGATGGAAGGAGTTTTGGCTGGCTGGTTGGATGGATGGATAGTTACATGATAGGATGGATGCATAAATGGATCAATAAAAAAGATGGAGGGGTAGATAGAAGGAAGGATGGATGGGTGGGTGGATGGATGGATGCATGGATGGATGGATGGACCCATATTTGGATAAATGAATAAATGGATGGATCCGTAGACTGAAGGATGACTGAATAGATGACTAGATGCACAACTGGACGGATGAATAAATGGCTGGCTGGATGTATAGATGTGTAAAGACAAGAAAATGCAAAGACAGTTTAATCTCTATTACAAAGTGTAGACGACTCCTTCCACAAATCATAAATAAAGAAAACACTGCATGTTCTTTCTTCTCATTTTGTTTCTTTTGGGTGCTTCCTAGTAACGTCTACCCTCATACGGGCCGTTTCACTACTATAGCACTCAGAGACACACTCAGGTGCTTGCTAAGTCATATCCTTCCTGTCATATGTCTTCATTAAGCTTGTAGACAACAGCTGCTCTGCTGGTAATAGAGAAAGAGAGGGAATGAGAGCAGTAGGGCAGATAGCATGAAGGTCAAAGGCACAGACTTGATAAGAATGGCAAAGTGGACATATAGGAGAGAATGGAGACTGATGAGCTACAGTGGTGCTTTAGCATGACCTCTAGTGTTCTCATGTGGCAAAACATGCAGCAGAGTGAAGTTGCCAGTCAACTTATTTTTTCCACTTCGTCATGAAGTGAAAATAACGACAGCAGAAACAACAGAATGTGTCCGGAACGGCTTCCATACTCACTCACTCCAGTTTATATAAACTACAAATCAGGGGTCGTCTCCTGGTAATTCCTGTTCTCCATGTGGATGCAGCAAAATATTTTATTGGATTGAAGTGTAGGCTGTGGCAGGTCTGATTGACATGATAAATGTTGCAGCTTTGCGATTTCTGAAACTGCTGATCTGAGATTTTCACACATAAAAATCAATAAGGCGGTAGTCACAAATCCTGTTCCTGGAAATCTACTCCCTGCAGGCTTTACTCATTCATTCATTCATTCATTCATTTTCTTTACCGCTTCATCCTTCTGTGATAGAGCCTATCTCAACCGACTCTAAAAAGGCAGGTTACACCCTTAACAGCTCACCAGTCCATCGTAGGGCCAACACCACTCACACACTCACATGTAGGGGAAAATTGGAACAGCCAGTTAGCCTAATATGCATGTCGTTGGACTGGGAGGAAACCCATGTAGGCACCTGCAAAGTCCTCACAGAAACGCCCTGGCTGAGCTAAGAACCTTCTTGCTGTGAAGCAGACATGCTAACCACTATGCAATCATGCTGCCCCCTTCAGGTTTTTGTTTCAAACCAAAATAAAATCACTTCTTTTAGATAATCAGAAACTTTTTTAATCAGTGACTCGATGGTCAGGTGAGCATGATTAGAGTTAGCGGAAAGGGATGTGGGGACATGGTTGGTCGCTACTAATCTGAAGCATAGGTAGAATGATGTGAAAAACTTGGAAAGGTAGTTCTACAGTGTGCAAACATAAGCCTTCACCTTATTGATGAGCCACGCCAGAGGAGAAGATTCCATAAGATTGAAATAACCAGTTTTGTACCATAACTTAATATTTGTACCATTTATTGATAATCAAGAGGTATGTGGTCCGGTCTGGAAGCAAGTATGAGCAAAGCAGCTGCGCTTGGTTGGCACGGTTGCAAGAAAACCATTCATGTGAAGAATTTACAGTTAAGACTTTGGCAGATATCCAGAACAATAATTTCCTGATCTATAAATGTCACCCTCTCTAGTCCTTGCCTCTACCACTTCATCAAGGTTGAATGAACAGCATGCATGATAAGGATGAAGGAGGACCCAAAAAAGTCTACAGCTTCCTTATATTAAACCTGATGTTAACAATGTGGTATGAACGACAATAACGTCAACATGGTCAATCAAATCTATTCATATAAATCAGGGTCAATCAGTTCTACCTCCACTCAGTGGATGTCGGCTTCAACACTGAGCAGGTTGGAGGAGCTTGATCAGTGCTGATTCCATCCCATGAGTGTCTGCATCAATTCTGACCAGCTTGGAGGAGCTTAGTCATGCCAAGCTTCATCAGTTGATCAGGTCTGCGTCCACGCCATGGATGTCTTGCTTGATTCTTGCCAGGTTGGATAATCTAGGTTAGATCTGGCATCACACCCTGGAATTTTGGTTTGACTGTTCCCAGTTAGGATCAGCTAGACGTGATTTTGCTTCCTGCCATGGACTTTGGGTTTAACCCTTGACAGGTTGCAGGAACTGAACTGAATCCAGGTCCAACTTTACAACTTGGGTTTTTGGTAGGATTTTAGCCAGAGTGGCAGAACTGGACTAGGTTCAACTCCACCTCCTGGACCTTTGATTTAGATTCTGAACACTTTGGGGCACCTCGATCTGGTTCCCTCCACCCACAGGACATTTGGTTTGAATCCAACCTACTTTTTTTTGCCCCTCGTGACAAAACAAGAGGATCTTATGGTGTGGATTCCAACTTGTTTGGACCCAGTCCTGCAGGATTGACATGCCTGATCTCAAGTCTTCTTTAATGTATATCCTGTTTTCTCCTGGTGAAGTTGTCATTTTATACTTACTATCTTATACCTAATTATATCTTTGATGGTCAAATAAAGAGTCAGTTTTTTTGAAAGAGTAAAACTGAAGAATACCTTGCATTGTGTGTGATGTGGACTTAGATCATTTATTTCCTTATTTTTAAAGGCCATCTGGGTGGCATATGCACTGCAGAGGGCACAGTAAGGCCACATTTTTTTTTTTTTTTTTTTCAATCAACCATAATCCTCTTTGTGTCGGAACAGACAGGATGGTTAAATACTTTGCTGAGACACACACACACACACACACACACACACACACACACACACACAGATGTTCACACAGATACCATAGCAGGATAAGGATTTGTTTTGGTTGTGTGTTAATACAAGGTGTCATACACAAACCTTTTTTTTATTTTTTATTTTTTTACAAAGCTGGAAATAAAAGAGAAAATGTGCCACTGTTTCTTTCGATTCGTGTCTCTAGGTCCTGTCAGGGGCTGGTTCCAGCGTTCCCAAGCACTGCAGATACAAGCGGGTTTACGGATGATCCTGGACTGGGCGAAAGGAGCAGGATGGGCGCACATCGCTCAGAAGTTTTTCGCCAAACTATGCAGCATGGTTACCATCCTCATCACACCCATCCCCCAGCTCTCACAGGTTATACCCAAATGTGTGTGAACTTGTACATGGAAACGAGCAGCAGAGTATGAGAGAGTCAAGTGTATTTTTTTTTTAACACCGCATCATCATTTCTTTCACTCAATGCAAATTTATGTACCATGAAATTTTTAAATTGTACGTGCAATTAAAGCTACTGATTTTTTTTTTTTTTTTACTTTTTATTATTTGCTCGTGTGTATAGATGAGTTGGGAAGTGTTGCGTATGGAGCATCCAGCTCTGAAACCTGTCCAGCTTCAACGAATTCTAACCCAGTATCAAGTGAGTGGCGAGGTTGGATCTGTTCCAATTTGGCAACCAAGTAGTGAAGATGAAGCCTATGTTTATAGAACAGGTAAATGGTTTGCTACTGTCCAGGGCGTACCACACCACATCACACCACACATGTACAAATGATTGATCAGTTGATTTTCCAGGTATTACACCCCCAGTGTATGTGATGTCTTTTAGGTCTTTAAATATGCACTAGGTGGCGTTGTGATATTGTGGATAGTATTTCTTTCACACAACAAGAAGGTCCTGAGTTTGAATCCTGAGCTCGGCGAGGGGGTTTCTGTGTGCTCTTTGCATGCTCGCCTTCTACCTGCTTAGGTTTTCTCCAGGTAGTCCGGTTTCCTCCAGCAGTACAAATGAGCCTCTCAGGCAACAGTGGGCTGAGGCCTTTTTAAATCAATTTTGAGTTAAGTCCAGAAATGAATAGAGAAAATTTTAATCTTTCGGATAAACACAGGTTGTGTTCTAATTTTAAAATAATGGGGGCACTTCACTGATTTCCTCGTGCAACAATAAATCCAACATGGCAGCTAGGAAACACAGAACAGGAAAAGAAGGTCTTCAGTAAATAGAGGAGTTAGAAAGTATTGTATAATATAAAAAAAATATCTTTCTTGAAAATTCACATAAATGGGTGAAGGGGTTTAAAATCCCTCTGGTGTGTGTGTGTGTGTGTGTGTGTGGTTGCATGTGTTGGTTCTGCAACCATCTGATGAGCTATTCAGAGTATATCCCACCTTCAAACAGAGCTGGATCAGCAAATCAAGTAGGATTATGGGATTTGGAAAATCAAAGAATGGATGTATTTTTTATTTTTTATTTTATTTATTTATTTTTAATAAATATGTACTACAAATAATTTCACATTAAACCTATCACTTTATGATTTTTGTTCACAGACAAATTTGTAAATATTAAAAAAAAAAAAAAAAAAAAAAAAAGACATTTCATTTTATTTGCTTAAGTGATTGAAGGGGGGTTTAGAGGACGCCTGTATTGAATTATTATTTTCTATATAAAATGATAGCATCAGCGGTTCCTTTACGATTTCATAACATTTCATAATATTACCTTTTTGATTGGCTGTTCCATACTGTTAGTGACGTTTTTTTTTTTTTGTTTGTTTGTTTGTTTCTAAACTGACTGACGACAGAAAAGCCATGTCAGCAAAATGTTATCTGCATAAACCGTTTTGGATTCACTGTCACACATATCTCAGGCAGCGTTCTTGTTCTCAGAGTCACTCGTGCAGTGGTACCTTAACTTACGAAATCAATCCGTTCCGAGAGCGAGTGCATAAGTCAAAATGTTCTTTAGATAAAACAAAAATTCCCATCATAAATAACAGAAAACCAATTAATCTGTTCCAACCCCCTCCCAAACTCATATAACCTGCCACAAGCATGTATATATTAAAAGATGATGAGAGATTTCCTTTCAACTTTTCCCTTTATCAGGGGTCGCCACAGCGAATGATTCGCAAGTTTGATTTGGGATAGGTTTTTACGTCGGATGCCCTTATTGACACCACCCTTTATCAAGGGACAAAAACACGCTGACTGCTTTGCAGCCTACTCTTTATGAAATTCGGCATTGGTTCTTTTACATGCCTCGCATAGACAGTGAGAGACATGGCTGCCATTGATAACCCAGTTAGCTGCACTGGGGGAGACAGTGACAACCTTGTGGAGACTGGGACTCGAACCCCCAACCTTAGGATCAGCGCCCTTTACCACTAGACCAGCACTACCTCCACCTAATATATTAAAGATAAACATGTAAATACAATAAACATCTCATCATAATAACACATATACATTAACATTAATAATAATTAATAAAAAAAACATAATAAAACAAGAATAAACAATAAGTCAACTAACCCTTCCGATTATCAACTGCGTGAAGGTGACATGTGGGCAGGCATGAGGTGGTGCGTAACAGAGGAGGAGGAGGAGAATTTTGTGCATGTGCACACTATGAATACCAGTGAGGAAAGGCTCGTGGTGAGCTCCCACAAGGCCAGTGCTTCTCAAATAGCTGGGGTGTGATGCCAGGGGGCATGTAGGACCCTGGGGTACATCCTTTTTTACCATACTGTACTAGAATTAAGTGTAACTGCACATCCTCTACAGTAGGTGTCAGTGGCACTCTCACTGTGTTTCCTATGGTGTAGGGAAAAGCACCGAGCACACAATATAAAGTGCAGTAAGCACTATCTATAGTCAAGTGCAGGGTGCTGGGGGGCACAAATTGCTTCTTTGACATCAAGAAAATAATTGAGAAGCACTGCACAAGGTGTTTTTGGTGGGCTCAAAGCTCATATCATGGAAAATTCGTTATAAAAGACACTCGTGTAAGTCAAGATACCACTGTATGTATGTTTCACTATCGCCACAAGAGACGACAACCCCACCCAACGTGCTGATATCACTTCCAAGGAAAACCTGCTAACCGCTGCAGTTTAGCAGACTGCTGGTAATACACGGGACAAAATGAACAGTTTTGTGATTTTTATGGTCGTTTATATTCATGACCGGCAGCACGGTGGCGTAGTGGTTAGCACGTCCGCCTCACAGCAAGAAGGCCTGCGTTCAATTCCTGGCCTGGGCGCTTCTGTGTGGAGTTTGCATGTTCTCCCCGTGCTTGTGTGGGTTTACTCTGGGTGCTCCGGTTTCCTCCCACAATCCAAAGACATGCACAGTAGGTTAATTGGCCGTTCTAAATTGCCCGTAGGTTCGCGTCGTGCAGAAGGCAATGGCAAACCACTGCACTAATCCTGCCAAGAAAACCTCCATGAAGATGATAACCAGGGCGTTATCCTTCATGGCGGGTCGCCAATGGTCGTCCTACGACTCAGGCACTAGATAGATAAATAGATATTCATGACCATAAAATGCATGGCATAAACATATTACATACACGTTAATTATGCTGTAAGGGGGAACAATACTATGACTCTTTATGTTGGATTAATTTCATTTTATGGTGGATTTAAGGTGGTTATGGTGTGAAAAATGTATGTTTTGATGATTAATATCTTTTTAAGGGAACTATTTATTATGTTACAGTTGACCTGCTGGAGAGCTTCGATAACCACCCTCCCATTGTGTTACCTAGCGCTGGGTTTAAGGTGGACCTGGAGAGCGAGCGCGTAGACGAGAGCATATACAGACAGCTGCTTTACATCCGGCACTTTCTGTGGGGTCTCCGCACAAAGACACACGGCAACCCAGACAGGCAGGAAATGCAGGTGTGATTGCTCGCGTGATGACCCCCGTTTCAGTTTCTGTGCATGTTTACGGATCATTTTATAACACATGCTAATTTTAACAGTTGTCTACATCGCCACAGCGAACATAAACAATCTGCTAGCGTGTGCTGGTGGATTTCATTTTAGCTGAAGGTTGAATTAGACTTTTTTCGGTGCTTGTTGGCACAAATTGCTCGACAGGTGGATGACAAATCTGATTAAGGGATTCGCACTGTAATGCAAGGCTGATCTGATAGCAAGATTATGTGTGTGCATTAATCTCTTCCAGAAAAACCTTCTGCAGTACTTTATGTAGAGATCAAGGTTGATAAAGCTAACAAAAAATAATCCTGAATTCAAAACTAGTTGTGAGAAAAGAATTTAAAAAAATGTCAATGTTAGAACCGCACGAAACACTAAACGACTTAAAAGGATATAGAATTATAGGCAAAATCAGCTTTATTGGTAGTAAGTTTGTTTTTTCCTTGCACTGCGCTGAAGATGCGACACCACCTTAAAAATTAAAATGAGACAGTAACACTTTGGTTCCAGAAGATGCCAGTGACATGAAAAATCTTAAAATCTTAAACTAAACCTGGGATCGTGGTGGAGTAGTGCTCACACCTTCACCCAGTGTTGAGAGAGATGAATGAAAAAACGAAGCATATGTTCCAGAAGAACAACAAAGACTACAACTAGTCATGTGCTTATAAAACTAAAACTTGACTGAAATAAAAAAAAAATTGAAACAAAAGTATAATATCGATGTATTTTTATGTATAAGTAGGATATATATATATATATATATATATATGTGTGTGTGTGTGTGTGTGTGTGTGTGTACATATATATATATATATATATATATATATATATATATATATATATATATATATATATATATATATATATATATATATATATATATATATATATATATAATTTTCTGAGTAGATCCTTACATAAGAGAGTGCTCAATACTTTTTGGTAGAGCAAATAACAATGAAAATAAATGGACAGGACAAAAACTTTCTATTGAAACTCCATTTATCATTACAGATGTGTTTCGAGGAGTGGTGAAACCATCCTCTCTCTTCAGGTGATTATAGAAGAATCACCTGAAGAGAGAGGATGGTTTCACCACCCCTCTAAACAGATCTGTAGTGATAAATGGAGTTTCAATAGAAAGTCTTTGTCCTGTCCTTTTATTTTTATTGTTTTTATATATATATATATATATATATATATATACACACACGAATTTAATTGGTTCTGAGTGCGAGCTCGTAAGTCGAAAAGTTTGTTAGATTAAACAATTATTCACATAAGAAAATACAGAAAACCAATTAATCCGTTCCAGCCCGCTCCCAAACGTATATAACTTGACACAAACACGTATATTTCACTGAATATATTAAATATAAACATGTAAAAACAATAAATAGTTCATAATAATACATGTAAGGGGCAGTGGTGGCCAAGTAGTATAGGGCGCTGGATTGTTGATCCAAAGGTTGGGGGTTCGAGTCCCACTCTCCACAAGGTTGTCACTGTCCCCCCAGTGCAGCTAACTGGGTTATCAAAGGCCGGCCATGTCTCTCACTGTCTATGGTGTGAGGTTCATGTAAAAGAACCATTGCTGACTTTCATCAAGAGAAGGCTGCAAAGCCATCAGCATGTTTCTGCCCTGTGATGGCCTGGCAAGCTGGGATGGGCGCCAGCCTCCCTGTGACCCTAATTAGGATTAAGCAGTTACAGAAAATGAACTGAACTGAATAATACATGTACATTTACCTTAATAATAATTAATAATAAATTATAATACAACAAGAATAAACAATAGGTCAACTTCTGATCATTGACTACAGCTGTCATGTGGGCAGGAATATGTCAAGGTGTCATGTGGGCAGGCATGAGGTGGTCCGTAACAGAGGAGAATGAGGAGGAGAATTTTGAATGCCAGGTTGGAAAGGCTGTGGTGAGCACCCACAAGGCCAGTGTCAGTGGGGATGTGATACCGGTGGGGGGGGGTTTGCGTATGACTCTGGGGAACATGCTTTTTTGCCATACTGTACTCGGATTAAGTGTAATTGCACATTGTCTACAGGAGGTGGCAGTGGCACTCTCACTGTGTTCCCTATGATGTAGGGAAAAGCACAGAGCAAATGATATGAAGTGCAGTAAACACTATTTATAGTCAAGTGCAGGGTGCTGGGGGCATGGAATATTTTTTCTTCCTATCGGGGGCATCACAGAAAACAATTGAGAAGCACTGCATCGGCCCGGAAAAGCCGGCAAATTAATATCATGGCAAATTTGTTATAAAAGACACTTGTAAGTCGAGGTACCACTGTGTATATGTATATACTGTGTGTGTGTGTGTATATATATATATATATATATATATATATATATATATATATATATATATATATATATATATATACAGATATGTCTAGAGTGACCCAAAAAAATGGGAATTTTTGAATTGCGTATTGGTAGACATGAGCAAGTGGCAACACTGCGAGACAGTGACCTTGAACAAATAAATACTTCGCCATGAAAGGTTAGTCATTTATTCTTAAATGGCATGTTTTAAGGTTTCAATTACTATAAATAAAAAATTAGTACAGTGAGTTGTCGACTTCTGACCGCGTTTTGGTTCCGGCAGACCGGTCGTAACTCGATCTGGTCGTATATCGACTTTCCATCCCAATACACTCATGCCAAACAAAAACAGATGAATAAATCTCGCGCATTTAAATCTATACATCTATTTTCAATTCCACGTCACAGTGACACGCAGCGGAGAGCCAATCCTTTCTGTACTCCACTGTGTGGGCGGGTCCCATAGCTTCAAACTCCAATTTTATTGGATTATAACAACAGCCACAGACTGCGTGTGTTGTTTGGGTAAAGAGATAAATCTCCCTCGTTTTGATCGGCTCATTTCCACGAAGCCAAGCACAGCTGGCAAGAAAACACAAAGGAATGGACAGACATGGAAAAACTTCAACCCGCAGACCAGCTGATTGCCAAAACTTGGGACGCGCTTCCTGTCACATAAACACTACAGCGTGTGAGTCCAATAAAATTAGAGTTTCAAGGTATCAGGCCCGCCCACACACAAAGGATTGGCTCTCAGCTTCGTGCCACAGTGACGTGGCATTAAAAGTAGATGAATAAATTTGCTCTGAGCAGTTAGAAAGTGAAGCTGCACCATCTCCTGCTTAGCCTTTTAAGATGCTGGTGCTGCCGGCAGCACAAACAACCATCGTATGCAACACACGCGCTGCACTGCCATGAATCAAGCATCACAACTTTTGCGGTCGTAAATGCGATCAGACGTAACTCGCATAGGTCGTAAGTCGACGACTCACTGTATTGTTAAAAAGTTCCCATTTTTTTTGGGTCACCCTGTATATATATATATATATATATATATATATATATATATGTATGTGTGTGTGTGTGTGTGTGTGTGTGTGTGTGTGTGCGTGCGTGTGTGATTTATTTTGTATTGCACCCAGCATGGTGAGGGAGAAGGAGAAGTGCGTGGTGGACGAGGAGAGGGCACAAGCACTGAGGAACGACCAAGAGAACGAGCACATGTTCCTCATTATAGAAATGGAACTGTGGTTCGGCACACCCCTGAGCCACCCTGCCTGCTTACTCCGTCCAACACGCCTCTGTACACGGACGTCTCACACACTCTGCACGCTAAACACACAAACACAGAACGTGTCCCGGCTAACGGGTGTACACGCTCCACGCCTGAGCACAAGATCAACGGATACGTCAGTAATGGTACTGAAGGTTAGCTGCAGCCTCATGTGTGTGTGTATGTGTGTGTGTGTATGTGTGTGTGTATGTGTGTGTGTATGTGTGTGTGTGTGTGTGTGTGTGTGTGTGTGTGTGTGTGTGTGTTTCAATCATTTCATGCTCACAGCACGTGTATAAACTTTGTGTGTGTGTGTGTGTGTGTGTGTGTGTGTGTGTGTGTGTGTGTGTGTGTGTGTGCGCGCGTGTGCACGTATGTGTGTGTTTCAATCATTTCATGCTTACAGCATGTGTATAAACTTTGTGTGTGTGTGTGTGTGTGTGTGTGTGTGTGTGTGTGTGTGTGTATGTGGGTCCTTCTCCAGGCCTTAATGGGTGTGGCTTTCCTTTTCCCATCCCTCTAACCTACAGCCTGGGCAATAACTCTGACCCTGTGTGTTCCGTCTTTGTAGTGGACTTGGACAAAGGACCCTATGGCCTTGGGATGGGACTCATTGATGGACTCGTAAGTGCTATAAATAATACTCTGATGTATCAGTAAAAATCTGAGCAGTTTAAATATTATGTGCCCCATGGTTGGGTAACTGTTTTAGTGGCATTACGTTAGTGTTCATGTAAGGGTCACATGAATATAAGACCAAATAAAGTTCAAGGATGTCCCACAATGACATCATTTTTTCAAAGCAAGACACTTTTTTTTCTACTTTTTACATTCGTTCATTTTAAAATACAGGCGCTCCCCAACTTATGTTCATCTGTTTTACGTTTTTTTTTTTTCGATTTTACATCCCCAGCCCAAACCCCAAAAAAAAAAACAAAAAAAAAAAAAGTCAAATTTTGAGTTTAGATGTACCTACGTAGTACGCTGACGTCATGACACTGCATTCATTGTTTACACTGTTTTGTGGACTTTTGTAACCCTAAGCAATGAATTAACTATCTGCTCAGATCGGCACAATCTTTACATTTATTATCTTTTAGCAGAATCCTAAGAGTGTATACTTATTTTTATATTAATATTCATTAGGATTTGTACTTGTTCTTTGTATGCATCTTTTGAATAAAGTTTACTTACTTACACAAAAGAAAGAACTCTCCGCTTTGCTGGGAGACTGCATCAGTGCAGGTTGTGTTCTAAACGAGTTCCACGGCACCCTTGTGCACTTGAAAGACCGGAAGTCTGTATAACCCACAGCAAGTACACTACTTTTGCAAGTACACTACTTTCGGTATTGAGCGCCTCACATATTGTAGGCGTTGATTGGCTGTTTTAAGCTTCATGTAAAGTGACTTGGTATAAATAAGTGACTTATTTGAAATTAATGTTGATATTATTTGAGATATTTGATAATATTTTACAATGTTATGTTTATAATAATTGATTTAGGGTTGTTTTATGAGATACGGTAATGGTACTTATGGATGTATAGTACAGTCTGAGCATCATACGTCAGACGTCACTGTAACAACTTACGTTCACTTTCAACTTACGTTCGGCCATCCGGAACCAATTAAAAACGTAAGTCGGGGAGCGTCTGTACGCTTAATCCTAATTAGGGTCGCGGTGAGATTGACGCCCCTCTCATTGTACTCTGGGTGAGGGCAGGGGTACACCCTAAATAGCTTGTCGGGCACATCGCAGTGCCAGCACTCATACAAAAATTCATACTCGCACTCACATGTAGTGCCAATTAGCCGTACTGTTCATGTGTTTGGACTGTGGAAGGAAACAAACATAGCTGGAGGACATCCACACAAGCACGGGGAGAACATGCAGACTCCACACAGAAAACATCTCAAGCCAGGGAATCGAGCCCAGCTCTGAGGCGGACATGTTAACCACTGCGCCACCCACTGTTTACAATTAATTTAATATTTGCATTCTACAATGATAATGATTATGATAATAATGATAATAACTCTTTATTGTCAAAATACATTACATACATGATTTGCTTTTGCTTTGTGCTCCGGGCACAGTAAGGTGATGCACGCACATTTCTAATCTATTATCATCAGTATTTTTATCAATTCAATAATCCCACTTTCCTTATACCAACTTTATAGTATTGTAAATCTCTTTATATACTACAGTTCAATTCTTCACACTCTCTTCTTCACCTCAACCTTCATTTGTAGAAATGTAAATTTAATTCTGCTCAAAAGCAAGATCTTGCTGTAGTGTTTGTTTGTTTGTTTGTTTGTTTGTTTGTTTGTTTGTTTGTTTTTTGTACATGTGTATGTTTAAAATAATACATACTGGCAACCCTGTCCAGATATCACTTCTCATTCTGTGTAAAGGGTTCATTTGGCATCAGTGTGGGGCAGTACAATACCTGTCCTAATGGTCCTTTATTTGTTGCAGTTCCTTTTCTTCACCACTAGATGCAGTAATCACTCCACGGATCTGAATTAGACTATGAGGAACATGTTTAGTTTGTGGCGTCGGTATAAGGAATCCTGTGAACTAATTTTTAACCTTCTGCGTACAGCACACTCCTCTGAATTCTCCCGGGATCTACATCCGCACACTGATTCCTAACGGTCCAGCCGCCGCAGATGGACGACTGCGCATTGGAGACCGGATCCTGGCTGTCAATGGAAAAAGCCTAATCGGAGCCGATTATCAGAGGTTTCACCTCCATTTCTTCAGTTTTAGTGAATAAAAATGCTTTCTTTTTAAAATGTCAGTGCTGTAAAAGCTATAAGAGACATTCCTGAAGTGCTCCAGTCCTTTTTTTTTTTTTTTTTTTTTTTTTTTTTCATTTTTGTCTTTCTGTTTCAATGTTTCTGCTTCTCAGTGCTGTGGATCTGATCAGACTTGGTGGAGGACGACTTCGCTTTCTCGTCGCTAAATCAGATCCAGAGGTGTCAGAGAAGATCAGTGCCTCTTCCTGCTGAGAGAAGACAAGAGCGAGAGCGAGAGAGAGAGAGAGAGAGAGGTTCGAGAATAACAAAAAAATAAGCACATCGATACGAGCCCTCAGCGAGTCGTCTCCTTAATCTCACACTGCACTCCGGAGAGAAAGAGAGGGAGAAGGACAGTAGCAGCATCTCCTCCTCTTTTGCCTGCAACGTGATGCAAACTATCACAGAAACATTGAAAGAAAAGTAACTAAAGACACAAACGTATCCTGTTTACAACCTGTTTCTATGATAATAATTTAAACAAACAGAAAATAAAATGAAATCTAGTCTCGTTCTTGTACATGAAGGCAAACCGTGAGCGGAGTGCAGAGACCAAATAGATTTCTTCACTTATTTATTTATTTTCAGAAACAGCAATAGATCAATATTTATCATATTTTTAATTAGCGCTCCAAGCACCAGCTTGAAGTTCTATTGATTGTTTTCTTTTTTTTTTTCCTCTGTTAGTTAACCTCATCCACCACTTTTTTTTTTTTTTTTTTTTTTCCTTTTTTTTTTTTTTCCTTTTGGCCATTAAACCAAAACCACACAGTGAAATGTCAATAAATTTGGTAGGGTGCTCGCGGGTCATTTTTTGACCAACTTACAATTTTGCTACGGGGGGTCACATGACCTGGTAGGTACTGTTGATCAAAATGGACATTGTTCCAAAGCTCTGTCTCCTTGAGAAAACGTAAAGAAAAGTGTTACACAGGTTCCATACCTCACAATGTACAATTGTGCCTCTTGGATCTTTCAGGTTTGCCATGCTGGACTGATGCTAATTTGCATAAGTATGATTTTCCCATCTACTTCAGAATGGCTGTGCTGGTTTGCACAAACTTTGAAAGATGTCATTTTGAGCCTCGTTCAAACTTAAATTGTGAAGGAAAAAGCTGATTGGTTTAAAAAAAAAAAGACGTGCCCACCAAAAAGACAATAAATTGATGTCATTGTGTAATTAATATGCAAATGAGCCAATATCGTTCACTCTTGATGTAAAACTGCACTCGCAGGGACTTTGTTCTTTGTTCTCTTGTTATAGATCTAAATTCCAAAGGAATTGTGTTTCCACGGTAAAGAACATTAAGTAATGTCTGCTTCCAAACCGCAGGCCTGATAAACACGAAGCTTGGTCTGTACAACTCTTTTCCTAACTTCTGTCTCCATCATCAAGCGCGACAGTATAAAACATGGCCGCCACAAGCCAATACATTTGCAACTTGTCCTAAATATTATGTGATTGAAACACTGTCAATCACCATTCAATCTTTCAGTGTGAGATTTCTTGTGACCAATGACAAGGCCCTACTGATACGACATTTCATAAGAAATCCATCTGTAAACAACAGATTTCACTTGAAATCAAATATGCTTGAACACGCCCATTTTTAAGTCGATCTTTGACGTGTGAAAAGCATTTAAAACTCGTCTTGTTCTGAGTCGTAACCGTAATGAAAGTACAATTGCACTTGTTGGGCCTTTGGGCTCTGCTATGATTAAATTGTGAAATATAAGTTTCTACTTCAAAGAAGATCGAAGTGATGTGTCAATCAGATTATAATGGTGACATAATGCGCTTTACATTTAATACTTATTTGCTTTTAAACTGCTGCTCTGATCAACAGAAAATATGTTTTTTTAAAAACAGTTTACTATCCTCTGTCTACGTAATAAAGAAAAAGGTGCTACATTTACAAATATGGCTGTCGAAGCCTCTTAGACGGGAAATTTCCAAAATCAGTCAAAAAACAGATTCCACAAGTATTTGAACACGCCCATTCCTCAGCCAGTTTTTAATATCTGGAGAATGTATTTAAGATGATTTTCTTATGAACTGTAACTTGAGCTGAAGCACAGCTGCACGTGTATATGTCAAACATTATCCGCGCTGTCCTTCAGACTGCACTGGTGACATCATGCATGATTTGCATATTTAATGGTTCTGTGTTTCAACGCTGAACTGGGTCTATTACTCCTCCCACTGAATTCTGGGTTATTCTCTCTTCCCTGTTTCATTTTGTTTTGTTTAGTTGCACTTTTCCACTATTTTTATTCAGTTTTATTTATTTTCCTTCGTTTTATTTCATTGTGTGTATTTCACTTTAGTTTTATTTTGTTTCTTCTTTTCATTCCATTTTTCTTTCTTTCTTTTTTTTTTTTGGTTTGTGCTTGTTCTCATTTCTCATAAGGGTTTATCTTGTTTTCTGTATGTTCTGTTTGGGTTTATAGTTGTTTATTTGCTTAATTGTGTTTCATGTTTACTTCTCAATGTTTTTGTTTCATTCCATTCAGTTCTGATGTTTTTTTTTTCATTTTCTTTTCTTTCTGTTTCATTTAATTCATTTTCATGTTCAGTTGTATTTCATTTTTTTCTTTATATGCTTATTTTTTGGGAGTGTATTTTCTTTTCTTCTTTAGTTTTTCATTTCTCTACTTCTTTAACTTTTACTTTTTTCTTTTCTGTCTTGGATTTTTTTTTTTTTGTATAATTTTCAGTTTTTTCCGACTTTCTATTTACTTCATCTGTTTTCTTACATCTTCTCATCTCTCAATTTATTTATTATATTTTCTTTTTTTCTTTGTTGTCTGAATACAATTATTGATTTTGCTTATTCTGTTTTATTGTTTATTTCATTTCACTTTCTTTCTTATTTCTTCTGTTTTCATTTTGTTTACATTTCTGCTTCTCTTCTTAAATTTGTTTTGTATTTCTCTATTTTGTGTACTGGTTATTATTTTATTTT
Source organism: Plotosus lineatus (assembly GCA_024760905.1). Lineage (NCBI taxonomy): Eukaryota > Metazoa > Chordata > Actinopteri > Siluriformes > Plotosidae > Plotosus > Plotosus lineatus. The sequence continues at coordinate 14,665,785 of CM045744.1, forward strand.
AGATAATACTCACTTCTCTTTGTTTTCAAGTTTGTTTAATCTACACAAAATTTAGTTTTCTCTTCAGTCTTATTTTGTTTTGTTTTACCTTTTTTCTAGTATTTCAATTTCATATTGTCTATTCAAACCTTTACTCTGTTCACCTGATCCGCTGCAATTTATTCACTTCTTTTGAAGTCTTGTGCACTCTTTCCCCTTTCATACAATTTTCTTCCTATATTTGTGTACACACACACACACACACATACACACACACATACACACACACACACACACACATACACACACACACACACACACACACACACACACACACACACACACACACACACACACACACACACACACACACACACACACACATATATATATATATATATATATATATATATATATATAATGTATGTATATATGTATGTATATATATGTATGTATATATATATATATATATATATATATATATATATATATATATATATATATATATATACATATATATATATATATATACATACATATATATATATATATATATATATATATATATATATATATATATATATATATATATATGTATATATATATACACATACATATACATATTTATAGACTAAAGCCCATCTCAGGGTGTATGTAAACTTTGCCCCTGTGGCCTCAGGAGTAGCGCTGACCTCACCACCTCTGAGCACCGAATGTAACGTCATCATTATTTTTACATTTCTAACAGAGTGAAAGTGGTTCATTGTATCAGTTCCTGGTCGATATGTAATTTAAATTGAACTAATTAAATTCTTGACATAAAGTGTTTATGTAAAAAAATGAAATCAAAAAAATACGTATAATGAAAATACCATCAGTCACATTTTTATTTGTGCACAGAAGACACAGAAGAGATGCACAAGTTTTACAATTATGCAAAACAATGACTTTAATTTCCATATTCCTTCATGTTTGTGTAATATCTGTGTTGATTTATTGCGTAAAGACATTGTTCTTCTCAACTGGATTGTATTCAGAAAATTTATATACTATATATATATATATATATATATATATATATATATATATATATATAATTCTAGGAAAGTAAACCTGTTTTTTTAATATACATATATAACATAATATATGACAAGAAGAAATAATAAAGAAATAAAAATGTTGATGTGTTGAACTGAAATCGAATCGTCTTTTGCGGATAAATGTTCCACCAGAAGATACCAGTGCTGCAGGTTTATAGAAGTACAAAAGGAACAGAATCCCGTTCAAACCTTTTCCAGAAGTTTATTATTAATTTTGCACCAGATTTCACTTCTTCATTATAATTTGCTTTCTTTGTTCACATAGAAATCACTGTCAGGGCCAACAGATACAAATGTTGTGTCTTTGCAAATTTCGTGGTGGGGATTCACATAATTTCTAAATTATTATGTAGACGATTAGAGCTTCTTGGGCATATAAAAGTGGCTTCATCACAAAAAGGCCATTTTGACTGTATTTGGTTCTGGTGCAGAAAGATTACAAACATCATTCCAGGATCATATTATCAGCACACGAGTGAGGGTGAGGCAGTTCAACTTACACTACCGTGAGGAGCAGACTAATTGCTATAAAAGCCAGAGATGTGCTTGAAATCATTATCTTCTTGTGTTAGCAATGGTTACCTCCAAAGAAACCCGTCCAGCAATCATCGCATCGCATCAAAATGGCCTCTCATGCAAGGAAACTGCTGCTGTGAATTTGGCACCTGAAAGAACCATTTACTGAATCATAAAAACATCAAGGAGACAGATTCATCTCCAGCAAAGCAGGCTTCAGGACGTCCCAGAGCAGGGGTCTCAAACTCATTCCACAAAGGGCCACCGTGGCTGCGGGTTTTCGCTTCAACCAAGCATCAGCAGACCAATCTCTGAACACAGCACACAGATTGACCAATCAACAGCCTGAAGACTCCGATCAGTTTATTAAACGAGTCATGTCAGGTGTACTGCTGCTTAGTTGAAACAAAACCCTGCAGCCACAGTGGCCCTTTGTGGAATGAGTTTGAGACCCTTGCGCTAGAGTGGCCAGCATACGGCAGGACCGTCTCCTCTTCAGGAATCAGCTACGGCATCATGTCGCCACCAGTGCAGAGTTTGCTCACGATTGGCGGCAGGCAGGTGTGACTGCATCTGCACGCACAGTGAGGCGAAGACTTCTGAACAAAGGCCTGGTTCAAGAATGGCACCAAAGAAGCCACTTCTCTCAAAGAAAAACCACCACGGATAGACAGAAATTCTGTAGCGAGTATCGTGAGTGGCAAGCAGGAGACCGGTGCAAAGTTATTTTCTCTGATGAAATGATGAAACCCCCTTTCGAATATTTGGGACATCTGGAAAAGTAGCTGTCAGGAGACGAAAAGGTGAACGTTACCATGAGTCCCGTGGTGAGCCAACAGTGAAACATCCTGAGACATCCATATTCGGGGTTGTGTCTCACCCAAGGGACTGGGCTCACTCACGATCCTGCCCAAAAACACTGCCATGAATAAAGAATGGTATCAAAACACCCTCCAAGAGAAGCTCCTCCCAACCATCCAGGAGCACTTTGGTGAGGATTTGTGCATTTTTCAGCATGATGGAGCACCATGTCATCAGACAAAAGTGATCATGAAGTGGCTCAAAGATCATGACATTGATGTTTTGGATCCATGGCCAGGAAACTCTCTAGATATTAATCCAATCAAGAACCTGTGGTCCATTCTCAAAAAACGGGTGAACAGGCAGAAGCCTGCAAATTGTGATCAACCTCAAGCACTGATAATGTAAGAATGGGCCGCAATAAGTCAGGATGTAGTCCAGAATCTGATCTCCAGCATGAATTCAGCGTGAATTGCTGAAGTTTTGAGGAAGGGTTCACACTGTAAATATTCACTCGACAAAAAATAGATGTATTTGCCAATAAAAATCTCTAAAACATGTAAAATGTGTGTAATTGTTCTCGGGCATACCATAAAAAAAAACATCTGTGTATGTGTGTGTGTGTGTGTGTGTGTGTGTGTGTGTGTGTGTGGGTGGGTGTGGGTGTGTGTGTGTGGGTGTGTGTGTGGGTGTGTGGGTGGGTGTGTGTGGGTGTGGATGTATGTGTGTGTGTGGGTGTGTGTATGTGTGTGTGTGTGTGTGTGTGTGTGTGTGTGTGTATATGTGTGGGGGGGTGTGGGTGTGTGTGTGTGTGTGTGTGTGTGTGTGTGTGTGTGTGTGTGTGTGTGTGTGTGTGTGTGTGTGTGTATGTGTGGGTGGGTGTGGGTGGGTGTGTATGTGTGGGTGGGTGTGGGTGTGTGTGTGTGTGGGTGTGTGTGTGTGGGGGGGGGGGTTTTACGAACAAAACCAATCAACAAAATGTCACTACCAAAACTTTTGGCCACAACTGTACATCACTGATAAATTATCTTGAATGTGTTTGGCTTCCGCACTGCCCTGCAAGCATTCTGGGATGTTTTGTAGGCTGTAGTCCTTCCACATTGTAAAACCAGAGGTGTGGTAAACACAGATGAACGGGAGGAGAGATTGTGACTCCAGGAAGTTTAAAGTTTGTGGGAAATTTTGGTTTGGAATAATTACAAAATCAAACAAAAGAAAAAATAATAATCCCCCCATTAGTGGTACTCTTCCTCCCCGACACAACATGCACCCAATAATAATAATAATAATAATAATAATAATAATAATAATAGGAAGAAGAAGAAGAAGAAGAAGAAGAAGAAGAAGAAGAAAGGCGGTACGATTGTGCAGTGGTTAGCACATCCACCTCACAGCATGAAGGCCCTGGTTTTGATTCCCAGGCCTGGGTGGTCCTGTATGTAGTGTGTATGTTCGCTGTGTGTTTGTGCTGGTTTCCTCTGGGTACTCTGGTTTTATCCCACACTTCAAAAGCATGCACAGTATGCTAATTGGTGGTAACAAAAAACTTCAGCTGTTAGTGTGAGTGTGAATGGATGTGTGTGTGTGTGTGTGTGTGTGTGTGTGTGTGTGTGTGTGTGTGTGTGTGTGTGTTGGCCCTGCAGTGGCCTGTTGTGCTGTTGAGCTGTCCAGTGTGTACCCCACCCTATCCCAGAATCAGATGAGCTGAGACCCCAGCCTCCCTGTGACCCTGACAAGATTAAGTCGTTTACAAAAGTTAATTAAAATGATGATGAGTATGTCTCTGGGTTTGATTCCCAGCTCTGTATTTCTGTGTGGACTTTGTGTGTTCTTCCCGTGCTTGCGTGGGTTTCCTCCTGATACTCCAGTTTCCTCCCACAGTCCAAAAACATGCACAGTAGGTTCATTCGCTGGTCCAAATCGCCTGTAGGTGTGGGTGTGTGTATGAATGGTTGTGTGAGTGTTGGCCCTAAAATACCCTGGCAAACTGTCCAGGGTGTACCTCGCCCTCACCCAGAGTTGGCTGAGAAGGGCACCAGCCTCCCCTAATTAGAATTAAGCGGTTAAGAAAACAAATTAGTGAATAAAAATCGGTGATGATGATGACGATGACCAGGACAACAACAACGACAACAAGTATTAAAAGGGTGACATGGTGCTTGTTTGGATCTCCTCCAGTTACTCCACTCGCCTCCCTCAGCCCCAAAGACATGCACATTATACACATATTAATTACACATTAATTTGATATTCCATGCTCCTAGGAGTGAATGCAAATGTGAATGGTTGGGTGTCTGTATTGTGCTGTTTAGGGTGTACCATGACTTTGCCAGAGCTGGTTAAGATAGGCTCCAGCCTCCTTGCAACCCTATTTGTATTAAGCGGTTCAACAAGTAAATGAATAAATGCACAAATGATCATCACGATTAGACAATGTGTGAGAATTTAAACAATTCAATCATCGCTAACTTAAAAAAGTACAGAAATTAAATCAAACGGTTTTCATAAATGGCCACCAGGGGGAAGTCTTAGCATAGAAATGCACAGTATAATCTCTGTATTAAGTTGACCTTCCTGTATGTTTACCTACCAAGCACAGACATGACAAATAATTTTAAGATTAAACATAAAGGTATTTTATATTTATAAAATGTACTGGAGTACGCAAGAATATAAAAAGTCAAAAATATGTTTGGTTTGAAGCATAATGAGCTTTTTTTCATGAAACAAAGGGGGCTTGGGGTGGAGCTGTGAGGGAATGTTTTGTCTCTGACTGAGTAAATAATTAATAGTCCTGCTTTGATGCACCTTCAGAAATACAATCTCTATCGAAATGAAGCTGTTGGAACTGATTCAGTCTGCAGTCCTGACGAGTTATTACATTTAAACAAAGATATTTTTTGAAGACCTTCTTGACAAAGTGTCCATTTGAGATTCTAAACTGAACAACACACAGGTGCAGGGAGATCCTGGTCTTGGCAATCCATCTGAATTTCAATTTGAATCTCCCTGAGTTGGGAAAAAAAATAAGAGCGAGAAAGCGAGAGAGCTACCTTGGCTCCTTGGTGACAGGTGTAAGATTAACTTTGTTAGGCACAGGCTCGTCCGTGCGCAACAAATTAAATTAATGGAACAAATTTCCCCTGTAATTAAGATAAAAATTCATGTCAGCTATAACCTTGCTGAGCGCTAATTATGTACAAATGATTTATCATCTGTTTCAGCCGGAATATTAATCTTCGCCTCTTCTCCTGGTGTTAAGAGATGAGGCTTGATTAACACTGACAGTTTTTGGTAAAGGGAAGAGCGCAGCACACAGCCAGGCTGTGCAGGATTGCCTCCTTACTTCAGGCCTCACTTAATTAGCAGCTAGCGCATGTGCAGGCAAGCAGAACCTTTCTGCAGTGACTAAATACCCTCAGCTTTCACACAGAGCCACGTTACAGAATTGTTGCTGCTGTCGGCGATGAGGCTTTCTCGTGCAAGCCTGACTAAAGAAAAAGAAAAAAAAAAAAATCATAGCAATATCATTAGCTACAAAATATACAGTGCTGCAAAAAATAATGGGTTTAAAAAAAAAAAAAAAAAAAAAAAAAAACAAGCCTGGGTGCTTTATTATGCTGGGAGCTTTTACAAAAGACTCCCATAAACACTGGCTCAACATTCGAAGATATAATTTGATTTATTTGTTAAATATCAATAGGTATGACACTCGTCATTCCTTTTATATTCATTTAAAATTAGATTTAATTGAATGAAATGCTTGTGAAACACGCTACTTCTTGCTCTGATCGCTTGCTCAGGATGGCCCGATGGGAGCCCGATGGCAGGATGGCCCCCTTTCTCTTCTCTCCTGTGCCAGGAGCCCTGCATCTGAGCAGAAGATCTGTTGACAGACCTCACAGGAGTATAGAAAGTCTGGGTGTTGTTGCTAATGTTGATGTTGCCTCCTTCTTTTTCCGTTTTCCATGCTGTCCGCTGAGTCTTGAAGAAAGTTGCCCCTTTGAGAACCGTTCTCCACCAGGATGATCTGTTGGCAGCGTCTGATTCCAGGTCAAGGCAGTCAGGCCTACTTTGATGGTCTCCTCATGGGGTTTCCATTGACATCCCAGGTGTTGATTTTCCCTTCCAGAGCAGAATCTTGGCAAGGCGTGCACCAGACATACAGACCACATGACCAACCCAAATATAACAGATATTTTCAAGATAAACGGTGTTACAAACATAACTAGAAGCAACCTGGTCGAGAAGCTGTCAGAAAAAGTTGCAAAGCTCTGACAATGAAGCCTCCTTTCGTAAAAGTTAAACACACATGTCCCAATAGTAAACTTCCACATCTTCTGACCAATCAGAATTAAGAATTAAACTATGCATTTACACTCGATTGTATACTGTACCGTGATGTCCTGACATCTAGAGTTGGATCTTTGGTCTATGTGTGAGAGCAGTATTTTCATGCCAGAGAACCAACCCCTGTCCACTTGGAAAGGGACTTTGAACGGGATATTGGATCAAGTGTTGAAGTCGTTCAAGTAACGCGATTGGTTCAACTTGCCATCCTGTTTGGTATAAGGTAGCTCACATGGAATGCCTTTATTGAAATATAAAGCCACAACTGGAGAGTTGTAATTACCTCACCTCTGTAGTGCTGAATCTAAGCATGAGGACGGTCCCAGGTTTATAGACATCCCCACATGATGACCTGCCAACCCTCCAAAGTGGGCTGTCTTTCAAGCAAATGGATGATGCTAGTGCCTCAAAATATAAAATGATTATTATAAGTTCCATCTTCAATCAAGGACCAGCATATGTGCAGGCTCGAGCATATCAAGCCAGGTCTTTTTTTTTTTTTTTTTGCCTTTTTATTAGCAGCATCACTCTAAATGACATCATGAGTGTTCCTGTCGCTATGTGATGTTAGCAAAGAAATCACCAAATCACTAAGCTGTGTATGCTAAGAACAGGTTCAGTGCTTTTGAACTCAGACGCTCTGAAAAACCTTCGTTCTATTGAAAGCAACCATTTCGTGAAGCAAGATCTTCAAACATTGGTGCTCATTCCCAAACCGAGACGGGGGATATGGGGGTGGGGGTGGGGGTGTTTGACGTGATGATCAGGCAGCGCCAAGGCCTGCTAATGGCGGATCAGTTTGAGGCAGAAGGAGATTTATTCAGGGCTGCTGACACTCGCTCTATATACTGCTGATAACAGCGGAGACCCTGGATACTGAGCTCAGCAGTGGATGATGAATGGAGTGCCGAGCTGTAATTACTTATCGTTTCAGCCTTTTCTTCTCTTTCCAGCATCCCTCCTCCTCCTCCTCCTCCTCCTCCTCCTCCTCCTTCTCCTCCTCCTCTCTTCTTCTTTGCAACGGAAGCACCGTACTCCTTTCTCTATACTCCTCCTCCCCACCACCATCGGAGTAATAGGACTTTGGGAATACGTGATTACAGCACATTGTCTTGAGGCACAAACTAATTTATGGAGGTCTGGTGGAAACGGTGGTGTATCATATGTATTGTATTGTTTTCCTGACTTGTCAGATGGTGTAGGGATGGGCAATTGTTAGGACATGAAGAAAGGAACTTAACTTTCACTGATGTACACTTGATGTTGATTTGGCCCTTGATGCAGTACACTGAAATTCCAAAATTTACGAAATGTTACTGCAAATGGCTGGTGTTCCTCCAAGCTTCACTGGTTCTCGTCAGTGTTTTGGTTCGCCTGACCTTTCCTTCTGATAATGAAAACATCAGAAGTAGACTGGGCTCTACTTTATGCCAGAAGAATCTGATAAAGAGTACAGGGATTCGCATGGAGGAACTCTGTTCTTCAGGTTTCCTGTGACTGGATTACAAGTACAATGTGATGTACTACGTTTCAGTTGGTGACCGACCATAATCCAGACAAGTCTCCAGACAAATCTCTAGAACTTTCTTTACAGTAAACAAGATGGCAACGAAGTAGAGGACTTGAAGGTCTGATGATCAATAGTGCGAGATTGACAAGGTGGGGGGGGGGGGGTTGATTTTTTTTTTTTTTTTTTTTTTGGGGGGGGGGGGTGAATTCATGAATCTGGGTAGACCTCTAACAAAGGTGCGCTAGCAAGTGAAGTGCAAGAAACTGGTTAGTAGCGAGTTGGTAAGGTCATTGCAACACATTAGCCTTAAATTAAGAGTAATAATAAAAATAAATAAATTAAAAAAAAACAGATAATCTACAGGCACAAGCATCCCACGAATAAAAAATACATTCAGAATACAACTGTAATTTTGTCTGTGCACCGTAGATAGCCAGTTTTTTTTGTTTGTCTTTTTTTTTTTGGTTTTTTTTTGTCTATTTGAGCAATTATTTAGTATGTGAATATAAGTATCCTTTCAGGGCTTTTCTTTACAGCAATGCTCATCCTAATTCTAGGATTTTGGTAAAAACTAAGTCAAGGTTCAAGGCCACTGCAAGTTTAGGCATAGTATAGTATTGTGTGTGTGTGTGTGTGTGTGTGTGTGTGTGTGTGTGTGTGTTTGTGTGTGTGTGTGAATTCGAGTCGAATTCAAATTCCACTTATTTGAAGCAACATAAACAAATACTTTATACAATAAAATAATAAAAAGTAAAAAGTTACATTAAAAACATACATTGCATATACTTTTTTGTTAAAAATATATTCATTCAGATTTTTGTAAAATTAATTTGTTGAAATTTTGAGAGGCAGTGAAATATATGTTCAAAAACAGACATAACATATTCTCAAAAATATGTTGTTTCTCAAGACTGTAATTCAAGTAGATTCATGTATTTACAAAAAAAAAAAAAAAAATCTGTGATCTCATTATATTCTTAATTCTGATTGGTTCATCCATGTTCAGATTTTACAGTCTTTTTAATTTGTACAGTTTACACTGGAATTAGTAGAAGTCTCCACTATCGAGGGATGTTTTAAATATTGAGGATGCACCAATAGTTTTTTGGTAAAATAGCAAGCTAACTGGGTTATCAAAGGCGGGCCAGGTTTCTCACTGTCTATGGTGTGAGGCATGTAAAAGAACCATTGCTGACTTTCGTAAAAAGTAGCTGCAAAGTCGTCAGCGTGTTTCTGTCCCTTTCTAAAAGGGTTGTGACAAGAAGTGCATCCAATGTAAAAACTTATGCCAAATCAAATGTGCGAATCAGATGATTCGCTGTGGTGATTCCCGAGTAAAAGGGAAAAAGCCGAAAGGAAGACAGAAAGCAAGCTTAGTATTAGAAGAAGTAGTATTGGTGGTGGTGGTAGAGATAGTAGTAGTAATAGTAGTAGCAGTAGTATTAGTGGTGATAGTAGTAGTAGAAGTAGTAGTAATAGTATTGGTCATCGTGGTAGAGATAGTAGTAGCAGTAGTAGTAGTATTAGTGGTGGTAGTAGTAGTAGTGGTAGTATTTGTACTAGTAGTGGTAGTAGTAGTAGTGGTAGAAGTAGTAGTAGTGGTAGTGGTGGTGGTGGGAGTAGTAGTGATAGTGGTGGTAGTAGTAGTAGTAGTGGTAGTAGTATTAGTGGTGGTGGTGGTAGTAGTAGTAGTAGTAGTAGTAGTAGTAGTAGTAGTAGTGGTGGTGGTGGTGGTGGTGGTGCAGTGGTTGGTAGTAATAGTAGTAGCAGCACCTAGTAATAGTAGCAGTAGTAGTATTAGCAGCAGTAGTAGCAGTAGCATAGTAGTAGCAGCCAGCAGCACCGGCGTGGGCGTGATAGTAGTGAGTAGTAGTAGTAGTAGCAGCAGTAGTAGCATAGTAGTAGCAGTATTGGTGGTGGGCGTGATAGTAGCAATGTGGCGTGGTGGTGGTGGTGTGGTGGTGGTGGTGATAGTAGCAGTAGTTGTGAGTAGTAGTAGTGGTAGCAGTGATGGTGTAGTAGTAGCAGTAGTAGCAGTTGTGGTAGTAGTAGCAGCAGCAGCAGTATTAATGCAGTAGTAGTAGCAGTAGCAGTAGTAGCAATGGTGGTGGTGGCGGCAGCAGCAGCAGCAGCAGCACTGACGGTGGTGGTAGCAACCAGTGGTAGTATTGGCGGCAGTGGTACCAGGCAGTAGTAGTAGTAGTAGCAATAGTAGCGGCGGCGGCGGCGGAGTAGCAGCAGCATTGGTGGTGCAGCACTGTAGTAGTAGCAGCAGTAGTAGCAGTAGTAGCAGTAAGGTGATGGTGTGTGGTAGTAGTAAGTAGTGGCGCGGCAGCAAGTGCAGCAGCTAGCAGCAGTAAAGTAGTATTGTAGCAGCAGCAGCAGCAGCAGCAGCAAACGTATTAGGCGACGGTGGCGTGCAGCAGTAGCAGTAG
>CM045744.1:14681475-14701475 GCA_024760905.1 Plotosus lineatus
TTACAACTCAGTGCTCCCTGGTTCCCCTCCGTCCTCCGCTGTGGACTAATAGGAAGCCATCAATCACAATAAGCTTCCAATTTGGCCCGGTGTCTCCTCACAGGCTTGTCTGCTGTTTAACGTGCTCTAATAACGTTGAGAAGCTTCTCCTACAGCAGAAGATAGCAGCACCAACTACACGGGAACATCTAAACTCTTCCATTACACTTCATTATATCAGATGAAAAAAAGGAGTGTCAAATTCCGGGTCACATGATTTAAAAAAATAAACAGGTCTCATGTTGAAATATGAGACATTCCTGATAGATTGCTCAATGGAATAATAATAATAATAATAATAATAATAATAATAATAATAATAATAATAATAATAATAATAATAGGCAGTGGTGGCCTGGTGGTAAGGGTGCTGGATCACTGATCCTAAGGTTGTAGGTTTAAGTCCCACTCTCAGCAGGTTGTCACTAACACCCTCCCCCTCCCTCCACCAAGCAGCTAACTGAGTTATGGAGGGCCGGCCGTGTCTCTCACTGTCTATGGTGAGAGGTTCATGTAAAAGAACCATTGCTGACTTTCGACAAGAGGAGCTGCATAGCCGTCAGCGTGTTTCCGCCCTGCGATGGCTGGGCAAGCTGTCCATGATGTACTCTGCCCTCGCCCGGAGTTGGCTGAGATGGGCATCAGTCTCCCCGCAACCCTAAACAGGATTAAGCATTTCAGAAAATGAATGAATGACTTCATAATAATAATAATAATAATAATAATAATAATAATGTAACATATGTAATGTTATTGAAATAATTAGGAAAGCAGTGGATTGCTATATGTATACAACGAATAAATATAACATGAATTGTAGCAATCATATAATGATATCGATTCTTATTATGTAGTAATACATTAAAAAAAAAAAAAAGTAAAGGTGCAAGAAACAAAATGAAGCAAAATCTTTAAGGACAAAACATAAATATACAAACTGTGAACACTGCAAAAAATTTAAGTTATAGGTTGGAATATTAATCTTAATCCACAAATACATTAAAAAAAAAGCAATAATCATAAAACAGTTTATGAAATAATTTTAAAGAAAGAAAGAAGAAATTTATACATTAAAATTAAATGGAAATTCTATTTTTTAAATTATCATAAAGCTACTACAGTACAGTATTATTGGTTACAATACAGAAAAAAAAATGTTTTGAAAATCTGACATTTTTTAAATTTAATAAAAATAAGGAAATTTGGAAAATTAAAGTCAGAAAAGTTAATAATTCTCTGAGAAGCAGAGCAAGGTGGAAAAGGTGTGTTTATTCTCCAAGTGTTTCAATGTTTATTCTCTGCTAATTCGCTATATTGATTCTCTGTATTGAAATCTCTGTGTTGATTCTCAGTGTTGATTCTCTGTGTTGAATCTCTGTGTTTATTCTCAGCGTTGATTCTCTGTGTTGATTCTCTGTGTTGATTCTCTGTGTTGAATATCTGTGTTTATTCTCAGTGTTGATTATCTGTGTTGATTCTCTGTGTTGATTCTCTGTGTTGATTCTCTATGTTGAATCTCTGTGTTGATTCTCAGTGTTCATTCTCTGTGTTGAATCTCTGTGTTTATTCTCAGCGTTGATTTTCTGTGTTGATTCTCTGTGTTGAATATCTGTGTTTATTCTCAGTGTTGATTATCTGTGTTGATTCTCTGTGTTGATTCGCAGTGTTGATTCTCTGTGTGAATCTCTGTGTTTATTCTCTGTGTTGATTCTGTGTTGATTCTCTGTGTTGATTCTCTGTGTTGAATCTCTGTGTTTATTATCAGTGTTGAGTCTCTGTGTTGAATCTCTGTGTTTATTATCAGTGTTGATTTTCTGTGTTGAATCTCTGTGTTTATTCTTCCTGTCGATTCTCTGTGTTGATTCTCTGTGTTGATTCTCATCATGTTGATTCTCAGTATATTGATTCTGTTGCTGTTGAGTCTTCACTTCTGATTCTCCTGGTGTTAGTTTTCTCTGTATTGATATTTTATTGTTTGTCTCTGTGTTGATTTTCTCTGATGGTTGGTGAATGATTGTGATCTGAGGAGTCAAGGCCTCATTCAGGTTTTTTTTTTTTTTTTTGGTTTTAAACAATCAAAATGCGTGGAACTGCCTCGGCTTGCCTGGCCGAGAGAGAGAGAGAGAGAGAGAGAGAGAGAGAGAGAGAGAGAGAGAGAGAGAGCTTGACGTTGAGATAAATGTGAAGTGGCTGGATTTGTGGCGCTGTAATGAACACGACATGTCTGGAAAGCCGACACACTCACGGCACACTAATTACAATTCTTTATCAACCTGAGCTGACGCCATGCTGGAAGAAAAGCAGGCCTTGTTTCTTTTTCTTTTATGCAAAATTATCCATGTCCCGTTTAACCACACAACAAATCTGTAGCCTATGGGGTGTTAATTACATGGATTTTTAAAAAAAAATGATGTATGCTGTTTTAATTCTGACTTTTGATAGCAGTCCAGTGATTTCTAGGAAGCCAGTGAAAATATCTATAAACACATAAAAAAATAAATTACATATACTGTGAAACCCAAGAAAAGCCCAAGAAAAAGGATTGAGAGAATATATGGTAAATACACCTCATTATTATGATTATAATTATTTAGGTAAAAGGTATTTGTGGCATTCTATAACCCGAGATAATTTTTCAGTTACCTTCATTGTTTTTGACTCCTCTATTTAAGATATTCATTTTTTCACGTTTCAAATTCTGGTTTTCAGTTTCTAACAGCAGCTTTTGTGTAAAAATCAAGAAAAAAACAAAAACAAAACAGGTTTTCTCCTTTTGTTTCGAGAAATGAAGGCAAGAACAAACAAATGAAGATTACGTATTTGATATTCTATGTGTGTGTGTGTGTGTGTGTGTATACACACACACACACACACACACACACACACACACACACACACACACATATATATATATATATATATATATATATATATATATATATATATATATATATATATATATATATATATATATATATATATATATATTTTTCCTTTTGCTTGTAACTAATTTCCTTTTTCTTCAAACTAAAATTTTGCTGTTATAAAATTCCTCATTGCTTCCCCTCCCAAAACTCTCCAGCAGGTGGTGCCGCCCCACCTGATTTCCACATCTGTAACCCCCCCCCCCCCCCTCCTCCTGTCCCCCACCCAACCAAGACGCTAGAAACAACCAAGTGTTCCAATGACAAATTAATAAATAAGCAACTTTATTTATTTAAAACAAATCATGCAGCCATAATGCTACGCAATGCCCATGGCAGCTGTAGAAACACTGATGGAAGCTGTAGATATATAAAGATTAAAAACTATTCAGTAGTGTTATAGAAAAACAAATAAACAAGGGCAGAAAATGGACGGAATATCCATCGGTTTGATGGTTACAACCACTTTCATAGAAACTTTAGCCTTATTTTTTTCTTCATTAGAAATTGTGTGGAAAAGAGTTATTTACTCTTAAATCCAAATATGCATAATGTTATTAAAAAATAAAAAAAATGTAAATAAATAAGCAAATAAATAAATAAATACAGAAGGAATAATCTATATTAAATAAGGTATTGCTCATTAGTGCTGTGAAACTAGATCAAAATTTATTTAATGTAGTAAGTCCCTCATTATTATTATTATTATTATTATTATTATTATTATTATTATTATTATTATTATTATTATTATTATTATTTTAGATGGTGTTTTTATTGAAAAATTCAATTCTATTTACTGACTCTGCAGTAGTTACTAACACACCAGTAATTTTATATCTTTCACAGGACACTGTGTATGAACATTGTGTGTTATGCTCTTATTTCTTCTGCAGCTTGTGAATGTTTGTTTGAATTTTCCATTCAAAAGAAATACCCAAGAAATGCCTTCAGATGACCTGCACCATGTAGGAATATCAAATCTTCCTTTATTTAAAGTTTATTTAAATTATAGCGTCATAATGTCATCCATAGGAAAGATGCACACACACACACACACACACACACACACACACACACACACACACACACACACACACACACACACACAAACAAGGCCAACATTTTACTATTACATTAACATGAAAAATAAATAGGATGCTCTGACTTAATGATGTGTTTTTGTTTATATATCATTTTCCCCCTCTTTTTTATGAAAAGGATTTTTTTGTTTTTATTTTACTACAAAACACCTCAATGCTAAATATATTTTTTTTTCCCGGGTTAAAAGAAAAAAATAAAGTTGAACTCGTATTTCTTCTTTCTCTTCCTGCCAGAAAATGATCTTGGTAGTCCAGAGGATTTAATTAGCCAACTGTGCATCAACAAAAACAAAAATACTGGAACATGTTTCAAAATTATTTACACTCTAAAAGAAATATGTTGTAAGGAGTGATTAAATACATTTGGCTTTTTTTGTTTTTTAATAATTATGAACAAATTACATAATCATCAATGAATTAGCAGCTTTAATATTAAGAATAACAATTCCGATAAGTTGCCATTTCCTTATAAAATCTGCATTGTGTCAGAATTGGCAACCTTTAAAAATAACCAGTAAAATCCCTGGCTTGGTTTTAAGTGAGCTCTGAAGTCAGGTATTGCGTTAAAGAGTGACAGTTGAGCTTTGCGTTTCATTTGCGGCACCACACGAAGGGTTTTCGGCGCTCTAAGTAGGACAATAAAAGGGTCGCGACCCGACAGAAGACTTCACACCACCACTGAAAAGACACCGGTCCCTTAACCCCTCAAGTCCTGTTCACTACTTAGCAATGGGTGTCTCGTTGACCCTGGACTTCTGTGTAGGGATTTCTTACGTTTTTTTCTTTTTTCTTTCTTTTTTTTTGTAAGTGACAGTGCCGTTGTAAAATGTCATTTTAAAACAGTCTAGATATCTTCATTTTCATAATTTGTGATATTTATTTCTTTGTTTCTACAAACCGCAGAATTTTATAAAATTCTGCAACATTTCTACCTATTTTTGTTTGGATAAATGTAAGATGTTTAAAGTTGGTATGATTCTAATTATTAGTTTGAATCTACTGTAAGATTGCTCAATATTTAGGGTTTGGCAGGGTAATAATTTCAATGTCATGAAGTTGTTACAAAATTTGCATTTTTTGGAAAATTAGCGTTATGTCTTACAGCCAACGCTTCTGTTATAGAAACACATTCTGATCAAATGAAATAAAAAAAATCAACAGTCATGTGATTATAAATAGTTTGATAATGACATTCACTATAGTAGTTATCCGAACAACTGGAAGGAACAAACAGCAAAAATTACAAATCTAAACTTTGGGGCCAAATTTTTTAGACCTTCCCAAACACCCACTATAAAATGAATCCTATGACATTTCAAACATGAATATTGTCTTAAAATGTTTTTTAAATGTCCCTACATATAATTTTACTGTGTTACAAAATGCTTAATGTTGTTATTATTGTTGTTGTTGTTGTTGTTGTTGTTGTGGTAGTAGTAGTAGTAGTTGTTGTTGTTGTTGTTGTTGTTGTTGTTTTCTGGAGCCAAATATTTTGTGAAAATACCTGAAATTGTTGTGGTTTTCTTAATGTATAGTAATTAGTAATGTGAGAAATGTAAGTTCAAGGTAAGCACAACATTTTTCATGGAGAATATTTTGTTGAGTAGCTGCAATAAGGTAAATTAACAATAATAAGATTGTATTTAATAGAGAAATTTGTTGAAAGTAACTTGTAATGTAATTGGGAACTACACAGTAATTAGCTGGTATTTAATACCGAAGTGTGTCTTCGGAAACATGTAACGTAATGTAATGTAATGTGTAATCAGTCACTATCACAGTCAGCTTCTATTTCATAGAGAAAATGATGTAAGTAACTTGCACCATAATCACTTACTATACAGTAAGTATTTTGTATTTAATAGATAAATTTGACGTAGTTGATAATGAATAATTAAGGAAGCATTATTAGCTTGTATTTATTTTTAAATTTGATAGAAATACCTTAGATGAATAAGTGGTAATGTAATAGTTATGTAACATGTCACTATACAGGGATTAGCTTGTATTTAATATTGAAATTTGTGCAAAGTATTTGCTTTGTAATGTTCAAGGATGCATTGATTACTTTGTAATTATAAGTGATGCTTGTATTAAGTATTGAGTGACTATGGAAATACAGGTTCAGTATTGCTAAGGAATAAGTAAGAATAAATAAGTGTATACTTACAAATGACACCTGTAGTATATAACTGATATTATAACATCTAAATATGCAGAGATTAGCTGTTTATAGAATGTAATTTTATTGTGTATAACAGTAGGATTTGCAGTATTATATCCCTTTAAACTTAATTATTAAATGTATTTGGATAATAGTAAATTTTGGGAGCACTCTATTGGACACAGAGTAAAGTAATGGTATTTTCTAAATGATAATATAAACATATAAAGTAATATAAAGTAAGTAAATGTGTTGTAAAGTGCCTGCAATTAGATGAAAAAATTGTAACTGGCATGCACAGAGTAAGTATTTGCTAATTACAGAAACTCCTGCTCCGTTTTAACTAACACTTTGTGATATTTAAGTTCAGAGTATCTTATGTGAAATCAGTTACATTTGAATGTAATCATACTTGTTTCTTTATCAAATAAAAATAAATACAAAATCATTTCAACCACAAAATATTCATTAGTAGCAGTTATACCTGATGGGAATATTAGGGTTTTGTGTATTTCACAAAGACATGTTTATTTTCCAGTTAATTCCACAAAGGTATTTTGAGGCCGAGTAAAATAATATTTACATCATGTTACGTATCACCAAATGCATTGCATAGTATTATATTTACAATCATGAATTTGTGATAAGTAACAGATTCTTAAATGTTAAATACAGTACATTGTGATTATCTGGATCATTTGTAATTAATATTTATAATAAATTGGCAGTGCTATATGATGAATGTTCTTTGCATAATGAACATGTCATCTGTATTTTTCCATGTTAAGTAAATTCTTCCATTTAAAACTTACATCTTAGCAGCAAAGCACTAACTATAGCACAACAAAGTACGAACTATAGCACAACAAAGTACGAACTATAGCACACCAAAGTACTAACTATAGCACAACAAGGTACTAACTATAGCACAGCAAAGTACGAACTATAGCACAACAAAGTACGAACTATAGCACACCAAAGTACTAACTATAGCACAACAAGGTACTAACTATAGCACAGCAAAGTACTAACTATAGCACAACAAAGTACTAACTATAGCACAGCAAAGTACTAACTATAGCACAACAAAGTACTAACTATAGCACAACAAAGTACTAACTATAGCACAACAAGGTACTAACTATAGCACAACAAGGTACTAACTATAGCACAGCAAAGTACTAACTATAGCACAACAAAGTACTAACTATAGCACAACAAAGTACTAACTATAGCACAACAAGGTACTAACTATAGCACAACAAGGTACTAACTATAGCACAGCAAAGTACTAACTATAGCACAGCAAAGTACTAATGATAGCACAACAAAGTACGAACTATAGCACAGCAAAGTACTAACCATAGCACAGCAAAGTACTAACCATAGCACAACAAAGTACTAACTATAGCACAGCAAAGTACTAACTATAGCACAGCAAAGTATGAACTATAGCACAGCAAAGTACGAACTATAGCACAGCAAAGTACTAACTATAGCACAGCAAAGTACGAAGTATAGCACAGCAAAGTACTAACTATAGCACACCGAAGTACTAACTATAGCACAACAAGGTACTAACTATAGCACAACAAGGTACTAACTATAGCACAACAAGGTACTAACTATAGCACAACAAGGTACTAACTATAGCACAGCAAAGTACTAACTATAGCACAGCAAAGTACTAATGATAGCACAACAAAGTACGAACTATAGCACAGCAAAGTACTAACCATAGCACAGCAAAGTACTAACGATAGCACAGCAAAGTACTAACTATGTTAGTAGTACATGCGACTTCAGTAAATTTTTATTTCTGGATAGTTATTTCTTTTATAAGAAGTTTTTACTCAAGTTTTATTCTGAAAATAGGAATTGTTATAATTTAATTGATATTTTATTCAATATCATTCAATACATATGAAATGACTGGAATATGCTGTTGGGTTGAACAAGCACATTCTGCATTGTATGTTATAAAATTATTTCTGTTGTGAAAAGAATGTACAATGTTGATAGGAATCGACCCATTTGTGCAACACAGTTTATAGTAACTAATATTTAAGAATCAATACATCTATATTACGTCAGCATTATTTAATAGCAGCCATTTTGTGATTTCAGTTCATTATTTAGTTTATTAAAAGTAAATTCACATCAATACTGTGGATAACTAACATGGCAAGAATGAGACAAATTATCCTCATTACTGTCATGAAGTTAGTTTAAAATGTCACTGTCCACCACATGACACAAAAGAATTTCAGCCTCATGAACAATGATTTCTTTGCAATTTAGCTTGTGTTCTCAAACATGGTTAACAATATATTGAATTCAATTGCAAAGAAGTCAACCGTTTTGACTCAACATTATAAATCTAAATAAATCTAAACATGGCACAGTGATGTTAATGACGTTCAGGTTCCTCTTTTTTATGCAACTTCCACCTGAAAATTGAGAAATTATTGGATGTTCAGTATTAAAGAAGTGATGCATTGATTTTAACAAGCACGTCATGTCGTGTAAAAAGAAAGAACGAAAGAAAATATTTATTTTTATTGCTTAAACCCAGAAAGTACAAAGTTCTGTCACCGAAGTGAGGTGTAAGTGTGTGTTTGGCAGAACAATGCTGTGGTCACACACGAAAAAGCTGATCAGTGTAGCATAGCCGCTCCAGGAGGCCCCGTGGCCCGCAGAATCACTGATTTATCACACGAACAGATGCTGCACCACACACACACACACACACACACACACACACACACACACACACACACACACACACACACACCAGACAAAACAAAATACATTATTTTTCTCTCTCCTTTGTTCTTCACTTGATGTCTAACCATAACATCAACACACAAAAAAGTTTTATAAAAATATATACATTTTCTAAAAGAGCAGGGATTTTGATTAAAACTTGATAGCACAATTTGCACTTTTTTGTTCATTTAAACATTTCCAATTTTTTAAAAAAATAAAGAATCTATCATAATATAATTGAGGGCATTTTATTAGTATACTATTCTATTAAAAATATAATCTAACAATTTATTTTCTTTTGAAAAAATGATTATTATTATTATTATTATTATTATTATTATTATTATTATTATTATTATTGTTGTTGTTGTTGTTGTTATGACGATGATAGATCAATTCTTTGATGATACATTTCTCTCTTATTTATTTTAATACATCTTCTAAAAGATTCCAAGATTTCCATAAATCTTCTTGGAGTTCTGTATATTTTTAGGATTGGATAGCAAAGCCAAACAGCTGCGAGTGAATTAGATCAAACACGGAGTATATCTACACTGCATTGCCCACGATGGGTGAGATGGGAATGAGACAATGAGTGGATTCAGGCTTCAAGCATATGGCTTTGTCATTAGACCGTGATTTGCAGCACTGACATCCGTATAACCTCCATGATGCTGCAGTCTTGGAGGTCCAACGGAGGAGACAGATAAAAAAAAAAAAAAAAAAAAAAAAATGAAGTCGAGTAGAAGGTCCATAAGAGAAGTGAAGATAATGCAAACCACCCCCAGCTCCAGACCTTCTAGACACTCATTAAAATCCTTTACTCCTCATGCTGAGATCATTATAATCGGATGGTGAGTTACGTTCAATAAACACGTACATGTTGGCTTTGTCAGCTTGATAGCCATAATCCTAATGAATCAACACTGCCAGGGCTTCATGGTCTCAACAACAACAACAACAACAACAATAACTACTACAACAACAAAAGTATAACTTGCTTCCAAAGTCAAACACGTTCTTCACTGTGTCGCACATGCATGTCTAATTCAATACGCATTTTTATTAGCACCTGGACATTTCAACACTCTTCCACAACCCACCCTTGCATTAGGCATGGTCTGCACTTATACTTTGTCTTTGAAAAAAGTGATGCAGTTTCATCCTGATTATTTTACTATGAACAAGATCCTGGTTGCTCAAGACTAAGAACTACGCCTGACCTTTATTTGTCCTTATCATATCTAAACTAGCAAGGCCTCCATCAATGGCTACCTGAGATTCGCCAAAAGGTTCAAGTGCTCGTCATGAGAACTTTCGTCCATGAATTCATTTACCAAAACCCTTGATCCTACGAAGATCATGGTAAGGCTGGAGGCTATCTCAGCCCACTCTGAGTGAAAGCAAGGTACACCATGAACAGCTCTTCAATACATGGCAGGGTCAACACACATGCACTCTTTCACACTTCTTCAGACTCCCACCTTGGGGCAATTTCAAACAGCCAGTTGGCGTACTGTGTATGGTGTTAAGGCTGTGAGAGGAAGCTGAAGTACCTGGAGAAAATCCATGCAAGCACACAGAGAACACACAAACTCCACACAGACTCACCCTCACTGGTACAATCCCAGGAATTTCCTGCTGTGAGAAGATGAGAACGTTCTTGTTATAAGAGCAATTTCACTGTGATGTACACACATTTCAAATGCTCAGAATTTTGATATTATATTATCGCCTGGAATTTAGTTATCTGTCTATAACCTCTTTTCTGCCAACCTGCTTATCGGAAAAGGTTCTGTGCACCATACGCACCACATCTGCGCTTGATTTGGCAAAAGTTTGCTCAGTCTTAATTTGGATTGTTTGCTTTGACTCAAAATTCTGCAAAGAAAAATTCAGAATGGTTCCTTCAGCATGGTCACAAGAACGTGCTATTCCAGAACCTTCTATTTTCCATAGATGCAGGTTTAAAATGCTGTCGATCATAGTACCATCACGTCCTGGTTTGAATTTTGAAATTGCAGTTAAATTGACTTTACCACGTTTCTGAGATTCCAATCACTGCCTTGACACCACTTCTCTCGTTAATCATTTCCACCGTCATCATTCCTCACCACTGCACTTAAAGCATCTATACATGAGTTTATGGTTTTATTCAACCACAGTTCTGTTGTTTATTATTTAAAATGTCACTATTTCCATTCAGATTGTTCTTGTTTACTTTCGCCAAATATTCTGCCTATGCTGTAAATATTTTTATGAGAAATAATCATGCAAAATGATCAACTTGTGGATGGCAGTGGTGTTCTAGTGGCATTGAGCGCTGGATCGCTCATCCAAAGGTTGGGGGTTCATGCCCCACAAATAATATATATATATATATATATATATATATATATATATATATATATATATATATATATATATATATATATATATATACACAAAAATAAAGGACAGGACAAAGACTTTCTATTGAAACTCCATTTATCACTACAGATCTGTTTTGAGGTGGTGAAACCATCCTCTCTCTTCAGGTGATTATAGAAGATTCTTCTATAATCACCTGAAGAGAGAGGATGGTTTCACCACCCCTCGAAACAGATCTGTAGTGATAAATGGAGTTTCAATAGAAAGTCTTTGTCCTGTCCTTTAATTTTTGTTTATTTGCTCTACCAAAAAGTATTGAGCACTCTCCTACGGAAGGATCTACTCAGAAAATCCTCTCTCTCTCTCTCTCTCTCTCTCTCTCTATATATATATATATATATATATATATATAAGGGCAGTGGTTGTCTAGTGGTATAGGGCACTGGATCACTGAGACAAAGGTTGGGGGTTCGAGTCCCACTCTCCACAAGGTTGTCACTGGTCCCCCCCCCCAGTGCAGCTAACGGGGTTATCAAAGGCGGGCCATGTCTGTCACTGTCTATGGTGTGAGGCATGTAAAAGAACCATTGCTGACTTTCGACAAGAGTAGCTGCAAAGCCGTCAGCGTGTTTCTGCCCTGCGATGGCCTGGCGAGCTGTCCAGGGTGTACTCTGCCCTCGCCCGAAGTTGGCTGGGATGAGCGCCAGCCTCCCCACGACCCTAATTAGGATTAAGCAGTTACAAAAAATTTTGTTGATGATGATGATGATGATGATTATCAACATGTGGATGACATAGATTATCTCTAAAATCACAGAAATCAGAAGCTGGGACTTTTCTTTTCCCGTCTCTCGCTCTCTCTCTCCCCTCCATCTCCTCACTTTCCCATTTCCCCTTTCTCGCTCTCTTCTCCTACCCCCTCTCTTGCTCCCTCCCCCTCCTCCCTCTCACCCCCTCTCTCTCTCCATCTCCTCACCCCCCCCTCTCCCACACCCATCTTCCCTCTGTTCAATGCACTTTATATTGATCCTAAGAGTTTGCCACGACCAGTTCAGCCAGTTCACTGGATTTCCACAATTTCCTTCACATTACTTAATTATTAAAAAAAAAAAAGAAAAATGTGTTCAGTGGTAAAACAGCTTTCATGAATTTTGGACCACCGTTGGTGTTCGGTTCACCTCAAGGCTGCTTTTAACTTCTGCTGGAACAGTTCCATAAGGTGAAATGAAAGACGAAGATGCACGGCGTAGTGGTTAGCACATCCAAATCACAGCTCGAAGGCCTGGGTTTGATTCCCAGCTTGTGCGTTTTTGTGTGGACTTTGTATGCTCTGTCCGTGTTTGGGTGGGTTTCCTCCGGGTACTCCAGTTTCCTTCACAGTCCAAAAACGTGCAGAGTCGGCTACTTAGCTGTTCCACGTCACTCCTAGATGTGCGTGTGAATGGTTGTTTGAGTGTCGACCCTGCGATGGCCTAGGAAGTTATCCAGGGTGTAACCCCATCACCCAAAGTTGGCTGAGAATAGGTGTCAGGCTCCCAACCACCCTAATTAGGACTATGCGACTTACAAAATGAACGAATGAATAAATTATGAAAAGAAAAGCAGGCTTTTCAAACTCTCATGTTACACATGGATATACAAATATTTTCATTATTACGGTATTTTTATTTACAGTTTTGAAGTTGTAACCTGCTTAAATGGTGAACTGTGATGTTGGGATGCTGTCGCTCCCTCACTCATTCTCACCTGGATCCGTTTGACAGTGTGGTGGGTAATTGTCTGCCTTCCTTCTGGTTCTCTCTCTTTTAGTTCTGCTGCAATAGCCAGTCATGTTGGAGTCCCTGCTGAACTCAGCAATAATAAAATATTCTGTTTCCATTACACTGTTATAAATATAACAAACAACCCCCAGCACCCCCCCCCCCCATCCTCGGTCTCTGTTTTTGTTGAGGTACACATTCTCCTTCTGCGATGACAGTGATCCTGATCCTTCTGTTTTCTGAGTCCTGTGGTCTGTCCTGGTGTGCTAACGCAGACTGGGGTTCTCATCTTGGAAACACCTCTTTCTTGCTGATGAATATCTATGAACCCAGATTTGCACTAACAGACTGTGAACATGCTGGAGATATCAACTCTTTCCCACAATTATTTCAGACTTACAGTTGTATAACCAACCGGCTAGCATTTTGAACTGTAAAGAAATTTCTTATACAGTGGTACCTAACATTATGAAACACCCAACAGATGAAAAATCCAGGTTACGAAACGCATTTACCTAAAATTTCCGTCTCTGTATACAAAACAAATTCATGTTACGAAACGCGCCATCTCAAAAATACAAACAATGCGTGCGTTACTCTCCTATTGGATATCTGCCAACATCCCGCCCGCTGTCCTTCCATTGGCTATTTCCCAACGTCCTGCCCTGCTGGCCTCCCATTGGCTATCTCCCAACATCCCGCCCCGCTGGCCTCCCATTGGCTAGGAGGAAGCTGCATAATACCCATGACACAGCTCCCTCCCATTGGCTATTATGTAGCTGCATTTCCACAATACCCATGATACTTTTCGTGTAAAGGACAGAGTTACTGTTGTTTCATGAGTTTTTAGAGTGTGCTCATTGCAACTTTATTTTTTGGCTCAGGCGTTTAACCTTGCATTAACATTTGTAAGATTATAACGCTGCTAAGAAGACATGGTTAACACACACGCGCGCACATACGACACACACACACACACACACACACACACACACACACACACACACACACACACACACACACACACACACACACACACATTTTTCTTTTATACATTGTTTCCTATTTTTTTCTTCCAGATCTTGAATTTCTATTTGAAAACCGTCTTGCTGGGCAAATCACTCTAAAGAGTAAATTTAAACAGTTCCAATAAGTTTATACCGAAATGTACTTGGCGAGAGAGTAACAGTTTGTTGTCACAGTTATGTTTTAGACTCATTTACTGTTTGAAAACAAACAAACAAACAAACAAACAACCTATATATATATATATATATATATATATATATATATATATATATATATATATATATATATATATATATATATATATATATATATAAGGGCGGTGGTGGTCTAGTCCAAAGGTTGGGGGTTTGAGTCCCACTCTCCACAAGGTTGTCACTGTCCCCCCAGTGCAGCTAACTGGGTTATCAAAGGCCGGCCATGTCTCTCACTGTCTATGGTGTGAGGCATGTAAAAGAACCATTGCTGACTTTCGTAAAGAGTAGCTGCAAAGTCGTCAGCGTGTTTCCGCCCTGCGATGGCCTAGCAAGCTGTCCAGGGTGTACTCTGCCCTCGCCCGAAGTTGGCTGGGATGGGCACCAGCCTCCCCTCGACCCAAACTAGGATTAAGCGGGTACAGAAAATGAACTGAACTGATATATATATATATATATATATGTATATATATATATATATATATATATATATATATATATACATATATATTTGAGCTTTAAGAACATGGACACCATATTGTGAAGCATTCTTTGTATTTTCTAGTGTTTTTGGCTCGAAGGCCTCAAATCTTCAGGGTATGCAGTATCTGCCATTTTCAGGGAACAATTATCCACTCGGAATGATGATTTATGATACTGAGGTAGCAGACCAATCAGATAGCACTACTGTATTCCTCTATAGTATATAATAATGTATATAATCCGAACATAGTGAACCAGTCAGCTTGTGCCATTTCTGAGCAATATGGAGTTCAAATTTACCGAGAAGCTGAAGATTAAAGATCAGACAGACCACAGCTAAAACTCCCTCATGAGCATTTCTGGGTTGAAGCAGGGAACATCTTGTGCAGGTGTGGGTGACTGTACAGTGGGGTTAATGTAAAGTGTGTGTGTGTGTGTGTGTGTGTGTGTGTGTGTGTGTGTGTGTGTGTGTGTGTGTGTGTGTGTGTGTGTGTGTGTGTGTGTGTCATGGAGGGTTATCTGTTTAATGCTACCACCCACGGATTTGACTTGTGGACAAGTGGAGCTGTTTAACCCTTAACCTACTTCCCGGGATTGTATAACAGCTCCTGCAGGGACTCCTGAATGAACCTGAATGTTCGGATTGACTGAAAGGGAGAACAATAGCTTCTTTCCATTAATTGACAACAACATAAAATCCACCATACGTTTTTTGTTTTTTTTTTTAATTTGGGTTATAGTTTAATAATCACAGAAAGCATGATGGAGTCTAGGAATCACGTATCCTTTTATTTCCTGCTTCATAAACAAAATGTGAAAAAATATACCATGTCCTCCTTTGAGCTGAAGATGTGGGTAAACATATATTGTTTAGCAGGGTTGGACAGTTACTCAGTTACTCTGACACTGGAGACTCCTTCCAAAAATGGTAAATGAACTTTTTTTTAATGATAAGCCAGTATCTTAAAATACACAAGTCACTGTGTGTTGATGCGAGAGAATTGATGGAGATTATTAAGATTTACAAAAAAATATA
Organism: Plotosus lineatus; assembly: GCA_024760905.1. Classification (NCBI taxonomy): domain Eukaryota; kingdom Metazoa; phylum Chordata; class Actinopteri; order Siluriformes; family Plotosidae; genus Plotosus; species Plotosus lineatus. The sequence continues at coordinate 14,697,344 of CM045744.1, forward strand.
TAATTTATATAATTTATAAAATTTATATATTTTAATGCTTAAAAATAAAAAAATAAATAAGCTAATGAATGAATGAATGAATGAATCAGGTGAGATTTTTATAATTGTAGTCATAAACCAACCTAAAATTATAATTTATCATTCATTTATTCATTCATTTTCTGTAACCACTTAATCGTAGTTGTCGCATGGAGGCTGGTGTCCATCTCAGCCGACTCCAGGCGAGGGCAGAGTACAGTCAATCCATCGGAGGGCAGAAACACGCTGACATCTATGCAGCAATTCATATCAAAAGTCAGAAATGTTTTTTTTTTTTTTTTACATGAACCTCTCACCATAGACAGTGAGAGATATGACCGGTTTTTGAGTCAGCTGCACTGGGGGGGCTCGGGGGGGGGGGGGGTGGCAATGACAACCTGGTGAGAGTGGAGCTTGAACCTCCAACCTTAGGATCAGTGATACATCATCTTTACAACCGGCCTACCACTGCCAGGATTTTATTTTATGTCACTTTGTAATTTATTTGATATGCAGAAGAATGAGAGGAAATGATTACGGTTTAATCTGAGATGTACAGAAAATAAGAAATAAAGCTATAATCTATGGAATGTCAGCGATGGTGTACATGAGCCAACGAGAGGGAGCTGATCATTTAAATATTTTTTTTCTCCGTATTTTATCTCATATTTCTGAATCAGGACCCCAATTTCCCTTACACAGGGGTCCTGATAAAAAGGTGAAAGGATGGCCTGGGGTGGGTGTGGGACCACACACACACACACACACACACACACACACACACACACACACACACACACACACACACACACACAAATAATCATTCTCTTTCGTTCTCTCCTGAGCCCGGCCCTCTTAAGGCTAGACCTGCGATGTAATTAGACAGATAAACTCTCTGATCACTAGCTTTGAGATAAAACCCCATGGAGAGGAATACACACACACACACACACACACACACACACACACACACACACACACACACACACAACACACACACACACACACACAGTCCATTTATTTAATTTATTTACACACAAAATGTAAACAGAATTAATTTGTCGCAGCAACGTAATAATCTGGCAATTATTTTACACCACAGATATTACACACATTAAAGATTCTTGCTCTCGGGAATCTTTTATTCGCCGTTGGCTGTCAGTAATAAACTGTTTAATGATATGCATTTAATAAAAGCCAACAAATCACACAAAGTGGGGGCGTTTATATGTATGTTTTATTACAACGATTAAAAATGTTGATCATATTGAGTAATGAGTATTTCACACACACACACACAATTAGCAAATAGGTAAAAATCTAATGCTAACTAGCACCAATGCTAACATTATGCAAATATAAGTGGTTATCTGTTTTGAATAAAAGTGATATATGTCCGTCTTATGTAATTATTAAATCATTCTGTGGCTGTGATACACATACAATTTATTTAGAATACAGTTTTAATGTGGTTTAAATTATAGCTGTAAATAACTTAGCTATAAATAACAGTGGTGTAGTAGTTAGCAAGCCCACCTTACAGCAAGAAGGTCTTGGGTTTGAGTTCCTGGCGTCGGCAAGGACATTTCTGTGTAGAGATTGTCTGAGCAGGTTCTTCCTGTGCTCGCACGGGTTTCCTCTGGTCCAAATATATACACATTAGGCTAATTGCTTGTGTGCATGTTGGTCCTCTGATGGACTGGTCAGATGTCAAGGGTGTACCCCCATCCCCCCCATCCCCCCCCCAAAGTCAGATGAGCTAGGCCTGTCCCATAATCATAATAAAGGATAAAGTGGTTAGCAAAATGAAATGAAATAAAATAGTAGATTTATAAAGCAGTGAAATAAACTTTTTAAATGTAGTTTAAAGTAGTTATAAAGTAAATATAAATTAGTTCAAATGTAGTCGTAATATAATTCCAATTTTGTTTAAACCTAGTTTGAATTCAGTTATACAGTCGGCCCCCAATTTACTTTGTACGAAATCCTCGGATTACGAAAAACATTTTCTTGAGTTTCCGTCCACGAATATTTTGTGTCACGAGTGAGAAAATTTCACAAAACAAGGCCAATTATACAAAAAAAAAGAAAAAAAAAAAAAAAAAACCCTAAACAAACACAAAACAACAAACAACCCAAAACCCCTATCAAACTACTTACATTTATGTGAGGTGCACATCTATCTTATATATATATATATATATATATATATATATATATATATATATATATATATATATATATATATATATATATATACAGTAAAACCTCCGCTGACTAACGCTAAGCTCACGAACTTTTCCCCTCAAGAACATTAAATTTGCGAGCATCTTGTCTCTGCTGACGAACTAGTTTTCGGCGGACGAATCAAACCACGCGGTCGAACAGCGCCACGGTGGCGGCCACGAGAAGCTGACGCGCGCTCACGGCGTCACAGTTCGTCACCCCCTTTCTTTGAGTGCGGAAGTGGTTTGTGTTTGATAGACATTTTGGACCATATTGAGTGTACTTTTGCTATTATGGGACCGAAAAAGACCCACCACAGGCGGAGATCATTGAAAAACACGAACGAGGTGTGCGTTTGTGTGACTCAGCGTCCCAGTACCAGTACGCTAAGTCTACCATTGCTCCCATCCTTAAGAACAAGGAAGCGATTAAGGGTGCGTGTGTGGCTAAGGGTGTTTCCAAACAGTAGGCGTTTCCAAACTCTCCTTCCAAACAGTAAGTCCCGCCCTCCCTCCTCCTCCCACTCCATTCCATCAAGCCATCAACTACCATCACAAAGGTAAATAAAACCACTTTATTATACAGTACAGTTTATTTCTTTAATTACAATACAAGAGAACATTTATTATACATAAAATAAGGTATATTTTTGTGTAGTTTTAAGGCTTATTTAGTAGAAAATTATGTTTTATGGGGACCTGGGAACGGATTATTCTCATTTTAATAGTTTCTTATGGGAAATAAATGTTCGGAAGACGAACTTTTCGCCTCACACACACTTTCTGGGAACCAATTATGTTCGTGAGCTGAGGTATCACTGTATATATATATATATATATATATATATATATATATATATATATATATATATATATATATATATATATATATATACTTACATTTATGTGAGGTGCACATCTATCTTATATATAAAAACGTAGAGTATTATCTTTATTCCCCCAGGGCAGATAACTGGGTTATCAAAGGCCGGCCGTGTCTCTCACTGTCCATGGCGAGAGGTTCATGTAAAAGAACCATCGCTGACTTTCGACCTGAGCAGCTGCATAGTCGTCAGCATGTTTCCGCCCTGCGATGTCCTGGCTACCTGTCCCATGTGTACTCTGCCTTCGCCCAGAGTCGGCTGGGACGGGCGCCAGCCTCCCTGCGACCATAATTAGGATTTAGCGGTTTCAGAAAATGACGATGATTATCTTTATTCATTTGGCCATATGGGAAGCAATGGTTAGAGAAGTGGCTGTTGGACCGAAAGGTTGCTGGTTCAATTCCCAAGCCAGCAGGAAAAATGTGTGGCAGTGGGTGAATCGGCAGTGAAATGGCGGAAGTGAGCCTTGAGCAAGGCACCTACCCTGCAAAAGCTCTTCAGGTGTCTTCAGTGTGTGTGGCAAGCCCACGGCTCCTCATGTGTGTGTGTGTGTGGGGGGGGGGGGGGGGGGGGTAGGTATTATATAAACATAATGTAGGTTGAGTGCTGTTATTAGGCTCTTTGCTGGGTTTACTAAACTGTTGCTTGGATTTGTTTTTATTTATAACCCATTCAGTTTTATTTCAATTTCCAAAGGATTGAATCCTACCAGTTACTTAGTTGGTTCTGGATCAAGGTGGAGTATTCATTCATTTTCTGAACGGCTTAATCCTAATTAGGGTGGTGGGATGCTGGCACCCATCTCAGCCGACTCCCGGTGAGGGCGGGGTATACTCTGGACAACTTTCCAGGCTATCACAGGGCCAACACTCACACAACCATTCATACTCCCACTCACAACTATGGGTGGTTTGGAACAGCCAATTAACCAACGGTGCATGTTTTTGGACTGTGAGAAGAAACCTGTGAACCTGGAGGAACCCCACACAAGCATGGGGAGAACAT
>CM045744.1:14703975-14766475 GCA_024760905.1 Plotosus lineatus
ATTTCATAGTCATGTTCCGAATTATTGCCAGGCCTTGCTTTGAAAGTGCAAACTCAGCCGTGAATATTGCATTCCTGATAATACCCAGGACGCACACACACACACACACACACACACACAAACACACACACACACACACACACACACACACACGTAGTGTGAAGATACACAGTGAATCCGACATACTTTGCAGTTTTATTGCTCGATGCATAATCTCTTATTTACTGGCCCGTCGAGGCGTGACCTCCACAGACCGCCGCTCTTTGACTGACAGCTGCAGTGATTTTACCCACAATGCACCGGGGCGATCAGTAGCGTACAGCTGTCTCCGCTGTTAACTTCTCACTTTCAGCTCCGAGCCATGAGTGAGCTCAACACTTTACACATTTATAACACTTGGAGCTGGAGTGTCGGGACGAGTTCACCTGGGAACACACACACACACACACACACACACACACACACACACACACACGCGCGCGCACACACTAAATCCAATGTTACTTTATTGTTTACAAACCATTGTTTTATCACAGTATTTATGATTACCTGGTTTGATTTTGTTAGTTTTGATAAAATAGATAAAATTGGAATTTTGCACAAGAGCAGATTCAGCTATAAGGCATAATATGTAAGTTTGTAGTGAACAAACAAACAAACAAACAAACAAACAAGCTCAAAGGTGTCAGTCGTCATGACAGCCTGTTTTCAAATACTAGAATTGGCAAAAATTCCTTCATTCATTTATTCATTCTGTCATTCATTCATTGGCTGAGCCATTTAATTCTACTAGGTTTGCTGGAGCCCATCTCAGCGAACTCTCAATGAGTATAGGGTACACCCTGAACAGCTCAACAATCCATTGCAGGGCTAGCACACACACACACACACACACACACACACACACACACACACACACACACAACCACTGTCATCACACCCACACTTACACTTCGGAGCAACTTATAACAGACAGTCTTTGAACGGTGGGATGAAACCAGAGTACTCAGAGGAAACCCACATGAGTATGGAGAGAAAATGTAAATTCTGCACAGATCCACCCGAGTCCGGGACCTGAACCGTCTTGCCGCGAGGTGGACGTGCTACCCACTACACCACCCTGACCCCCGACACACATATCGGATTTTATTAAAAAAAAAAAAAAAAAAAAAAAAAAAAGCAGAAAAAATATTGCAGTAAACACAATGTTTTTAAGTCAGTATACACCGACAAACAAGCAAACAAACAGACAAAATATTTCAGGAGCAATATATTGGCTTTAAAATAAGATGATGCTGAATTATATGATGTTTATTGTAAACTAACAAACAATCAAAAAGCACATCAGATGAAAGTTGTTCTTTCTTGAGATCCTGTTAGTAAGCAGCTAACAAAATAAACAAGCAAAGCTCTCAATAAACAAAACCGATATAAATAAATGAATAAATACATAAACATTTTCATAACAACTTGACAAATGGAAGTAAAACAAAAAAGTTATTAGATTGTTATTTTAATAGGAAGAGGAACTTTACAAACAAATAAATAAATGTTAAAAAACATGTGAAATAAACTATTGTGAACAAGCGGCAGGTTTTGATAAACATCGGAATAATAAACACCAGTATTATTACGTATGAATAATAAATAACACATCATCTCACGTGTATGTAAAGTAAATACATTGTTAGTCGCGCAGCGCGGTGGCGCAGTGGTTAGCACGTCCACTTCACAGCAAGAAGATCCTGAGTTCGAGTCCCAAACTTGGGTGTGGCGTGTGCACGTCCATGTATTTGTGTGGGTTTCCTCTGGGTAGCCCGGTATTCTCCCGAAGTCTAAAGTGATGATAACCATCTGTTCGAAATCGCCACTAGGTGTGAATGTGAGCACGGATGGTTTTGTAAACATGAGTGTGTGTGTGTGTATTTTCCCTGCGATTAACTGGAGAGCTATTCAAGATGCAACCCACCATCACGCAAAATCAGCTAAAACTCGAAAAGCTCACGAGCACAGTTATGATGTTCAGCAAAGGCGTGTGTGAGAGAAATTGTTTGGAACAAACTGCCAAATAAACAAATAAATAATGATTCAATGCACATAATATGTCGTATTCATTCATTTATTCATTTTCTGAACCGCTTAATCCTAATTACGATCGCAGTGAGGCTTGGGCCCATCTCAGCCGAATCAGGGTGAGGGCAGAGTACACCCTGGACAGCAGAGCAGAAACACACTGAAGGCCATATGCAGCTCCTCCCGACGAAAGTCAACACTCAGTTGGTCTTTGATGATCCAGTGAGCTTCACTGGAAATATTTATTATTATTGTTATTATTGTTGTTATTATTGGTATTATCATTATTATTATTATTGTTGTTATTATTATTATTATTATTATTATTATTATTATTATTGTTATTATTATTGTTATTATTATTATTATTATTATTATTATTATTATTATTGTTGTTGTTGTTGTTGTTGTTGTTATTATTGGTATTATTATTATTATTATTTTTTTTTTTTTATTATTATTTATTTTTTATTATTATATTTTATTTATTTATTTATTTTTTTGGATAAAAAGAGAACATTTCTCATCATCACTTGACGGCTGTAGAGTTGCACTGATAATGTCACGGACACTCGGGAACATGTTTTTTCTTTCTGTAGTTTCGTTTGATGGTTTCATAGAAGTATTATTTCCTCTCTGATATGTCCAAATGAGACGCCGCACTTCCTGATCCAGAAATGTGAAATTGATTTAGTGGCGGGCGTGAAACAAGAACACAGCCTTCTTCTGTTCAGTGTACTCAATGAGATTACACACACACACACACACACACACACACACACACACACACACACACACACACACACACACACACACACACACACACACACACACTGGCTGGCTGGTGTTATCTGACCTCTCGCATCACGGCTAATCCGGCTCAGCTTCATCTAATGATGCCACTTGTGCCGTGCCCAACTCCATAAATCGCATCCCATTAAAATGCAAATCCACCCTCCTCTTCGCCTGGAGTGCAAGGAGCCCTGACACACACACACACACACACACACACACACACACACACACACACACACACACACACACACACACAGACCAAAAAAAATGAGAGTCAAACCTCGGTCTCCCCCTCCTCCTCTTCTAACCATACGATCTCTCTTTCTCTCTTTTTCACTCTCTTTCCATGAGGAACAAATCCTCCCCCTCACCTCCATCCCCGATAACTGATGCTCTGATTATCATTCCGCCGCCACATTGCGGATGAAATAAGGCCCGAATGAAGAAGGGATGAAAGGAGGGAGGGAGGGAGGGGGTGAAAAAGGGGAAAAATCATTTTCAGCCGACTTATACATTTTTTTCTGCTGTTGTCAGGAAATGAACAAATGGTTATCATCGTAACGAGAAGGGGATCTACGTTATCGGCACACCAGGTTTTTCCATGCTGATACTCGAGCTTTCTTTATTTTTTCATAACAGGAAATGAATTCTTTCCTGCACACCATCTCAAACCACCAGCACCATCACCAGCACCTCCTTTGGCTGCACCCCCCCCTCCCCCAATTCCATTCCATTCAATTTTACTCTATTCTGGAGCTTAATAAGAGACGAGGCTTAAAAATCTACGCTTCTGTAAATGGCGTCCTGGCGGAACTCGGCTCATACGATGAGATCAATAGAGCGTGTTTTTTCTATAAGGATTCGTTTTTCGAGTCTGTGTGCCATTTCTTGTTGTGTCTGTATCACACACTCGTTCATCTCACACACACATACACACACACACACACACACACACACACACACACAACTGGAGCTCTGTATTTGTTTCATACGCTGAATAAAATCCTGACAAGCAACAGTGGCTCCGGTTGTACATAATAAAGTCGTACTCAGACGCCGAAGCCGAACTTTAATAATACGTTGGAAAGTTTAGGATGATGTGATGCAATCAGGAAATAAAACCCTTCGTAAATAATTAACGAGAAAGTGATGCAATGTGTAGCGGGAGTATTGTTAGTATCCCAAGGTCCAATAGCATAGTGTGGTTCTTATCTATTTATGGCTACAGTGTGAAAATAAGCGATACTCAGAACCACATGACCACTGAAGCATTCTACCAAAATTACAAACTTCATTTAAGCACAATCTTTTTTTTTTTTCCTTTCTTATGCCACAATGTTAAGCTCATAGTAAAGTCTGTTTCTCATGGGGCGGCAAGTGTTGACATCCATAGTGCATTTTAGAATTGCCAACTTTTCCAACAAATGTTGATGGAAATCAGGGCTCGCATCTGTTATTCTGCAACATTTATCTATTTGCCACTTTCATGCAAATGTATGCGCAAGTCTTTACAGTGAGTGAACATTAGTGACTGGTTGATAATATGTGCGGCGCGCCACCGAATCTAGGCGCGTCTCGCACGGACCACTTTCGAGAAAATGGCCAAAAAAGTAAACATGGTCATTTTTTTTTTTATATAGAAATTCGGACTTTTGCATAAACCATTAAAACAAGTATTCAACTACCACTTGCTGAAGTGAAATCGACTAAAACTCACTAAAAATGTCTTTTATTTCCATTTTTCTGACGAGTACCCTCATAAAACTGGATAAAAACAGGAGCAATCTTACCGGTTTTTTTGGCAATTATTCACCGAGTTCGGTACAAGATACACTATAATCCATACACCAGAAGAACAGGCATGAAGTCGTCTCTCCATTTTGCATACTGTTTTAATATTAAAATACCGTTTCAGTCAATAAAATAAAGGTTATAAAGACGACATGTAGGTAAACAATGCAGGCTAGTTATGAAGGAAAGGTCTGAAACGAGCACCCTGATTGGTGAACTCGGCCACATGCTCACATTGCACATGCTCAGTGTCCTTCACACGTTAACTTCCTGTTGACTTCCTGACTCTAGTGTACCACATGCGGAACTTATCTCCGACTTTCTCTTCAATAACAGTAAGTAACTTTATTTATAAGATTGTGAATACACATCATTTCTGGAGAAGGAGACTGAAATGTCACCTGTGATGTCTGGAAGCATTGGTTTCTTTCTTTCTTTCAGCTTTTTCCCGTTCTCGGGAGTCGCCACAGTGAATCATCTGATTCGCATGTTTGATCTGGCAGAGGTTTTTACGTCGGATGCCCTTCCTGACACAACCCTTTTAGCAAGGGACAGAAACACGCTGACGACTTTGCAGCTACTCGTTACGAAAGTCAGCAATGGTTCTTTTACATGCCTCTCACCATAGACAGTGAGAGACATGGCCCGCCTTTGATACCAGTTAGCTGCACTAGGGGGGCAGTGACAACCCTGTGGGGACTCGAACCCCCAACCTTAGGATCAGCGATCCTGCGCCCTATCCACTAGACCACCACTGCACCATTAGTATAGCTTTTAGTATAGATTATAGGCTTTGAAGAAGATTATTTCTCTCTCTCTCTCTCTCTCTCTCTCTCTCTCTCTCTCTCTCTCGCTCTCTCTCTGTTACACACACACACAGTGTGCTAAAGGTTAAACTAGCAGCATCCAGATGAACTAGTGCAATTTGAATGGAAGAAAATACAGTATATGAAGGGACCCACTGCTTACAGTCTGTGTGTGTGTGTGTGTGTGTGTGTGTGTGTGTGTGTGTGTGTGTGTGTGCGTGTGTGTGTGTGTGTGTGTGTGTGTGTGTGTGTGTGTGTGTGTGTGATACCTCAGGTCTGCTGTAATATTAAGAAAGACATGATTCCATTGCAAGATCCCATATGTTCAGTATTATGTACTTTAGAAACTTAATGAGTATTGTATGAGTATTGTATGAGTATTGGTATTTTTCTCTGCATGCAAAATTCGATGATGGAATTTTTTTGATCATTTGATTTGTGTGTAATCTTGTCTGGACTGGACATGCTGAATCGTGGGTTGTTTAGTTTTGTATGAAAATTGGTCAAGACCTGAAAAATACTTAAATGTTTCATTCCTTTTACATATAAACAAACTGATGATGATGATGATGATGATGATGATGATAATGATGCCAGCTGTGATGATGAAGATTTTGATTTTGATGTTGATGAAGAAGAGGCATCTGTTAATAAAAGTGTGATGACTGGTGTTTGTGAAGATGTGATTTTATTTGCTGAGCAGGATATAGATGAAGATGATGATGCTGAGGATAGTTGATGAAGATTCCTTGTATACAGAGATCAGAGAGTTTTGTTCTATGGTTATATATATATTTCTTAATTTCAGTGTGATGGTTTGAACCCGACAGTGTTTTGTTTTTTTTTTTCAATCAATATCTTTTGAAAGCATTTGAAGCTTTATATAATGGTCAAAAATATACATACTGATCTTATTGGAATAAGCAGAAATGAAAAAAAAAAAAAAAGTCATTTTTTGTTAATTTTTGGGGGTTACCAAGGTGACTGATGGGTTTAAAAAGGGCGTGTCAGATTAAAATGAGGATGATTTCTCTTATCATCTCTTCATAAAACTCTTCCGAGACATGTTTTCTAAAAGTTTATATGGCTGACGTGCATACAAATGTTTGGTTGCTGAGGACTAATGATGTTGGAAGAAGTGCAATCTTTGTGCTCATTTGTCTCGAAAGCATCTTTTGAATTTTTTAGTTGAATGCCGACACAAGAAATGGTATAACTTGGTCAGTTTTCAAGGCATTGACAAACTTTTTTGCTGCATTTTGCAGCTTTGGGCCTCCTCTATCTGTCTGTGTAAAAATCTCATTTTTCATTTTTGGACCCAAGAGCCTACTTTCGGTGGAGTGGCTCACATATTAGCGATGGGGTATACAGTCTGAGGATTAGATAGTTAACACTCTTTTGCTGCTGTTTGTGAACGTCTAGGATCTAATGCTAACTTCTGGTACAATACCAGGCGAGTATCCGGCGATTTTTGGTATTGACCCCCACTTACCTCTGTTAATGGACACAATCCAATGAAATGCTGAGCAAACAATCCCTAGCATTGTTTTCACTACTGGACGGACCAAAAATAATGTCGTGACCTGCGTTACAAATGTTTTGTCAGTATTGTGGAAAAATACATTTGCAAAGAAAATCTTCAACGTGCTCCGACTTTCTTTGCAAAAAGAAAAACTGTTTGTGACTAAAAACTGTTCGTGAACTGTTTAGCCGCCGTTTACAAAATTTGATGAAACCTGAAATTTGCTGTTCATCAGCATTCTCCACCCAGTGAGGTACCAGCTTTAAAATTTAATGATTACCTCATCCATGGTATGGTGTCTGTTGTGACTTGCCTGTTTTTTTTTGTTTTGTTTTTTTGTTTGTTTGCAACTTTACTCAAAAAGCTATGAATGGAATTTACTGCATTTTCTTGGTAAGCTGTACAGCCCTTGTAACTCTCCTTTACAAGTCACTGGATCTGAATGAAATTCTGCATTCAGATGTTAAAAAAAATAAAAAATAAAAAAAAAAATAAATAAAAAAAAAAAATATATATATATATATATATATATTACATTGTTGGATTTTTTTTTCAAGTATATTGTCATCATGCATCCTGTTGTGAACTTTCTGAATCTTCTTGCTCTTCAACTGCTTCTAGTAATTAATCTACTTAGAAGTTCATACATGGCATTTCTATTAAACAAATTCCTGTTCATATTCACACCAGCATGGCTGGAAACACTAATGATTACCACACTAGTGTCTCTGTTGGTATTACAATGTTATTTGTCTTACAGTGACGTCCTGCAGCGTTTTTGGGTCTGAAACATTATAGAGCTCTGATACTGGAGGCTCCTTCCTTAAATTCTAAATAAACTAAAACACGGATTTACATACAATGGGACACATGCTCTAACTACAGAAACTCCAGCAACTACTTTCTAAATAACACCCTATTATCTTAACCCTTTAATGCCAGGTAGGACCATATGGTCCTCTTTCAAAAATGCTAATAAATACTAGATGCATTGTACTCAGTGCTGCTGCCATTCAGAATGTGTTCTATACTTGCGGCATCGCCTGATATAATAGTTTGGTCCCACATGCTTCATTCAGCTCTGAGACCACCTTGAGTGAGCAGGATTATGTTGTTTCTGAATTTGTGAGTGTTATTATTATTATTATTATTATTATTATTATTATTATTATTATTATTATTGGGGCAGTGGTGATCTAGTGGTATAGGGTGCTGGATCGCTGAGCCAAAGGTTGGGGGTTCAAGTCCCACTCTCCACAAGGTTGTCACTGCCCCCAGTGCAGCTAACTGGGTTATCAAAGGCGGGCCATGTCTCTCACTGTCTATGGTGTGAGGCATGTAAAAGAACCATTGCTGACTTTCGACAAGAATAGCTGCAAAGCCGTCAGCGTGTTTCTGCCCTGCAATGGCCTGGCGAGCTGTCCAGGGTGTACTCTGCCCTCGCCCGAAGTTGGCTGGGATGGGCACCAGCCTCCCCGCGACCCAAATTAGGATTAAGCGAGTACAGAAAATGAACTGATTATTATTATTATTATTAGTAGTAGTAGTAGTAGTAGTAGTAATGGTAGTAGTAGTAGTAGTAGTGTTATTATAATTTTATTGAAATAAATGTGTTCAGGGTGTTTCCTTAGGCCTATTTGATTAGGAAAAACTAGTGAAATATTTTTATAAATGCAAAACAATAATAACTAATAAAGGGTTAATTATCTCATTATCTGAACTTTATATGATCTGGGTTGCTTTTGGTTCAAGATATAACTTTTTGTTTTTAACACGAGTGCAGGCTTCACTGGACGTTCTGTCAAAAAAACACACAAATAAAAGATGTCTGAGGAGAAGTATATTGTTTTTCAAAGCAGGATCTTTTCCATGTGTTCAAACAAACCGACCAAAAAAACAGTGTTATCAGGAAATGTAATGTTGATGCATATGCAAGAAGATACAAATAAAAATATAAAGAAACAAACAATTAAAAATGGTTCTGTGGACATGACATTCCAGTCGTAACTTTGCTTTGAAAACTTCTGACCAATCAGAGGCAATAATTCAACAGATTGGGTAGGAATTGGTATTAATGTCTATGGAAGGTAAGATAGACAGTAATATCAAAACCCTGAGAGTTTCAAAGAGATTATTCGCATGACCGTTGGCAGAGATGCTCAGTTTATGCTAACTTTGTAATTAGCCACAATATTTCGTATTTATTAAAGCAATTTGCAAATAGGAGCAATTTATAATTGGATTTTTTTTGTATTGTTGTAAAGGTAAAAAATCTGCAAGGTCAAACAGGACATCCGTTCTATTTTGAAAAGACGTTGGTTGCATAGTTTTTTCTTTCTTTCTGTCCAAAGACGATAAGGCCGCTTTGGGATGCCGCGTCAAAGTGAGAAGACGTATCGGAAAGTAATGTAGCATTGTATGAAACCCTGAACCTATCTAGCTGTCACCATCACTCTGGATGGCGGGAAGAAGGATGAGAAAACGATGGCGGAGGGAGAGAAAGTGATCGAGGGATGAGAAAATGATAGCGTGGAGCCGTTTTTATGCTTGAGGTCAAGGGTCATGGCGAGAGGCTTTGGGTTTTTGCTGATAAGGTAAGCTTTGGTTTTACACGTATGCTCTTCTGATAGATTTTATTTCACTGGAAATGTGTATGAACGTTTAGATTTATTTATTTTATATGATTTCTGCAATAATTCTAATTTTAGGATTGGCAGTACGATGAGCGCATGCTTCTGTAAGGAACAAATAAAGAAATAAAATGGTACAGTTTTCAGCGTTTCATTAAAATAGCCAGTGTAGTAACCGTGTACTTCCTAAAGGTTTATGAGCTGCACTTTGGTGTAATGGTTAACGCCTCCGCCTCACATCAACAAGTCATGGGTTTGAGTCAGGCTTTTCTGCGTGGACTCCCTGCACCTGTGATGTGTGTCCTCTGAGTGCTCCAGTTTGCAAAGCCCAAAGACATGCTCACTGGACTAACTTGTTATTCCAATGTGCCCTTGGTGTGTGTGTGCATTGGCCCTGTGATTGTTTGGTGAGCTATTCAAAGGTGTAACTTCCTTTGCTCAATACTGGCTGAGATAGGTTCATGTCCCCTGCAGCCCTAAGAATTAAGCAGTTCATCTGTTGATATCAGTGTGTGTAATATTAGCAATAAGAATCACACAGATAACATAAAAATATCCCTCACTGACCTTTCAGCAGCTCTCCCTCACATGCCTGATCCTCATCCTCATCTTCATCCTGATCCTCCCGTGTCGATGTATTTGTCACCTTGGCAGTTTTTCGACTGGTTGCAGTGTGGCAGTGTGCCCGCCAGGCACAGAGACTACAAAAGGCGAATCGCTGCCAGGCCGATGCCAAGCTGGTGCCACGCCGTGACCTAATAAATCCGGCGCCGCGGCGGGTTGCGACCTGGAAACAAGCATGAAGCTCAGACAGATTGGTGGAGCAGCAGTGGGTCGAGATGGTGCTGATATTCCACTGACAGACACCTCCTGGATTCACTGTAATGTCCTCAGGTTGCCAACACACCTCCGATGCTACAGATCTACAGCAGGTTATCAAAGCCAGGCTTAAATTGAACGCTTGAGCTGTTTATAAGTGCTGTAAAGTTTTATATATCACATCAGTGCAGGTTCGCCAGGCGGCTTCTCACCTTCTCTTGTTCATATGTAATAATAGTCATATTTAGACATTGGTGGGGTTGTGGTTAGGGTGTTCGCCTCATAACAAGAAGGCTCTAGGCTCAATTCCCAGGTTCTTGTGTTGTGTGGAATGTGCATGTTCTCTCATGGCTTGTATGGGTTTCCTCTGGGTACGTTGGTTTCCTCCCACAGTACAAGGTCATGCACATTAGGCTAACTGATAGTTCCATATCCCCCTATATGTGAATGGTTGTGTGTGTTGCCCTGTGATGGGCTGGTAAACTGGTCAGGGTGTCCCATGCTTTCAACCAGTGTTGGTTGATATAGGCTCCAGCCTCTCTGGCACTTTAATTAGATTGAGTGATTCATCAAATGAATAAAAGACTATTTTTTTCACCAAAATACAAAGCAAACGCAACTCTTTAAAAAAGCTAATGCTAATGATTGTTGGTTTCTATACACAGAAAGCTAGTCTTGCTAGTTTAAAATGGTCCATAAAGGCACTATGCTTCCGCGTGTGTGTGTGCTCAATTGAATACACCCCCCCCCCCCCCGACCTCTCTCTCTCACACACACACACACACACACACACACACACACACACACACACATACATTTCCCCACCTCCAAAATCCTAACTACACGCCGACACTGTCAACTCTCAGGCTTGTGCATTTCTGTGTGGAATTTACATGTTCACTCCATGCTTGCTTCAGTTTTCTTTTGTTCTCCATTTTCCTTCCCAGTCCAAAGAAACCTTTTTGAATAAGTCTCCACATGCACACTATATATAAATAGGACCAGTGGTGGCCCAGTGCTAAGATGCTGGATTACAGATCCCAAAGTCAGGGGTTCAAGCCCTACTATCACCGGGTTGTCACTGCTGTTCCCCCAGTGCAGCTAACTGGGTTATCAAAGGCTGGCCATGTCGCTCACTGTCTGTGGAGAGAGGTTCATGTAAAAGAACCATTGCTGACTTTTATTAAGAGGAGCTGCATAGCCATCAGTGTGTGTCTGCCTTGTGATGGCATGGCGAGCTGTCCAGGATGTACTCTGCCTTTACCCAGAGCCTGCTGAGGTGAGTGCCAGCCTACCAGTGACCCTAATCAGGATTAAGCGGTTCAGAGAATGAATGAATGATTCCTGTTCTCGGGAGTCGCCACAGCGAATCATCTGATTTGCACATTTTTGATTTGGCAGAGGTTTTTACGTCGGATGCCCTTCCTGTCACAACTCTTTCGCAGGGGACAGAAACACACTGACGACTTTGCAGATACTCTTTACGAAAGTCAGAAATGGTTCTTTTACATGAACCTCTCACCATAGACAGTGAGCGACATGGCTCGCCTTTGATAACCCAGTGGGAGGACAACGACAACCTTGTGGGGACTCGAACCCCTAACCTTAGCATCAGCGATCCTCCGCCCTATCCACTAGACCACCACTGCCCCTTCATATATATACCTTCATATTTACTTTTATTTATATAGTATAAAGTCAGAGGTATCTGTGTCTTTCTTTCTTTCTTTCTTTTCAAGTATCTTGTGCACATACAAAATGGAAAAAAAAAACAAAAGCATTTTGTTGCATGCTAATATATATATATATATATATATATATATATATATATATATATATATATATATATATATATATATATATATATACATATTAGCATGCAAAAATGCTTATATATATATATATATATATATATATATATATATATATATATATATATATATATATATATATATATATATATATATATAGTGAGAGAGAGGGGGGGTATAACGATCATATGGTTAATTATTAGAATTGCGTTTAGCTGTAAGAATCTGGAGCTCTTGTCCACTTTAATTGCAATTTTTTGTAATGTTTTCTTTGTTAATCCTCAGATCGGTTAAATATATAGAAATCTAAATATTGAAAGGATGTATTCATGAAGAAAAGATCATTGGCAGTTTTAAAAGCTAGTGTGTTCATGAGCTGAAGGATGGACATGAACTTCATTATGTATTCCACGTGCGTGATGGCCATTGTACGGTATTCTTTCTTTTTTTCATTCAAAATTAAGTTTCAGGTGCGTTCTGCTATATTTTTTTTTCTCCGTAAACGTTGGCCCATATTAATTAAAAGTAATTATGAGACCACGGAGGGCAGAGATAACCAAAACGATAAGGGGTATTATGTCTTGGCTTTTGCTTTTATCAAACTACATAATTTCCGCTCTAATTTGAATTAATTGGAATTAATTGTATGCTACACTGGTCTCAATACAGGCGAGTAATCTTTGCTCTCTGAAAAAAAAAGGAAAAGAGGAGGGAGATAAAACCGACCCTTTTCTTTATTCAGGTTAATTACGTTTCCTTTTATTATGTCCTCTCCCACCGCCTTCACCCGTTCCCTTTGCCGGAGCGCAGAAAATACGAGCCGTTAAACGTCTGAAAGAAGCACTAATATCATGTGACCCCCCCCTCAAATGCCCTTAACACCCCACCCCTCGTCCACCCTGCTGATCTCCAACCAGAATAAGTGAACTGTCAGCAAATTCCGAGGCAAAAATTAATTATTTCAGCTTGATAAACCTTTTCATCCACTTGACTCCTTGTGCAGAAAAGCCAATTAATAATGTCAAACATGCTCTCTCTGGTGGGACGGGCCCTCGGCTAATGAGTGTATTTTCTTCATGGGCTGAAGTGAGTGAAGAGGCGAAACTTTGTCCCCATCACAACATGATGCACCTGTCAGCAGAATACTGAATAGCAGTGTGTGTGTGTGTGTGTGTGTGTGTGTGTGTGTGTGTGTGTGGGTGGGTGGGTTTGTGTGGGTGTGTGGGTGGGTGTGTGTTTGTAATAAAGCGTGGTTTTATTTTTTTCATTTTTTATTTTTTTTATTTTTTCCTTCCTCTCTCTAACGTACTTTCCTTTAAAAAAAATAATAATATCTGCACAGGATTAGCAAAACGATCAATGTCTGTATCTAATCTATGTCTGCATACCTGCCTTCATCACTTGCACGTTTTCATAACCCCTTAATCCTGTTAGGGTCATGTAGAGGTGTGACTCTATATCAGCCAACATTTGTGCGAGCCTTACTGCTAATATCACACACATATACACACACACACACACACACACACACACACACACACACACACACACTGACATCACCAGATATTCCTTAGAACATATTTACTGAGCATTTTACAGACATCATTACACAGAGCGACTTACAGCAGTAACTCAATACCAATAAACAGCATTCACTAGCATTCACTAGCATTCATTAGCATTCATTAGCATTCACTAGCATTGACTAGCAATGACTAGCATTCACTAGCATTCATTAGCATTGACTAGCATTCACTAGCATTGACTAGCAATGACTAGCATTCACTAGCATTCATTAGCATTCATTAGCATTCACCAGCATTGACTAGCAATGACTAGCATTCACTAGCATTCATTAGCATTGACTAGCATTCACTAGCATTCACTAGCACCAGCAAACAACTGTACAGTGAATTAGCCTATGGTCGGACATTCGAGGCTGCTTTATTTAAACTGATTCGCCTATAGAAATATTAAAACCTGAAGGTAATTGTAGGTCATGCATTGTAGGCCAGCAATAATACAAACTAACCACATGTGAGCCAGATAACATATTTCTCATGTTCGTGCTTGTAATGTCATGTGACAATCAAAAACCAAACTTCTCACTCACTCATTGACCGGACTGCTTTTTAGGACTAGCCCCTATCTTAAATGTGGAAGGAGGGGGACACCGTAAACTCATGAGACAATTACAGGACACAGGCCATTCATACTCACATCCTCACCTAGGGGCAATCAAGAATATCTAAATAACCTAATGTGAATGTATTTGGACTGTGTGTGTGTGTGTGTGTGTGTGTGGTGGTGGGGTGGCTGCTTGGAGGAGACCCAAGCAAGCATGAGGAAAACATGCAAACATCATAAAGAGAAGCCCTCACCAAGACTGAGATTTGGACCCAGGACCTTCCTTCTGCGAGTTGGACACACTAACCATTATCTCCCACCATTGCATCCACGACAACATCTCCTCTTTATCAGGAGATGGGTTCTTAATTTTGTTTTGTTATTTGTTTTTGTTGTTAAAAAAAGAGAGACATTTTTTTTTTCTGTGTCTTTCTTTTTCTTTCTTTTTTCAAATGAAATTTATTTCTGTATTAATTTTTCTGATTTCCGTTTTTTTTAACTACCTTTTTACTTCTTCTGTTTCTTGGGGTTCTATTTCTTGTTTTTCTCTGACATTTTTTTTATAGTTTTATTTAAAAAATATTTTTTTCTAACTGTTTCAAATGTTTGTTTTTTTTTCATATATTTTTCTCCAGTCTTTATTTTAAAGATTTATCAGGATTTAAAGATTTATTTAATAGCTGTAAGAACCCTTTTATTGTGGCGTGACTCAGTGGCACAGTGATTAGCATGTTCGCCTTGCAGCAAAAGGGCCTGGGTTCAAATTCTGGGCTCGGGGCATTTCTGTGTGGAGTTTGGTCCCATGCGTATGCACATTAGGGAAAGGAAACCAGAATACCTGGACGAAACCCAAGCAAGCACAGGGAGAACATGCAAACTGCACAAAGAAATGGCCACACCAAGAGTGGGACTTGAACTCAGGACCATCGTTTTTGTGAGGTGGACATACCCACCATGCCACCACAGCATCCACGTCTGCAGCTACGTCTGTGTCTTATTATGATCTACATCTGATCTACTGTATATCTCTGTCTAATCTATCTTTACATCTACATGCGTCTATGTATACATCCGTGTCCATTCTACATCTAATCTTCTACTGTATATCTCTGTCCAAGTCTGATCTAGGTCCATATCTAATGTGTGCCTACATCTAAATTCACATTCCTGTATTTTCTACATTAATGTTTAATCTACATTTACAATTACATCGCAGTCTAATTTATATCTGCTTCACTATGTTTACTTCGGTCTTATATGTGTCCACATGTCAACTACATCTGTATTGACGTCTAATCAGGATTCAATCTACCTTTGTCTATTCTATCTATACACTTACACCTTAATTATCCATACATTTAGTCTCTTCTCTATATAATAATATAATAATATAATGCGATAGTATTTTCTATCTATGGCAAGTCTATGCGTATGTTTATCCTACGTTTGTTTACACCGTAAAGCTTTCAGGAAGAACATACTTGCTTAACAATTCATTCATTCATTTTCTGTAACTGCTTAATCCTAATTATGGTCGCAGGGAGGCTGGTGCCCATCCCAGCCGACTCCGAGCGAGGGCAGAGTACACCCTGGACAACACGCTAGGCAACCGCAGGGAAACACTCCGACGACTTTGCAGCGCCTCTTGTCGAAAGTCAGCAAAGTTTCTTTTACATGAACCTCTCACCATAGATGGTGAGAGACACGGCCGGCCTTTGATAACCCAGTTAGTGCACTGGGGGGACAGTGGCAACCCGTTCAGAGTGGGGCTTGAACCCTCCACCTTGGGATCAGTGATCCAGCACCTTTACCACCAGGCCACCAATGCCCTTTCTTAACATTTTAACAACAGACTAATAATGTTCTCGTTTCCATAGTAACAACTTACACAAGAATTTATTCCACATCTCTGAATCGAGTCTCAGTCAACTTTATTCTATCACATTCAGGAAAGTAGCCTTACTCTGTTTTGTGGTTTTTACTAACATCAATAATAATAATAATAATAATAATAATAATAATAATAATAATAATAATAATAATAATCTGTCCATCTGTGAGGAAATAAAAGGATGATGGACAGTTTTTTGTTTTTTTTTTCTTCCCCCTCAGCCTCCATATTTATACCATTTGTTGTTTAAAACAAGTTCGCACTTGGACAAAAGGACAACACTAACAGGTCCACTAAATGTGTGGTGACTAGTTTGTTCCCATGTGCAGGACATTACACACATTTCATTTCCCTGACGCGATGCTAAATACTAACATGGATAACAATGAAAGGCATCCAGGAGGCCACGGAGCAGCAGGGACCAGGGCTGCAGTTGTTTTGAGCCGTTTTAGCTGCACATGTTTATAGAACTGGCTTGGTTTCTTCCTTTAAACTTCAGCACATCACTCCGTGCCATGGAAGGAAAATAGCACTGACAACAACTCCACGCCTGGTACAACCAGATGGAATAGTTTAATTATTTATTCAATTGTTTAGTTAATTTCAACTTTTTTTAATTGTCTTCTTTTTTAAGAAAAATGCAGACTTTTTGTCTTTTAAATAAAACTTTTTTGCTGTTTTTTTTTTTTCATTTTTATGATTTCTGATTTTTTTTTTAATTAATTTCTTTCCTTTTTCTATAAATATTGTTTTCTGTGCTGTTTTTTGTTTAATATATATTTTTGACTTTTTAAAATTGAGTAAAATTGTTGTTTAATTCCTGTCTTATATATATATATATATATATATATATATATATATATATATATATATATATATATATATATATATATATATATATATATATATATATATTTTTTTTTTTTTTTTTTTTTTTTTTTTAAATAAATAAATATATATATTCGGGGCGTTTCTGTGTGGAGTTTGGTCTCCATGCACAGTAGGCTCAAGGAACAGGAGGTTCCAAATTGCCCCTGTATATATATATATATATATATATATATATATATATATATATATATATATATATATATATATATGAACTGGGAAGAAGGAGGGGCACGTTCAGTCTGTCGTTTGTAAACAATGGACGCAGTGTCATTACATTCTTGTCATTACAATATATATATATATATATATATATATATATATATATATATATATATATATATATATATATATATATATATATATGTGTGTGTGTGTGTGTGTGTGTGTGTGTGTGAAAGGCTGTATGTGTGTTACCCTGCAATGGACTGGTGAGCTGTTCAGGGTGTACCCCACCTTTTTTCAGAGTTGGCTGAGATGTGCGGCAGCCTCCCCGTGACCCTAATTAGGATGAAGTGGTACAGAAAATGAATTAATTAATTATTTTATTTATTTATTTATTGATTTAAATTATTTATTTTCATTTTTTGGGATGGGTTTCAGAAGGCAGGGCTCGCTGTAGTGCAGTTCCCTGAGATCAGACAGAGGTACGAGCCTTGCTGAAGTGTTACGGGCCTGACAGTAGCATCTTTTAGGTGTTGGCAGTGGAACCCGTAATGTCCCGTCGTCTTGTGGATTTTTTCCTGGGAAAAAACTTGAGAACTTTCCCAACCTTCAGTGTTGTACTGTGTCCTGGACTGTGCTGCTTGATTTTTTTTCAGGTTCTACACCAGGCTGGTAACCACACACATTAATCCTCCCCAAGCTAAAGCAGAGTTTGAACTCAAAGCAGGCAGACGCTGATGCCAGTTTCTTTTCATTTTCTTCCCAGCGTGTAGCGAAGTCTCGACATTCTTTTGTGTCAAAAAAGGAAGCGTGGAGGAACTCTGGGTAAACCAAATGAAAAGAGTGTACTGGTAACTCGAGCCTGCTTTTTATAATGACATCTAAATCAGCTGCACTGGAACTGACACGACTCCAAAGCCTGGAATGTTCCACTGAAACGCAAGACGTCTCCGGAAATTTATAGCATCTTATGACATTTTTTAAATGGTACTTACGGTAAATTTATACTTTAAGGTTCGGAACATTAGTGAACCTCCTCAGTTCCTCAGTGCGACACCGACACCAGCACCACTCCAGATGATCGTGTGGTTTTTATTTTTCCGCTGTGCAGGTGCCACTCAGAGGTCAAAGGTCTCCATGCAGCACATGACTCACTCTCTCCCACGGTGGGCTTCACGGTTCCCATGCGAGTGAGCACCTGTTCCGCATGTGGGAGGTAGCGGGGAAAGAAGACCCCATGGGACACGTTCATAGCACGGAGAACTGGAATTCTGGGGATTCTGGATGTGATGATGATGATGATGTATGGGTGAAGGGTAGACAAGACACCTTGCGCGTTGCACCTGTAGCAATGGCTCTCATTACGAGAGCAAGGAAAACGAGGAATGTGCGCCGAGCTTCTGAAGAGAGCCCACACTAGTGGACGACAGCAGATGGAACACACAGGCCTGGCTCAAATTAGACACACACACACAGACCCATGTGTATGTGTGTGTGTGTGTGTGTGTGTGTGTGTGTGTGTGTGTGTGTGTGTGTGTTTATGGGCATACTCGACCACCTGCTCTGACATCTTCAAGTTCGAACGCCCTGCAGGTGAAGTGTGTTCATGCATTGAGCACACACACACACACACACACACACACACACACACACACACACACACACACACACACACACACACACACACACACACACACACACACACACACACACACAGGCTGTGTGATTAGCAACGCTGGTGGAAGTCAGACACACCAAAGCTCCTTCTGGATCACTCGGGGAATTCTTCCAGTTAGTTCTTCAGTTACACTGAAAAAACGAGTGATCATGTGACATGAAATTCCTCGCTTGAACAAGACATGACTCTTAAAAAACAACTGGAAATGTGTAAACTGTACACACTGAAATAGTCAATCAAATAAAAATTAATCAAATCACATGAGAAGTAATTACAATAAATCAAATGATTGTAAAATCAAACACATCTCATCCAATCACTTATTTGCTGAGACACTTTATACTATTGGGGTTGAGGGGATACTGGAGCTTATCTCAACCAACGCTGGACGAAGGTGTAGTACACATTGGGCAGCTTGCCACACCATCACGGGAAAACAAACACACACGCACACACACACACACACACACACACACACACACACACACACACACACACACACACACACACCATCCTAGGGGCAACCAGGAGCATCCAATCATACCAATATGTTTATTCTGTTGGAGGAAACTGGAATGCCTGGAGAAAACCTGCACAAGCACACAGACAACATGCAAACTCAACAGAGACACAGCCATGCCCCGCCCTGGACTTGAACCCAGAACATTCTTGCTGTGATGCAGACATGTTCCCACAGTGTGCCAGTAGGATTTTTTTTTTTAACTGAATCTGTATATAAATGAATCATGTGAAAATAAATGAGTCATTTGAAATGAATCAATAAGGAAAGAATTAAATGCAAAATAATTTCACATTAAAAATCAAACTGACATAATTAAAGTAGTAAAAAGATTTACACCAATTGTTTTATTTAATGTTATTAAGTAATAAAGCAGATTGTGTGTGTGTGTGTGTGTGTGTGTGTGTGTGTGTGTGTGTGTGTGTGGAGGAAGTGATGAGGCGTTTATATCCTGCTTTGACATTTTGTGTGGAAACTATAGTGAGCTT
This sequence comes from Plotosus lineatus, assembly GCA_024760905.1. Lineage (NCBI taxonomy): Eukaryota > Metazoa > Chordata > Actinopteri > Siluriformes > Plotosidae > Plotosus > Plotosus lineatus. Next base: position 14,723,980 of record CM045744.1, read on the forward strand.
TGAAAACGACAACAGCAGAGTGTGTATTACAACCTCAGTGCAAATGAACGTGACGGGAATATTCCTAAAAACAAAAGCTCACAAAAAAGGAAAGAAAAAAGCCTCTGGAGGTAACCTAATTAAATTATAATCAGTGCGGATTAATTAATCTATAATATTTATTCCTCTGTTTGGAAGAGGAGGCAGCGTAATAAAGGGTGTGTGGGGTTTTTTGTCGCTCTGCACCGCATTGTCTTAATAAAAACGCAGCGAGCTCAACATGGCCCCCTTGACGCCTCTGCCAGAAGGTTATTGCTGATACGGAGCGCGCTGAAAGCACTTATCACGTGCGACAAATAATTAAAGCGTCCGATAATAAGGAAATTAACATGGGCTTTATGAGCGTTTGGGTTTTTTCTTTTTCTTTTTTTTTCCTGCACAGGATTCGGCTCATTGTAACGGAGCCTCTTAGGCGAGCCGGGGAATAAATTACGCAAAGAAAAGATGTCGTCATTAGGGGCGCTGATAAGGTGACAGAGAAAAGAAGAGAAGGCTTTGTCTCGCTCTCTCTCTCTCTCTCTCTCTCTCTCTCTCTCTCTCTCTCTCTCTCTCTCTCTCTCTCTCTCTGTGTGTCTCTCTCTCTCTCTCTCTCTCTCTCTCTCTCCAGTCCACCATTCAGGAGGAAATATTGGAAGCCGAGGTCGCAGATGAAATGATTTGGCCCACAGGGAGCAGAAGGGGTGGCGGGGTGGATGAGATGAAAAAACAAATATCCTGCACAAATATTTGCCAAGGAGGAGTGGCGTCCATTCAGAAACTTTCTCTAGGTGCAACTAAAACAAAGAAAACCCATCAGAAAGGTCAACGAGAACTTCATACTGTTGCATAACTTTACTGCTGCATGACCCAGTCATTCATTTCTATTTGAATGATTCATTTGTGTTTGTGAGTTATTGTTACACAACTGATCCTTTGTAATTGATTCACATGATTCATTTGGGTTTGCAAGTAAATCTTATATGATTCTGAATCAATTCATTTGTGTTCAGTAACACGATGCGTCCGTGTCTGTGAGGTATTGTTACACAACTCATCGATTTTGATTCGTTCACATGATTTGTTGTGTTTGTAGGTAAGTGATACACAACTGAATCCTTTCGGTCGATTTAGATAATTCACCTTTGTTTGAGAGTTAATCTTATATGACTCTGAGTCATTCATTTGAGTTTATTCACTTGACTCATTTGTGTTTGTGAGTTGTTGTTGATCATGTTTTTCAGGCACCGGTGCATTTCCCACTGATCGCTCCACCTTCACACCCTGATAACTCATGCTATAAATTCTAGCAGAAGAAGCAGAACTCTGTCAGATCATTTTTATGCCTATAAAACTTTTTTTTCCCCTTAAAATCTGACCAACTTGATTTAGCATATTTTGCATTGTGGATTCCTTATTTATGGCATTTGGCAGATGCAGGATGGAATTTGGCAGATTATCCAGAGCAGTCTGCATTTATACAGCTGAGCAGTTGAGACTTAAGGGCTTTGCTCAAGGGCCCAACAGAGGCAGCCCGGTGGTACTGGGGCTCAAACCCCCTCGCTCTCTTTTTGATGAATAATTTGTATTGGTTTTGACATGAATTTTGAGTCATTCGTTTCAATTCATTCATGATTGTTTACAGATGTTTATTTTGGCTTCTGAATGGTTATTTTTAACTCTATTTCATTGTAAGCTGCGAATTATTCATACGATTCCTTTTCACTTTCATTTTTTTTTATACGATTCATTTTTCTTGAAACTGACCATTACACGTGACTCATTTATGCTCACTTGAGTCTGTTATTATAATGTTGAACTTTCTGATGATTCATTTTCATCTTTGAATTTTCCCAGAGTTCCTTTCCATTGAAACATTTAATTTTATCTTAATTGTATCTATTTTTTAAAATATAATAAATCATTGCTCACGTGATTTATGTTCATGTTACTTTTTCACACGATCGATGCTTTATTCATATTTGATTCAATAACTTGTGCATGATTTCTTTATGAAACTTTCCTTCGATTAAAAAAAATATATTTCGGCGCCGAAGCGAAGTCTTTGCTAGCCTGTCTTTATCTTCTGACTCACGCCAGTCATGCTAGCTACATGGACAGGAAGTAGCATCAGCATGTGTTACAAGCATCATCATGATTAGCCTTGTATGGTACTCTTAGTACTCTTCTATGGCGATGCCCCCTATAGTCCCTCCCTGGATTTTTGACGTTTGACCTCGGGTTGATTGGCACAGCCGCTGCTCGCGCCAGGGGGAAGCGCCACGGCCTTACAAGTTTAGGAAGCATCAGTGACAGCACATTGTCCTCCAACAAAGACATGGGCGAGATCTGAGGCGGGGGACGTGGAACAATGGTGGAGGAAGAGATACGCATGAACGCTCGCCGCCTCTTTTATGCTGCAGCCCGTCTAGACAGTGATGTTCCACCCCAAAAGGTTGATTTTTTTTTCTTTTACAAAACCAATGAAGTAATGATCCTCCATCTTCCCAAACTTAAAAATGGTGGCGCCCATTGGCATCATCAGTGCCAATGAATTGACATGTATTTCAATGTTCATTTGCTGACTCTCGCCAATTTCCCATCAGTAAAGAAATCCTTTGTCTTCACGTAGCCTATGAGCTGTAGTGAAGGACATGTGGTCCGACAAGCAAGAGAGAAGGCACCAGCGGGAGGCCTGACAGTGCACACTACAACACACCCACACACACACACACACACACACACACACACACACACACACATGTGCACTCGCTCATAAGGGGCCAGGCGTGAAAAAGAGCAAAAAAAATTCACACCCCGGCACGAAGGAACTCCAGAGGCTTTATGCGGGACCTGTATGGAGCATGGCAGCTTGATTTACATCACATTACACCATGTCTGGCACTGCGAAGCATTTCGAACATCTACGCATATAGCTGAGGGTAACGTGAGAAGAGTTTTTTGAAGCTATTTCACATGTCTCAGCAGCTGGATTCTCAAATTTGATTTGTCAGAAGGTGTAGTTATGAATGCATGATGCTTGTTTGCAGTAAGGAGACATTTATTTATCGTTTATTGTAAGGAGTCTCCAGTGTCAGCCCTAATGACGACCGGATGTAAAGGTTTTCTGGCTGGCTACGTTTAATGTTGCAAAATGTCAGCAAAAACAAGGCCTCACTGTTGTAGCAGTTAGAAGCAGTTCTTCCCTCAATGATCTCACTTTACCGTCACTGAAGCAGTTATGTTGTTGGTGTCATTTGTCCGACTGCATGAAGGATTGTACAAATTTACGAGTTGGATTTTTATGAAACTTGGTGGAAGGGTGTAGGTTGGGCCAAGGAAGACACCAATGCATTTTACAGTGGATCAAAGTCACGGTGATGCAGTGGTTCGCACATCCACCTCACACCAACAAGGCCTGGGTTCAGTTCTCAGCTCAGGTGTTTTTGTGTGGAGTTTGTGTGTTCTCCCTGTGCTTGTGTGGGTTTCCTCCGGGTACTCTAGTTTCCTTCCGAAGTCCAAAAACATGCAGAGTAGGTTACTTGGCTGTTCCAAGCCTCCACTGCGATGGCCCGGCAAGCTATCCAGGCTGTACCCTGTCCTTGCCTGGAGTTGGCTGAGATGGGCACCAGCCTCCCCACAACCCTAATTAGGATTAAGCGGTTCAGAAAATAAATGAATGAAAGTCACGGGCTGATGATGTCTCTATAGCCACAATTAACAATCATGGCTACCCATAATACACTGGTTTGCGGATTTAGCCATTTAATTCAAAAACTTTGGTGCAGGTGTCTTCACATATAAAGTGGTTGCATTTGCAGATTTACAGACTTCAAGTGATCCTTCTATAAACATTATATATTGTACAGGGATCCCTCACTTTACGCGGTTAATGGGGACTGAGACCCCCCCTCCCCCGCAACCGCTGATTTCTGCAAAGTAGGATGACCCCCTGTTATGTGTATATAATATCAATACATACATGTATATGTGTATATAATATCAATAAATACATTTTCAATGCTATAAACGCTTATAATAACAATTACACATTCAAAAATAATGCATACAATGTAAAATATAAATACACATATCATACATACATACATACATATATATATATATATATGGGGGAGCAGTCTAGTGGATAGGGCGCAGGATCACTGATCCTAAGGTTGGGGGTTCAAGTCCCCACAGGGTTGTCACTGTCCCCCCCAGTGCAGCTAACTGGGTTATCAAAGGCGGGCCATGTCTCTCAATGTCTATGGGGAGAGGCATGTAAAAGAACCATTGCTAACTTTCGTAAAGAGTAGCTGCAAAGCCGTCAGCGTGTTTCTGTCCGCTGCTAAAGGGTTGTGTCATATATATATATATATATATATATATATATATATATATATATATATATATATATATATATATATATATATATATATATCTTGGAGCTGCTATTATAGAAATGATAAAGTTTTGGATCATTGATAAACAGTAAGATAGACCTTGTTAATTCTCGGTTGTGATGTTACAGGTGTTAGTGTTGTGAATAGAAAACGGATGGGAACTCGACAGTGCTGGTGCATCATGGAAAACAAAGCACTTTCAGGGTGCAGAGAGTAACTTGGCGTCATTGCGCACATCAACCCCCCGTCGTGTTTTATTCCATACTTAACAGCAGAAGGATAGAATTTCTGATATTTATGCTAACTAGTCTGTTGTGTAAAAAAAAAAAAAAAAAAACCAAAAGACACTGCAGCTCCGGGCTGTAAATCACGTCGGTGCTGAACTTGATGCCACCCACTGTGCTGCCGCAGCATGTAGAGAATGGGCATGTCGCATGCCAGCAGGACTGGAACTCAATAGACCTGAGTGTTTCACCACCCCCCACCCTTCCTCATCCCAGCAGGTCAGCTGTGTGTGTGTGTGTGTGTGTGTGTATATGTGTGTGTGTGTGTGTGTGTGTGTGTTAGTGGGGTAACACTGGAAGGAATCAGAGTCAAACCCCCTTGTACGCTCAGAGGCCACTGCTTCGAGACCACTGTAACGTGATATTGGCATCCAACCACTTTATACATTGGTTGACACCAGGAACCATTTTGAATAGAAAACTTGAAACGGGAAACTAACACCCGATGACGGCAAAATAAAGGAAAATACGCGTCACTCCACTTGCTGTTTCCTGACCAGACCGAAAGCGGAGTGGCTTGGCTTGCCAACAGGGGTCTGTAGCCATGGCAACACCTAAGTGATGCCTGCATAATTAGGGAGGTTAAACGGTAGCAGAGGCATGTCTGAACTCTTATTGGATGGCCAGAGGACCATATTTACATTGTGATTTTCACAATCCTTTAACCTTACAACTTCCAAAGATGCTCACAGGGAGAACAAAAACACACAAAAAAAAACCCAAAAAAAAACAAAAAAACAAAAAAACACGTCCACCTGAGTGAAGAAGAAATCCCGATACTGTACCACCAATCTCTAGTTCCATGAATAAATGGATAGAAAGGACTGATGTTGAATTAAACACTGCGGGAAGCTTCCAGGTTGGACCAATAGTGATAGTTTCTTGCACTGCAGCAATGCACCAGAGGGCCCGTACTGAATTCTGTTTTGGAAATACATAAATAAACAATTAATAAATTAACAGATTGTATTTTATTTGAAAGCTGGATCTGGATCTGGTTTAAGATTTAAGATGAAAGTATTTGACCTTGCATGCATGTCCCCTTTTTATTTGTGGTTTCTGTTTGAAAGTCGATATCACTCTTGTGAATCACCCCCACCCCCCACCCACCCCACCCCACCCCCCACATCCCACCCCACCCCACCCCACCCCACCATCTTAGTTCCTGTTTGGATCAGTTCATGCCTTTCACTGACTCCATGTGATCTCAGTGCACATTAGCATAAGAAAGTGGTTGGTCCTGCCTGGTGGCCGGGGAGCTGCAACAGACATCCAGCTGTCCATTCAGTCCCAATTTCTCCCCCTTTTCTTCCTTTTCTTTTTTTTTCTTTTTTTACTCTGCGACAGCCTCAGCTAGAATCAATCATGTTTATCCTACCCCGGTTTACTGCCCTCCTCCTTTCCTTTTCCCTCTCATCCTTAACCGCTCTTCAGTACACCTCGATGGATCAGCGACATCGCACACACTAATACCCAATCCGAATCCTCCCGCCCGCACCATGTGACTCCGTCCACCATCCGTCAGCACCCTGACAGCTCTTCGAGTGCTGATTTATCTAATTAGCAATCAATTAGCTTGTTACAACTGGATGCAATTACCTTTTTACAGAGAGGGCAGCTGGTGGAGGTAATAAATCGCCCCGTAAGTGGCACCCCTTCCATCCTTTCTCCTCCTCTCTCCCCCTTTCCTACCCCGCCCCTCTCTCCTCTTCACACGAGTGTCGGACAGAATTACAGAGCCGCCGCTGAAACGCAAACACCGTCTCCAGGGACTACTTCTCTCCTCCGTGCTAATGTGCCGAAATCCCACTTTAATGAATATTGGACGAGTGGAAAGAAAGGAAAATGGGAAGCCTCTTTCATAATAAGGCCAGATTTCCGCCTGGTGTAATCCTGCAACAAAAAGCCGGGGTTGTTTTACAGCTGCCCCACACGCCGAGGTGCGCGAGGGGTCAGCGAATAATTTTCTGCATGGTTTGAAGCCATTAAGAATGACCGGTGCCCGAGTGCACAGCCTCGACTCGCTTTGTGTGTGTGTATGTGTGTGTGTGTGTGTGTGTGTGTGTGTGTGTGTGTGTGTGTGTGTGTGTGTGTGTGTGTGTGACATGAAACCCCTGCCGAATTGTTTAGTACTTTAAAGAAGAGCGTAAAAGGACAGCTCGTAGCTCTTTGAAGGTCACGACTGCCTCCGAATGCTCGTAGAAAATTATAGTTGGATTATTTTTACACCTCAATGTGTCGACTCAAGTTTTCGGGTTGATGTGACGCCATTTTGTTGTTCTAAACAAACATAGATACGAACAGTAGGCGCGTTTTCTGTGCTGCTTGTCTGGTTTGATTTGGTTTACAAACCTCAAGGGCAGGGTTGCCAGATCTAATAAATAAATAAATAAATAAATAAATAAATAAAAACAATCTACCTGTAAAACCTGAACCCCGATCCAAACCTTTAGGTATTTGTGTGGAAGATGATTTATTTTCTGATTTATTTACAAATCCAATACTTTTTATCATTCATGTAGTGACCTCTCACATTTAAGTGCATTTTAAAAATATCAATTTTATCACTGTACATTTTTTATATATATTTCAACATATTTTTAGATTTTGAAAAATACACAAAGCAATGTGAGTTTTATACAACAATGCTTTGCTATATCATGCAGCCCACACTACACTGAAACATAAGAGAAGCAAAATATAATCAGATTGTTATGGTGCATTTTATTTCAATAATTCAGGCATTATCCTGAATTCACCGGGTGGATAATGTCTCTTATCCTGAGATACCAAGCCAATCAGGTTGTGTTGTACCCATGTAATACGTGCAAGCAATGCCACACTTTTGCAGTTTTGATGGAATATTAAATAAAAAACAAGCTAAAAAATAAACAAGCAAACCCTAATAAAAATAATTTAAATTCAATCTTACAATCTAAATGCAGTTGTTGTTCAATGAAGAACAATAAAAACAAACAAACAACCCCCCCCACACACACACACACAAGCACATAAATAGTTAATTATTTATTTTAAAGAATGAGGCAGTTTTGTGTTTGTTTGTTTGTTTGTTTGTTTGTTTTTCTTAACCAAATGTGAATTTTCAGAAAGCAGGAGTGACGTAATGCTATACATTACTCTAGTTCTACTTTTACACCTGAAGTATTGTGGTGTGCAATGTTTATATATATTTCTTTTACATATATATATATACATTTCATGAATTCATATACATATATACACACACACATATATATATATATATATATATTTTTTTTTTTTTTTGTGAATTCATATACATATATACACACACACACACACACACACACACACACACACACACACACACACACACACACATATATATATATATATATATATATATATATGAATTCACCAAAAATCCTAAAAAAATGTATTTGATGTATTTGCTAGTAAAAATGTAGTTATTTTTATTTTTTAAGAATTAGACAGTTTTTTTTAATAAGTAGGCCTTTATCTACCCCGCTAACTCTATGCTAATCTACTAGCATTGTGTGAATACGATTCAAAAATAAAATATCTACCAGGTGTTATTATTGTGTGGAAATGGTGGTTTAATTTTGTCGTTTAATGAATACTTTGACACGGATTATAGACTCCTCAGTGGAGCTGCAGCAACCGGAAGTAACACAGGAAAGCACCAAATAAGTAACAAGTATGAAATGGTAATATATAAATATATAGATATATATATATATATATATATATATATATATATATATATCTATATATATATATATATATATATCACACTCCATCATTTTAGATATTATCTAAGAGCCCGCTATGAGCTAACATTCAACTTGAGGGAATGGAATAACTATTAAAAATATATTTATGTTAGCATAATAGGTAACCATGACAACATTTAGTCTAAAATGTCCCAGAACATTAGCCTGCGTATCCTGAACTTGCTAATCCACATGGTTATTGAGTTATATCCACAGTTGTCAGCAGTATAAACAAACTTCTGATTAGTACTCCCAAGGTCTCATTCACGGCTCGCTCTGGCAACTTTGCTCACATTGCAACTTCCTGTGATTCGTCTCTACAGATCTTTATTCCTCTTTTCATGAAGATTTGTCGATTGGGATGAGAGCAATTGGTCCTTGACCTCGCTGAAGGACATAGGGATGGGATCCTGGTGAAGGAGGTGAGGTCAGACACTTTGGATATGTTTTCTTTCCTTATTTATTTAAAATGCACTGATTTGACAGCAGACTACCAACACTGGGTGTCAGATCTGTGTAGAAATGTGAAGCTGCTGTGTTTTTTTTTTTTTTTTTTTTTTTTTTTGAACCACAGCTCTGTGCGAAGTTATCTTGTGGTCCAGTGTGTTTTTCAACGGGTTTCAGTCATGTTGCAATACAAAGAGGGGAGTTTTTAGGTTTTTTTAGTTTTTTTGTTCTGTGAAAATGTGCATAAATATGTGTGAGTGGAAACCACAATAAAAACGGTCACGACTTCCTGCAGTATTATAGTGTGTATGCGTGTGTGTGTGTGTGTGTGTGTGTGTGTGTGTGTGTGTGTGTGTGTGTGTGTGTGTGTGTGTGTGTGTTCAGTGGTTCCATTCAGCTTGCAAGATGTTTCAAGGAATTTCTTTTTCTTTCAAACTGTTAATAACAGCTCCCTTTCCAATTCCTTCTGTGTGTATTCCGGCTATCCCGAGCGTGCCGTCTTTACCTAATCCTTCTCTAGAGCTTAGGCGCACCCAGTGAGACGAAACTCAAATCCAGGTATGTCTGAATATCTCTTTTCACCTGCACGTGACAATGGCGGCACCTGACAAGGCAAGGTTAATCCAAAACGCTGGTGTATTATGCGGGGTCAAACTCCATATCGTGCGTTTAGCGTATCATTAATTTCCAAACCTGCGGCCTGGGGTCCCTAGGCACACAATGACTCGCTACATTAGCTAAATGGCCAGCAGGCTGTAGCCTGTAATGAGATGAGTCGCTGGCGTGGCCGGTCGTTCATCATCCTGCTCGCTCCAATACAGGCCTTCTTTTATCTACTCCCTCTCGGAGCTGATGTCATCATGGCCGACATTAATCAGCTGTCATGGGCGCCAGGGACTCCCATAATGCCCTATTAGCGTCCCTGTTCCAAAATCATTAGCCGCAAATGAATGGCCAGAGATTGGCCACTGTGACCAGGTCTGTCAAAGAGCCTGGGTTTCTAACTGAAGAAGCTTCTAGATCTGAAGCAACATCATCAGCTACGTGCGCTACTGGCTAGCTCTGAAATGAATTAGCTCCACCATGACCTGTGAACCATGTCCGAGCCATGCCCACATCCAGCTCTACGATCTCCGATCATGTCCTCATTCTTTCCACTCAAACAAAAGAAATGCGATTTGAAAAGGAACCCCCATGTCTGTTCCAAGGTTAGTGATGTAATTTCCTGCCTTTTAAAAAAAAATGTTATTTTATTTATTTATTTATTTTAAGCAATGCAATTTGGGGAACCTATTATTACTACAAATAGGATTCAAAGAGTGCGGAAAGTGTTTCCCATGGATCCCAGAGAAGGCGAAGTAATCGTACACATTGTCGGATATTTCTCCCCTGGGACGCCATAAACGCCAGGCCTGTTAGGATTAGAGCTCTCGCCTCCCACTTTGAGCATCTATTTCAATAAGGTAACCATATGTCATGCTCCTGCAACACACAACACCGGGAAAAAGTGATTACTAGCGCTTAATAGGTGTCACCACTCCATTGTGAGGAACGAGATTATGGGGGTCAAGTATCATATTAATCAAACGCCAATTTGCCAATTCATTCAGCATTGTTTGGCCTATTCGCCACTAATACGTCTATGCCGCTCGCCGCTTGCCCCTCGCGTGTATTTCAATTACTCCTCCTGACAGACGAGCTTGTGGACATTAGCTACTAATAAGCAATGAATGACAAAAATAAGACTGATGGACTGCTGTCTATTTTACATTTTGTAAGCCTGGAAAAAAATAAAATAAAATAATGATAATCATGAAAATAATAATAATAGTGGCATATAAAACAAATTATTCCTTTTTTAACGTTTCATTTTTTAAATGTAATTTTACACACAATTCATTTATTTTTATATAAAACACATCGCTTATTATGATTCGTAAACATGATTCATTTTTTTACATGATTCATTGACATGATTCATTTATTTTAATATGATTAATAAAGAGCTGTTCAGGGTGTACCTCACCTTCAGCCAGTGTCGGCTCAGTTAGGTGCCTCCCTCCCTGCGACCCGAATTAAGAGGCTTAAAGAATTAATAAATGAATGATTCGTGAGCAAGAGTCATTTTCACACGGTTCATAAACATGACTCACTTATTTTAATATGATTCATAAGAATGCTTCATTTATTCTCAGAGAATTCCTGAACATGAATCATTTCTTCTCATAATATTCTTGAATGTTATTCATTTATTTACATATAATTTTTAAATCAGGCTTATTGTCATATGATTCACAAGTAAATCCTTCATTCATTCGTTTGCAAACCACATAATACCATTCGGGTCGTGCGGTGGCTGGTGCTCAGCCGGGTTTGGAGCACAGATGGGCTACACTCCAAACAGGTCTCCGTAGTCCATCGCAGGGCAACACACACAATCATCTACTCTTACAGTCACATCTAGGAGCAATCTAGTGCAGCCAATTAAAGTGCAAGTCTTTGGACTGTGGGAGGAAACCAGAACACCCAGAGGCTATCCGCACAGGGAGAACATGCAAACGTCGCACAGAAGCCTTGTTCAGCCGGGGACCTTCAGGGAGCCTGGATCTGCTTTCTGTGAGGCGGACGTGCTAACCACTAGGCCACTGGTTCGCCTGAGTCTTGAACATGATTCATTTATTCCCGAATGGTTTCTACAAATTAATGATTGATGTTTTTATGATTTATACACATAATTCATTTATTCTCAAATGATTCTGAAACATCACTCGTTTATTGTACATGATTTTCAAACATCATTCATTCCTTTTAGGTAATCATAAGTTTTCTACAATTAGTCATTTATTTCATGAGTTTTACAAATGGCACATTGATTCTTATATTATATGATTACTACACATTAATCAATTATTCAAAGTTTTTACAGTTAAATTAAGTTTTTTTTTTTTTTTTTTTTTTTTTTTTTTTTTTTTAAAGTTTGACTTCATTCATTTGTTCATTTCCTAAACTGCTTTAAATACTAATTTGTGCTTCTGGGAGGCTGGCGCCCATCTCAGCCAAGTCTGAGTGAGGGCGGGATACACCCTGAACAGCTCAGCAGGCCATCACAGGGCCAACACTCACGTCTAGGGTCAACCATTCACTCTCACACCGAGGGCCAATTAAAACCATTTCATTCATTTGCATTTTTATTTAGTAGTTTTTAAACAGTGTTTATTTGTTTGTTTGTTTTACATTTAATGAATCTTTTACACCCGGGTCCTTTATTTGTTTTGTTTCTTTCCACAGGAGATTTTTTTTTGTACATGATTTAGTACAACTTGTTTGGAGTCATTTACTTTCACATGTGATGTTTACAGTTTATTTATTTCTTTTTAATTATTAAAAAACCCCAAAAAACAAACAAACAAACAAAAAAAAAACAAAACAAAACAAAACATGGCAGGCATCTGATTGTTTGTTTGTTGTTGTTGATTTTTTTTTTTTTTTTTTTTTTTTCAGACTCAAATCTCATGTATAAATAATTACTTTATAAAGCTGATCACAAATATATAGCATGTCGTTAAATCAGTAATAGTGTAATATATACATCAATGTTGTAACACTAACCCTGACGACACGCTACTTCTTATCCTCCTTCTGCTTCAGCCCTTTTACACAATAAACCCACTCAGTATTTAAAAGCCTCGTATCAAATTAATGCCCTCATTAGGCGAACGAGGGAACCATTTGCCTGGGTGGGGATGAATATGCAGATAAGCCTGGGCTGGCCTTGTTAATGTCGGGGGTGGGGAATGGAGGAAGGCTAGCAGTTTAGCGCTATGAGGCTATTCATCAATGCTGGAAAGGAGCCATCAGCATGTCATGGTGAACGCCATGCTGAATATACAATGCACTGTTTATGTAGCATTCTGTGTCAACTCTAAGATATGAAAATGGTCGATATATATAAACATAAAAGTAAAACCTTTATTGAAATATCTATAAAGTCGTAATGAAAGAAAACAAAGCTTTGAATGGAAGAAATGTACAGTTAGCATGTTAACTCAAGAACAAAGTAATGATGATGCTACAGTATATAGCTACTACTCCTTATATCTAAAATGGGCTTTAAAAAAAAAAAGAAAAACATCTGAACGGCTCCACCCACATTCTACAATTGTATGTGTAAGTTGCTAGCATCAAGCTAGTCTCATCTCCTGAGGTAAAAGTTCCATCATAGTTCCATTTGAAGTCATCACTCTTCAATTAAACGACCCCAGTTGATACCCCTTCCTTCAGCGAAGTTTATTCTGTTGCTTAAAAAAAAAACATATTTATCTTCGGTCTGTTTTAGTAACAAACAACATGATCAAAACAATATTTGTGACGAGAAAGGAAAATGTTAGCTTGTAGCGAGCACACCAGCAAATAGAACGTATTTAGAATATACATTGTTTTTGACCGCTAAGTTTGCGAAAGTGGATCCTCAAAATATTAATTTAATTTCAACACGTACTCATCCCATCCTGCAAGGGTCACAGGGAGACTCTCAGCTGACTCTGGGCGAAGTCAGGGTACACCCTGAACAGCTAATCAGTTTGTCACAGGGCGAGCATATGCAATCATTCATACTTACACGCACACTTTGGGAAAAAATTTGAACCGCCAATTAGTCTAACGTGCCTGGGTTTGGATTGTGGTCAGAAACCCACCCCATCACGGGAGACCATGCAAAGTCCACACAGGAACCTCACCTTCGCCAAGCCCAGGACTCGAATACAGGTCCTTCTTGTTATCCATGCACTAAATCTACAAAAATCTCTGTGTTGAAAGTGTTGAACAGTGTGAATACTGTTGTAATTTAGTGGGTCAAGGAGATGGTTCTCTCTCTTTTTTTTTTCTCTCTCTCTCTCTCATTATTATTCCATATTTTTTTACACAGAGAATGTTTTGTATGAATTTTTACCTTAGTGTAAGCCCCAAAGTACCAGCAATAAAGTTGTAAATATATTTCCACAAGCTACTGATGCTCTCGGTTGGGGCAGTGGTGGTCTAGTGGTAAAGGGCACTGGATCGCTGATCCAAAGTTTGGGGGTTCGAGTCCCACTCTCCACAAGGTTGTCACTGTCCCCCCCAGTGCAGCTAACTGGGTTATCAAAGGCGGGCCATGTCTGTCACTGTCTATGGTGAGAGGTTCATGTAAAAGAACCATTGCTGACTTTTGTAAAGAGTAGCTGCAAAGTCGTCAGCGTGTTTCTGTCCCTTGCTAAAAGGTTGTGACAGGAAGGGCATCCGACCTAAAAACCTCTGCCAAAATCAAACGTGCGAATCAAATGATTCGCTGTGGTGACTCCCGAGTAAAAGGGAAAAAGCCGAAAGGAAGACAGACAGACAGACAGACTGATTCTCTCGGTTGTTGAATAACTTGATGCTAATTTTGACTATTAGGATTTTCCCACAATTTGGTAAAAGCTGTTCACCCTCTCCGAATGAAACTTGGTGGAAAACATTGTATAATTAACCTGAACAATATCCACTTCTTAGTTCTTTGCTATGTAGCATATTTCATCCACAACGCACCAAGTAATTTTGTTAAAATGGTTGAAATTGTGTTGTATTCAAAGCATTTTTTCAATTATTAAATTTTGAGGTATTAAATCAGAAAAAAAACAAACAAAAAAAAAACGAAAAGTTTGAGAGAATTTCCAAACATCAACATCACCAAAATATCATATTAATTAAGTCGTGCTTATAATTAACCGGGGCATTCTGCGCTTCCGAGTTCCTTGGTGGCTAAAATTTCCATTTGTGTCCAACTTTATTTCCATGCAAGACTTTTATTAAAATGCCTTTGAGCATGCTGTTGCTTAGCATAAAAATGTATTAATAATTAGATCCATCAGATCGTGAGTGTTTACAGACCTATGAATATTCAGATTTGAGCCTTTGCAGGACGAGTTAATATTTCGTTTCATTAAAATGGAGAGAACAATTTGGCTCTTCATCCGTGCTGATAGGGCTGCGTCCCCAATGCAAATCTTTGTTTATGATAACCTGAGGCTGTGAGGAGCAATTACCACACGTTCATAAACAGAAGGATGGCATGCACAAGACACGCTGCTCCAATTATTGGCTTTCTTTTCATTCTCCTTTTGCTCGTCGTCTAATTTTATTCATTTATTCCGCTGTACGCTGAGGAAATGTCATCAGCAGGAGGTTCGATTTTTTTTTTGCCTTTCTCACCCCTTGTCTCTGTTTCTTTTTTCACTCCTTCTGTTTATTCAGATATAAATAAGTGAAGATTAATATTAATTTTCATCAGAATTCTGCAAAATATGAAATTTGGGGTTTGGTGGTTCTCTGGCGATTTCCAAAAGCAGCTAATTTTCAGTGATTAACACTGATGTCATAGTAACTAGCATGTATAGTCATGGTGAACAGATATAATTCTATAAACACAGTCTGTTTCATGAAACACAAATTCCCAAGATGCATTTTTTAGGGCCAAAATTTGTCCTTGACTGTATGAACCACTGGCCGTCCTATAGGCCAACGTTTCAGGTTGGTGGGGGTTGTTTAAAGTTGTGGGGAGCATTTTCTTGGAACACTTGAGGAAACATTACAGCAATAGTTTGAATACACTATTTTGTCGATCAGTCTTATTGTTGAGCATAGCATTCCATATTGTCTCAAACTTATAATTTCAGCAGAATAATTATACATGAGTATCTCATGAGCATGACAATGAATCGGAATGTCCAAGAACATGAGATTCAATGTCAACCTGCAACTTCTTCTTCTATACTTTCGGCTTTTTCCCTTTCTCGGGGGTTGCCACAGAAAATCATCTGATTCGCACATTTGATTTGGCGTAGGTTTTTACGTCGGATGCCCTTCCTGACACAACCCTTTTAACAAGGGACAGAAACACGCCGACGGCTTTGCAGCTACTCTTTACGAAAGTCAGCAATGGTTCTTTTACATGAACCTCTCACCATAAACAGTGAGAGACATGGCCGGTCTTTGATAACCCAGTTAGCTGCATTGGGGGGGGACAGTGGCAACCTTTTTGAGACTTGAGCCTCCAACCTTAGGATCAGCGATCCTGCGCGCTAACCACTAGACCACCACTGCCCCATGTCAACCTGCAACAGAATGTCAGAAAAGTTTCCAGCTGCTCAAAGAATCCACATCGCAGATCATCGAGATCAAAAAAGTACCCAGTGCTGGGCTGATATTTCAAATAAAGTGGCCAGTGAGTTTGTAAGGACTCACAATGAGACACTTGATGAGCAAGAAGCAAAAGATGTTTTGCATTATACTGCTGCTGGATAAGCTGAGGTACCAGGTGAGTAGATGAGTGAAAGAAGGAGGAAAAAGAAAGAAAGAAACTGGAGCAAGGCCAATTACACACTGATGCTCACACAGCAAACACACACTCAACACCTGCTCATAACACCTGGCTGGCCCAACCCAAAATATATGTGTGTGTGTGTGTGTGTGTGTGTGTGTGTGTGTGTGTGTGTGTGTGTGTGTGTGTGTGTGTGTAAGGAAGAGAGAGAGAGAGAGAGAGAGAGAGAGAGAGAGAGAGAGAGAGAGAGAGAGAGAGAGAACGAGAGAGAGAGAGAGAGAGAGAGAGAGAGAAAGCCTGTGGTTCTCTTTTTTTTTTTTTTGGATGTCTACATATGTGCGCGCTCATGGATGCATTTTTGGCACTCTTTTTCTGTGGTGTGTGTGTGTGTGTGTGTGTGTGTGTGTGTGTGTGTGTGTGTGTGTGTGTGTGTGTGTGTGTGTGTGTGTCGCCTGATAAAGCTAGAGCTATCAGCAGCCATGCACATGCCTTTTCATGCAGTCCAGCATCATTTGCATGCTGTAATTGGATCTCATTGAGTGCCAGATACGCAGCATTTGGTAATGAGACACATTTTTGTGTTATTATTATTATTATTATTATTATTATTATTATTATTATTATTATTATTATTATTATGTATATCACAGGGCAGGATTGTGTGATATTAAAGTGTACTTTAAAGAGGAACATTATAGTAGAATTGATTACGCTGGTGCAGTAAGAGGTCCGAGCACCAAAGGTTGAAACACATCACAATCTCATTCTTTAACAGTTTATATTTATAAAAGATTAATTTGTCTTTTTTTTTCCAAAAGCACATTGACTAATATCACATTCTATAACAATGGAAAATAGCAAAAAACTTTACAAAAAATAAACCAGAAACTAGCTCGGCATGTTAAGTTTTTCAGGTTAAGTTTGTTCCATTTGAAGTCAGTTCTTTTGACGTTCTCAGAACAGAATCATTCCCGACTTCACACCCTACAATATCACCACTTAGAGGAAATCATTTCTTCATTCATTCATTCATTCATTCAATGAACAGATTATCTTAATAGGGCTGCTGGGAGACTGGAGCTTATCTACACCGACTCACCCATATGATAGTTGACACTCATACTTACACCTAGAGTCAGTGTGGAAGAGACAGTTAGCCTAATGTGCATGTCTTTGTATGTGGGATCAAACTGGAGCCCCTAGAGGAAACCCACGCAAGTGCAGCGAGAACATACAAGCTCTACTCAGAAACTTCCAAGCCATGCCCAGGACTCTTGGCCAGGACCTTCTTGTTGTGAGCTGGATGTAAAAAAATAAATAATAAATAAATAAATAAATAAAATAATAATAAAAAAAAATAAAATAATACAAGATTAGGAATGAGCACATCAGAGGGACAGCACAGGTAAGACGTTTTGGAGACTAAGTCAGAGGGGCTAGATTGAGATGGTTTGGACATGTACAGAGGAGGGATAGTGAGTATATTGGTAGTAGGATGCTGAGGTTGGAACTACCAGGCAGAAGGCCAAGAGGAAGACCAAAGAGACGATTCATGGATGTGGTGAAGGAGGTCATGAAGGTAGTTGGTGTAAGAGAAGAAGATGCAGAGGATAGGGTGAGATGGAGGCAGATGATTCACTGTGGTGACCCCTGAAGGGAAAAGCAGAAAGAAAAAGAAGATAATCTGTGGTAGTGGTATAGGGCGCAGGATCGCCGATCCTAAGGTTGGGGGTTTGAGTCCCCACAAGGTTGTCACTGTCCCCCCAGTGCAGCTAACTGGGTTATCAAAGGCGGACCATGTCTCTCACTGTCTATGGTGAAAGGCATGTAAAAGAACCCTTGCTGACTGTCGTAAAGAGAGGCGGCAAAGCCACTAGCGTGTTTCTGTCCCTTGCTATATATATATATATATATATATATATATATATATATATATATATATATATATATATATATATATATATATCTTCCGTAGGAGAGTGCTCAATACTTTTTGGTAGAGCCAATAACAATAATTATTTGATTATTATTTGATTATTTGATTCTCTGATTCACTGAGTCTGATTCTCTGACTCACTAAAACGTTGAATCTTTGAGTCACTGATCTCTGACTCTGATTATCTGACTCATTTGTTTTCTGACTCATGAACAGCTTGATTCTCTAACTCAGTGATTTCCTGATTCCAAGCACTGAAACCTTTTCGAATCAAGCCCAGAGGTTTGACATTAAATTCCCCACATTGAAAATGATTCACTGTTGCACAACCACGGCAATGAAAAGAAATTTAGCATTTGAGTGTTTCCTTCGCCAGTTAGACATGAGGTGTGTATAAAAGCATATTTAATAAATAAATGAATGTGTGACATACTGGGAGCTCCCTTTAGTTTGCATAACTCAATAATATTTTAATTCCATGACAAACTGTTTTATTTGTGGTCTGTCCTTCTGTCCTTCTGTCCTGATGTGCTGATGCTGACTGGAGTTCTCATCTTAGAAACCCTTTCTTCTTTCTGATGAACATCTAGATGGATCCAGATGTGTACTAACACATAAACATGACTTTTCACTGCTTGTGATATCGACTCTTTCCCCTCAATTATTTAGGACTTGCAGTTGTTTAACCAAAAAGTAGCCGGGTTGGTTATACAACTGTAATTGTAAATCTATTTTTATGGTTCTACTCAAATAAGGATGGGTTTTCCTTTGGCCTGGGTTCCTCTCAAGGTTTGTTCCTCGCAACTGCTGATGGAATTTTTCCTTGCCATCATCGCCATGGGCGACGCTCATTAGACACATGTAGGAGTAATAGGAAATGTTACTATTAAAACATAATATTATAAAATTATAAAATTTTACATAAAAATATATAAAATTCCTTTATATTTTGTAAACCCCTACTGTCACTGTTTTAGTGTAAAGCTGATTTGTGTCAATGCGAATTGTAAAAAGCGCAATACAGTCGCTCCCCGACTTATGTTCATCAGTTTTACGGGGTTTTTTCAATTTTACGTTTCTCTTTTTCAAAAAAAAAAGTCAAATTTTGAGTTTAGATGTACCTACGTAGTACGCTGATGTAATGATGCAATGACGCTGCATTCATTGCTTACAAACTACAGACTTAGTGTGTGTGTGTGTGTGTATATATATATATATATATATATATATATATATATATATATATATATATATATATATATATATATATATATATATATATATATATATATATACACACACACCCCTCGAAACAGATCTGTAGTGATAAATGAAGTTTCAATAGAAAGTCTTTGTCCTGTATATATATATATATATATATATATAGCATGTTACCCTTGTGTTAAGATGTCGTCTCTGTGATCTTTGTGTTTACACTGTCTTGCGGCCTTTTGTAACCCTAAGCAAATCTGGTTGGTCAGAAGCATACGCCTACTAGCATGGGTGCAAGTCTCATACACAGAGATGAATTAACTATCTGCTCAGATCGGCACAATCTACCATGCATACTCAGTTAAGCAAAGAGAGTTGTGCAATGAATGAAAACCCAAATCCACAAATTACAGAACATTTACAGATATTTATTATCTTTGAGCAGAATCCTAAGAGTGTATACTTATTTTTATATTAATATTCATTAGGATTTGTACTTGTTCTTTGTATGCATCTCTTGAATAAAGTTGACTTACTTACACAAAAGAAAGAACTCTCCGCTTTGCTGGGAGACTGCATCAGTGCAGGCTGTGTTCTAAACGAGTTCAACGGCACCCTTGTGCACTTGAAAGACCGGAAGTCTGTATAACCCACAGCAAGTACACTACTTTTGCAAGTACACTACTTTCGGTATTGAGCGCCTCACATATTGTAAGCATTGATTCGCTGTTTTTAGCTTCATATAAAGTGACTCGGTATAAATAAGTGACTTATTTGAAATTAATGTTGATATTATTTGATATATTTGATATTATTATACAATGTTATGTTTATAATAATTGATTTAGGATTGTTTTATGAGATACTGTAATGGTACTTCTGGATGTATAATACAGTATGAGCGTCATACGTCAGACGTCAGATGTCACTGTAACAACTTACGTTCACTTTCAACTTACGTTCGGCCGTCTGGAACCAATTAAAAACGTAAGTCGGGGAGCGTCTGTATGCTTAATCCTAATTTGGGTCGTGGTGAGATTGACGCCCCTCTCATTCTACTCTGGGTGAGGGCAGGGGTACACCCTGAATAGATTTTAATAGATTTTAGATTTGATATTATTTTACAATCTTATGTTTATAATAATTGATTTAGGGGTGTTTTATGAGATATAGTGATGGTATTTATGGATGTATAGCACAGTATGAGCGTCATACGTCATACGTCATACGT
Source organism: Plotosus lineatus (assembly GCA_024760905.1). Lineage (NCBI taxonomy): Eukaryota > Metazoa > Chordata > Actinopteri > Siluriformes > Plotosidae > Plotosus > Plotosus lineatus. Next base: position 14,744,611 of record CM045744.1, read on the forward strand.
TACTGTAACAACTTACGTTCACTTTCAACTTACGTTCGGCCGTCCGGAACCAATTAAAAATGTAAGCCGGGGAGCGTCTGTACAAATAAAACTGAATTGAATTTGACTATTTCATTAAAAAAAAAAAATCTCTCATTTTCTATTCCTGTTCATCCTAAGATCCTAAGTAGGGTTACGGTGAAGCTCACGTTCATCTCAGCCAACTTGGGCTTGGGTGAGGTACAACCTGAACAGCTCCCCAGGCCATTAGACGACCAACACTCACACAACCGTTCACACTCGCACAAACTCATGAAAAATGTTTTATATTTACATACAAACTCATGAAAAAAGTTTAATATTTACAAGCAACTTTTGTTATCAATACTTTTCTGTATGTTGAAAATTGTCTGGAGTATTAAATATATCCTGGCCATATCACATCCTGGTCATTTATGTGAAACTGCGATCTGTTAACACATGAAATATCCTCGCGCTTTGTTTTTGCTACTCGTGGAACTTTGTGTATTCTGCTGAGAGCAGGTGCAGTGTGTGTCGCCGCGCACAGCGTATCGATCTGTACCGCTTTTCTGAGTAACAGTTGGCCAAGCAGATTGGGGCGTTGAGCACCGAGGAGAGACGCTGGCACCCCGCCCAGGTGTCTCTGAGAGGAGAAGACACACGTGTGTTTGAACAGATTGCTAACACACACAGCCATATTGCGAGGACACCAACCTTTTGACATCTTTTTTTTTTTGTCTCGAGAAAAAATATCTTGAGGGCTGCAGCATTTTGTTTTTTATAAAATGTATTTATTTATTTATTTTTTAATCCTACTTTATAGGAAATTTTAAATCCATCAGAAGATAATATGTTTTTGTCATTAAATTAGTAGATAGCAATTTCCTTTTTGTTTGTTTGTTTGTTTATTTTGGTTTTATTATTTTTCCTTCCACATATTATCAGGTCATCATTTTGTTTGCACCCTCGTTGGTTTTTTTTATTACCCACCACATTTTGGTAAAAGGTCAGATTAGTGTATTAATTGTTTGTTTCACGTAGTACGCTGATGTAATGACGCAAGAATGTAATGACGCTGCATCCATTGTTTACAAATGACAGACTGAACGTTCCCCTCCTTCTTCCCAGTTCAGATATATATATATATATATATATATATATATATATATATATATATATATATATATATATATATATATATATATATATATATATATATATAATGTATATTGTAGAGCAACTATAAGTAAAAATAAAAGGACAGGACAAAGACTTTCTATTGAAACGTCATTTTCACTACAGATCTGTTTTGAGGGGTGGTGAAACCATCCTCTCTCTTCAGGTGATTACAGAAGAACTAATATATATATATATATATATATATATATATATATATATATATATATATATATATATATATATATACATACACACATATTTATGGGATAAGGTAATGGTATTTATGGATGTACAGTACAATTTGAGCGTCATACATCACATGTCCTACGTCATATGTCACTCTAACAACTTATGTTCACTTGCTCACTTTCACCTTACATGCGGCCGTCCAGAACCAATTAAAAAAAAATATATATATATACGTGTGTAAGTAGGCCCTTGACTATTCGTGGTTTTGAACTTACGGTTTGAGTATTCGTAGACTGCCGAGCAACTGGAACGTCACTCAAAATCAGCCAATGGCTGTCCTCCTTACTGCTGATTGGTTGAGATGATGTAACACTCCTTTTTCCTCATTCACACACTTGTTTTCCATGAGCCTCTTTTTGAGTGTATTTTAATTACCAGTTAAGCTGTATGATGCCACTCAAACTCTGTGTGTCTTCTCTGGCTAAGCGCTAGCAAAGGTAATGACGTTGGATGTCTCTTCTGAAGAAATAAGACTTTCTCCTGAAGAAACGACAGTTTCCTCTGAAGTGCCTGAAGAGAAATAACCATCTGAAAGCACTCTAGTATTAAAAGTCTTTTTTAATCATTATTCCAGAACAGTACTTCAGTTCATATTTAGAATATTTGTGTGTCTGATTTTATGTACTGTGCTGTAGCATGTTTATCATTTTGTTTGGTTGATCCAATTTATTACATTTAATTGTTCTTTTATGTTCTTTTTGTTATGGTCTGTTTTGGGGGGACTTTGATTTTGACGGCTGTGTTCTTTAACTCTCCACTCCGGCTGAGGGGTGTGGCTGAGCTGCTCCCTAAACATTCTAAACATTAACTTAGGCACTGTACTGGAATAATAATTGAAAAAGACTTTCATACTACAGCCTTACAACAGTTCAGATGATTATCTTCAGGCACTTCATAAACTTGTTAAGCCTGGGGTCTGTGCGTAGAACCCAGAGATGCAGAAGACCAAAAGAAGGTTCAAACGATTTATTAAACACTAGGGATAGTAAATTACAGGAATACGAAGTCAAGAAAACTGGTCGAACACAAAGCAAGAACCAGGGGTCAAAGAGAAAGCCAAGTAGCAGAATCACGGGGAAAACAATCTTCTGACATCGGAGGGAAGCGCGTCGCTCCCATTTATAGCTGGCTGCTTGCTGATTGCAGATAGGGACCAGATACGCTCTGCCTGAAACTCGCCTGCCGGCAACCGCCACGCCCCTCGCCAGCGCTTGCAATGATTAAAGAAGAATTACTTCCTCCAGCCAGCACAGACCATAACAAAACTGTCATTTCTTCAGAAGAAAGTCTTATTTCTTCAGTAGAGACGGTGCTTTGCCGGCGTTTGAGTGGCATCATAGAGCTTAACTGGATAATATATTATACATACAAAATGAAACATATACATACTGTGTATAAATGTATGTATATATATATATATATATATATATATATATATATATATGTGTGTGTGTGTGTGTGTGTGTGTGTAAATATGGTTCTCTTAGACAAAAAGGTTCCTGACCCCTGATCTTATGGTGTACATTTACAGATTACATCGTGTGCTTAAGTAAAAGTTTTTCGTGACGTAATCGTTGAAATATATGGAATCGGAAACTTCGGACAATCGGGTACTTTGGACCACTGTTTCCCTCTATTAGTCTGTTAAACCGAGGCATGAGTGTATATATAAAGGGAAGAAAGAGTAGGATAAAATACAAAAAAAAAGATGAACAGGCTGTGTCATAAAATTCCAGCATCACTGTTTTAAAGAAGAGCTCTGTTTGGCTTTGGCTCGAGTGTACAGTTATTTTTTCTCGTCAGTACTGCAGATAACATTTTTAGCTGGATCTAAATATGACTTGACTGAACTGGGCCAGCAGTTTGACGTGGTGTGCTGAAGGGCTTCGGAGCATTAAATATACTTTTCACCAGGAGGAAAAGCAGTGAGTATCGTTTCGTTTCCATCCCACAATCACAGCCTGCGCAGTCCGCCGAGACGGCGAGCAGCAGTGTGCAGATTATATAGCTGTCTGTGCACTCCGAATAGTCTTCACTGGAACTGAGTCAGCACGGAGCTAAATTAGTGCACTTTACAATCTAAAAATAAATTCTTTATGGGGAAAATAGCCCCGTAAAAGTCATATGTCTTTCCATTTTATATTTTATATTCACAAACTGTTAAGCATTTCTATTTTTCTTTTCTTTTTTTTTTTTTTTTGCTGTAAAAGCCGCTTTAAACATAAAAATTGATGTAGCAATTAGAAACATGATTAGCACGTATCTGTTTATGCTAGCTTCCTGTGAGTGAGTTGTATTGTTAGCAGTGTTAGCGAGAAGCTAACAAAATCTACCAATGCCAGCTAAGCTGCACATATATGAGTAGAACTGTGACATGACATAAGCTATTATTTTTTGATAACTTTTTTATTCACGAACATTAAAAATAAATTCTACACTGCATTTTTGTTATTTTTGATATTGTTGTTGTTGTTTGAGTTTGTTGTTGTTATCATTGTTATTTAGCTACGTAAGTTAAGAGGGTGCTCAGTAATAATAGTTATATTAGCATAAACTAAACGATTTCACAGAGCAGGATTGGTCTAGTGTTTAGCCCTAAAATATACCTCGCCTTTAAATAAAATCTCCGGCAGGATGTATTCAATCCCGCTTATTCAGCTAAAAAGTTTTATTTGTATTTTTTTTTTTTTCAAATTCCAATATAAAATCATAGCAGCAACGAACACAATGTGTGTGACTATGTGTGTGAGGGGATAATATATATTTATAATTCAGCCTGTTTTTTTTTTTATTTTTTTTTCCCTGTAAATTAAGGTCATTTCTAAAGTAACTGGCACAAATGAAGCTTATACAGTTATGAAGAACAGTTTTGTTAATATAATATTACTAAGAGAATAATTTTTACCGTCAGGGACAACAAGGGCTACGGCACTACAAGGCTACGGTCACTACAAGGACATTATTGACTAACCTTGATTATTTAAAGTTTGACTGACCTTCTTTGCTATACATATTAAAAGGCTTCCATGAATTGTATAAAACCAGCTTACTTTCAAATTTACAAACTACAGGTATACCTTGACTTAAGTCGTTTCATATTAAGTCATTTTAAATTATACATCAGTTTTCAACAACAACAACAACAAAAAAAAATAATTAAAAAATAATTATACATTATATAAATACAAAAGCTCCCCGATTTACATTTTTAATTGGTTCCGGATGGCCAAACATAAATTGATAGTGAACCTAAGTTGTTACAGTGACGTATGACGTGTGGCGTGTGACGCTCATACTGCACTATACATAAATAAATACCATTACCGTATTTCATAAAACACCCCTAAATCAATTATTATAAACATTACATTGTAAAATAATATGAAATATATTAAAGAATATCAACATTAATTTCAAATAAATTCAATTCAAGCAAAATAATTTCAAATTGATAAATTTTAATCAAATTCACTCATCAAATATCAAATACAGTATCAAATATAACCTTTAACATTCTCTATGATGCGATTTTTCTGCTTGTAAATAGTTCCGATGGTCGACGGATGGTCACATGACATGAAGCTGAGCCGATTCACTTTACATGAAGCTTAAAACAGCCAATCAATGCTTACAATATGTGAGCCGCTCAATACCAAAAGTAGTGCACTTGCTGAAAGTAGTTTACTTGCTTGGAACAAAGTGCGGGTGATACAGACTTCCGGTCTTTAAAGGGTGCCGTTGAACTTGTTTAGTACTCAGCCTGCACTGATGTGAATCACTGATGTGAATCAGCAGAGTGGAGAGTTCTCTTTCTTGGGTTTTCATTCATTTTACAACTCTCTTTGCTTAACTGAGTTTGCATGGTTGATGGTGCTGATCTGGGCAGATAGTTATTTCATCTGTGTGTTTGTGTGTGTGTGTGTGTGTGTGTGTGTGTGTGTGTGTGTGTGTGTGTGTGTGTGTGTGTGTGTGTGTGTGTGTATATATATATATATATATATATATATATATATATATATATATATATATGTGTGTATATATATATATATATATATATATATATATATGTATATATATATATATATATATATATATATATATATATATATATATATATATATATACACACACACACACACACACACACACACACACACACACATAACTGAACCGTGAAGGAGGGGCATGTCTCTCATTGTCTATGGTGTGAGGCATGAAAAAAAAAAAACATTGCTAACTTGCAACAAGCGTAGCTGCAAAGTCGTCAGTGTGTTTCTAATCGGGAGTCGGAGTCTCCTGAGGCAGTTTGTTCACAGTAACATTCGGGTAACTCCTGTAGCGGCACTGGAACCCAGTCGTATCGGCATTTACCCTTGCATCGGATCCTTCTAGTCGAAAGGGGGGACTTGCTGCTTGGGTAACCTGTCCTCCATTACTCCCTACCCCGGCTCTCCGCACTGGAGAGTGATACCAGCCAGAGCGCAGCCATAGTCTTTCGGGACTGATGGAGGCCTACTACTACTACAAGTACATTTGCCATAGCCTAGCCTAAACTAGCCTAAATCGATTTAAGTAGTTTTTTGACTTAAGTCGTCTCTCCTGGAACCAATTAGTGTAAACAGGGGTATATCTGTACATGGAATAGTGGGCAGGGGTCGGGTTACGGACATACACAATATTAGTTTTCTTTTAGCACTAATATATTTCACGTCTTAAAATTATGTTCTTTTTTTTTAATTGGCCAAAATAAAGTACCTTTTCCATGTTAGTTTCTTAAAAAAAAATCAGAAAAAAGTAATTACTCGTAAACAACTGTCTTCAGTACAACGTTTTCTGTGATCAGACAAAAAAAAAATATTATAAATGGTTTTCATATCACAATATGTACTTAAAAATCTTTTTTTGTTCAAAACCATTTCCAAAACCTGTCATTTAAATTGTATGACTAATATAAATAAAAATATATCTGTTTCAGTCGAGCATTTTTCTAATCTAAAAGTTTTACTTAACATCCCAGACCAGTGTCTTTTCTTTCTGACTGCAGCATCTACACTTTGCAAATTATGGTATTTTTTGTGTATAAATTGCAGAACTTTTTTATCCAGGCATCCAAATCTTCATGTGGTCTTCACTCTTTCATTCAGTAAGCTGCCAGCTTTCCAGGAGGTCACATTATTACAACATATTGTATCCTACAATGCCTTATACAGACCTATGACACAAAACCATCTAATTGTGACACTTTAATGAATTTACGTGTGTAATTCAGTGTCCAAGCATGGCAATGGACCATTCCAGAACTCAGTGATATCAAAGTGCTATGAAACCGTTTCTTAAGAAAAATGATCTCTGGGGGATTCACACGGAGGAATCCATCACCAACAATACAATAGAGAAATGCAAAATCTGCCAAATCCAACCCACATCAGCCTGTGCATGAATAATATTTCCATTCCAAAGCAGGTATTATTTGAGAAGCGAGGGCAATGGGGTGAGCTTGAGGAGACCCAGTCCATGGATAAAGCACAAAGACTACACTATGTGATGAAGAAAGAGGAATGCGCCTGATGGACCAAAGAATATCAGCACCAAAGTAGATGCAACCTAAGGCCAATCATGTGTGCCGAGGGAAAACAGGATGATAAAGATGATGATGATGATGATTATGTTGAAAATAATGATGAGCCTAGCAGTTAGCATCAGGTGATTCAAGTGTTATTCTTACATCACAGTAAAATCTGGCTTTTTTCCCACATTAGATAGATCAACATACAGTTAATAATGCTCGCTAGCTGGATATTTCCAGAAATAAAAAATAAACTGACAGTGTAGCTTTAGTTTAGTCAGCTGTTTTGTTTTGTTTTGGGTTTTTTTCTTGGTAGCAATGTTGCTATCAACTTTCGCATGAGAATAGTTTAGCTGAGCCTTATCCACGTCATTGTTGTTGTTTTTTTAACTCGCCATCACTAACTTTTTAATAAACATCATTTGTTACCTTCTTCAGTAAAAAAAATAAAAGTGCTAATTTCAGCATTGAGGACACATTATAAACTCAATAAATGATATCTACAAAACATTTAGGTAAACAATGTAGCACATATAGCACATTTTCTTCTCGCTAACTTTTGAAAGAATGTTTCTTGTCGTAGGAGGAAAATTAAAAGTTCCATGATGTTCCTGTCTTGAAGATTTTACTCGGCTAGTTTTTAGCATTCTGTAAACTCTAGCAAGTAGAAATTACACTGAGATAGAGATTATGCTCCACTTCTTATCATTTCTAGATACTTAAACATTAATACTTGTATTATATACAGGTGTGACTTTATACTGACATATCTGTTAAAGAGTGTGGCATGTTTTGAACACCTGACAGCTCTGTAATGATATTTCGCTCTTCCTGGGGCTTTAATGTAAGCATAATTCATTACTGAGATACCAGAGAGAGAGAGAGAGAGAGAGAGAGAGAGAGAGAGAGAGAGAGAGAGAGAGAGAGAGATGTGTTACAATGGCATAATTACATTTTATTTTATTATTGACTTTTATGCAGACGTAGCAGAGCTCATGAAATGAGCTCAGGAACAGATTATTCGTCTCCCTGAAGATACGGACAGGCACGGATGAGATAGTCGAGCCATTCGTCTTCTCCCCTCCGCTTTCTTTAATTATTGCATCGATGTACCCGGGATTATCGTCAAGGAAAAAGAGGAGAATCTTGGGACCAATGTTTATTACCATATGTATGAAAAAAAACCACACACAATGTGATTGGATGATGCAACGTGAGGACTGGCATCTTTTTTATGGTTATGGTTGAAAGTTTGGATCCACTTGGAAAGTAATGGAGTACATGTGATCCTGTTAGAGTATTTGTGCACTTGTGTATGCAAAAATGTGCCCTATCTCCCTACCCCCAAGCCCACCCCCCACAAAAACAAAACAAAAAAAAACCCCAAAAAAAACAATGTGAGTTAATTCTAATTTGTTTCCGGGTCAAAGTTGCGCATCTTTGACAATATTTTTATTTCGGTTAATTATTTACAACATGGCACAATAAAGTAAAATGTATTATATTAATTGAATGAATCAGTTTGACTATATGAACACCCTTCCTACTGATGAATCGTTTCAGTATATAAAGTAACAAATGTGAACCAAATGAATCAGTTTGACCTTTATTCAATTAGAATCTTATTCTGAATCGGACTTCAATGTGTGAAAGCGTCATTCCTGTTGGTGAGTCGATTCAGAGTCAAATGGGGTTGTTTTTTTTTGTTGTTGTTCTTGGTGGTGTTTTTATTTTTTTTCCAAGTCCATTCAGATTTGGTTCAAGACTCCCTCACTCCGGTGATTTTGGACCTGAATGGGCTCTTGATTACAGAACCAAACTGGGGCAGCAAACTCACCAACATTGTTAAACTTCTTCTTCTTCTTTCCTTTCGGCTTTTTCCCCTTTTCTCAGGGGTCGCCACAGCGAATCATTTGATTCGCACGTTTGATTTGGCAGAGGTTTTTACGTCGGATGCCATTCCTGTCACAACCCTTTTAGCAAGGGACAGAAACACGCTGACGGCTTTGCAGCTTCTCTTTACGAAAGTCAGCAATGGTTCTTTTACATGAACCTCTCACCATAGACAGTGAGAGACATGGCCCGCCTTCGATAACCCAGTTAGCTGCACTGGGGGGGACAGTGACAACCTTGTGGGGACTCAAACCCCGAACCTTAGGATCAGCGATCCTGCACCCTATCCACGAGACCACCACTATTGTTAAACAGCGTGCAAAAATAAGCCTTCTTTGTGTCTTATTTATTGGAAAAGATTCAAACACTTGAACAGATCAGGTCTAGCTCCAGTAATCTGTTCATCGGACTCATAATCAAACAGACGTGTTGGTGTTATGACAGGCGTCATGACCTGCCATGAGTGTTTGTGCCCTGTGTTTCCATGACACTCATCGAGACAGTGCTACAGTAAAGAGGCTGAAGTAAAGTGCGACCACGACTGATTTGCGTAATTTGTTTAAGATTGAACGTTTCCTTCCTGCCTCAAATTAAATTTCAACACTGATTGCTCTCGTGCGGGTGTACAGACAAGAAATTGAAAATCAGAAGTGCTCTTTGTCATTTATCCATGTATGCTTTGGTGCGCTTAATGGGCCGGACAGCAGAATTGGCAGATCGTGTTATGTAACGTCAGAGCGTATTATACCGCTCGTATTCACTTTTTCGTATCATTCACTTCCGAAACACGTCACTGTGCATTAGCTACAATGATTATAAATAAATAAATCCTGCATCGTTTATACTGTATATGTTCATCATTTTACAATAACAACACCAATTGCTTATCGTTATGGCAACATTTTTGTTTACCTTAAAAAACACATTACAAATCACCGAAACCAGAGAAACGTCTTTATAACTATTACAAAAATATTTCCTGGTTGATTTAAAAAAAAAAAAATATATATATATATATATATATATATATATATATATATATATATATATATATATATATATTTTTTTTTTTTTTTTTTAGTAAGAGTGACTATTTTAAATAACTAAAGCATGTACAATAAGAGGGGCAGTGGTGGCCCTGGGTTACTGCTACCAAGGTCTGGGGTTCAAGCCCCACTATCACCAGGCTGTCACTGCTGTACTCCCCAGTGCAGCTAACTGGGTTATCAAAGGTCAACGATGTCTCTCACTGTCTATGGTGAGAGGTTCATGTAAAAGAACAATTGCTGACTTTCGTCAAGAGGAGCTGCAAAACTGTCACCGTGTTTCTGACCTGCAATGGCCTGGTGAGCTGTCCAGGGTGTGCTATGCCCTTGCCCAGAGTCGGTTTAGATGGGCACCAGCCTCCACACAATCCTAATTAGGATTAAATGATTAAGGTGTTAGAGTGAAATATTTTGTGAGGGTTCAAAAATGTAGTGGTTTTTGTGTGTGGAGCACACTAGAGAAACATAGGGAAGAAATCAGAGAACATTGGTACTCGGTGGGACAAAATTGGCTGAAACATTGGAGTAACCTAAGAATAAGATCGGCTCAGATAGGGATCCTGATCGATATTGTGAGAGCACACCTTAATGGTTTTTAAATAGCATCACGACTAGCAACCAGGCCTACTACATGCTATCACTTTCAAAAACACTCTGAACAAGATGCAGTTTTGAAACTGTAGCATAAAATAAACAATCTGTGAATTAAATTCCTCCAGTAAAATAATTCACAGAAATACGTTTACACTGGGGCAGCACAGTGGCCAAGATATTAGCACGTCCACCCCTCAGCAAGAAGGTCCTGGGTCCGAGTCTTGTCCTTGGGTAGCTCTCTGTGGCTTTGCCATTCTTCTCATGCTTGTGTGGGTTTCCTCCGGGTACTCCGATTTCCTTCCACCAGCAAAAGACATGCATATCAGGCTTATCGGCTGTTCCAAATCACCCTCAGGTATGTATGGTTGTATACTCCCTGCCTTCATTCAGTGCTGGCTGAGATAGGTTTGGACTCCCCAAGCAATGCTAATATGATTAAGGGGTTCAGTAAATAAGTGAGTGACTTTCCACTGAGTTAAACAAAACAGAGAAGCTGCTGTGTAAGCAGAGTTGGTTTCTGGCACTAAACAGCATGTTTTTCTTGTTTTTTCCCTTTTATTGTGATTTTTTAAGGCTTCCCTCTTTTGATGCCACATCCAGACCAATATCTGGTGTTTTTATGCCCTTACATTTTTACATTATGCTTCTTAGCCTATAACCACCCTAAAGATTTTTCTTTGTTTATTCATTAGCAAGTTGTTTCCGGTTTTGTTTATAGTCAGCCATTTTATCTGTAAATTTTTAAAACAGAATAAAAACATTTCTTGCTTTCAAGCACTGACACTGGAGGCTTCTTCATTCAATGACAAACAAAGCATAGTTCACTAAACCCTGATCATGTGTCTTGTTCCTGTGGAAGCTACTACTATAGAAATGATTGTTATTGTTATCGATTAACTTCTGTCTGACAGAGACTTCCCTGTGTTTTATATATATATATATATATATATATATATATATATATATATATATATATATGGGTCTGATCATGAAACTGGAACATTTACCAACTACCCAACTTCAAACATGAATAAATATTCCCATGTCCAAGTTTATTTGTGAATCAATGCATTAAAATCTTTTGTACATGCCTGGGACATAATATCATGTCAAAAAGCCTATGTATTGTGAATGCTGTTTTTGAAATAATTCAAATATGTCCTAGTTCACACATTTTTCACACTCAATTTTGTGACATGAGAAATTATTATTTACTCATTCTTTTCACATCCTTCTGAGCCTCTGAGAAGTTCTCCACTGGTCCGATAACCACAGGAATTGGAGCATAGGTGCACAGTGAACCACGGAATTTACAAATGTGCAGCAAAATTGTTAAATAAGCACCAGACTTAAAACGGGATCAATGATATACATAACTTTCCCTGTCCATGTTACACGGTGTATCTTGTGCTTCCACTGATTACTTTGGACTTATTAACGTATTATTACTTATTATTATTACTTATTATTATTACTTATTATTACTTATTACTGTTTGGACTTATTAACTTTATATGATAAAGAAAATCCGAAGATGTCAAACACCATCAATCAGCTCAGAGTAACTAATTACACAATTATTATCTAAAGATATTATTACTGAATAGAAGCTCTTCATTCTGTCCATGTTACTGGCTTTTTGAGTCTCCTACTGATAATTGGATGATGTTGCTTCTCCAAGGAATACAATCCTGCATCTGCCTGGCGTTACTGTATATTGGTCTAATACATAAAAAAATGACAAAAACTATTTTTTTTCTAAATCTGCAGAAAATGTAAAAGGTCAGAGTCACATATTTCACTACCAGTTTCATGATGATCAGGCCTGGTGGCCCAGTGGTAAGATGTTGTGTTACTGATCGCAAAGTTGGGGGTTCAAGCCTCTTGGAAGTTGCTGCTGGCCTTCAAGTGTAGCTAACTGGTTTATCAAAGGCTGGCTGTGTCTCTCACTGTCGATGGTGAGCAATTCATATAAAAGAACCATTGCTGATTTTCATCAATTATATATATATATATATATATATCATTTTCCCTGGTTAATTGGGACTGAGATCCCCTCGTGACCACCGAATTCTGCGAAATATGACCACCCCCCTCCCCCGACTGAAGTATACATGTGTATACATATATGTGTATATAATATAAATAAATACATAGTCAATGTGATAAATTATTACAATACCAATTAAACATTGGCCTTGTTTTTGTGGCATTTTCCTTAACTTTTTCCCCTATTTTTCCTTAATTTCCATATTTTTTAAATCAATGAATATTTAAAAATAAATAAATAAATAAATAAACGCAAAGAACTGAAGCCGCATGAATTGAAGCGCGACGTAGCGAGGGTTCCCTGTAATTCAATTCCCACACACACACATATATATATATATATATATGTATATATATATATATATATATATATATATATATTTGTATATATATATATATATATATATATATATATATATTTGTATATATATATATATATATATATATAGAGGATTTTCTGAGTAGATCCTTCCGTAGGCGAGTGCTCGATACTTTTTGTTAGAGCAAATAACAATAAAAATAAATAAAAATAAAAGGACAGGTATAATCTACGTGGTTTTGAGATTATTCTGAGAATAATAGACGTTTGGCTTGAACAAGCGATGACAGCCTGACCTTATAGTGCTACGCAGATGAGCTCGGTCTGTCCAGCCTGGGTGCTTATTAAGGAATGACAGCTAGGAACACCGGAGACATAGAGACTCGTCATTAGCCAAGCATCAGAGAAGATGTTCTTCCAATCTGACATGACAAGCTCTGGAAAATCGCTTTCTCATTCACCCTGCTCTCTCTTTCTCTCATTCACTTGTTCTAAACAGAGCTAATCACGGCATGACGCGAAGATAAATAACCACGAGACATAAGGGCCTCAAAAACATGCAAGACCAACTACTTTACATGGGTAATATAAAGGAACAAAGCTGTGTGTGTGTGTGTGTGTGTGTGTGTGTGTGTGTGTGTGTGTGTGTGTGTGTGTGTGTGTTTGACATCTGAAAGAGGAACTCTGCCATTGGCGAGCAGGTGAAAGAGAAGATATCTGGTATCTCCGGCGTTTTTCTGAGAGCCTGCATTATGATTATTTCCAGCTGCGGTGCACTAAGAGCTGTGATTAATGACTCTTGAAGTGATGCGAAGCCCCAGGTCCTGCTTTAATGAATATCTTTGTGAGCAGGTAAGGTTAAAGGCTAGCCTGGCACGAGAGAAAATCCTCTGTTCCGTCCAGCTACGACGTTCTGTCCCTCAGAGAGTACTCGACTAAAAAAGACAGAAGACGCGAGAAAAAAATGCAGGAAACCACAAAGGCATAATGACAACGGGCAGAATGGTTTCTGGGCTCAAAGATTAGTGTGTGAATACTGGTAGATGATAATTTTACTTCCTCAATGTTCCCATTCATATTAATATTCCTTTATTCAATCATCTGTTAAAATATTTAGTTTCTCTTTTTTAATTTTTTTATTATTATTATTATTTTTTTTTTTTTTTTTTTTTTTTTTTTTTTCAGGCTTTCACGAGAACTAAGCGAGCTGAACATTGTACTGTGTTACTACTCTGAAGTACACATATATATGTATGAGCGTGTATGTATGTGCGTGCGCCCACGTGCACACGTGTGTGTGCGTGTGTGCGTGTGTGCATGTGTATGTGTGTGTGCTTGGGGGGGCATTAACATTGGCAGCAAATCTTCGGAAGCTAGTCTGATCAAAATGTTTGTGAGTTTCATGGTGTCCAACTACACACAAATGTTTTTTGAAAGCACATAATTTTTTGACAAAATGAAAGTGAAAGAAATGAAATTTGTTCAATCTGTATGAAGTATTCTGTGCCTGCGCACAATCCTAAATCTCAAGTCAATTGTGAATATTGACAGAATATGTTACTTCTGATTGCTTGGTTAAAAAATAATGCTTGCATTAATCATAAGTATGAGCACCAAGCTTAGAGGGTGTGTTTGTTTGTTTGTTTGTTTGTTTGTTTGTTTGTTTGTTTGTATGTTTTATCATGTTTAGTTTTGTTGTTGTTTTTGTTTCTCCCACAAAAATCTCATCTGTATCAGTTGTATTTTTTAGCTTTCTCTGAAATAATTGAATTCTGACACATCAACAAGAACAACAATAATTTCACCAATTTCCAGTTTATTTTTATTTTCGCAGAAATGGCTTTGTAATGGCTCAAAAGCAAAAACTGGGAAGTGTTAAAATGGACAAGTGTCAATGTTGAATTATGAGATTCTATCTGAAAAGGGTATTGGTCAGCTCAATAGATGGCTCAACAAATTTGAATTCAGTTTAACATTTATTTATTTATCTATTTATTCATTTATTTATTTATTTTAATTTAAAAAACTAACACAAGTAAATAAAGTTGCTGAACAGAGATACACAGAGATCTCAGTTCAGTTCATTTTCTGTACCCGCTTAATCCTAATTAGGGTCGCGGGGAGGCTGGTGCCCATCCCAGCCAACTTCGGGCGAGGGCAGAGTACACCCTGGACAGCTCACCAGGCCATCACAGGGCGAAAACACGCCAACGGCTTTGCAGCCTACTCTTGTCGAAAGTCAACAATGGTTCTTTTACATGCCTCAGACCATAGACAGTGACAGACATGGCCCGCCTTTGATAACCCAGTTAGCTGCACTGGGGAGGACAGTGACAACCTTGTGGAGAGTGGGACTCGAACCCCCAACCTTTGGATCAGCGATCCAGCGCCCTATACCACTAGACCATCACTGCCCCTACACAGAGATCTCCAAAAAAAAAAAAAAAAAAAAAACACTTGGTGGATTTAATTCACTTCCAGCAGGTGAGTCGATTCAGAATTGAATCAGTTTTGAATCATTTAAAAGAAGGTAAAGTCTGTTGGGTTTTTACACCCGAGCCGAGTGGTTTAGCCTCGTGGCTCATCAGGCCGGTACTTATCCCCGGTTTCCATAGCGTGAAGCAACCAGGAGTTCAACTTCCCCCTGGATGGGACGCTAATCCATCGCAGGTTACCTTCCCAGTATATTTTACTGGTACCCATTTATACTGCTGGGTGAACAGAGGCACACTTGTGGTTGAGACCTTGCCCAGGGGTCTTAGCACAGTGAGGACCTCAGTGGGATTTGAACTCACAACCTCCCGATCATGAGCGCAGCACTCTAACCACTACACCACCAGCCCCACACATTTAAAAGAAGAGAGGTGTTTAAATTGCTCTTTTGTTCCCCTTTGGTTCTTCAGGGCTAAAGATGGATACATATTGCACGCAGGCCACTGCTGTTCCCTTAAACAGCTGTCCAGCAAATTCACGCTTCAATCTTGTGCCAGATCCCAGTCTGACCCAGAGCTGACTCTCAAATTCAATAAACATGGATGACACACTGATCAAGAGAATGTTTAATTGTTGCTTTTGGCTCCCCATGAAGCTTTTGATCAGTTTCTCCCAAGGTCCTCAAGCGATAGACAAAATATATACATTTTCTCATCGTTTGAGTTCACTTTTCAATCCTCGAATGAATGAAACTCCGGCGGCATTGTGATTGATGGCCCTCGCAGCCAATTGGAACCCCGCTAGCTACAAAATTGATTTCACTTAAATCAACAGTGGTAGCGAAGTTCTTCATTACACCAAATAATTCTTTCCATCTTATGTTGTGTACAGCGAGGTATGCTCCATCCGTCCATCCAGAGGCTGGAGGATTCCAAACCATATGTTGAGCCAAAAGGAGTCTTTTTTCATCATGAAACGAAACCCAGGCAAATTACAAAAGATGCACAGAATCATTTCTCCGAGAATGCTCCTCGGGAAGCTCGAGCGAGTTATGGTGTTATCATTCCATGCTGACAGTACCTTATTATTTTTGGGGATAGACGGCTCGTGGATTGTGTTTCACTCAGTGTTCCGAAGCCCTGGACCTGCTGTGCCCACTCATAACCAAGTGACTTTTAGGACTTCATAAGTTTTCCCAGGAAAAGCCACAAGATTTAAGTTAGTAATATTAGACAATGTCTTTATAGAAGCCAGATCTTCCACGTGGTGAGGTATGACTTTGGATTGGTCGAGGATCCTTCATTCTGACTGCACTCTTAGGTTATAAATTCATTCCATTTCAATATGTATTCATTCAAACCTAGTAGAGTCGCATGGGAGGCTGGAGCCTATCTCAGCTGGCTCTGGTGGAAGGCAGGGTATACAGTAAACAGCTCACCAGTCTCACCACACTTGGTGGCAATTTGGAACAGTCAATTACCCTAATGTACACGTTTTTGGTCTGTGGGAGGAAACCAGAGCACCCAAAGGAAATCCACACAAACGTGCGGAGAACATGTAAACTCCACACAGAATCACCTTGCCGAGCCTGGGTCATGAACCAAGGGTCTTCTTACTGTGAGCCGGATGTGGTAGCTCCTGATTAACCATGCCGCCCTTATGGAGTCTGACTGGTCACAAGGTGTTGACGATGATTTCTCAAGCAAAGGCTAATCTGCAGGAAAATGTACGGAAGATGTTCACTCTGCATACTTATTGATCCTTGAATGTTTTGGTATAAAACATATCAATCAGGGTGGCACAGTGGCATAACAGTTAGCATGTCCGCCTCACAGCAGGAAGGCCCAGGGGTCAATTCTCAGGCTTCTCTGTGTCGTTTGCATGTTCTCCACAGGCTTGCATGGGTTTCGTCCTCGGTATTCCGCTTTTATCCCATTGCCCAGAGGAATGCACAAAAGGCTATCTGGCTGTTCCAATTTGCCCTGAGAAGTGAGCATAAACGTTTAAGTGTATATTGGCCCCACATTGAATGGTGATCTGTTCAGGGTGCACCCTGACTTTTGTCCAGAGTTTTCTGTGAATATGTCTATGTTATCTGTGAACAACTTTCCTTGTATCATTTTAGGGCTAAGCAATATGACCTAAACATTGTGCTGCAATGTTTATTTCTGAACACTTTTAGTTATCACACTAATATATTACAGATTATGCTCTATATTATAGAAATACATAATATGAGGAAAATCATAACCAAAGACAAAATAACAGATTTTCAGTATACAGACTCCAAGGCACCAGGGGGTGCTCATACACTCTAATTTAAATGTGTTTGTTTGTTTGTTTTTCATGTAATTCCACACACCAAACCAGAATATACAGACTTTTTTTTTTCTTTTCTGTGGTATTCATGTGGCAAATGATACAATTGGTCATATGGAGGCAAAATAGTCATTCATTAATTCTCTAAACCGCTTAATCCTATTTAGAGTCATAGGGAGGCTGACTCCAATCTCACTTGACTCGGGAATCGGGGGAGTTACACCCTGGACAGTTCACTAGGCTATTGCAGGGCCAAAACATGCAACCCTTCACATTAACACCTAACTGGGTATTTGGAACAGTCAGTTATCCTCTTGTACATAAGTTTTGATCTGTAGGAGAAAATCTGAGAACAAAGAGGAAACCTGCACAAGCATGGCGAGAGCATGCAAACCCCACACAGAAACACCCATACTGGGAATCAAACCCAATCCTGCTTGCTGTGAGGCGGACATGCTGAATACTACACAACAGGGCTGCCTGTGCTACAATACTTTTTGCATATATCGAAAAATACAGTTTGAATGGAATGCCTTGAGTTGTTTTTTTTTTTTTTTGTTCATATTTGTGATGTCAATTGCCAAGTGGAATTAACCTTAGACTGGATTTTAATAAACATTCCACATTCGCCATGAGTCTACAGAGAAGCAAGGACTTCAGAAAGTAGGAAAGCAGGAGAAATCAAATCAATCATATCCCAGTAGTATATTTGTCATTAATGGAAACACAGTCACCTGGTTATTCAAGCCTGATGTTGATAAAGATGCTTGTCGATAAAATCCAAATTTGCAGTTCAGTTAATACAGTATATACACTAAAACCAGATTTGACAGTGCACTGGGATAACTGACAAGTTTTGATGTTTGGAGAACGGTACCATGAATTGAGAGAATTCTGGGATTGGAGTTTGATTGAATTTGACTTTGCGTTAATGCTAACGGCCCCATGAATGCACTGCGCTACTTGCCCTAGGACAAACTGACAAGCTTTCTATAAAAAACAGCTCTGCTGTGGAATTTCATCTGCACTTTGAACAAACTGGCTGGGAAAGAAGAAGGGAAAAAAAAATGAAAGAAAATATCATGAGTGTACAGATGTCAGCAAAGGGTATGTGAAGGTATTAGCGTGGTCGATGTGATCTGTCGTTAAACGTAGCAGGTCTAGCAGTGTAGTGCACAGAACGGAGAACCTGATCTCCCCATTCCGCAACCTCAACAAATATTAAAGCTGCTCTCATCCTTTCCTTTCGCAATAACACCACCAATATGGATGCTGATGTGTTGTTTCTTTATTGATGTTTTTGATTTAAGTAAATTGAAAGCATGTTCCAAGGATTGAGCAAGCGCCATTCCAAGCAGGGACTTCACAATGCTGCGGCTTTACTCCGTCATGCACTCGCTCACTTTTCTGTGATACCAAGACTCCATTAAGAATCTGTATGCCAAAATCTTTCCATTATAATGTCCTTTACTACACATTAACATGTGACTGCTAATATCTGAACAGCTCGGACTCAAGCCCACACCCCATTTCACCAAGTCGTTAGGAAAGTGGATGAAAGTGGCATCCTCAGAGGTTCTTCTGTTGTTGAGATGTGGTGGCGAGGTCCTGTTGAAAGTACCATTCTAAACTGTTTTAATGTTCATTCAAATTATAGAAAGTGTATTATAGTGAAGTTCTGAATGCATTCATGCTATTAGCATTACATACTAATCAACCACATTTATCACATTTTTTTTTTTTAATTCTAAAAGAAAATTAGCTCAACTTTGTTACTTGTAACCATTTAAGGTCGATTGATGGTTGTTAAAAATGTTGCCCAAAATTAAACTCATCAAAATGCTTTAATAGTTAAATGCTAAAATTTATATTGCTACTTTTTGAGAAGGTCTTGGATTCAATTCCTTGGCTCTGGTATTTTTGTGTGGAATTTGTATGCCCTCTCTGAGCTTGTGTGGGGTTCCTCTGGGTACTCGAGTTTCCACCCGCAGTCCAAAGACATGCACATTAGGCTAACTGGCTGCTACAAATTCCCCATTGGTGTGGATGTGACTGTGAATAGTTGTATGTGTGTTGTCCTGAAATTGTCTGCTGAACTGTTCAGGGTGTAAAATACCTTTGCCCAGTGATGGCTGATAAGGAGGCTCCAGCCTCTTACAACCTTAGTAGGATAAAGGGGTTCAGCAAATAAGTGCGGGAGCGGTTAGCATCGGTGTCATTATGTAAATATTATGGATCATATCGCTGTTTGTAAGTAATGTTTTTAAGATAATTAAGTTAATAAAGTCTTTGAAATCTTCATTTGTTTGTTTCCATTTGTTTGAAATTTGGCAGAACGTTTTCAGTTGCCATTATAAGTAGACTCCTCTTGTATTTCTGAGAACACTTTATTTTAACAGTGAGGATTGTTTATGAGTATTTCACACAATCAGACGAGTTTAGATCACTAAATGTGCAGAATAATTTATAGCTACAGTAAACTAACATCAACTGACCTTTGTTTATTTCTTGTTAACATTAAAATATTGATTATTTATAGCTTAATATACTTCAGAGGATGTTTTACTAAGGGACAGTGGTGGTCTAGTGGTATTGGGTGCTGGATCGCTGATCCAAAGGTTGGGGGTTTGAGTCCCACTCTCCACAAGGTTGTCACTGCAAGTGCGGCTAATTGGGTTATCAAAGGCGGGCCATGTCTCTCACTGTCTATGGTGAGAGGCATGTAAAAGAACCATTGCTGACTTTCGTAAAGAGCAGCTGCAAAGTCGTCAGCATGTTTCTGTCCCTTGCTAAAAAGGGTTGTGACAGGAAGGGCATCCGACGTAAAAACCTCTGCCAAATCAAAACGTGCGAATCAGATGATTCGCTGTGGCAACTCCCAAGTAAAAAAAGGGAAAAAGCCAAAAGGAAGACAGACAGAGGATGTTTTACTAAGATTTTTGTAGCTTGAAAGATGGAAAAAAAAACAACAACAACAACAAAAAAGTGTAATGTGTCTGTTACTTAGTTGTGTGATGTTGATGTTCAACGTGGGCCTACTCCATATAGAGGTAATTGTCATATTTCTAATGGATGCAGTTTAGTATTTAGCTCCAACATGGCTGGTAGCATCCTGGTGTAGTGGTTAGCATGTCCACCTTACAGCAAGAAGCTCATGGTTTGAGTCACTGGTGTTTCTCTGTGGAGTTCGCATGTTCTCCCAGTGTTTGCCTGGGTTTCCTCCAGGTACTCTAGTTTAATCCTACAGTACGAAGACATGCACATTAGGCTAGTTGGCTGTAAGTGGGAGTGTGAATGTTTGCGTGTTGGCCCTGCAATGGTATGATAAACTGTTCAGGGTGTAGTCCTGTTGGTTGACATAGACTTCAGCCTCCCAGAACCCTGACTGGATTTAGCAGTTGGGCAAATGAGTGAATAACTGAGTGAGTGGTCTAACTTGGCTGCCCCATTATAAAATGGTCCAGCCACACCCCTGATTATACAATGAATTCCATATGCCAAGAAGCATATTATATTCTGTTATATTTAATCTCCAAAAGCATTTTGTTCCCATTGCCATGTCATAGTTTAATATAACAAGCAGGTATTAAAAAAAATATATCATATAATATCCAATTCTCTCATGGGTCCAAATGAAATTCAGCACTGGATAAGAAAAGAATGACATCATGCAGCCAAGAAATATCGGGTTATTAATGGCTCCTGCATTGTGTCTGTAGGCAGAGGTTCCTGTTAGGTAACCAAACTTCTCCCTGCATCCCTCAAGATTAGATTAATACCAGAATGTGACCATTTGACAGACTCCTTCTTTCAGTTATGGATGAGGTTATTTACATGGTGCATGATGAAATCCTGGAGATGAATGTCCCACTACACATGTGGCTGATGTTGTAAAAGAAATCATTGGCTCATTGACTAATCGAATGTGCAAGGAGGCATCATCTTGCCCCTTCACAGAAAGAGGAGAAGAGGAAAAGTGAAAGCTGTTTGGTGGTTGCAGACATCTGAACTTTGGCTGAACTCCATTTAGGATGCTGCACGCGGATGATGCGTTCGGGTTCAAATCGGAGCGGCTGACATCAGGCCGAAGGAAAGACATGATATCTTATTTTCCTGAGTCGGCCTGACACAAATTTCACCCCATTATTATTCTCTCATGGCTAGAAAAAAAGGAGTTTTGCTGTGGAATGGAGGCACTCCATAAGCAGATGTGGGCAA
>CM045744.1:14771475-14781475 GCA_024760905.1 Plotosus lineatus
TCTCTTACTCATTTGCTGAATTGCTTAATCCATTCGGGTTGTTGTGACTTTAATAGAAATCTTAATAAAAACTTAATAAAGTCAGAGCACACCCTGAACAGGGCAACAAACGCACAACCATTCACACCTTGGAGTAATGCAGAACTGCGAAATAGGCTAATTTGGCTTTAGACTGTGGTAAGAAACTGATGGCATCCGAACAAAAAAACGATGCCAAATTAAATGTGCAAATCAGATGATTTGCTGTGGCGACTCCCAAGAAAGGGAAAAAGCCGAAAGGAAAATAATAATAATAAGAAGACTGTGGTAAGAAACTGATGTACCCAGAGGAAACCTAGACAAGCACAGGGAGAACGTGCAAACCCACACAGAACCACCTTTGCTGAGCCTTGGACTTGAATCTGAGACCTTGCTGTGAAGCAGATGAACCAACCACTGCACCACCATGCTGCGCACTAATACAACATAATATTTAAAAAATGTAATTAAGCATATGTTTGAAATAACACAAATACATTATTTTTGGGGTTTAAAAGTAAATATATATGTACCGTATGGCATCCATCTCTGCCCACTCTGGGCAAGTGCAGAATACACTTCGTACAGCTTGTCAGGCCATCGTAGGGCAGAAACAGACTGATGACAATGCAGCCTAATTTTTTTTGAAAGTCAGTCATGATAGATAGTGTGAACAGTGGTGGCCTGATGGTAAAGGGTGCTGGATCACTGATCGTAAGGTTGGGGGTTCGAGTCCCACTCTCCACAAGGTTGTTACCAATTTTGAACCAATTAAACATTGTATTAACATATTAAACCATTTTATTAATGTAACACCAGCTTGATATAGCTGTGCTAGATTTTATACTAGGTTCTAGAGGAGTAAAATGAATTGTGGAGATTTAAAGTTGAACAGCTGGCAGATTTATTACAATTAACAATATCACAAGAAACAGTGCAAACAATGCTGTAGAACACTCTTTACAAAACAAAAATAAAATAAAATAAGCTTAAGTCTCTAAGGTTCGATTTGTGTGAATTCGGGAGTCTTTTCCAGGATTGTGATCCGTTTGGGATAAAGGTGTTTTTATTTGTTCTTATCTGGGATCCTGTGATTTGAAGTGGTTGGGTCTGTAGATCTACTCTCGCATCCAGAGAACAGTTGGCCACACTGCTTCTGGATCCACCAAGAGTTCTCACTGGATTTGGCTCGCCATCCGTGTCCGAAACCAGCTTCAAGGTCAAATCCAGATCCACTAAAAAACCAGTCTGCACATGCAGTACAGACACAATGAATAAAATATTTAACAACAATAATTCCTAAATAAAATGACAAAAGTGCATGAAAGGCACTGAATGGAATGTAATACAAAACAAAACAGCTTATCTGCACTACTTTAGTGCATTAGCAAAAGTGCTTTCAACAAAACATTTAGAAAAATAAAATGTAAGGTTCATTTTGTGCACAGCACAATCTTTGTTATGTACTCCGACTGGTCTTAGCCTTTTAAAGACAAAAATAGTGCACACAGCTTTAAAAGTCACCACGTGTAAAGTTAGCATAGGTTCACCACGTGTAAAGTTAGCATAGGTTCTTAAACTAGCTTCATATTGTAATGACTCACCGGAGTTTCCAAGAAAACAAACTCTCTCCACCCGGTTCGATTGAGAGAGAACAAAACACATACAAGGCTCTGAAAAGCACACAAACTTAGTTAAACTTGTTAAAAGTTCACTTAATCACATTTTTGATCGTTGACTCACTCGTGTCGCTTTTCGAGGGCTCTGTATGCGTCCTGCTCCTCACGCTCTCTGTTGCACTCTCTGCTGGTCGCATGCAGGCGCACGCAGCACGTGCCTATGATGCGTTCAAGGGGACTAGGAAACTATAGTGCTTTCAGGGAGCGTTGGAAATTAGGTTTTTTTCCAATAAAATTAGTAACCATGTGTTTACATGGGTTACACCAACATATCTATTAATTAAACCATTATTAAACAATTTTATTAACACACACACACACACACACACACACACACACACACACACACACGCGGACGAAATGTTTTATTTAAAGCGGAATTACAGTACCTGTTTGAAAGATCAGGTCCTCACTGTTTTTCCGCTTTAAGGTCACATTCTGGTTCTGCGTCATCCCTTCTAGACAATGGGAGGCCAACGGGGCGGGATGTTGAGAGACAGCCAATTAGAGAGCCACTCGCGCATCGTGTGAAATTTTGATTGGGGCGTTTGAATTTTGAATGGCGCTTTTCATAAGAGGAGGTTGTTTTCATATCCCGGAGATGAAAAGTTGGAAATGGTTTTTTGTGACCCGGGATTTTTATACCCAGGGGGTTTCGTAAGTCGGGAGCTGACTGTATATATATATATATATATATATATATATATATATATATGTATATTAGTCCTTCTCAAAAAATTAGAATATTGTGATAAAGTTCATTATTTTCTGTAATGTACTGATAAACATTAGACTTTCATATATTTTAGATTCATTACACACAACTGAAGGATTTCAAGCCTTTTATTGTTTTAATTTTGATAATTTTGACAAAGAAGTAAAGACAAACCAAAATCTCCCATCTCAAAAAAATTGCATATTTCATCCAACCAATAAAAAAAGTGTTTTTAATACAAAAAAAGTCAACCTTCAAAAAATTATGTCAAAATCAGTTATGCACTCAATACTTGGTCGGGAATCCTTTTGCAGAAATGACTGCTTCAATACGGCATGGCATGGAGGCAATCAACCTGTGGCACTGCTGAGGTGTTACGGAGGTCGATAGCGGCCTTAAGCTCATCCACAGTGTTGGGTCTGGTGTCTTTCAACTTTCTCTTCACAATATCTCACAGATTCTCTATGGGCTTCAGGTCAGGAGAGTTGGCAGGCCAATTGAGCACAGTAATACCATGGTCAGTAAACCATTTAGCAGTGGTTTTGGCACTGTGAGCAGGTGCCAGGTCGTGCTGAAAAATGAAATCTTCATCTCTATAAAGCTTTTCAGCAGATGGAAGCATGAAATGCTCCAAAATCTCCTGATAGCGAGCTGCATTGACTCTGCCCTTGATAAAACACAGTGGACCAACACCAGCAGCTGACATGGCACCCCAGACCATCACTGACTGTGGGTACTTGACACTGGACTTCAGGCATTTTGGCATTTCCTTCTCCCCAGTCTTCCTCCAGACTCTGGCACCTTGATTTCCGAATGACATGCAAAATTTGCTTTCATCTGAAAAAAGTACTTTGGACCACTGAGCAACAGTCCAGTGCTGCTTCTCTGTAGCCCAGGTCAGGCGCTTCTGCCGCTGTTTCTGGTTCAAAAGTGGCTTGACCTGGGGAATACGGCACCTGTGGCTGAGTCCACTGCTTCCACAGGTCCCCCAAGGTCTGGAATTGGCCCTTCTCCACAATCTTCCTCAGGGTCCGGTCACCTCTTCTGGTTGTGCAGCATTTTCTGCCACACTTTTTCCTTCCCACAGACGTCCCACTGAGGTGGCTTGATACAGCACTCTGGGAACAGCCTATTCGCTCAGAGATTTCTTTCTGTGTCTTACCCTCTTGCTTGAGGGTGTCAATGATGGCCTTCTGGACAGCAGTCAGGTCGGCAGTCTTACCCATGACTGCGGTTTTGAGTAATGAACCAGGCTGGGAGTTTTTAAAAGCCTCAGGAATCTTTTGCAGGTGTTTAGAGATAATTGGTTGATTCAGATGATTAGGTTAATAGCTCGTTTAGACTACCTGAACATGATGTGCTAATTTTTTGAGATAGGAACTTTGGGTTTTCATGAGCTGTATGCCAAAATCATCAGTATTAAAACAATAAAAGACATGAAATATTTCAGTTTGTGTGCAATGAATTCAAAATATATGAAATTGTAATTTGTATCAGTACATTACAGAATATAATAAACTTCATCAAAATATGCAAATTTTTTGAGAAGGACTAGTGTGTGTATATATATATATATATATGATTTTCTGAGTAGATCCTTCCGTAGGAGAGTGCTCAATACTTTTTGGTAGTCTTTGTCCTGTCCTTTTATTTTTTTATTTTATATATATATATATATATATATATATATATATATATATATATGTGTGTATATATATATATATATATATATATATCTTCTTCTTCTTTTCCTTTCGGCTGTTCCCTTCAGGGGTCGCCACAGCAAATGATCTGCCTCCATCTCTCCCTATCCTCTGCATCTTCTACTCTTACTCCAACGACCTTCATGTCCGCCTTCACTGCATCCATAAATCTTCTCTTTGGTCTTCCTCTGGGCCTTTTGCCTGGTAGTTCCAACCTCAGCATCCTACGACCAATATACTCACTATCCCTCCTCTGTACATGTCCAAACCATCTCAATCTAGCCTCTCTGACTTTGTCTCCAAAACATCTAACATGTGCTGTCCCTCTGATGTACTCATTTCTGATCCTATCCATCCTCGTTACTCCCAAAGAGAACCTCAACATTTTCATCTCTGCTACCTCCAGCTCTGCCTCCTGTCTTTTCCCCAGGGCCACTGTCTCTAAACCATACAACATCGCTGGCCTCATCACCGTCTTGTACACTTTTCCCTTCATTCTTGCCGATACTCTCCTATCACACATCACACCGGACACTTTTCTCCATCCATTCCAACCTGCCTGCACGCGCTTCTTCACCTCTTTTCCACACTCTCCATTGCTCTGGATTGTTGAGCCTAAGTACTTAAAATCCTCCACCTTCTTTATCTCTGCCCCTGTAACCTCAAAGTTCCTCTTGGGTCCTTGTCGTTCACACACATGTATTCTGTCTTACTAAGACTAACCTTCAATCCCCTCCTTTCCAGGGCATACCTCCACCTCTCTAGATTTTCCTCCACTTGGTCTCTGCTCTCACTACAGATCACAATGTCATCTGCAAACATCATAGTCCATGGAGATTCTTGTCTAACCTCATCTGTTAGCCTGTCCATCACCATAGCAAACAAGAAGGGTCTGAGAGCTGACCCTTGATGTAGTCCCACCTCCACCTTGAACTCTTCTGTCACACCGACAGCACACCTCACCACTGTCTTACATCTATCATACATGTCCTGCACCACTCTAACATACTTCTCTGTCACTCCAGACTTCCTCATACAATACCACAGTTCTTCTCTCGGCACCCTGTCATATGCTTTCTCCAGATCCACAAAGGCACAATGCAGCTCCTTCTGACCTTCTCTGTACTTCTCTATTAACATCCTCAAAGCAAACACTGCATCTGTGGTGCTCTTTCTTGGCATGAAACCAAACTGTTGTTCACAAATGCTGACCTCTGCCCTTAGTCTTGCTTCCACTATTCTTTCCCATAGCTTCATTGTATGGCTCATCAACTTTATCCCTCTGTAGTTGCCACAACTCTGTACATCGCCCTTGTTCTTAAAAATGGGCACAAGCACACTTCTCCTCCATTCCTCTGGCATCTGCTCACTTTCTAAGACCTTGTTGAATATTCTTGTCAGAAAATCTACTGCTACCTCCCTAGACACTTCCATACCTCAACTGGTATGTCATCAGGGCCAACTGCCTTTCCACTCTTCATCCTCTTCAATGCCCTCCTCACTTCTCCCTTACTAATCTTTGCTACTTCCTGCTCCTCAACGGTCACCCCTTCTACTCTTTTTTCTCTCTCATTTTCCTCATTCATCAGCTCTTCAAAGTACTCTTTCGATCTTCCCAGCACACTTCTGTCATCAGTCAATACATTTCCCTCTCTGTCCTTTATCACTCTAACTTGCTGCACGTCTTTCCCATCTCTATTTCTCTGCTGTGCTAACCTGTATAGATCATTTTCTCCCTCCTTACTGTTCAACCTATCATACAAGTCATCATACGCCCTCTGTTTGGCCTTTGACACTGCTACCTTCGCCTTACGCTGTGTCTCCCTGTACTCCTGTTTACTCTCTTCGGTCCTCTCAATGTCCCACTTCTTCTTGGCTAACCTCTTCTTTTGTACACACTCCTGCACTTCCTCATTCCACCACCAAGTTTCCTTATCTACTTTCCTTCCAGAGGACACACCAAATACTCTCCTACCGGTCTCCCTGATCACATTGGCTGTGGTTGTCCAGTCCTCTGGAAGCACTTCCTGACTACCCAATGCCTGTTTCAACTCCTCCTTGAAGACAACACGACACTCTTCCTTTTTCAGCTTCCACCACTTTGTCTTCTGCTCTACCTTTGCCTTTTTCACCTTTCTCACCATCAGTGTCATCCTGCACACCACCATCCTATGCTGTTTGGCAACACTCTCACCCACTACTACTTTGCAGTCACTGACTTCCTTCAAATTACCTCGCCTACACAAGATGTAGTCTACCTGTGTGCTCTTACCTCCGCTTTCATAAGTCACCCTATGCTTCTGTTTCTTCTGGAAGAAAGTATTCACCACAGCCATTTCCATCCTTTTTGCAAAATCGATCAACATCTGTCCTTCTGTGTTCCTGTCCTGGATACCAAACCTGCCCATCACTTCCTCGTCCCCTCTGTTGCCTGCACCAACATGTCCATTGAAGTCTGCTCCAATGACCACTCTTTCACCTCTGGGGGTACTCTGCATCACTTCATCTAACTCACTCCAGAATCTCTCCTTCTCTTCTAGCTTACATCCTGCCTGTGGGGCATAAGCACTAACAACATTGACTATCACGCCTTCAATTTCTAACTTGAGACTTATCACTCTGTCTGACACTCTTTTCACTTCTAGAACATTCCTGACAAACCCCTCCTTCAAGATGACTCCTACTCCATTTCTCTTCCCATCCACACCATTATAAAACAGTTTAAACCCTGCTCCTAAGCTTTTAGCCTTTCTACCTTTCCACCTTGTCTCCTGAACACACAGTATGTCCACCTTCCTCCTCTGCATCATGTCAGCCAGCTCCCTATCTTTTCCTTGCATAGTTCCAACATTCAAAGTCCCTACTCTCAGTCCGAGGCTCACGCATTTCCTCTTCTCTCTCTGCCTACGGACACGCCTCCCGCCTCTCCTTCTTCGACGTCTTCGACCAACAGTAGTCCAATTTCCATCAGCACCCTGTTGGTTGACAGCACTGATGGCGGTCGTTGTTAACCCGGGCCTCGACCGATCCGGTATGAATTTTGTTTTGATCATTTGCATTTTTAAATGTGGCAGAAGTTTTACGCCGGATGCCCTTCCTGTCGCAACCCTCTGCATTTATCCGGGCTTGGGACCGGCATAAGGGGGAGAGACACTGGTTAGTGCCCCCCCCGCCTCATGGCTGCATTATATATATATATATATATATATATATATATATATATATATATATATATATATATATATATATATATATATATATATATATAAGTAGATATAAGGCCCTTATTTGCAGGGGTTTGGTTCTGGCCCCTCCCGTGAATGAAGATAATCCGTGAGTTATATACCCGGAAATAAAACCCCATGTACCACATTGCATGCGCGAATGATCCAACGAAAGTAAAATATTATGTATTTATTACATGTGCTTAAATTTGCTTCTTCAACACATTCTATCAACAGTCTTACTCATTAATACAGTATTAATGTAGTAAAATGTAGTAATGATTAAGAAAAACGTATTTTATATTTTGATATTTATGGATAATAAAATATAACACTATAAAGCATATACAGGGATCCCTTGTTACTTTGCGTTTCAATTCATGCTGCTTCAGTGCATCGCAGTTAAAAAAAAAAAAAAAAAAAAAAAAATATATATATATATATATATATATATATATATATATATATATATATATAGGATTTTCTGAGTAGATCCTTCCGTAGGAGAGTGCTCAATACGTTTTGGTAGAGCAAATAAAACAAAAATAAAGGACAGGACAAAGACTTTCTATTGAAACTCCATTTATCACTACAGATCTGTTTGAGGGTGGTGAAACCATCCTCTCTCTTCAGGTGATTATAGAAGAATTCTTCTATAATCACCTGAAGAGAGAGGATGGTTTCACCACCCCTCGAAACAGATCTGTAGTGATAAATGGAGTTTCAATAGAAAGTCTTTGTCCTGTCCTTTATTTTTGTGTATATATATATATATATATATATATATATATATATATATATATATATATATATATATATATATATATATATATATTCAATGAATTAAAAAAAAATAAGGAAATTAAGGAAGACTAGGGGGGAAAATTAAGGAACATAGCAAAGCGGTAGGGGAAGAGAAGCAGAACAAAGAAAAAAATTGACTCCAATATTACAGACACTCCCCAACTTACGTTTTTGTTTGGTTCCGGATGGCCAAACGTAAGTTGAAAAAAAAAAAAGTAACTTGTTACTGTATGTTCCAGTGACGTATGATGTTCATACCCTACTATACATCCACAAATACCATTACTGTATCTCATAAAACACCCCTAAATCAATTATTATAAACATAATATTGTAAAATAATATCAAATATATCAAATAATATCAACATTAATTTCAAATAAATTAAATTCAAGCAAAATAATTTCAAATAGATAAATTTTAATGAAATTCACTCATCAAATATCAAATACAGTATCAAATATAGCCTTTAACATTCTCTCTGATGCGATCATTCTGCTTGTAAATGGTTCCGATGATTGACGGATGGTCACTTTACATGAAGCTGAGCTGAGTCACTTTATATGTAGCTTAAGACAGCCAATCAACGCTTACAATATGTGAGGTGTAGTTCACTTGCTTGTGTTTGAGACAACGCATGGGTTATATGGACTTCCGGTCTTTCAAATGAGCAAGGGCACGGTTGAATACTTGTTCAGTACTCAGCCTGCACTGATGTGAATCACCAGCAGAATGGAGAGTTCTCATTCTTTTCTGGATTCTGGTTTTCATTCATTTTACAACTCTCTTCGCTTAACTGGGTATGCATGGTAGATTACGCCGATCCGAGCAGATAATTAATTTCAGTCTTGGGAAAACCAGAAATTCCGGCATATGCTGGAAAACTTGCACTCATGCTAGTAGGCTTATGCTTCTGACCAACCATATTTGTTTAGGGTTACAAAAGTCCGCAAAACAGTGTAAACACAAAGATCACAGAGACAACGTCTTAACACAAGGGTAACACGCAGTGAACTGGGAAGCAGCAGGGCATGTTCAGTCTGTCGTTTGTAAACAATGAACGCAGCATCATTACGTGATTGCGTCAGTATGTCAGTGTACTACATAGGTACGTCTCGTACTCAAAATTTGACATATTGAAAAAAAAAAAACATAAAATTGAAAAAACATAAAATGGATGAACGTAAGTCGGGGAGCGTCTGTATATATATATATATATATATATATATATATATATATATATATATATATATATATATAAAACACTAACTGAGTATAATCTTATCCATTAAACATAAAGCACTGTAGTTTTTTAAAATGACCATTAGGGGGAGGTATTGCATTATAAAAAGAGAACGTCTCTTATTTACTCACATCGGAACCACTTCGGACTTCCAAAGGTAGTTAAACCAGCGTTCACCTGAATAATGGGAGAATCTGCCTAAGGTCGAGTCTTGCAATGGTGGGGTACCCACAGGTACCTGTTGAATACCCTTCCAAAAATGTTCTTTTAGGGTTGAAAATTACATAGGTGGAAATTAACAGTCACGGGTGTGGGCAGATATTTATTTGGTGTGGACGGGGTGATTTTGTGTGTGTGCATTTTTCACATGCCTATCGTTTTATCAAACAGCTACATTGAGAGTTATCAGTGTTTTTGATCTGCTGTGTTGGTGGATTTCCAAATTCTTGTGTTCATGGCAAAGAGTGCTCTCATCATCCCAGCAGAGCAGCGAGCAAGAGAGATTTTTCTGCTGAAGTAAAACACGGTGGATGAGATTTGTTTATACACAGCAATCTCCGAATTTAATAACTCTCCTCCAGTGACAAAATAAAAGACTGGGTGAGATTCAGTCT
>CM045744.1:14786475-14788975 GCA_024760905.1 Plotosus lineatus
ATCACAGCTATCATCTTGTTTCCCATGTCTCTCAGTCATACCCCCTCCTCCCCAGCTAGCTATCTGGTTTGGGAACACCTTGGGGTATCCCAGAAGAACTGAAGGAAGTGACTGGGGAGAGAGACATCTGGGGCAGGCATAGACTAATGGATAGAGAAGAGGCTTTGGGACTAAAAGGAAAAATGTGTGGTGGTATGGGAGTGATCATCACCTTCCCTTCCATCACATAAATGGCTGAAGTGGCACCTCGCCCCCAACTGGTCTCTGGCAATATATGTGGCAGCCCACTGCTCCTAGAGTGTGTGCTCACTGTGTGGGGTTAAATCCAGAGAAAATATGTTTTTAGAGGATTAATACATTATATAATATAATATAATATAATATATATATATATATATATTTACAGTGGGCCCTCGTTAATTGCGGGGGTTCAGTTCTGGCCCCTCCCACAAATGAAGATAATTCGTGAGTTCTGTACCCGGAAGTAAAACCGAATGTATCATATCACATGCTCAAATGATCAACCGGAAGTATGTATCAATTACATGCGCTAAAATATGCTTCTTAAACACATTCTATAGACAGCCTTTCTGATTAATACAGTATCAATGTAGTAAAATATAATAATTAAGAAAATGTTTTTAATTTTTACTGTGATCTTCTTCTTCTTCTTCGTCTTTTCCTTTCGGCTGTTCCCTTCAGGGGCCGCCACAGCAGATGATCTGCCTCCATCTCACCCTATCCTCTGCATCTTCTGCTCTGACTCCAACTACCTTCGTGTCCTCCTTCATCACATCCATTAAGCTTCTCTTTGGTCTTCATCTAGGCCAGGGGTGCTCAATCCTGCTCCTGGAGATCTACTGTCCAGAAGGCATTCGTTCCAACTCTAATCATGCCACCTAAACATCCAATCATCTAATCAAGACCTGACTGGATCTGACATGTCACATGGGCCAGATGAGGGTTGGAGATAAAGTCATCTGGAAGGTAAGTCTCCAGGAGCAGGATTGAGCACCCCTGATCTAGGCGATTACACCAGCCAGCTACATAGCCTTCAGGGAGGACCGTAGCACAGTGGGTGGCAACAATGCCCGTGGCGGATAGCAACAGGGCCCTTTGTTTGGAAAAAAAAATATGAACAATTATCTGGGTAAACAAAATGGCTGAAACTTTAAAGTTAGGTGTTCCACATTCTCAGAGCAAGATTTAGAGATTAATCTACAGTCAGTACACCAGGTTTATTTGACAAAATCCGCTGTTCTTCTGCCACAGGCCTTGTTGCCGGCTGGTGTAATCGCCTCGTCAGGTGTACTCGCCTCTAGCCATGTTTCAGAGAAACACAGCATGGAGCAGTCCTGTAACTCCCTCTGCGGTGCAATCCGAGCATGACGCCCATCCATCTTGTTTTGCCAAGACTGAACATTTTCGAGCAGTATGACCGGAAGTGCTAACCTTCCACTGCTAAACAAGCACTGGAGTTGTTGTTCGGCCTCTCCTGCCGCGTCTTCGCCTGAGATTATTGTTATTTGGGGTGCGGCTAGCATTGAGCTACTGTGGCATATTAGTTCAGGATAGGAGTTGAGTGTGCTCAGTTCTAAACGTCCAAAAGGACTGTGCTGTCATAGCTGTAGTAGGGTCGCCTGGTCATAGATGAGCATAGTGCAAAAAACAAGCAAAAAACAACATACAAAACATCAAACAAAACAAATTAAAACAAACAACGAAACAATTTGACTCTTAGAACTCCGTGATGTCACGTCTAGGGAGCGCCATCTTGGAGAGGTCACGTTCAATGTAAAAGAACTCAAAGTATAATTATTCAAGTTTAATCTCACACACAAACATTCTAAACATTGACTTAGGTACTTCTTCTTCTTCTTCTATCGTATGCTGTTGTTTCTCAGCCATTCAACCGCGACATCCGTGGCCTCATGTAGTTCATAGAGGCCTCCTGTCAGTTGTGTTTCAGGGCACTCTTGTAGTATGTGCTGCATAGTTTGGATAGCTCCACAATCACAATTTGGTGAGTCAATGTATCCCCATTTTTCCAACATGTATCGGCACGGGCCAGTACCGCAGCGAAAACGATTCAATTTACACAGACTTAGGTACTGTACTGGAATAATAATAGAAAAAATACTTTAATCTTGAAGTGTTTTACAACAGTTCAGATGATTATTCGTCTTCAGGCACTTCAGAGTCATCCTCATCATCCTCATCATCATCATCATCATCATCATCATCATCATCATCATCATCATGAGTCCAATGATGATATAGTTGTGTAAAGTGTCCAGTTCACAATGCAAGAGATCTACATTCATTTTTTCTGTGCTTATTTAGACTTTAGGAGAAGAAAAGAATATAATCATTCTCTCAAAAAGAACTTTTCAGAGAAAATACTCGTGGATGCCATGTAATAGCTTTGACTAATACTTGCAAATAATTTTCTAAGCCAAACTTAATAAATTAATGAGAAATATTCAGGCCACTATTTCTA
>CM045744.1:14793975-14798975 GCA_024760905.1 Plotosus lineatus
AAAACCATTCATCTTCATATTCTTCTGCTTAATCCGGTGTTGGGTCGCGGGAGCTGCAGCCTAAGCAATGAGGTCCAGACTTCCCTCTCCTCGGGCACTTCTTCCAGCTTTTCCAGGGGGGACACTGAGGCGTTCCCAGACCAGCAAAGAGACATAATATGTTCGAAGTCGACCTCGGGGCCTCTTCCTCGTTGGACATGCCTGAAACACCACACTAGGAAGGCATTAAGGAGGCATTCTCACCAGACACCTCAACTGGCTCCTCTCAATGCAGAGGAACAGCGGTTCGGCTCCAAGCTCCCGCCAGATGCCTGAGCTTCTCAACCTATCTCGAAGGGAGAGCCCCAACACCCGGTGAAGGAAGCTCATTTCAGCCACTTTTATAAGAGATCTTGTTCGCGACCATAGGTGAGAGTTGGAGTGTAGATCGACTGGTAAATTGAGAGCTTTGCTTTGCGGCTCAGCTCCCTCTTTACCATGATGGACCGGTACAGGCTCCATCTTACAGCAGAAGCTGCTGCAATCCACCTGTTGATCTCCCATTCCATCCTTCCCTCACTCGTGAACAAAGGCCAGGTATGCTTGATCTCCTCCACTTGGGCAGGACCTCACTCCCAACCCGGAGGGTGCATTCCACCCTTTTCCGACTGAAATCCATGGCCTTGGGCATAGAGGTGCTGAGTCTTATTCCGGCCGCTTCGCACTTCACTTCAAATGGCTCCAATTAAAGCTGAAGGTCCCGGCTTGATT
This sequence comes from Plotosus lineatus, assembly GCA_024760905.1. Classification (NCBI taxonomy): domain Eukaryota; kingdom Metazoa; phylum Chordata; class Actinopteri; order Siluriformes; family Plotosidae; genus Plotosus; species Plotosus lineatus. The sequence goes on from CM045744.1 coordinate 14,794,726, forward strand.
AAGCCAAAAGGACAACATCATCCACAAAAGGCCAAGACAAAATCCAATGGCCACCAAATCAGAACCCCTCAATGCCTTGGCTGCATTTCAAAATTTCATCCTCAAAAATTGTGAACAGAATCCATCACAAAGGACAGCCTGGGTGAACTCCAACCCTCACCAGAAACAAATTCGACCTGTTGTTACCAATGTGGACCAAGCTCTGGCTCCAGAGACCGAATAGCCTGTAGCAACGAGCCCGGAACGCTGTACTCCCAGAGCACACTCTATGAGATAACCTGAGGGATATTGACTTCTGCAAATCCATGAAACACATGTGGACAGATTGGGCAAACCATCCAGAATCCTGTAGAGTGTATAGAGTTGGTCGAGAGTGCCAGGACGAAAACCAAGAAAGCGAAAAAGTTGAACTATTGGTCGGATCCTCCACTCAAATATCCATGCATAGACTTTCCCATGTAGGCTGAGGAGTGTGATTCCACAATAATTGGAAAAAAATCCTCTGGTCTGGTCCCCTTTTTAAAAAGGGGACTACCACCTCGGTTTGACAATCCAAAGGTATGCCCCCGATGGCCACATGATTTTGTAGAGATGTCTCAACCAAGACAGTCCTACAACATCCAGACACTTCAGATATTCAGGGCGGATCTCAGCTACCCCTGGAGCCTGACCACCAAGGAGCTTTTTGACTACCTTAGTGACCTCAGCTCCAGTGATGGGTGAACCCTCACCCAAACCTCCTGAGTCTTATTTCTACAATGAGGGCGTGTTGGTGGAATTGAGGAGGTCCTTGAAAGGTTTCTTTCACCCCTCCGATGACATCTCCAGTTAAGCTGAGCAGCTCCCCACTTCCACTGTAAACAGTATTTGTGGAGAACTGCTTTCCCCTCCTGAGGCATGAAATAGTGGTCCAGAACCTTTCTGAGGCCAACCAATAATCACTCTCCAGGCCCTCACTGAACTCCTCCCACGCAAGAGATTTTGCATCAGCGACAGCTCGGGCTGCAGCATGTTTGGCTTGCCGGTACCTGCCTGCTGCCTCGGGAGTCCCACAGCCTAAAAGACCTGATAAGGCTCCTTTTTCAGCTGGATGGCTCCCTTCACTACAGGTGTCCACGACCGGGCTCCACAGGCACCGATGACCTTCCGGCCACAGCTGTGGGCTGCCACCTCAGCAATGGAGGCACGAAACATGGCCCATTCAGATTCCATGTCACCCGCCTCCTTCGAGACATGGTTGTAAGAGGTACGAGTTAAAGGCCAGAGGTAGGAGTTAAAGTCCACTCTGACAGGAGACTCTGCCACCAAGCATTCCCAAGAGACCCTAACTACACCCTTGGGCCTGCCAGGTGTGGAGGGTGAGCGCTCAGCTCCCTTCTTCACCTGAGTGTCCAGAACATGTGCTCCCAAGTCCGGTGACACGCCTACAATGTCAATTATAGAAATGCAAATGTGGTGTCCTGGTGACAAATGCACTTATGGACACCCTTCTGTTCGAACATGGTATAAGTGATGGACAAGCGGTGATGAGCACAGAGGTCCAACAATGAAACAACATTCGGGTTGAGACTGGAGAGGCCGTAAAACACACAACCATTTACACTCAAACTCACATCTAGGGGTAGTTTAGAACTGTTTTTTAGCTTAATGTGCAAGTGTTTGGAATGTGGAATGGAACCAGAGTATCTGAAGGAACACAAGCACAAGAACATGCAAACCCCACACAAAAAGCCAGGGTCTCAAACCCAAGTCCTTTTTGCTGACAGCAAACATAAATATAAAGCTTCTACAAAGAAACACAGAGACGCAAACAAGGACGTCTGAGTGGTATTTTGAGCATTTTGTGATGGAGTGAAAAGAAAGAAGGAAAATAAAAATAAAAAGAAAGGAAGCAAGAAAGAAATGTTGTGATGGTTTACAAAAGAAGATAAGAGAAAATAGAACAACAACAAACAAAATAAGAAACTAAGATTGGTGACAGTAAAAAAATAAATAAACCTAAGAAAAACTGTGATAAGCAAAGAAATGCAAAGAAAGAAAAAAAAAACACAAATTAATAAATTAACAAATAATTAAACAAAGGAATAAATACATAAGTAAATAAATAAAAAAGGTTTGTAAGAGAAAGAAAGAGAGAATGTTTGAGATGGAGTAAAAAGAAAGACAACAAAGGAAAAAAATTGAAATTGACTTTTAGCTCCACTCCTGAACCTGGGGGCAGTGGGATTCCTGCCTCACTGGGCTTCGATATCCATTGCAGTTCCTAGTTTTGGCCACTGGGTGCACAATTTCTGCTTGAAAGGTTTCTGAGGACTTATCGCTACGACAAGCACATTTTCTCCTCACACCTGTTTCACCGAAAAATTCCTGTGTGCTCTCCTCCACATAGACAGAGAGAGAGAGAGAGAGAGAGAGAGAGAGAGAGAGCGAGAGAGAGACGCTTAACTCGGCTCTGTGATTCTGACACAAATTTCTTGCACATCCATGAAATGATTTACTCTCAAGCAGCAGTTGTTGCTCCATGCGTGTCTGTTTCTTCAGCCTGTTGTGTCGTGAACACACACACACACACACACACACACACACACACACACACACACACACACACACAGCAGGAGAACCTTAACATGGCATTCCAGGGACCACACATATTGCAAATTGTATGAAAGGGCTTGTTTATGCTCCTCCTTCATGCTGTTCTTTTTTCGCCACCGTTCCACAACCTTCACACTTTAATATATGCTTTCAGGTTAATGTTCCGCACTCTTACAGTTTTAATTAATAATTTATGCTATTATTAATACCACCATTATTATGATACTAAAAATTAGGACGTGAGTATGTTACATACAACACATTCATTACAGCGATACACAAAGCATTCCATCAATAACATTCCCTGGATGCACATGTTTATTTATCAGTATCAATCACACATCATATGGTGTTTTGTTCCACTTACACTCCAGTGATGATAACACAGCTAGTGTCATCCAAGCCATGCTTGAGCCAAAGTCTGCATACCCAATTTTTATGATAGCTAAACATCAGCGTGCAGTCACCTCTCTGCATCGCCATATAGAAACGCTTTCTTAAAGGTGCTCCTGCTCTCTGCCAGGGGATGATGTCACAATGACAGGCGTGTGCTAATTGAATATGACAAAGCGTTCCCTGTTCTCATTTCTCATCACCTTGGGACTTGAGTGTCCAGCGGTGAAACATCACTGTGGAGGAAAGGGAGAGAGTTCGAAGATTTGTCTGTTTGAAGTGTACAGCGGTGAGAGTTTAGTGTTCATTCTGCACTCTCACTCGCCCCTCAAAGCAGTAAAGTGATACCACGTGTGAGAGGCGCGAGGGGGAAAGCAGAACCATCACAACCTCCCGCTGCATTAATGATGAGAGCATATGATGATGTGGTGAATTATCTGAAAAAGAAACTGGGGGCTGTGCATGCATGCAGAAAGAAAGCGAGAAAGATGGAAAGAAAGAAAAACAAAGAAAGATCCAAGCTGTGGTGCTTTTCTGCTCATGCCTTTTGCATAAAATGATGTTTGTTTACAATGAGAATTATTTTTACACTCCTCTAATGTGATGTAGTAATGTTTAAGTAATGTGGTCTGAGGACGAACTACAACAGTATTATTAATAATATTGAAAAAATATAATATAATTTACAATAGAAAGTATATATATATAGCCATTTTCTGAATTGCTTAGTCCTAATTAGGGTTGCAGAGAGGCTGGTGCCCATCTCAGCCAACTCCGGTGAAAGCAGGGTACCCACTGGACAGCTGATCAGGGCATCACAGGGCCCACACTCACACCTGGGGGCGGTTTAGTCCTGGGTGCGATTTAGTCGAACAGCCAATTCACCTACTGTGCATATTTTCGGACTGTGGGAGGAAACCAGAATACCCAGATGAAACCCACACAAGCACTGGGAGAACATGCACACTCCACACAGAAACACCCAACCTGGGAATCGAACCCAGGAAATCTTGCTGTGAGGCATAAGTGCTAACCACTGCATCACCTTGCTGCCTATATATATATATATATATATATATATATATATATATATATATATATATATATATATATATATATACAGTGGTACCTCAGCTCACGAACATAATTGGTTCCCAGAAAGTGTGTGTAAGGCGAAAAGTTCGTCTTCCGAACATTTATTTCCCATAAGAAACCATTAAAATGAGAATAATCCGTTCCCAGGTCCCCATAAAACATAATTT
>CM045744.1:14806475-14808975 GCA_024760905.1 Plotosus lineatus
TGACCTTTAGTGTTCCGTATACTATAAGTTTGTGTGAATGCGTCGCACAGCACGGCAGCCCCTTCAGCGACTCATTCACTATATTATCATTACAATCAAATCCAGTGGCGAGAGTCACATCGCCATTCATTAAAACCTCACAGAAAGATGATTACATGCAAATGTTTACTGATGAATCTGAGTGACATGGAAGATAAAAACAGAGGGAAATCCTTTTAGAATGAATTAACACAATCGATTTCTCAATTGTCGGAAACGAGCCTACATATAAGATATTCTTTCTTTCTTTTTCTTTTTGGTGTCAAAAAAATCAAAAGCAATAAAAATCCCTGATACATGAAATCACATCAATGATTGCTGAACGTTAGTGTTGTGATCGCCATACGTGATTGGTCGATAGATACAATGATGTGAAGGTGAAAGGTCAGGCCGGTCACGTAACCTCTGTTTTTTAGAATATTCAGACCTTTTTTAGACAGACAGACAGACAGACAGACAGATAGATAGATAGATAGATAGATAGATAGATAGATAGATAGATAGATAGATAGATAGACATACGGACAGACAGATAGATAGATAGATAGATAGATAGATAGATAGATAGATAGATAGACAGACAGACAGACAGACAGACAGACAGACAGATAGATAGATAGATAGATAGACAGACAGACAGACAGACAGACAGACAGACAGACAGACAGACAGATAGACAGACAGACAGACAGACAGACAGACAGACAGATAGATAGATAGATAGATAGATAGATAGATAGATAGATAGATAGATAGACAGACAGACAGACAGACAGACAGACAGACAGACAGACAGACAGACAGACAGATAGATAGACAGACAGACAGACAGACAGACAGACAGATAGATAGATAGATAGATAGATAGATAGATAGATAGATAGATAGATAGATAGACAGACAGACAGACAGACAGACGGATAGACATATAGATAGATAGATAGACAGACAGACAGACAGACAGACGGATAGACATATAGATAGATAGATAGATAGATAGATAGATAGATAGATAGATAGATAGATAGATAGACAGACAGACAGACAGACAGACAGACAGACAGATAGATAGATAGATAGATAGATAGATAGATAGATAGATAGATAGACAGACAGACAGACATATAGATAGATAGATAGATAGATAGATAGATAGATAGATAGATAGATAGACAGACAGACAGACATATAGATAGACATATAGATAGATAGATAGACAGACAGACAGACAGACAGACGGATAGACATATAGATAGATAGATAGATAGATAGATAGATAGACAGACAGACAGACAGACAGACGGATAGACATATAGATAGATAGATAGATAGATAGATAGATAGATAGATAGATAGATAGATAGATAGACAGACAGACAGACAGACAGACAGACAGACAGATAGATAGATAGATAGATAGATAGATAGATAGATAGATAGATAGACAGACAGACAGACATATAGATAGATAGATAGATAGATAGATAGATAGATAGATAGATAGATAGATAGATAGATAGACAGACAGATAGACAGACAGATAGACAGACAGACAGACAGACAGATAGATAGATAGATAGATAGATAGATAGATAGATAGATAGATAGATAGATAGACAGATAGACAGATAGATAGGTAGATAGATAGATAGATAGATAGATAGATAGATAGATAGATAGATAGATAGATAGATAGATAGATAGATAAATCGTCGTGTTTGATTTTTTTTTTCATTATATCTAATTAAAAGAAAGTAATATCTTGCAATGAAATAGTTCGTGTTCGTTCATAATATTTGATCACACTTTCATTCCAAAATTCTTTCTCTCTTTTTTATTATCTCAGACAACATAATGCCTAAACAGGTGAAAATCTTTGGTTTGAAGCATCGGTTCAGTTCATGTCGTTGTGTAGAATTTGTGCGAGGTTTTCTTCTTTAAAAAAAATGGATGTAGAACAGTGCAATCACCCAAAACAAATACGAAAAAGTATGACACAGAAAGAAGGGAAACGATTAAAAAAGAAAAGTAAAGAAATAATGCCAGCAAGTAAGGAAAAACACGCGTCTCAACCTTACCTGAATTTTTAAATATATACATCTTACAATTTTGGCTATTATATATATTTAGATTTATATTCATAAAAATCTTCGTAGAGTCCATATATTTGTACAGAATTAAATAAGGAATTCTTCTCCTTCTCCTCTTCATGACAGAAGGTCGCTTTGGGGGAAACAGCGTCCTCAGCCTCTCTTTTTATTCTTCTTCTTTTTTTTCATATATATATATATATATATATATATATATATATATATATATATATATATATATATATATATATATATATATATATTATAGACAGTTGAATTGAAGACGTGAGGAGAGTGGGATCAGTAATATTTGCCTTTTTTTCTCCAAATAATAATAATAATAATAATAATAATAATAATAATAATAATAA
>CM045744.1:14818975-14861475 GCA_024760905.1 Plotosus lineatus
AATAGGGATGATGAAAAATAATAGCCATCATCATCATCATCATCATCATCATCATCATCATCATCATCATCATCATCATCATCATCATCATCTGCGCGTATTATTATTGAATTCATTTCGAGCACATCTGAATATACAAATACTTGACTGCTTTCTGCAAAGAAAGAAAGAAAGAAAGAAAGAAAGAAAGAAAGAAAGAAAGAAAGAGTGCATGTGTCTTGTTTTATATATTTTGGTTGCATCGTGGTCTGGGTTGCTTTGGAAACTTCGTCAGTGCGTGCAGCATGCAGGATTACGTGCATCACGCGCAGGTCCGTGTGCATTGTGGGTAGGATTAGCTGGTGTACAGTGCAGTGCGGATTGTGTTGCACGTCAGCGCGAGTACAATGCCAGGGATTTTAATATTACAGCTAAAAGGATCTCCTGGCTCTCAGCGGAAGATTCTTTCCGGATGTAAATGCTTTAATAAACACATCTTTCTGAAATGTATTTAAACTCACAAAGCGTTCGGTTCAACTCATCCAGTCACAGTATCGCACATCTCCCGGGTTAGTTTCTTCATCCGGAAAATAACATATTACAGTATTTATTATCAGGGGGAAAAAAAAAACAACAACAACAACAACAAAAAATCAAAGCGATGCTGAACGATAGAAACATCTTATACTTACAATTCTGAAAGTTCACAATTCGATTTCTACATTTTATTCGATTTCAACTTAAATATTAGAAAACTAATAACGGGAATAATATCACCAAACATCAATCCTTTTACAAATCCTTCCATGTTTAAAAAACAAACAAACAAAACGAAAGCAAAACAAAACAAAACAAAAAAAAACAAAACAAAACAAAACAAAAAAAAAATATATATAAACGTTATCACTCAAATGCGGTTGGATTTTGTTTGCAGTTTTTAATCATCATCATCATCATCATCATCATCATCATCATCATCATCATCATCATCATCATCATCATCATCATCAATAATAATAATAATAATAATAATAGTAATAAAGGTATTATTATTATTATTATTATTATTATTAATATTATTATTATTATTATTATCATTGTCATCATCATCATCATCATCATCATCATCATCAACAGCATATCCGCAGCTTAAAGTGAACTTTGAATTTTACTGAAGTTTATTCCAACGGATTTGTGGAATCGACAGAATTTTGTCGTTTCCAAAGAAAATAAATCTGTCTGAAGATGAGAAGTTTGAGAAGATCACCGATCTGTAATACTGGAGATGATCTGTGGGAAATTGTGTTGATATGAAATCTCAGCCGTGCGATGAACATGGAACAGCATCTGGAAAGAGAAATGAGTTGAAGTTCAGCGCGTCCTCGGCCGGATTCATTCTCAACAGAGCTGCGGCACAAACACGTCGCTCGAGCGCCTTCCGACGGGGATCACAGCGCATGGCACGCGCGGACCTCAACATACGAAGCTAACGTTGCGTGATACATTGGTATAAATAGTTACATAAAGAAACGGTTAAAATAAATAAAATAAATAAGTAAATAAAATGGTTAACCTCAGAAGAATAAAATGAAACTCATAGGGCATTGCAGACGGAATAATAATGTGCGTGATGGATTGATTGGACCTGTTTTCTGGATTCCTGAAAAACCTAAATATCACACTAATAACAATAACAATAATAATAATAATAACAATAACAATAATAACAATAATAACAACAACAATAATAATAATAATAATAATAATAATAAAAATAATAATAATAATAATAATAATAATAATAATAGGAAGACAAGGAGGAGGAGGAGGAGGAGGAGAAGGAAGAGGAAGAAGAAGAAGAAGAGAAGAAGAAGAAGAAGAAGAAAATGATGATGAGGAGGACTATCACAAATAAAGAAGATTTCGAAAAAAAGAAAAAAAGTTTGTAGTTATTAATTTCATGAGTACATACCATCCTACCATCCATGTGGTTGGCTACGTCTGTCCCACAAGAAAAATGTACTGGTTTCGAGTCCCGGGATTGGTGAGGGTGTTTCTGTGGGGAGTTTGTTTTCTCTCTCTCTCTCTCTCTCTCTCTCTCTCTCTCTCTCTCTCTCTCTCTCTCTCTCTCTCTTTCATTGCTTGCGTGGGTTTCCTCCAGATACACCAGTTTCCTCTCACACTACAAAGACTTGCATTAGGCTGACTGTCTGTTCCAGATTTCCCAGAGGTGTGTGTGTGTGTGTGTGTGTGTGTGTGTGTGTGTGTGTGTGTGTGTGTGTGTGTGTGTGTGTGTGTGTGTGTGTGTGTGTGTGTGTGTGTGTTGGCTTTGTAATGCCTTCTTGAGTTCAAGGTGTACTCCACTTTTGTTACGAGTTATCATTTAACGAATGAACGAATTGAATGAATGAATGAATGAATGAATGAATGAATCATCCAGGACTGAAGGGAATTCAGTTGAACAGTTGACTTAGTGAGACTTTGATGCCCTCTTGCGGACGAATTTGTGAACGTCACAACGAAGTTGAAGAAAGTCCGCGGTCGGGAGATTCTTACAGGTTTTTCAGCTGCGATACAAAATAAACATCATGGTCAGTTTTTAATTTTTAAAAGTAATCAATCAATAAATAAATCAAACATAATTCATTATATTTGTTTATTATACAGTTATTCATTCATTTCTGAACTCTTTATCTTAATTAATGTCGCTGAGAGGCCGGAGCCCATCTCAGCCGACTCTGGGCAAGAGCAGGGTACACCCTGGACAGCTCACCAGGCCATTGCAGTATTATACATTTATGTTTTATACAATACTGTTATAATTTACATGTATTCTGGAAATCCATTTGTTGAATCGATGTGGAAGATGTACTCAGCCAATCTTATTACTCTATCACACACACACACACACACACACACACACACACACACACACACACACCCACACACACACACACACACACACACACACACACACACACACACACACACGGTAATTTAAAACATTTAATTAGCCCAGTTCTTCTCAATTATTTTCTGCCCCCCAAGAGGAAACCATTAAAAAAATAAGTATTCTTATTTAAACTGTAAATAATTTTTGACCAACAATTTGAACCAATGAAAAATAAAACAAAATAAAATCAATAAGTAATAATAAATTCAAATTGATCAGCAATATTAACTCAGGAGCACAATATATACAACACTTTAACCTACAAAACAAAAATGAATAAAACAATTTGTATTATCTTTTTGTCAAAATGATTAAGTCCATATTAAAGGTACAATGAGCACATTTCGCAGTGCACAGCTTTTCGAAGTCGGGTTTAAAACACGATACTGAACTCTCAGCTCCTGCTCAATGCTGAACTGGGACCTGCACTTATTTTCACAGCGCTGACGTCATCCAGCATGACAGAGACCGTGTGTGCTGCAGGTAGGATCAGATCATCTGCTGTGCTGTGGGGTTTTCTACACTGAGCAGTTTGCTCCACCTTATCTGATGCTAACAGAGCTCGCTGGTTTGCTGGAGTAGCATTCACAAAGCGGAATGGTTGTTGGCAATATTTGGCACGTTTCCGCTGAAAAAACTCAAGTGGTTCATTGGCGTGATCGGGGTGTGATGTCGTTAAGTGATGCTTCCATTTCTTTGCCTTCATGCTGTCCACTGCCAATGTTTTCAGACACAGTAAACACAGGGGTCTTTCCTCGTTTCTCACCGCACCACATTGAAACCGAGTACTACATCTGCTTCATCATACTTCCTCGACTTAGCTTTCTAGAGACTTTAATTTCTCTCACTTTCTCCATCTCTCTCCGCCTCTCTTTTCGTCCCTGTCAAATTTTTCATAGTGCATTAATTGACTTTACTTCATATTTTACCATTGAGTTAATTCTCTCTGGGCACACTCTGACTGCGGGAGAGCCACTGCCACCTACTGTAGTGGATGTGCAATTACACTTTATTCTAGTACGGCAAAAAAAAAAAAGAAAAGAAAAAAAAAAGCATGTTCCCTGGGGTCACACGTGACCCCCCTGGCATCGCACCGTGCCCACCCAGGGAGAGGGAGCACGCCCCACTATTTGAGAAACACTGAATTAGCCCAATGTGCATTTGTAGGGTTTGAGTTCAAAAACACGAGTGCTGTTGTTTACATTATAAGAAAAAATATTTTTAAGCACCTTTACTAAAAAAACCAAACAACCCCCCCCCTCATTTAAACATGTAAGGAGAATGTTAGCATGTAAGAAGGTAGCATGTAAGAAGTAACATTTTCAGTAGCTTTCAAAAACTTCCTTAAATTAGCGAAATGTTGTTTATGTCATAATTAAAACAAGGGCACTCATCTGCTTTTGTATTCAAACACTTCATTTCTGTGGACTGAGAAAGAAACTGGATTATGTAATCTTTAATAGAATTAATTCTATAAACTCACAGATGTTACCACTTTTTTGGACAAAAAAATGATTTTTATTCCAAACTTTACTTAATCACAGAATATCATGGCAACTGGGTTTATCAGAAAAGGGAAAAGGGGATTCCTGGTGGTACAACAGCACACAAGAATGCAATACATCACCTGAGGGACAAGAGAGTGATGTCCCATGAAGGATGAGTCCATGGAAAGGACACCATCAGTGATAACACCACCTGCCACGCCCTTCATTCCAACAGCTCCTGTCCTGCAGAAAAGGGAAGATAAGAAGAAGGCAGTCTGCAGAACCACTTAATGAGGGGAGGGTCAAGAGGGCCACCTCACTGTACTGTACTCATATACAAACCACTTTACTGTACTCATATATAAAACACTGTGCTGTACAGTAGGCCCTTGACTATTCATGGTTTTGCAGTCACGGTTTGAGTATTCGTGGACTGCCGAGCAACCCTCATGTGATTCAAATTCAACCAAGGGCTGTCCTCCTTCCTGCTGATTGGTTGAGATGATGTATATGCCCCTTTTTCCTCATTCACACACAAGTTGTCAATGAGCTTTTTTTTTTTTTTTAGTGTATTTTAATTACCAGTTAAGTTTTATGATGTCACTCAAACCCCTGCTAAGCACCAGAAAAAGGTAATGGCGTTGGATGTCTCTTCTGAAGAAATAAGACTTTCTCCGGAAGAAACGATGGTTCCCTCTGAAGTGCCTGAAGAGGAATAATCGTCTGAACTGTTGTAAATCACTCCACTCTTCTTCTTCTTTTTCTTTCGGCTGTTCCCTTCAGGGGTCGCCACAGCAAAAGATCTGCCTCCATCTCTCCCTATCCTCTGCATCTTCTACTCTTACTCCAACGACCTTCATGTCCGCCTTTACCACATCCATAAATGTTCTCTTTGGTCTTCCTCTGGGCCTTCTGCCTGGTAGTTCCAACCTCAGCATCCTACTACCAATATATTCACTATCCCTCCTCTGTACATGTCCAAACCATCTCAATCTAGCCTCTCTGACTTTGTCTCCAAAACATCTAACATGTGCTGTCCCTCTGATGTACTCGTTTCTGATCCTATCCATCCTCATTACTCCCAAAGAGAACCTCAACATTTTCATCTCTGCTACCTCTGACTCCTGTCTTTTCCCCAGGGCCACTGTCTCTAAACCATACAACATCGCTGGCCTCATCACCGTCTTGTACACTTTTCCCTTCATTCTTGCTGATACTCTCCTATCACACATCACACCGGACACTTTCCTCCATCCATGCCAACCTGCCTGCACGCGATTCTTCACCTCATTCCACACTCTTCATTGCTCTGGATTGTTGAGCCTAAGTACTTAAAATCCTCCACCATCTTTATCTCTGCCCCCTGTAACCTCACCGTTCCTCTTGGTTCCTTGTCGTTCACACACATGTATTCTGTCTTACTGAGACTAACCTTCATTCCCCTCCTTTCCAGGGCATACCTCCACCTCTCTAGATTTTCCTCCACTTGTTCTCTGGTCTCACTGCAGATCACGATGTCATCTGCAAACATCATTGTCCATGGAGATTCTTGTCCAACCTCATCTGTCAGCCTGTCCATCACCATAGCAAACAAGAAGGGGCTCAGAGCTGACCCTTGATGCAGTCCCACCTCCACCTTGAACTCTTCTGTCACACCGACAGCACACCTCACCACTGTCTTACACCTCTCAAACATGTCCTGCACCACTCTAACATACTTCTCTGCCACTCCAGACTTCCTCATACAATACCACAGTTATTCTCTCGGCACCCTGTCATATGCTTTCTCCAGATCCAGAAAAGCACAATGCAGCTCCTTCTGACCTTCTCTGTACTTCTCTATTAACATCCTCAAAGCAAACGCTGCATCTGTGGTGCTCTTTCTTGGTATGAAACCAAACTGTTGTTCACAAATGCTGACCTCTGCCCTTAGTCTAGCTTCCACTATTCTTTCCCATAACTTCATTGTATGGCTCATCAACTTTATCCCTCTGTAATTGCTACAACTCTGTACATCTCCCTTGTTCTTAAAAATGGGCACAAGCACACTTCTCCTCCATTCCTCCGGCATCTGCTCACTTTCTAAGACCTTGTTGAATATTCTTGTCAGAAAATCTACTGCTATCTCCCCTAGACACTTCCATACCTCAACTGGTATGTCATCAGGGCCAACTGCTTTTCCACTCTTCATCCTCTTCAATGCCCTCCTCACTTCTCCCTTACTAATCTTTGCTACTTCCTGGTCTTCAACGGTCACCCCTTCTATTCTTTTTTCTCTCTCATTTTCCTCATTCATCAGCTCTTCAAAGTAATCTTTCCATCTTCCCACACACTTCAGCACTCTGTCATCAGTCAATACATTTCCCTCTCTGTCCTTTATCACTATAACTTGCTGCATGTCTTTCCCATCTCTATTTCTCTGCTGTGCTAACCTGTATAAATCATTTTCTCCCTCCTTACTGTCCAACCTATCATACAAGTCATCATACGCCCACTGTTTGGCCTTTGACACCGCTACCTTCGCCTTACGCTGTGTCTCCCTGTACTCCTGTTTACTCTCTTCGGTCCTCTCTGTGTCCCACTTCTTCTTAGCTAACCTCTTCTTCTGTACACACTCCTGCACTTCCTCATTCCACCACCAAGTTTCCTTATCTACTTTCCTTCCAGAGGACACACCAAGTACTCTCCTACCGGTCTCCCTGATCACATTGGCTGTGGTTGTCCAATCATCTGGAAGCACTTCCTGACTACCCAAAGCCTGTTTCGACTCCTCCTCGAGGACAACACGACACTTTTCCTTTTCAGCTTCCACCACTTTGTCTTCTGTGCTGCCTTTGCCTTTTTCACCTTTCTCACCATCAGCGTCATCCTGCACACCACCATCCTATGCTGTTTGGCAACACTCTCACCCACTACTACTTTGCAGTCATGAACTTCCTTCACATTACATCGTCTACACAAGATGCAGTCGACCTGTATGCTCTTACCTCCGCTTTCAGAAGTCACCCTATGCTCCTGTTTCTTCTTGAAGAAAGTATTCACCACAGCCATTTCCATCCTTTTTGCAAAATCGATCAGCATCTGTCCTTCTGTGTTCCTGTCCTGGATACCAAACCTGCCCATCACTTCCTCGTCCATTCTGTTGCCTGCACCAACATGTCCATTGAAGTCTGCACCAATGACCACTCTTTCACCTCTGGGGGTACTCTGCATCACTTCATCTAACTCACTCCAGAATCTCTCCTTCTCTTCGAGCTCACATCCTGCCTGTGGGGCATAAGCACTAACAACATTGACCATCATGCCTTCAATTTCTAACTTGAGACTCATCACTCTGTCTGACACTCTTTTCACTTCTAGAACATTCCTGACAAACCCCTCCTTCAAGATGACTCCTACTCCATTTCTCTTCCCACCCACACCATGATAAAACAGCTTAAACCCTGCTCCTAAGCTTCTAGCCTTGCTACCTTTCCACCTGGACTCCTGAACACACAGTATGTCTACCTTCCTCCTCTGCATCATGTCAGCCAGCTCTCTATCATTTCCTTGCATAGTTCCAACATTCAAAGTCCCTACTCTCAGTCCTAGGTTCATGCCTTTCCTCTTCGCTCTCTGCCTACAGACACGCGTCTCGCCTCTCCTTCTTCGACGTCTTCGACCAACAGTAGTCCAATTTCCATCAGCACCCTGTTGGTTGTCAGCACAGATGGCAGTCGTTGTTAATCTGGGTCTCGACCGATCCGGTATGAATTTTGTTTTGACCATTTGCATTTTTAATGTGGCAGAAGTTTTACGCCGGATGCCCCTCCTGTCGCAACCTTCTGCATTTATCCGGGCTTGGGACCGGCATAAAGGGGAGAGACACTGGTTAGTGCCCCCCCCTGCCTCATGGCTGCATTTAATTCACTCCACTATTAAAGTCTTTTTTCAATTATTATTCTAGTGCTTTACCTAAGGTAATGTTTAGAATGTTTGTGTGTTAGATTTTATTTACTGTGGTGTCGCATGTTTCTCATTTTGTTTATCCAATTTATTACATTTCTTGTTCTTTTACATCCTTTTTGTTATGGTCTGTGTTTTGGGGGACTTTGATCTTGGCGCTGTGCCTCTAACTGACTGTTTACTTTCCGATTAGACTGAGGGGCGTGGCTGAGCTGCTTGGTGGCTCACACCTGAATTCATTATATTCATTTACTCACAATAAACAAAAGCATGCTCACCTCTGCACCAGATGATAAACTCACATCACATTACTGCTTCTTTGGTTTGTAATGCTCTCTAACTCTCTCACTCGAAAACTCTGTTTTCTACTCCCTCTGACTGAGGGGCGTGGCTGAGCTGCTCGGACTTAATCAGGCATCTCATGCCAAATGCAATACGTTACTCTAGTGGGCATTTTTGAAAACTACAGTGCTGTATGTTTCAAAAAGAATGCATTTAAAGGTGTTTTTTATATGTATGCTGTATAATGTTTATATTTTATTATCAATAAATATCACAGTAAAAAAAAAAATCTTTATCATTACTACATTTTATGACATGAATACTGAATTAATGAAAACGACTGTCTATAGAATGGTATTTAAGAAGCATATTTGTGAACCACTCCACCAAAAGTAGGCTCTTGGGTCCAAAAATGAAAAAATGAGATTTTTACACAGTCAGATAGAGGAAGCCCAAAGCTGCAAAATACAGCAAAAAGTTTGTCAATACCTTGAAAACTGAGCGAGCTATGCCATTTCTTGTGTCAGCATTCAACTAAAAATTTCAAAAGATGCTTTCGAGAAAAATGAGCACAACGATTGCACTTCTTCCAAGATCATTTGTCCTTAGCAACCAAACATTTTTATGCACTTCAGCCATATAAACTTTTAGAAAACATGTCTAGGAAGAGTTTTAGGAAGAGATGATAAGAGAAATCATCCTCATTTTAATCTGACGCACCCTTTTTAAACCCATCAGTCACCGTGGTAAGCCCCCAAAATTAACAAAAAATGACTTTTTTTTTTCCATTTCTGTTTATTCCAATAAGATCAGTATGGATCTTTTTGACCATTATATAAAGGTTCAAATGCTTTCAAATGATACTGATTGAAAAAAAAAACCAAACAAACACTATCGGGTTCAAACAGTCACACTGAAATTAAGAAAACTATATATAAGATAACCATATAACAAACTCTCTGATCTCTTTATCCAAGTAAGCTTCATCAACTCTGTCCTCAGCACTATCATCTTCATCTATATCCTGCTCAGAAGGTAAAATCACATCTTCTTCACAAACACCAGTCATCACACTTTTATTAACAGATGCCTCTTCTTCATCAACATAAAAATGAAAATCTTCATCAACACAGCTGGGATTCTCATCAGTTTTTTTATATGTAAAAGGTATGAAACATTTAACTATTTTTTCAGGTCTTGACCAATTTTCGTACAAAACTAAACAACCCACAATCCAGCATGTCCAGTCCAGACAAGATTACACACAAATCAAATGAAAAAAAAAATAAAAAAATCCATAATCGAATTTTGCTTGCAGAGAAAAATACCAATACTCATACAATACTCATATTAGGTTTCTAAAGTACATAATACTGAGCATATGGGATTTTCTTTGACTAAATTGCAATGGAATCATTTCTTTCTTAATATTCCAGCAGACCTGAGGCATCATGCACACACACACACACACACACACACACACACACACACACACTCACACACACACACACACACACACACACACACACATACACACACACACACACACACACACACACACACACACACACACACACACACACACACACACACACACACACACACACACACAGACTGTAAGCAGTGGGTGGCTGCTCATTTGTGCATCTATCGCACCATTTGCACTCATTTGCACCACTCCCTTCATATATTGTATTTTCTTCCATTCAAATTGCACTAGTACATCTGGATGTTGCTCATTTAACCATTTGCACACTGTGTGTGGGTGTGTATTTGTGACAGAGAGACAGACAGAGAGAGAGAGAGAGATAGAATCTTTTTCAAAGCCGAATTCCAGCATCAAATTTAACATCTATACTAATGCTGCTAGACATCACAGATGACATTTCACTCTCCTTTTCCAGAAATTATAGGTATTCACAATCTTATAAATAAACTTACTGTTATTGAAGAGAAAGTCGGAGATAAGTTCCGCATGCGGTATATTAGAGTCAGGAAGCAAACCAGAAGTTCTGACTGCGCATGTGCAAGCCCGAGCTGACTAATAAGGGTGCTCGTTTCAGATCTTCCTTAGCAACTAGCCTGCATTGTTTACATGCATATCGTCTTTATAACCTTTATTTTATTCCCTGAAATGGCATTTTAAAATGAAAACAGTATCCAAAATGGACAGAGGACTTCACGACCGTTCTTCTGGTGTATGGATTATAGTGTGTCTTGTACTGAACTCGGTGAATAATTGCAAAGAATACCAGTAAGTTTGCTTCTGTTTTTATCTAGTTTTATGAGGGTACTCATCAGAAAAATTGAAATAAAAGACATTTTTAGGGAGTTTTAGTCGATTTCACTTGAGCAAGTGATAGTTGAATACTTGTTTTCATGATTTATGCAAAAATTTGAATTTCAATAAAAAATGACCAATTTTACTTTTTTGGCCATTTTCTCAAAAGTAGGCCGTGCGACAAGCACCTACATTCAGTGGAGCGCCTCACATTTTAGCATATGT
The DNA here is from genome assembly GCA_024760905.1 of Plotosus lineatus. NCBI lineage: Eukaryota > Metazoa > Chordata > Actinopteri > Siluriformes > Plotosidae > Plotosus > Plotosus lineatus. The sequence continues at coordinate 14,830,128 of CM045744.1, forward strand.
GATAGATACATAGTATTTTACTTCTGGCTGCTGATTCGTGTATGTAACGTGATACATGGAGTTTTACTTCCGGGTACAGAACTCGAGGATTATTTTCATTAGCGGGAGGGGCCGGAACCGAACCCTCACGAATATCGAGGGCCTACTGTACTCATGAACCACTGTCTTTTTTCTATTCGGCTGTTCCCTTCAGGGTTTGCCATAGCGAATCATCTGCCTCCAGCTCATCCTATGCTCTGCATCTTCTTCTCTTACACCAACTGTCTTCATGTCCCCGTTCACCACATCCATAAATCGTCTCTTTGGTCTTCCTCTGGGCCTTCTGCATGGTAGTTCCAACCTCAGCATCCTACTACCAATATACTCACTATCCCTCTTCTGTACATGTCCAAACCATCTCAATCTAGCCTCTCTGACTTTGTCTCAAAAACCTCTTATATGTGCTGTCCCTCTGATGTGCTCATTACTGATCCTATCCATCCTCGTTACTCCCAAAGAAAACCTCAACATTTTCATTTCTGCTACCTCCAGCTCTGCCTCCTGTCTTGTCCCCATGGCCACTGTTTCTAAACCTTACAACATTGCTGGCGTCAACACCGTCTTGTGCACTTTCCCTTTCATTCTTGCCGATACCCTCCTATCACACATCACTCCAGACACGTTTTTCCAACCATTCCAACCTGCCTGCACTCGCTTCTTCACCTCTTTTCCACACTCTCCATTAATCTGGATTGTTGAGCCTAAGTACTTAAAATCCTCCACCTTCTTTATCTCTGCTCCCTATAACCTCACCGTTCCTCTTGGGTCCGTGTCGTTCTTACACATGTATTTTGTCTTACTGAGGCTAACCTTCATTCCCCTCCTTTCCAGGGCATACCTCCACCTCTCTATATTTCCCTTTACTTGTTCTCACTACAGATTACAATGTCATCTGGAAACATCATAGTCCATGGAGATTCTTGTCAAACCTCGTCTGTCAGCCTGTCCATCACCATAGCAAACAAGAAGGGGTTCAGAGCTGACCCTTGATGCAGTCCTACCTCTACCTTGAACTCTTCTGTCACACCGACAGCACACCTCACAACTGTCTTACATCTCTCGTACATGTCCTGCATCACTCATACATACTTCTCTGCCACTCCAGACTTCCTCATGCAATACCACAGTTCCTCTCTCAGCACCCTGTCATATGCTTTCTCCCGATCTACAAAGGCACAATGCAGCTCCTTCTGACCTTCTCTGTAGTTCTCTATTAACATCCTCAAAGCAAACACTGCATCTGTGGTGCACTTTCTTGGTATGAAACCAAACTGTTGTGCACAAATGCTGACCTCTGCCCTTAGTCTAGCTTCCACTATTTTTTCCCATAACTTCATCGTATGGCTCATCAACTTTATCCCTCTGTAGTTGCCACAACTCTGCATGTCTCTCTTTATCTTAAAAATGGGCATTTTCTCACTCTCTAAGACCTTTTTGAATGTTCTTATCAATATGTCTACTGCTACCTCTCTTAGACACTTCCATACCTCCACAGGTGGTATAACTGCTTTTCCATTCCTCATCTTCTCCAATGCAATTCTTACGTCACCCTTACTAATCTTTGCTACTTCCTGGTCCTCAATGGTCACCTCTTTGACTCTTTTTTCTCTCTCATTTTCCTCATTCATCAGCTCTTCAAAGTACTCTTTCCATCTTCCCAGCACACTGCCTTCATCAGTCAATAAATTTCCCTCTCTGTCCTTAATCATTCTTACTTGCTGGACGTCATTCCCATCTCTATTTCTTTGCTGTGCTAACCTGTATAGATAATTTTCTCCCTCTTTACTGTCCAACCTAGCATACAAGTCATCATACGCTCTCTGTTTTGCCTTTGACACCGCTATCTTCGCCTTACGCTGTGTCTCCCTGTAGTCCTGTTTACTCTCTTCGGTCCTCTCGGTGTCCCACTTCTTCTTAGCTAACCTCTTCTTTTGTACACACTCCTGCACTTCCTCATTCCACCACCAAGTTTCCTTATCTACTCTCCTTCCAGATGACACACCAAGTATTCTCCTACCTGTCTCCCTGATCACATTAGCTGTAGTTGTCCAGTCATCTGTAAGCACTTCCTGACCACCCAAAGCCTGTTTCAATTCCTCCTTGAAGACAACACAACCCTCTTACTTTTTCATTTTCCACCACTTTGTCTTCTGTTCTGCCTTTGCTATCTTCATTTTCCTCACCATCAGCATCATCCTGCATACCACCATCCTATGCTGTTTGGCAACACTCTCACCAATGACTACTTTGCAGTCACTAATTTCCTACACAAGATGTAGTCTACCTGTGAGCTCCTATCTCCGCTTTTATATGTCACCCTATGCTCTTGTCTCTTCTGGAAGAAAGTATTTACCACAGCCAATATCCATCCTTTTTGCAAAATCTATCAACATCTCTCCTTCTGTGTTCCTGTCCTGGATACCAAACCTGCCCATCACTTCCGCGTCCCTTCTGTTGCCTGCACCAACATGTCCGTTGAAATCTGCACCAATGACCACGCTTTCACCTCTGGGTGTAGTCTGCATCACTTCATCTAACTCACTCCAGAATCACTCCTTCTCTTCTAGCTCACATCCTGCCTGTGGGATAAAAGCACTAACAGCATTCAACATCACACCTTCAATTTCTAATTTGAGACTCGTCACTCTGTCTGACATTTTTTTCACTTCTAGAACATTCCTGACAAACTCCTATTTCAAGATGACTCCTACTCCATTTCTCTTCCCATCCACACCATTCAAAAACAGCTTAAACCCTTCTCCTAAGTTTCTAGCCTTGCTACCTTTCCATCTGGTTTCCTGAACATACAGTATGTTCACCTTCCTCCCCTGCATCATGTCAGCCAGCTCTCTACCTTTTCCTACCAGAGTTCTAACATTCAAAGTCCCTACTTTCAGTCCTAGACTCATGTCTTTCCTCTTCTCTCTCTGCCTACGGACACGCTCCCACCTCTCCTTCTTTGACGTCTTCGACCAACAGTAGTCTAATTTCCACCAGCACCCTGTTGGTTAACAGCACTGATGGCCGTGGTTGTTAACCCGGGCCTCAACCGATCCGGTATGAATTTCTTTGTTTTGACTCGCATATTTTATTTGGCATTTGTTTTACGCCAGATCCCTTCCTGACGCAACCTTCTGCATTTATCCAGGCTTGGGACTGGCGTGAGGGTGGACACTGGCTTGTGCCACTCCCCCACGGCTGCATTATATAAACCACTTTACTGTACTCATATATAAACCACTGTACTGTACTGATATTTAAATATCTGTACTGTACTCATATAAATCACTGTACTGTACTCATATATAAATCACTGTACTGCACTCATATATAAATATCTACGGTACTGATATATAAATTTATGCACTGTACTCATATGTAAATTTATGTATGGTACAGATATATAAATTGATGTACTTTACTCATATATAAATCACTGTTCTGTACTCACATATAAATCACTGTACTGCACTCATATATAAATCACTGTACTGTACTCATATGTAAATAACTGTACTATACTCATATACAAATCTCTGTACTGTTCTCAAATATAATTCTCTGTACTGTTCTCAAATATAAATCATTGTACTGTACTCATGTAGAAATCTCTGGAGTGTACTCATATATAAATCACTGTACTGCCCTAATATATAAATGTCTGTACTGTACTCATATACATTTATGTACTCTTCTCATAAATACTTCTCTGTATTGTCTTCATATTTAAATCTCTGTACTGTGCTCATACATAAATCACTGTACTGTTCTCATATATAAATCTCTGTATTGTACTCATCTATAAATCTCTGTACTGTTCTCATATAGAAATATATGTATTGTACTCATATACAAATTGATGTACTGTCCTCATATATAAATCACTGTACTGTCCTCATATAGAAATATCTGTATTGTACTCATAAATAAATCTCTGTACTTTTCTCATTGTTATGCAACTGGGTATAATCAGGAATACATCCCCAATTCTGATCTGTAAAGTTCCTTGTTCATGTTGATTTTACGGCCATTTTGAGTTGTCCGTTTTGAATTGCTTCGGCTATGAAATGAAAATAGCTAGGTTTGTCAGTTTAACCTTTTGCTTGGTGTTGAATCAATCTTTTGTTCTGTGTGAAATTGTATATCAGCAGTTAGCTTATGATCAGTACTAAATGACTTGACTTAGTTTAGCCCCAGTGAATGTGTGTATGTCTCATTTCTTCCAGAGCAAGACCCTCACCCAGGCCAAAACTGGATCCACCAACTTTAGCCAAAGCAGGACTCTCACATAACAGACTACAAATCTCACGAACAATCTTCAACCGATGACTTTTGTCCTTTTCATTTTAAGTGGGCCAAATGAGTGATATTAATACACACACACACACACACACACACACACACACACACACACACACACACACACACACACGCACTATTAGGGGCACACTATTAGGCAGTGTTGCATACTTTTCGTCAAGACCTTTTGAGATTGAGCATTAGCACAAATTTTAAATTTGCCATCCCAACATTAAGGCTTACCTGGACAACACGCTGCAAGTTTTACTCGATTTGAGATATCATCGATGGACTTGTCTAAAGTATTGTGTCAGTGGCTATGATGTTGATGCAGATGGGAAAGTATAGTAACTTTTTTTTTATGTGTGGTTTATAATGTCAAATATGTTGAATCTAAGTAATAATTCCACAGTAGATGGGGCTCTTCAGCCCGGGAAGGCAGCTCATCTAGGGGAACTTAAACCCTGATTCCAAACCTCCACTGCCTTGTAGCTAGACACGATCTCAGGAAAGGCCTCAGGAAAGTCACCTCGAGGATAAAGACCTGGAGTGGAGCCCCGTGAGATGGTTGTAGCTGTACTGCACCAGCATCCGACAGCTCCTGCAGTTGGCCTTGCACCAAGTCGTATTGGTTCATCCGTTTCCTTGTATCCTGCAAGTGACACCGGGAGGGTGATATACCTTGTATGTGTGATGTATGTGTGCATGTGTGAGTTTTGTGCTGCCTCGCTTTGCTTTGCTTAGCTGCTGGCTGCTTTGCTACGATTGTTGATATGTTATTTGTATATTATATGCTTTGTAGCTTATGTGTTTTAAGCAAGCTGCACTTGCTTTCCTCACTTTATCTATATAGTGTCTAACTCGGAAACCCCTTAAGGTTAATTTAGACTAGGTGTTTCTTGATAATTCCTCTATATTTAGATAGTTGATAATTTAACTATGAATCTCAATCTTTTCCTCTGAATACTGTAATTCTGTTTTGTAAAACTTGTAGAGTGAAATGTAAAAAAAAAAAAAAAACGTTGTTTTGTATTGTATAGCAGAGTCAATTGACTCTGGCATCAACCAACGGGCAAAGAAGTTATTGGTGATAAGCTCTGACCAATTGGCGTAATGTTGGACCGCCCGGGGCCTTGTCTGTTGATGGGAGAGGTCTTCAGGCCTCATTGGGTAGCTATTACATGCCTCAAGCTGGGCAGCCCCCGGACAGTAAGGTCTTACCCCGTCATCTTAGCTTGCTCTACTGGGTGAGTAAAGCATAGGGGTCGCCTGAAAGGCGAGCTTAATTCCTGCACCAGGCAAGCCAATACAAAATCAACAGAAGTAACTTCGATTCGCCAGCTGGAATGTCCATACAATGTGTCCTGGCCTTTCTTCTGAGCTCCAATTCATCGATGACTCCCTCAAGACAGCCATCATAAACAAGCAGCTGGCTAGACTTAACATCGATGTAGCCTGCCTCCAGGAAACTCGGCTGCCTGACAGAGGGTCTCTCAGAGAAACAGACTACACTTTCTTCTGGCAGGGCTTTGACGTGAGGAACTCGCTACTTGCCTCTATTGAAACACCCACCAGAGGATGATCAAGATTGCTTACTTTGTGCATGAAGATGTCTACATTAGCATCTTATCAGCCTATGCTCACACGCTCACCTCCGCTCCTGAAGTGAACGATCAGTTCTACAAGGCCCTCGGATATGCACTGTCAGAAACCCCGAACACCGAGGGCTTACTTACTTACTTGCCTGGCGACTTACTTGGTGACTTCAATGCTTGTGAGGGTGCTGACTCACACCATGTGGCCACCATGGCATAGGCAGGGTGAATAAGAATGGACAGAGACTGCTCAAATTCTGCTGCTATCACGGACATGACATCACCAACTCCTATTTCATGTGCAACGCGATACAGAAAGTGTCTTGGAGACATCCCTGGTCCCACCACTGGCACCAGCTTGACTTTGTTATCACCAGGAGAACACACAGCACAATCCTTCATATGCAATCACACAGATCATTCTCTCATTACCAGCAAGATCAGGCTGAATTCCAGGAAGATCCACAATGCCAAAACAAAGGGTCTCCCTGCATCAACACCTGTGGCACCAAGTCCCAGTGCTTTGCTGACAACTTCTGGGAAAGGCTCAATGCAGAGCCATCACCAAGTGACTCGGACAACATTGATGCCTCACGGAGTTACCTTCGTACTGTCATCTATGACTCAGCCATTGTCGCCTTCGGTAAAAAAGAATGGAGGAATGCAGATTGGTTTGAGGCACATTGGGTAGAGATATTGCCAGTTACAGAGACTAAAAGGAAACCGATGTTGGACCACAAGCAGAATCCCTGCCCAAGCACACACTCTCAAAGCAGCTAGAAGCAAGACTCAACAGCCTGGCCACGGCTGTGCAAACAAGTACTGGCAAAACCTGTGCACCCAGATTCAGTCAGCTGCTGACTGCAGCTATGCCGATATGATTATATGAGGGGATCAAAACTGCATCACCAGCATCAAAACAGCCACACTCAAGTCTAAGTCTGGCGAAACCATCACCAACCAGAGTAAGCAGCTGCAATGATGGGTTGAGCATTACCTCGAGCTTTACTCAACATAGAATACTGTCTTGGTGACTGCCCTTAGTGCTTTGCACAACCTAACAGTTACAAAAGAGCTCGGCAATCTGCCCACACTGGTCTAGCTCGGCAAAGCCATTGACGCTCTCGCCTGTGGAAAGGCACCAGGGAAGGATGGTGTCCCACCAGAAGTCCTGCATAACCTCCTGTGTTTGTGCTGGGATCAAGGCCAAACTCCTCAGGACATGAGAGATGCCAAGATAATCAACCTGTATAAAAACAAGACAGATCGCAGCCATTATAATACCTATCGGGGCATCTCCCTACTGTGCACTGGCGGCAAGATTTTTGACAAGTAGCACTCAACTGCCTTCAGAGCCTCGCCTCGTGTGTCTATCCCCAGTCGCAATATGACTTCAAAGCAGGGAGATCCACAGTGGATATGATCTTTTCTCTCCGTCAGTTGCAGGGGAAGTGCCGTGAACAGCAGCAGCCATTGCTTTTGTGGACCCGATCAAAGCCTTTGATTTGTTGAACAGAAATGGGCTTTTCCAAATTCATAAGATTGGCTGTCCTCCCAAACTCCTTACAGTCATTGTCTCCTTCCATCAGGACATGCAGAGCATGGTTTTCTTCAATGAAGCTAACTCGGACCCCTTCCCAGTCAGCAGTGGAGTAAATCAAGGCTATGTCCTTGCTCCAACCCTATTTGGAGCATACCCTTTTTCAACCCTTTTTCTTGATGTTCTTACATTACACCTTTGCCGATTGTGATGATGGAGTTTACATCCCAACGAGGCAAGATGGTAAACTTTTCAACATTACCAGACCCCATGCCCAGACCAAGACCTATGAGGTGCTGATTCGTGAGCTGCTGTTCACAGATAATGCTGCTTTAATATTTCATAGCGAAGATGGCGTTCAGTGCCTGGTCAGTAATCTGTCCGCTGCCTGCACGGAGTTCAGGCTGACAATCAGCCTTGAGAAGACTAACACCATGGCGCAGGGTTTTGAGATAACAGGACAAAGTTCCAAATATGGAGGTTCCTCAATGCACTGGTCTTATAAGCATACCCTCCATGCTCATACAGAGACGTCTCCATTGGCTCAGCCATGTGCACCACATGGAGCCTCAGCATCTGCCACGAGAAACTCTTTATGGTGAGCTGCGTGACAGCACTCGTCGAGTCGGTCGACCTTTGCTGAACTTCAAAGATACCATCAAGCAAGACTTTAAAGCAGCCAACATCAACAAAATCAGCTGTGAGGACACTGCTGTAAACTGTGACTCCTGGCGGCAAAGGATAAATGCTGGAGTGTCGAAAGTTGAGGAGGCTGGGAGAACTCAGGATACATCAAAGAAAATAGTGAGAAGGAAGTATGCAGCCTCCATGCACACTCAATCCATGTACATCTGTGACAAGTGCAAGAGAGACTGCCACTCCAGGATTGGTCTTTACAGCCATGCAAGATCCTGTTATGCTCCCCATGTGTGCTAACCATCACCTCTATGAGATGAGGATGCCACCGGCAAAATAATAATTACTCTAACTAGTTTCTACAAATTTTCTGACTCTATCAAAACATAAAGAACTTGAAAAATGTACTTCTGCCGTGTTTATTCCGCATTTATGAAAGGTAATTCGAGGAATAATACTGATCAGATCAGTGTCTGCTTACCAGACCAGTGTCCCTGTCTTGAGACTAGTACTGTATTGCCATATTTGCATTGCAAAAAATATCCCATAAAAATTCTAAGGAAAGAAATCCGAAAGAAATTCCATTGGTGTATCTTATACGATTTATGTACGAGATAAATGTGTGTTTCTATAGTTTCTATATTATTATTGTGTTAAATGTAGCAAGTAGGTCAAGAAACAACTCATGTTGTAAAAATGGGATTTTAATAAAGCCCTGGTGTTTTTGATAATGTGCCATTATTATTTGTTACCATTGTATACCTCCACCCGTGCGTTCTCCAGTCACAATGGAGCACCATACAGATAAACCAAGCCTGCTGCAAGACCCTGGACCACCAGTCAGTTAGCTTTCGCACATCTTAACCAGGGGTGCCAATAATTAATATTAATACTAGGTGTTTTGCAGGTACGTATAGTAAGCAAAAATCGAGGTGCAACCTATTTGAGAAGTTCAGAACTAACTGATTAAAAGTACATAATCTGGGAGGAAAAAACAGTCATCTGAGCTCCAGAGCGAGGAGGCGCGGGGACAAAACAAAACAAAAAAAAATTGCAATGACACCAGAACACTAGCAGATGGCGATGTAGCATTGTGATTCGACCCAGAGAGGCTTCTGAAACTCACTGTCAAACAATTTGATTTTCTAAACTTCTCAAGAAATTGATGGGAAAGTCAATTTTCAGAATAAAGATTGAAGAGAACGCGGAGGCGGGGAAGGTGGACAAGGTGGAGGAGGAGGAATATTACGAATTGTGCTTGTAGAAAATCTGTTCTGTTTCTCCCTTCTTTCCAGCCAAAAGATTGAGGAAGTAGAACACTTAAAAGACGTTGGAAATATTTCATTCATTCAACCATCCATACCTTCAGCTGTCCATTCATCCATCTATAGATACATTCATTTCATTCATTGATTCGTTTATTCATCTGTCCATTCATTCAACCTCCATCTATTTGATTAATTCATTATTTCTGTTTCTTCTTTGTTTATTTTCTTTTCTCTTTTGTTTTGCTCCTTTTCTTTTTCTTTCTTTTCAAATTCTTCCTATGTTTTTTCTTCCTATCTTTTCCTCTCCACCATTTTCTTCTTTGTTCTTCCTCTTCTTTTTAATTTTCTTCTTTTTTGCTCTCTTTTCTTTTGATTCTGTTCCATCCCTTTTCAGCTTCTTTATCGTCGCTCTTATGTTCTATTTTCAGCATCAGTCTTGTACACTCTGGGGCCTCCTCTGTCTGCTGTTACTGATACAGACCACCAGATGGAAGCAGATACAAAGTCAGCTTCATGTTTTCCTACCATCAAGCTTGACCGAGCATCTGCATCCATCAGTCATGATTTTACAGATAAAAGCAATAAAGCTTCAAGAACCAAGATGATGAAACCTCAAGCACAAAGATGAAATGGCAGACACAAAAAAAGCACCATTAGTCTGCTGTAAGAACGATGTAGAGATTGTCTAGATAGCTTATCCCCATCGTACGCTTGCCCCCGAACTCTAATCAGGTCGAGTCAAGAGTCATTGAACACTGGATTATCAATGACTGAAGGGATATAAATGGAGAATAAATAGATAATGAAATCAACATAACAGGTCAGAAGATAAAAATGCATTGTAAGTTATCCATTAAACAATGTGTAGTAAAATGCTCAGAGACCATCAAAGGTTAATTCCTGTTGCCATGTGTGTAATTCATGCAGTAGGCTAAAGCATACTTCATCCGACACCGGCTAGACCATTCACACTTACATCTGGGGGAAATTTGGAACAACCAGTTAGTCTTATTTGAAAGTCTTTGGACTGTAAAAAGAATCCAGAGTACAGAGAAATCCCACACAAGCATGGGGAGAATGTGGAAACTTCACTGAAAGGTCCTCATCAAGCCGAGGACCTTCTTCCATAATCTCTAGCATATTTTCAAAATTGCTTAATTGATTCTATGGCACTTAAATAAATAAATAAATAAATAAATGGATAAATAAATAAATAAAATATTCATGGTGTAACTCCAACCACCTGTACCACAACACCACCAAAATGAAGGAGATGGTGGTGGACTTAAGTAGACCCAGGCTGCACCCAGAGCCTGTGACAATCAGAGGGGAACGTATTGAGATTATGCAAATATCAAATACCTGGACCTGCACCTGTATGACAAACTGGACTGGACTGCCAACACTGATGCTCTGTGCAAGAAAGGACAGAGCCGTCTGTACTTCCTCAGAAGGCTCATGTCCTTCAACATCTGCAAAAAACTGGAGCAGATGCTCTACCAGTCTGTGGTGGCAAGCGTCTTCCTTTATGCAGTGATCTACTGGAGAGAAAACATTAAGAATAAGGATGCCTCACGACTGGACAAACTGGTGAGAAAGGTGAGCTCTGCAGTTGGGATAGAACTGGACTGCATAACATTTATGGCAGAGTGACAGGCGCTGAGTAGGCTCCTGTCAATTATAGACCATCCACTGCATCCACTGTAACCACTGCATGACGTCATCATCGAACAGAATAGTAGCATCAGCGCCAGGCTGCTGTCATTGCCCTGCTCTACTGAGAGAGATTGTTCCTCTCTCAGGCCATCAGAATATTTAACTGTATTTAGCAAGGGGTGGGGTGGGGGGGTTTGTTGTGTGTGTGTATATATATATATATATATATATATATATATATATATATATATATATATATATATATATATATATACATACACACACACTAGTCCTTCTCAAAAAAATTAGCATATTGTGATAAAGTTCATTATTTTCTGTAATGTACTGATAAAAAATAAACTTTCATATATTTTAGATTCATTGCACACCAACTGAAATGTTTCAGGTCTTTTATTGTTTTAATACTGATGATTTTGGCATACAGCTCATGAAAACCCAAAATTCCTATCTCAAAAAATTAGCATATCATGAAAAGGTACTCTAAACGAGCTATTAACCTAATCATCTGAATCAACCAATTAACTCTAAATACCTGCAAAAGATTCCTGAGGCTTTTAAAAACTCCCAGCCTGGTTCATTACTCAAAACCGCAATCATGACTGACTTGACTGACTGACTTGACATGACTGACAAGCCGAACTGACTGCTGTCCAGAAGGCCATCATTGACCCCCTCAAGCAAGAGGGTGAGAGACAGAAAGAAATCTCTGAGCGAATAGGCTGTTCCCAGAGTGCTGTATCAAGCCACCACAGTGGGACGTCTGTGGGAAGGAAAAAGTGTGGCAGAAAATGCTACACAACCAGAAGAGGTGATCTGAGGAAGATTGTGGAGAAGGGCCGATGCCAGACCTGTGGAAGCAGTGGACTGGGCTACAGGTGCCACATTCCCCAGGTCAAGCCACTTTTGAACCAGAAACCGCGGCAGAAGCACCTGACCTAGGCTACAGAGAAGCAGCACTGGACTGTTGCTCACTGGTCCAAAGTACTTTTTTTGGATGAAAGCAAATTTTGTATGTCATTCGGAAATCAAGGTGCCAGAGTCTGGAGGAAGACTGGGGAGAAGGAAATGCCAAAATGCCTGAAGTCCAGTGTCAAGTACCCACAGTCAGTGATGGTCTGGGGTGCCATGTCAGCTGCTGGTGTTGGTCCACTGTGTTTTATCAAGGGCAGGGTCAATGCAGCTAGCTATCAGGAGATTTTGGAGCACTTCATGCCTCCATCCGCTGAAAAGCTTTAGGAGATGAAGATGTTCATTTTCAGCACGACCTGGCACCTGCTCACAGTGCCAAAACCACTGGGAAATGGTTTACTGACCATGGTATTACTGTGCTCAATTTGCCTGCCAACTCTCCTGACCTGAAGCCCATAGAGAATCTGTGGGATATTGTGAAGAGAAAGTTGAGAGACACCAGACCCAACACTGTGGATGAGCTTAAGGCCGCTATCGAAGCATCCTGGGCCTCCATAACACCTCAGCAGTGCCACAGGCTGATTGGCTCCATGCCACGTCGCATTGAAGCAGTCATTTCTGCAAAAGGATTCCCGACCAAGTATTGAGTGCATAACTGAACATAATTATTTAAAGGTTGACTTTTTTTGTATTAAAAACACTTTTTTCATTGGTCGGATGAAATATGCTAATTTTTTTTAGATAGGAATTTTGGGTTTTCATGAGCTGTATGCTAAAATCATCAGTAGCGTAGGCCTCCGTCAGTCCCGAAGGACTATGGCTGCGCTCTGGCCAGTATCCCTACTGGTGATACTCCCCAGTGCACAGAGCCTGGGTAGGGAGTAATGAGGGACAGGCTGTTACCCAAGCAGCAAGTCCCCCCCTGTCTCGGCGCCACCTTAAGGATCCAATGGAAAGGCAAGTGCCGATACGACTGGGTTCCAGTGCCGCTGCAGGAGAGAAACTACGGTCAATTTAAAAAGGCCAATTAACCTACAGTGCACGTCTTTGGATTGCGGGGGAAACCGGAGCACCCGGAGGAAACCTGCACAAGCACGGGGAGAACATGCAAACTCCACACAGAAACGCCCAGGCCGGGAATCGAACCCGGGCCTTCTTGCTGTGAGGCGGACGTGCTAACCACTACGCCACCGTGCCGCCAAAATCATCAGTATTAAAACAATAAAAGACCTGAAATATTTCAGTTGGGGTGCAATGAATCTAAAATATATGAAAGTTTAATTTTTATCAGTACATTACAGAAAATAATTAACTTTATCACAATATGCTAAATTTTTTTGAGAAGGACTAGTGTGTATATATATATATATATATATATATATATATATATATATATATATATATATATACACACACACACACACAAAACTGGTATAAAGATCACAAAACCACTTTCCTTCTTGCTCACATAACCCCCACGAGACATATCCACATATCCACACCAGATCCTTAAGCTCTGCCTCTACTGAAACACCGGTATCAGGAGTTCTTGAGCTACATGTTTCCGCTGTGGGGTTTTCCCATAAGTCTCTCTGTTGAGGAATAACACATTTAAGTGTCACAGAACAAGAACAGGCCATCCATCATGGTTGTGCAGTGTTTATGTCGGTAATGTGATCGTCTCGCTGCCAGAACAGGTACCCTGCTGTCTATGCATACACTCATGTGGTGGCCACGCGTTATTCAATCAATATAATCAAAGCCAACCTCACATTCTGTTGCTACATCATCAACATGAATGCTGCTCAGTGGGGTTTGACACAGATTAATGTTTAGTGGGTAAATTATTAAAAAAAAAAGTCTTTTTTTTTGTTTCAAAAAATATTTTAATTTTCATTCATTACATTCAACTCTAGTTTTTTTTTTTGTTCTTATTATTCCTTTACATAGCTTAGTTTTATTTATTCTTGACACATCATATAGTTTTCTTTTCCCCTCTTTTCTCTTTCTTTACATATAAGTCTTGTTCGTTATTGTTATATTCTTTTTCGCTTCTTTCTTTCTTTCTTTCTTTCTTTTCTTATATGTGACCCTTTTGCTTTTACTTCACACATAGTGTTCTTTCTTTTGTGTTTCTTTATTTATATCTTTATTTCTTTAGTATGGTTTTGTCTTACTTTTTGTATTTTACATGATATTCTTTCTTTCTTTTTTCTTTGTTTGTTTGTTTGTTTCTTTCTTTCTTTCTTTCTTTTTTTTTCTTTCGTCCGTTACATATTTTCTTTTTTCCTTATTTTTTTCATTTTTCTCCCTGAATTGCGACCTTATCATGGTGGAGGGGTTTGCATGACCTAATGATCCTAGGAGCTATGTTGTCTGGGGCATAATGCCCCTGGTAGGGTCACCCAAGGCAAACAGGTCCTATGTGAAGGACCTGATGAAGTGCAGTTCAGAAGATCTCTATGATGGAAAAAAACAAAGATACAGCTTCCCTTGCCCGGATGTGGGTCACCGGATTTCCCCTCTTGAGCCAGGTCTGGGGGGAGGGCTTAAAGGCGAGCGCCTGGTGGTCGGGCTTCTGCCCATGGAGCCCGGCCAGTCCTAGCCGGAAAAGGAGACATGAGTCTGCCCTCCCATGGACCCACCACCTGTGGAAGGGGCTATCGGGGTCGGGTGTGATGTGTGTTGTATGGCAGCCAAAGGTATGGGTTCTGTCGCACTGATCCTTGGTTACTGACTCTGACTCCTGTGACATGGAATGTCAACTCTCTGGTGGGGAAGAAGCCTGAGCTGGTGCGTGAGGTAGAGAGATACCAACTAGACCAACTCGGGCTCACCTCAACGCATAGCTTGGGTTCTGGAACCACCCATCTCGAGAGAGGCTGGAGCTTATTCCATTCTGGAGTTGCTCATGGGGAGAGGCGGCGAGCTGGTGTGGGCGTCCTTGTTTTCCCCCCGTCTCGGTGCCCAAACGTCTGGCTTCTCCCAGTTTGATGAAAGAACAGCTTCCCTCAAACTTCGGGTGGGGGGAAAGGTCCTGACTGCTATTTGAGCCTATACACCAAATGGCAGTTCAGAGTACTCACCCTTTTTGGAGTCTTTAGGAGTGTGTTGAAGAAGGCTCCCTCGGGAGACTCACTCGTTGTCTTGGAAAACTTCAACAGCCATGTGGGCAATGATAGTATGACCTGGAAGGGTGTGATCGGTAGGTACAACCCCTTCCAGTCTGAATGGTGTTTCGTTGTTGGACTTCTGAGCTCGTCACAGTTTGTCGATCACGAACACCATGTTCAAACTTAAGGATTCCCATAAGTACACTTGGCACCAGGATACCCTAGGTCGCAGTTTGATGATCGACTTTGTAATCGTGTCAGTGGACTTGCTGCAGCATGTTCTGGACACTCACGTGAAGAGGGGCGCTGAGCTGTCTAACAATCACCACCTCGTGTTGAGCTGGCTTCGATGGTGGGGGAGGATTCCTTCCAGACCTGGAAGGCCCAAGCATGTAATTAGGGTCTTCTGGGAACATTTTGCGGAGTCTACTGTCCAAGAGGCCTTTAAACCCCCCCACCAGCAGAGCTACAACCACGTCCTGGGGGAGGCGGGTGACATGGAATATGAATAGGCCATGTTTTGTGCCTCCATTGCTTAGGCAGCAGCCAATAGCTGTGCCTGGAAGGTCGTCAGTGCTTGTTGTGGCAGTAACCCCCAAACCTGGTGGTGGACACCTGTGGTGAAGGGGGCAAGTCCAGCTGAAGAAGGAGGCCTATTGGGTCTATTAGCCTGTGGGACTCCCAAGGCAGCAGACAGGTACCGGCAGGCCAAACGTGCTGCAGCCGAAGCTGGTTCTGGACCACCATCCGATGCCTCAGGAGGAGGAAGCAGTTTTTCACAAACACTGTTTACAGTGGAGGTGAGGAGCTGCTCACCTCAAGTGGGCATGTCGTTGAGAGATGGAGGGAATACTATGAGGACCTCCTCAATCCCACCAACACGCCCTCCATGGAGTAGGAAGACCCTAGGAGTTTGGGCGGGGGTCTGCCAATCACTAGACTGGAGGTCACTGCAGTAGTCTAAAAGCTCCTCAGTAGTCGGGCTCCGGGGTTGGATGAGATCCGCCCTGAATATCTCAGGGCTCTGGATGATGTAGAAGTTCACATGGTCATTGGGGCTGTACTTCTAGATTGGCAAACCGGAGTGGTAGTCCCCCTTTTTAAAAAGTGAGACCAGAGGGTGTGTTCCAATTATCGGGGAACCACACTCCTCAGCCTATCTGGGAAAGTCTATGCAGGGATACTGGAGATGAGGATCCGACCAATAGTCGAACCTCAGATTCAGGAGGAACAATGGGATGTCTGTCCTGGCCATAGCACTCTTGACCAACTCTATACTTTCCACAGGATCTTGGAGGGAGCATGGGAGTTTGCCCAATCTGTCAACATGTGTTTTGTAGATTTGGAGATGGCTTTCGATCATGTCCCTCGGGCTATCTTGTGGGGCGTGCTCCATGAGTATGGCGTTCTGGGCCCGTTCTACGGGCCATTTGATCACTGTATTACTGGAGCCAGAGTTTGATCCATATTGGTAACAACAGGTCGAATTTGTTTCCTATGAGGGTTGGAGTCCTCCAAGGGCTGTCCTTTGTTACTGATTCTATTCATAATTTTTATGTACAGAATTTCTAGGCACAGCATGGGGTATTCTAGTTTGGTGTCCATCGGACCTCGTTTCTGCTTTTTTGCAGATGATGTTGTCCTTTTGACTTCATCAGGCCAGGACCTCTAGCTCTCATGGAGGGATTCACAGTTGAATGCGAAGCGGCCGGGATGAAAATCAACACCTCCATGTCCGAGGCCATGGTTCTCAATCAGACAAGGGTGGAATGCACCCTCTGGGTTGGGAATGAGGTCCTGCCCCAAGTGGAGGAATTTAAGTATCTTGAGGTCTTGTTCACGAGTAAGGGAAGGATGGAGCGGGAGATCGACAGATGGATTGCTGCAGCCTCTGCTGTTAAGTGGAGCCTGTACCAGTCTGTCGTGTTGAAGAAGGAGCTGAGCCACAAGGTGAAGCTCTCAATTTACCAGTCAAGCTGTGTTCCAACCCTCAACTATGGTCATGAGCTTTGGGTAGTGACAGATTGTGGATACAAGTGGATGAAATGAGCTTCCTTCGCCGGGTGGTGGGGCTCTCCCTTAGAGATAAGGTGAGAAACTCTACCATTCGGGGAGAGCTTGGAGTAGATCCGCTGCTCCTCCGCATTGAGAGGGGCCAGTTGAGGTGGTTCAGGCATCTGTACAGAATGCCTCCCGAATACCTCCCTGGTGTGGTGTTTCGGGCATGTCCAACCGGAAGGAGACCCTTGGGTCGACCTAGGACACGCTGAAGGGACTATGCTTCTCGGCTTGTCTGGGAATGTCTCGGTGTCCCCCCAGAAGAGCTGGAAGAGGTGACGGGGAGAGGGATGTGTGAATCTCTTTGCTTAGGTTGCTGCCCTGTGACCCAACCCTGGATTAAGAGGATGATGATGATGATGATGATGATGATGATTTTTTTCTTTGTCCTTCAATCCTTTTTACAAATGCTTCTTTCTTTTTCTCTTTTGTTTCCTTTCATTTCATATGGGTCTTTTTTTTTTATTTATTTCTGAACATGTAGTTTTTACAATGTCATTCTTTTCATTTTCTTTCTTTCTTTCTTTCTTTCTTTCTTTCTTTCTTTCTTTCTTTCTTTCTTTCTTTTTGTTTGTAGTCTGCTTTCCTTGAGTCAGTCTTTCCCTCCTTTCACAGTTGCCATGCTATCTAAACTTTCTACAAACTTAAATATAGCTATAAATAACAATGATAAATAAATACACACAATCATATGAAACAATAATAAATAAACTCTATCCCTTTATCCTATTTTTATCCATTCACAATCTGACACAATTATTTTCTTCTCCTGATTAAAAAAAAATAAAAAATCCCAGTCTCATTTTTCCATGTTATGTCAGATTGAAAGATATTCACATGACATGAGTTTTTATTTTTATTTTCCAGTCATTTGCATTTAGAAGAGAACAGAGTTCTTCTTCTTCTTCCTCCATGTGCAGTATAATGATTATGGTAGTTTAATAGCTCAGCGATGCTCCTGCCTGTCACCTCTGTTTCCATGGCAACTGCCGCCAAAAGCCAGCGGTGTGAGGACGTGTTCCATGGCACCGTGGAGCTCTGTGGCTCTTCTTCATCTTGCTTTGAGGACACAGGGATCGCCACTGAATTTTAATATTAAAAGAGAATCCAACATTTGTTATTTGCTCTTGCAGTGCTAACAAGGCTAACTTGACTGTGTGTGTGCGTGTGTGTGTGTTTATTCACTGTCTGTCTGTCTTCCTTTCGGCTTTTTCCCTTTTTCACACACAGCGAATCATCTTGAGCCGCACATTTTTGATTTGGCAGAGGTTTTTTTTACGTCGGATGCCCTTCCTGTCACAACCCTTTTTAGCAAGGGACAGAAACACGCTGACGGTTTTGCAGCTACTCTTTACGGAAGTCAGCAATGGTTCTTTTACATGAACCTCTCACCATAGACAGTGAGAGACATGGCCTGCCTTTGATAACCCAGTTAGCTGCACTGGGGGTGACAGTGACAACCTTGTTGAGAGTGGGACTCGAACCCCCAACCTTTGGATCAGCGATCCAGCACCCTATACCACTAGACCACCACTGCCCCATTGTTTATTCACTGTAGTTAAAGAAAATACAGTGAGTGTTTTATTCCTCTGACAAACAGCACTAGATGATGGGTTTAGTTAATTACATATTTAATTGTGTACTTGTTTGTTTGGCTGTTTGTTCAAGAACAAGACCTTTCATTACATTAACATTCATTCATTCATTTTCTGGAGCAGCTTAATCCTAATTATGGTTGTGGGGTGGCTGGCGCCCACCCCAGCCGTCTTCGAGCGAGGGCAGAGTACATCCTAAACAGCTCACCATGCGAACGCAGGGCAGAAACACACTGACGGCTTTGCAGCTCCTCTTGACGGAAGTCAGCAATGGTTCTTTAACATGAACCTGTCACCATAGACAGTGAGAGACATGGCCAACCTTGGATAACCCAGTTAGCTGCACTGGGGGGACAGTGACAACCCGTGAAGAGTGGGGGCTTGAACCCACAACCTTAGGATCAGTTATCCAGTCCCTTTTACCACCAGGCCACCACTGCCCTGTTACTTTATCAGTTTATTCTATTTTTTCCCTCTTTCTTTTCTCCATCATGTGTCCTTTCGTTCTTTATTCTCTTTCTTTTCCGAGTGTGAGTCATTCCTTTCAGTTGTCTTTCCCTCCTTCCTTTCTTTTTTTCTGTCATTTCTTCTTTCATTCCATATTTTTATTATTTTGCAAGATTATTTTCTTTCCTAATTCTTCTTAATCATCAAACTCACAATCTTTTTTTCTTTCTTTCTTTCTTTTTCTTTCTTTCTTTCTTTTTCTTTTGAGCTTTAAGTTTTTTTTTTTTTTTTTAGTTTTTTTTATTATTTTTTTTCTTTTCATGGATTTTTCACCACCATAGCTTTTTATTTTTGTCTTTCTAGCATGATTATTTTTCTACTGTAGTTTTCCTTTTTTAAATCTTTCTGTATTTTTCTCTAGTTTGTTTTATCGACTGCCATTTTATTTAGTTTGTTCTTTTCTTTTCTTTTTTTGCAGTTTCCTTTGTATTTGTTTTTTCATTATTTCATTTTTATCTTTCTGATGTCATGTTATTTACTACTTTTTTTCTGTTTTACGTGCCTTCATATTCTAATGAGCACAGACTCATTTCAACTTGGTTTTAGTGAAGCATTCAGGTTGACTCTCACACTAACCCTGGTACTGGAAACTACTTCCACGGATGTGTATTTAGAGAACCAGCTCTGTTACAGCTGGGTTTAAGCTCCACGTTGTCAGGCGGGCAGTGTGCAAGTCTCTGTGCAAGACATCGCTGGGTGAGAGAGGAGAATCGCTCCATCCCTCGGCTCGCGTTGCCGATGTAACGCTCATGCATGTTTCCTGCTTCAAAACCCAGAGATGCAGGAGACCAAAAGAAGGTTCAAACGATTTATTAACACTAGGAACTGTAAATCATGGGAACACTAAGTCAAGGGAACTGGTCGAGCACGAAGCAAGAACCAGGGGTCAAAGAGAAAGCCAAGGAACAGAATCACGGGAAAAACAATCTTCTGACAGTGGAGGGAAGCGCGCCACTCCCATTTATAGCTGGCTGCTTGCTGATTGCAGATTGGGACCAGTTGCGCTCTGCTGGAACTCGCCTGCCGGCAACCGCCATGCCCCTCGCCAATGCCTGCAATGACTAGAGAAGGGAATTAATGCCGCCAGCCGGCACAGACCATAACATAATCATCATTTATAGATCATTCATTCATTCATTCATTCATTCATTCATTTTCTGAACCACTTAATAGTAATTAAGGTCGCAGGGAGGAGACGCCCATTTCAGCCGACTCTGTAATAATAATAATAATAATAATAATAATAATAATAATAATAATAAATAAAATATTCATCTCATGACCCTAATTAGGATGAAGTGGTTGAGAAAATGAATAAATGAATGTAACTGAATTAGCGCCATCGTCACTTTGGGTCTCGGCTTTTAACAGTTCCTCATAATATTCACTTTGCAGTTGCTGGTAATTAGACATTAAACTTTTTTTTTAATATGGCGACGCACACAACATCATCAAAGTGCAGAGACCACTTGTGGAAGAAAACAAACAGATTAAAGACAGATGTCGAAATAATTTTAACAATTTTTTCTATTAATAAAAATATTGAATAATGCAGAAAAATTCGGGTGGTCGGCTTGCCCATTTCCAAATGACTATGGACCTTGATAATGATGATGAAGAACCTGCATTGACCTGGTGAGGTGTAAGTAAGGTAATACGTTGGGCAGTAAGGTGGACATGCAAACTTGTCCAGGGAAAACATGTAAACTCCACACAGGACTCAAACCGAGGAGCGTCTTGCTGTGAGGTGGACATGCTATCCACTCCGCCACCATATCCCCAGCTAATGTTATTCATTTGTATTATTCTTCAAATAATAACACTCACTCTCGCACTCATTTACCAACCCTCTTAAACGCTTAAGCATCCAAACTGGGTGAAGGCAGGGTTTGATCTGAACAGTTCTGCAGTCCATCGCAGGGCCACCACAGTCCCACAGCTATGCACACTCACAGCTCGAGGCAAGTGCAAACAGCCAAGTAGTTTGCTGTCCATGTTTATGGTCTGCGGGAGGAAAACGGAGCACCCAGAGGAAACCTAAACCAGCATAAGGAGAACATACAGACTCCACACTGAAAGGCCCCAGCCGAGTCCGGGAGTCCGACACAGGAGCGTTGAGCTGTGAGACTGGTCCACCTGGAGCCGACTGGCTTTGAGAATTTGTTTTATTCTTTAATTAATAACATTGAAGTTATTTGTAACTAAAATAAGATTGTATCTGTTATTTCTGTGATATTTGAATCATTTTCAGTTGAAGTGATGAAGGTATTTTATAACCGTGTCTTTTATTCCTCAGAAATGGATCGGGAAGGTGTTTGTATTCTCTTGTTGTGTGCAGGTCAGTGTGGGATCACAATCATTTTGATTTGCATGAGGTTTATAAATAAATGTTGATTAAAGCTGTTCTCTGCCGCACTTGTGCATTAATCTGTTCAATCCCCAGTCATTGCTGTGTGTTTTCTATCTGATCAGATTCTCAGACATTACTTGTGTTCTGCTCCACCAGAATGTTTTATGAAGTGTAATGTTGATGGTTCTCCCTGCAGTATGTGGTCTCGGGGCAGATATTCCTCATCGCTATCACTTTATGAATGAGAAGAAAACCTGGAGTGAAGCTCAGACTTACTGCAGAGAGAAATACACTGATCTCGCCTCCATCAACAACATGGAAGAGATGATGAAACTGAAGCGCACACTGAAGAAGGAACCTGCAGAGCAAGCCTGGATCGGCCTGTAGAGAGAGGACTCTGGGAAATGGAAGTGGTCTCTGGGAGAACAAACTTTCTACACAGACGGAGACGCGTACAGGACCTGGGACAGTGGACAACCAGACAACTCCTCAGGAAAGGAGTTCTGTGCTGGGATGTAAAAATCCAGTGGATCGTGGTATAATGGTATGGGATGTGATGGATCGTTAGCTTTTGTTTGTTACCACGGTAAGAATTTACAGATATATGTTTCTGGTATTTAAATATAAAAATATTTTGATTGTGAGTGTGTTGTTAGTCAGAAAGAAATTTGATTTATTGAATGATTTATTCATGATGTTAAATAAACATCTTTCAGAAAAGAAGACAGGAAGTGATCGGTACATATTTGTTAATGAGGAAAAGACCTGGTGTGACGCTCAGACCTACTGCAGAGAGAACCACATGGACCTGGTCAGTGTAAGGAACCAAACTGAGAATGAGGAGATCAGGACACTGAGTAAATCTACTGGCTCTGTTTGGATCGGTCTGTTTAATGATTCCTGGGAGTGGTCAGATCAGAGTACTTCCTGTTTCAGATACTGGAGTTCTGATAAACCCAGTAGAGATCGGAACTGTGCTGCAGTGTCTGGATCTCAGAATCACGACTGGAGTAATGTGAACTGCACTGAAATCCTCCCGTTCATCTGCCATGAGAGTGAGTCTCATTCCACTTATTCAACATGTTTATTTCTTATTCATCTTCAGAGGCCCTGGAGCCGCGGGTTGCCGACCCCTGGTCAAGAACTTCTCAGCATGATAGGGAAACTTCGAGATGGACCTAGTTGCACATGCGCCCTGTGATGGGTCAGGTGATTAGAACATTCGACAATGGAACTTTCCCGAACTTTCGAGAATCTACATCAGGACCGCGCAGAATCATCTAAAATGAATCATCTAAGCAGAATCATTTAAGAGGAATCATCTAAGAGGAATCAACTAAGAAGAATCATCTTGGTGAATCACCCAAAGCGTTTCATTCAAGAGTCATCATTCAAGACTTCATCACCCAAGTCCATCGCCCACAGCCTCTCGACCAGCTCTATACACTCTACAGGATCCTGGAGTGGGCATGGGAGTATTCCCAACCTGTCCACCTGTGTTTTGTGGATTTAGAGAAGACTTCCGAGCGTCTACCTCGGGCTATCATGTGGGGCGTGCTCCGGGTGTACAATTTACCAGTCGATTTACTTTTTAAACCCTCACCTGTGATCACGTTTCCTTCACAGGGGGCTGGGTTTTCCCTTAGTGAGAAGCTCATCCATTGAGAGGAGCCAGTCAAGATTGTTCAAGTATCTGGTTGGAATGTCTCCCAATCATAATTGTGGTGTGGTGTTTCGGACATGTCCAACCAAGAAGAGACCCCAAGGTTGATCTTGAACATGCTGGAGAGGCTTTGTCCCTTGGCCTTTCCAGGAATGCCTCTGTGTCCTGGGAGGAGCTGGAGGAAGTGGCTAGTGACAGGGATGTCTGGACCTAACTGCTTAGTCTGCTGCCCTGGTACTCGACCCCAGAATAAGCTGAAGAAGAAGAAGAAGAAGAAGAAGATGATGATGATGATGATGATGATGATGATGATGATGATGATGATGATGATGATGATTTTTTTAGATATTGGTCGAGGTTTAAAAGTTCTTGCATGTATAATGCTAGAAGTGTGTCAGTAAGTAGATTGCCTCAGACTCCCACCCCACCCGGAATTGGTTTGTATCTGTTTCCCTTGTGAGAATTTCCTACCAAATCAAAGCTGTTTTCTTGTTTTTTGTTTTTTTTAATCGCCACCTTGAAGTTTAATATTAATAATAAAATTATAATTATGGTTATTTACTTCTACTGGTGTGTTGGCATGCTTCTGGCATCACTGGCCCTTCCACATATCTGCTCTCTCTTAGCCAGGGCAGACTCCCAACTGGACAGCTCACCGGCCATAACAGGGCAGAAACTTGCTGACAACTGTGTGGCTCCTCTTGATGAAAGTCAGCAATGGTTCTTTTACATCAGGGGTCGGGAACCTATGGCTCGTGAGCCAGATGTGGCTCTTTTGATGACTATATCTGGCTCTCAGATAAATTAGGTGGCCTTTCTTAGCAGAATAACATATACATAATTTCACTATCATTTTAATAAAAATACAAAAAAAGCCATCAAATAAAACAAAAACAGATGAAGAAATCTCACACATTTTAATCTATACATCTATTTTCAATGCCACTTCACTGTGACACGCAGCGGAGAGCCAATCCTTTCTGTACACCAGTATGCGGGTGGGTCCGATACCTTGAAACTCTAATTTTATTGGATTACAGTATAACAGCCACAGACTGTGCATGTTGTGTTTGAGTAAAGAGTAATTTTGTTTTTGATCAGCTTGTTTGCACGAAGCTAAGCACAGATGGCAGGCAAACACAAATGGACTGACATAGAAAAACTTCAACCTGCAAACCAGCTGATTGCCAAAACTTAGGATGCGCTTCCTGTCACATAAACACTGCAATGTGTGAGTCCTGTCGTACTGACCATGTTTGGCTCCACATGCGCACGCGAGCAGTACTTCTCTCACCTGAAAGACATCAAGACCAACCTGCAGTCACGTTTACCAGATGGAAGCCTAAATGCCTGCATGAAGCTGACCCTCAGCACGTATCAACCAGACGACAAAGCCATCAGCCAAGCCATGCAGCACCAGAAGTCGCATTAATAGTAAGAAGTACTTTTCTTATTCAGAAATAACTTCATGATAACAATGTCTTTTAAATAAATTCAGAGTCTTATTATACTCTCAAATTGTTTGTCTTCTTTTTTCAATTTAGTTGTATACAGTATTAATATACATATACAGACACTCCCCGCCGTACGTTCATCCGTTTTACATTTTTTTTGCTTTTACGTTTTTTTTTTTTTTTTTTTTTTAAAAGTCAAATTTTGAGTTTAGACATACCTACGTAGTACACTGATGTAATGACGCAATGACGCAATTGTTTACAAAGGATACACTGAACGTGACCCTCCTTGTTCCCAGTTCAGAGTTGTGTGTATCGCTGATCCAAAGGTTGGGGGTTCGAGTCCCACTCTCCACAAGGTTGTCACTGTCCCCCCGAGTGCAGCTAATTGGGTTATCAAAGGCGGGCCATGTATCTCACTGTCTATGGTGTGAGGCATGTAAAAGAACCATTGCTGACTTTCGTAAAGAGGAGGCTGCAAAGTCGTCAGCGTGTTTCTATCCCTTGCTAAAAGGGTTGTGACAAGGAGGGCATCCGACGTAAAAACCTCTGTCAAATCAAACGTGCGAATCAGATGATTCGCTGTGGCGACTCCCGAGTAAAAGGGAAAAAAGCCGAAAGGAAGACAGATATATATATATATATATATATATATATATATATATATATATATATATATATATAATCAATTATATAGTGTGTTACTCTTGTGTGAAGACGTTGTCTCTGTGATCTTTGTGTTTACACTGCTTTGCGGACTTTTGTAACCCGAAGCAAATATGGTTGATCAGAAGCGTAAGCCTGCGAGCATGGGTGCAAGTCTCATACACAGAGATGAATTAACTATCTGCTCGGATCGGCACAATCTACCATGCATACTCATACACAGTGCATGCTGAGTACTAAACGAGTTCAACGAAGCTCTTGCTCACTTGAAAGCCAGAAGTCCGCATAACCCGCGCTTTGTTTCAAGCAGGTAAACTACTTTCCGAAAGTGCACTACTTTTGGTATTTGATATTGGAAGCGTTGTTTGACTGTTTTATGCTTCATGAGTTGGCTCAGCTTCATGTCATGTGATTCAGCTCAGCTTCATGTCATGTGACCATCCGTCGACCATCAAAACCATTTACAAGCAGAAAGATCGCATGATAGAGAATGTTAAAGGTTATATTTGATTCTGTATTTGATATTTGTGAGTGAATGTGATTAAAATGTATCAATTTGAAATTATTTTCCTCAATTTAATTTATTTGAAATTAATGTTAATATTATTTGATATATTTTATATTATTTTACAATGTTATGTTGATAATAATTGATTTAGGGGTGTTTTATGAGATACGGTAATGGTATTTATGGATGTATATTACAGTACGGGTGTCATACCTCATACGTCACTGTAACAAATTACGTTCACTTTCAACTTACGCTCGCCTTCCAGAACCAATTAAAAACGCCAGGGAGCGTCTGTAATTAGATTAGATTTTTAAGTACGTTTTTTTTTTTTTCTTTTTTCTTGCTCTCTTAGATTAAAAGGTTCCTGAGCCTTGTTTTACATGAACCGAGACATGGCCGGCCATTAATTATTGTTATTTATATTCTCTTAAAAGCTTATCAAAGGCGGACCATGTCTGTCACTGTCTATGGTGAGAGGCATGTAAAAGAACCATTGCTGACTTTCGTAAAGAGTCGCTGCAAAGCCGTCAGCGTGTTTCTGTCCCTTGATAAAAGGATTGTAATATACAGTAATTTATATTAAACAACCCATGGAGAGTGTGGGGCTTGAACCCACAACCTTAGGATCAGTGATCCAGCACCTTCACCACCAGCCACCACTGCCCTGTTACCTTATCAGTTTATGATCCATCATATGTCCATTCATTCTTTTTTTTTATTATTTTTCCTAGACTCACAATCCATCTTCCTTTGTTTGTTTTTTTCTTTCATTCTTTGAGATTTTTTATTTTATTTTTGAAATTTCTTTTTGTGGCTTTCATGGCTTTCGTGGCTTCTAGCGTGATTATTTTTCAAATGTAATTTTCAGTTTTTTAATATTTTTTCTCTAGTTTTTTTTGTCTATGTTTTTTTTGTTTTTTCTTTCCTTTTTTTTTCTTTTTTCTACTCTCCTTTGTATTTCTTTTTTCTTTTGGTTTTATCTTTTTTATTCATTCATTCTTTCATTTTCTGAACCTCTTAATAGTAATTAAGGTCGCAGAGAGGAGATGCCCATCTCAGACAACTCTGTAATAATAATAATAACAACAACAACAACAACAACAACAAGAACAACAATAATAATAATAATAATAATAATAATAATAATAATAATAATAATAATAATAGGAAGAAGAAGAAGAAGAAGAAGAAGAAGAAGAAGAAGAAGAATCATCATCATCATCATCATCATCGTCATCATCATCATCATCATCATGATAATCATCATCGTCATCATTTAGGGCAGCGGTGGCCTGATAGTAAGGTGCTGCATAACTGATCCCAAGGTCATGGGTTTAAGTCCCTCTATTACTGGGTTGCCACTGTCCCCCCAGTGCACGAACTGTGTTATCAAAAGCCGACCATGTCTCTCACTGTCTATGGTGAGAAGTTCATGTAAAAATTGTTGACTTTTGTAAAGAGAAGCTGAATAGCCGTCAGCATGTTTCTGCTCTGCAATGGTCTGGCAAACTGTCCAGGGTGTACTCTGCCATAGTCCGCAGTCGGCTGAGATGGGCTCCAGCCTACCTGTGACCATAATTTAGGATGAATTAGTTCAGATAATGAATGAATGAACAGCCTATTGATTTGTATCCTGAGTGTGCATTAATTTATCAAACAACTATTATTATTATTATTATTATTATTATTATTATTATTATTATTATTTAATACTGAAGTGAAGCTACAGGCCTTTAGATTGTAGCATTGGATTAATGTGGTTTTAAACTTCTCACTATCAGCTGCTCATCTTATTCCTCTTTATAGAATTCTGCAGTCCCTCGAACCACATGCAAAATATTTGGATGTGACTCAGACATCAGATATACAACTGCACACGTTACTGGCAAAGCCACATGCAAAACATACCTTATTCCATGGACTTGTTTTTCCTACCAATACAGAGCATACCTGTATCCAGGTGCTTTTGAGAACCTGTTCTGTACCGGACTTCATCACCTCATTTTGAGGTGTGTTTGCAGGTGGGGATTGGCAGAGATAGGCATGGTGCAAAGGAGGCGGATAAAAGGAGAGGACACTGAAGAGGAAGAAGCAAACAAGAGAACATTCAGAGAAAGAACAGCAACAGCAACAGACGTTCTGGTAAAATAAACATTTACTCAGTAAAAAGTTTGTGTGTATACTGTTTATCAGTGATGTCATGCAGTGACACCAACTGTATCTGCTCTATGTTTAATATGTTCCCTTGATTTGCAAAGAGTTCTAGTTATTATTATTATTATTATTATTATTATTATTATTATTATTATTATTAAATCATGGGTGGTACGGTGGTGTCGTGGTAAACACGTCTGTCTCACAGCAAGAACATCTGTATTTATTTCCCAGCTCGGGCGTTTCTGTGTGTAGTTTGCATGTTCTCGTCGTGCTTGTGTGGGTTTCCTCCGGGTTCTCCAGTTTCCTCCCACGGTCCAAAAACATGCACAGAGTGAGTGCGTATGATTGTGTGAGTGTTGGTCCTGTGATGTCCTGGAAAGCTGTCCAGGGTGTACTTCACCGAGAGTCGGCTGAGATGGACACCATCCATCTCGTGACCCCAATTAGCATGAAGTGGTTGAGAAAATGATGAATGAATGTAACCGAATCAGCGCCATCGTCACTTTGGGTTCCGGCTCCAACAGTTCCTCATTATATTCACTTTACAGTTGCTGCTGATTAGAGATGGAGATGGGACTGTTTATGTCCATCCGTGATCTCCACCTGTCTTATTTATCAAACTGAACAAAAACATTCTGTGGGATTTACAAAAGTTTCAGAAATATTTCTTTATTCTCGTGTTGATGAGATTTAATATGCAAAGTGCGTTCCAGGTACAGATCATTTTTTATGTGGCGACGCACACAACATCATCAAAGTGCACAGAACACTTGTGGAAGAAAACACTTAAAAAAAAAAGGTTTAAAGACTGATGTGGAAATTATTTGAAAGATTTTTTCTAGTAATAAAAATATTGAATAATGCAGAATAGGAATAAGAATGTGCTTGTGTTAACCTGCATTGTAAGTCAGGTCAGGTCAGGACGACCTGCTACAGGTACCACGTGATCCTGTACTGCCTGTCTCATGGTCGGATGGTCGGCGACTAAACCGGCTCCCCCATCAAGTTTATCTTCATGAGGTGGGTGTGTGGACACCCGGCAGGACGACAAACAAAACCTGTGGAAGGGCGGATGAGCTCACTCAAGAGCCAACGGCCATCCATACCTGGAGAAGAGTTGGGAACGACCAGGGAATTTTGCCGATCGAAACACTCACCATGTTTACGGCAGAAAGAAACCACATCCAGGATCGGCCGAGGTCCGGGATAAAAACAACCGCGTCCTCCATTGTGAGAAAGTATGCAGCCGACAGAGGAAATTGGAAACATCTGGTGGAAGACAGCAAAGTGCAGCGCCGGCCAAACGCCTATGGACCTTGATGATGATGATGATGATGATGATGATGATGATGATGAACCTGCATTGGCCTGGCGAGCTGTCCTGGGTGTACTGTGTCCTCGTCCAGAGTTGGCAGCCTCCCCTCTTCTCGAATTCGGATTGATGATGATGATGATTTGGGTAGGGTTCGACCTGAAGTAGTTTCCTGTCCATGTTTATGGTCTGCAGGAGGAAAACGGAGCATCCAGAGGAAACCTAAACCAGCATTAGGAGAACATACAGACTCCACACAGAAAGGCCCCGGACGAGTCCAGGAGTCCAACACAGGAGTGTCGAGCTGTGCATGAATGAATAAATAAATAAATAAATAAATCAGATTGTATCTGTTATTTCTGTGATATTTGAATCATTTTCA
This sequence comes from Plotosus lineatus, assembly GCA_024760905.1. Classification (NCBI taxonomy): domain Eukaryota; kingdom Metazoa; phylum Chordata; class Actinopteri; order Siluriformes; family Plotosidae; genus Plotosus; species Plotosus lineatus. Next base: position 14,859,859 of record CM045744.1, read on the forward strand.
GTTGAAGTGATGAAGGTATTTTATAACCGTGTCTTTTATTCCTCAGAAATGGATCGGGAAGGTGTTTGTATTCTCTTGTTGTGTGCAGGTCAGTGTGGGATCACAATCATTTTGATTTGCATGAGGTTTATAAATAAATGTTGATTAAAGCTGTTCTCTGCCGCACTTGTGCATTAATCTGTTCAATCCCCAGTCATTGCTGTGTGTTTTCTATCTGATCAGATTCTCAGACATTACTTGTGTTCTGCTCCACCAGAATGTTTTATGAAGTGTAATGTTGATGGTTCTCCCTGCAGTATGTGGTCTCGGGGCAGATATTCCTCATCGCTATCACTTTGTGAATGAGAATAAAACCTGGAGTGAAGCTCAGACTTACTGCAGAGAGAAATACACTGATCTCGCCTCCATCAACAACATGGAAGAGATGATGAAGCTGAAGTGCACACTGAAGGAGGAACCTGTAGAGCAAGCCTGGATCGGCCTGCAGAGAGAGGACTCTGGGAACTGGACGTGGTCCCTGGGAGAACAAACTTTCTACACAGACGGAGACTCGTACAGGAACTGGAGCAGTGGAGAACCAAACAACAAAAAGGGAAATGAGTTCTGTGTTCTGATGAAATCCAGTGGAAAGTGGAATGATGAGTCGTGTGATGGATCGTTAGCTTTTGTGTGTTATGATGGTAATAATTTACAGATATATGTTTCTGGTATTTAAATATAAAATGATACTGATTGTGAGTGTGTTGTTAGTCAGACAGAAATTCGGCTGAGTGATGAATGATTTATTCGTGATGTTAAATAAACATCTTTCAGAAAAGAAGACAGGAAGTGATCGGTACATATTTGTTCCTGAGAAAAAGACCTGGTGTGACGCTCAGACCTACTGCAGAGAGAACCACATGGACCTGGTCAGTGTGAGGAACCAAACTGAGAATGAGGAGATCAGGACACTGAGTCGAAATTCATCTCCTGGCCCTGTTTGGATCGGTCTGTTTAATGATAACTGGGAGTGGTCAGATCAGAGTACTTCCTGTTTCAGATACTGGAGTTCTGATAAACCCAGTAGAGATCGCAACTGTGCTGCAGTGTCTGGACCTGAGAATCACGACTGGAGTAATGTGAACTGCACTGAAAACCTCCCGTTCATCTGCCATGAGAGTGAGTCTCATTACACTTATTCAACATGTTTATTTCTTATTCATCCTCAGAGACTGTCCCTCTGATATACAACACCGACTGCACTATTTAGATTATACACTCAGAATACTTTAAGAATCAATACTTCCACTCTACATGTTTACAGATAATCTGATCCTGATCCAGAAGAACCTGACCTGGAAAGAAGCTGTGATCTACTGCAGGAACCATCATCATGATCTGGTCTCAGTGTGCAATCAGGAGATGCAGCTCTGGGTGAAGGAAGCGGCTCGACACGCCTCCACCGAACACGTGTGGCTCGGCCTGCGTCACACCTGCGCTCTGGGTTTCTGGTACTGGGTGATGGGAGAGATGATCTGCTACCAGGACTGGGCCCCGGGGAATGGAACTGGGTGGGAAGACTGCAGGGCCGGTGAGAGGACCGGAGCAGTGCAGTCTGGAGGAGAGCAGAAGTGGATC
>CM045744.1:14866475-14943975 GCA_024760905.1 Plotosus lineatus
CACACACACATGAACATGAACACTGCGGTGGGTATGTAAATAATAAATGTATAAATATAAATATAAATATAAATATAATGAATGTATAAACGATATGGCCAACTCACATAGTTTTGAAAGTCTGTTCCGAAATTTAGATGTTTTAATGGCCCGCAAACACTATGTCCAAAAACAAGCTCAATGGCACTGACCATAAATTTTCCTGAACTGATTCCCTGACAGCAAAAAACAACAAATGCACAACCTCATCCCAGTCCTTCTCTGTCTCAAAGCAATAAGTCTTGATCATATTCTTCAACGTTTGATAAAATCTCTCCAATGCTCCCTGCGACTCGGGATGATAAGCACTAGACTTGGCCTGTTGAATGCCTAATTGGTACATTGCCTGTTGGAACACCTTAGATATAAATTTGAGCCCTGATCTCACTGAATGAACCCAACCAAGCTGAAAAACTTGATCAAAGCCTTGATAATCACAGGAACAACAATCCTTCGAATAGGAATTGCTTCAGGAAACCTGGTAGATACACACACACATGATGGCAAGAAGATACTGATTACCAGACCGATTTTTCAGCAATGGACCAACACAGTCAATGATTACTCTACTGAAAGGTTCCTCAAAGGTCGCTGGAGGTTTCAAAGGTGTGGGAGGGATTTTCTGATTTGATTTACCAACAATTTGACATGCATGACAAGGTTTACAAAATTCAGCCACATCCTTTCTCAAACTGGGCAAAAAGAAATGTGCCAAAATTTTATCACAACTTTTGTTTACACCCAAATGACCTGCAATGGGACTTTCATGTGCCAATCCAAGCACATGATGTCGGAATAATTTCGGAACAACAGTTTGGTGATGTAATTTCCATTCATTCTCTGCAGGAATATCCGGCGACCTATACTTCCTCATCAAAACACCATCCTGTAATTAATAACCAATTGGAACCTTACTAACCTCCAGCAAAGAAACAGCATTACTAGCCAACATCTGTAACTCAACATCTTCGCACAGAGCATTAATAAGCTGCTTTCTGGAAAGAATTTGATCACCACCGGACAAACTATCAGAATTATCAAGAAGATCTGAAGAGTTATTATCCTACATCAGCCTCTAACTCATGAAAAAAAAAATATCCATAAAAGTATCTGACAAATCACAAAAGGAATCACCCATCGAATAAATCTTGGAAGTCTTGGAAGTCTAGGATGTAATGTCTTTCGACACCGAATGAGTCACTGCACAGGAACTAAAAATAACTGGAAAATCCTCCTCCAACTTTTCTATACAATCTGAAGTTTCCGGAGAAACAGTGATAATAGGATCAGTTCCAACTTTACCCCCCCATAAGATCATTACCGATCAGCAAATCAACACCCGGAACTGGAAGAGCATCGAGAACACCCACTTTAACCTCACCAGAAATCCGCTCTGAAGTCAAATTGACAACATGGAGAAGAGAAAGAGAACTGCCACTTATACTCTGTAGTAAAACATTGGAATTATTTGATGACTCAACAGAAAAAGGCACAAAATCCTTCAAAATCAGAGATTGAAGAGCTCCAGTTTCCCTCAATAATGTAAGGGCCGTGGGGTAGAATTATCTTCCATAAGTGAAACAAAGCCATAAGAAACGAATGGTAAATACTCCTTTGGAACCACAGAACCTGAGACAAAAAGCATTTGGGGAACCTGTGGACTGCTTTTTAAACTTGAGTTTGTAACATGCAGAAATTAAATGGCCTGGCTTCTTACAATAAGCACAAACAGGATCAGAGTCACTGAGACAAAGTCTTGGGTTTAGACTGAGAATGTGACTGCTTGTCCAAAGTATTTGAATCTGTACAATTACGAGAACCTGTATGACTTGAAGTCTTACCCGGGGAAAAGCCCTTATGGCGAGAAAATGTGAAGAAATCCAGAGACCAAAAATAATTCTTGTGAATCAAAAAATAATTATCAGCCAACACCACCGCATCCTGTAAATCATTAACCTTTTGTTTATCCAAATAAGTCTTGAGCTCCAAACTAACACACTGCTTTAAATCCTCCATCAAAACTAACTGCCTCAAACTATCAAAATCTGAAAATTCCTTGGAACTACACCATCTATCAAGCAAAGTTTCCTTTTAACTCGCAAACTCTACAAACGTTTCATGGTCCCTTTTATGAGCATTTCGGAATTTCTGACGATAAGCTTCGGGCACTAACTCGTAAACTGTCAGAAGGGTCCTTTTAACGAAATCATAATCAGAACTTTGCTCTGCAGAAAGGGCCAAAAATGCATCCTGAGCTTTACCCTTTAAAACTGTTTTCAATAGCACAGTCAATGACTCTTTTGGTCACTTGAGGTTTTCAGCCACCTTTTCAAAATGTTGAAAATATTTATCCACCTCTTTTTCATTGAAGTCTGGCGTGCCTTCTAATCTCGAAAAAGGAATGTACTGAGGGAGTGGAAGAATGTTCAATCTTTTTTATTTCAATTTCTTTTTCAAGTTCAAATTTCCTGAACTCAATTTCTTCTTTTTCTTTTTGAGCCTTAATTTCCAATTTTCCCAATTCAATTTTTCCTTTTGAACGCAAACCTCAGTTTAAAATTTTCTTCATTCAATTTCATTTTCATTTTGAGACTAAATTTCCATTTTTTTCAACTCCATTTCCATTCTTTTTAATAGCAAATGGTCCGAATTTTCCTCTTTAATCATGGCCAAAACTTCAGGATCAAATTCTCCCTCATCAATAGAATGGTTTAAGATCATTTTCAAAACTTGAAATTTCCTCATTGCCGGTTTTGCCTCAAGTTCAAAATGATTAGAGATTTGCAACAAATCAGATTTGCGCAAGGCACCGACTTTAACAGGGGTGGGGGATTTAAGAAAATCCTCAAGTATAAACACCATTTTGCTGGTCTCACAATTAAATTATCAATAGGTATGAATTTAAGAAATTGTCTCAATGCCAAATGAAATGCAGCCGTGAGGGAGGGGCACAAGCCAGTGTCTCTCCCTCACGCCGGTCCCAAGCCAAGATAAATGCAGAGGGTTGCGTCAGGAATAGCATCCGGCGTAAAACAAATGCCAAATAAAACATGTGAGTCATATCAAGAAAATTCATACCGGATCGGTCGAGGCCCGGGTTAACAACGACTGCCATCAGTGCTGTTAACCAAGAGGGTGCTGGTGGAAATTGGACTACTGTTGGTTGAAGACATCAAAGAAGGAGAGGCGGGAGGCGTGTCCGTAGGCAGAGAGAGAGAAGAGGAAAGGCAGGAGTCTAGAACTGAAAGTAGGGACTTTGAATGTTGGAACTATGACAGGAAAAGGTAGAGCTGGCTGACATGATGCAGAGGAGGAAGGTGGACATACTGTGTGTTCAGGAGACCAGATGGAAAGGTAGCAAGGCTCGAAGCTTAGGAGCAGGGTTTGAGCTGATTTTCATGGTGTGGATGGGAAGAAAAATGAAGTAGGAGTCATCTTGAAGGAGGAGTTTGTCAGGAATGTTCTAAAAGTGAAAAGAGTGTCAGACAGAGTGATGAGTCTCAAGTTAGAAATTGAAGGCATGATGTTCAATGTTGTTATTGCTTATGCCCCACAAACAGGATGTGAGCTAGAAGAGAACGAGAGATTCTGGAATGAGTTACATGAAGTGATGCAGAATACCCCCAGAGGTGAAAGAATGGTCATTGGGGCAGACTTCAATGGACATGTTGGTGCAGGAAACAGAGGGGACAAGGAAGTGATGGGCAGGGTTGGTATCCAGGACAGGAACGCAGAAAGACAGATGTTGGTAGATTTTGCAAAAAGGATGGAAATGGCTGTGGTAAATATTTTCTTCCAGAAGAGAGAGCAGCATAGGGTGACTTATAAAAGCGGAGGTAGGAGCACACAAGTAGACTACATCTTGTGTAGGCGATGTAATTTGAAGGAAGTCAGTGACTGCAAAGTAGTAGCAGGTGAGAGTTTTGTCAAACAGCGTAGGATGGTGGTGTGCAGGATGACGCTGATGGTGAGAAAGGTGAAGAAGGCAAAGGCAGAGCAGAAGACAAAGTGGTGGAAGCTGAAAAAGGAGGAGTGTTGTGTTGTCTTCAAGGAGGAGTTGAAACAGGCTTTGGGTGGTCAGGAAGTGCTTCCAGATGACTGGACAATTACAGCTAATGTGATCAGGGAGACAGGTAGGAGAATACTTGGTGTGTCATCTGGAAGGAGAGTGGATAAGGAGACTTGGTGGTCAAATGAGGAAGTTCAGGAGTGTGTACAAAAGAAGAGATTTGCGAAGAAGAAGTGGGACATAGAGAGGACCGAAGAGAGTAAACAGGAGTACAGGGAGACACAGCGTAAGGCGAAAGTAGCGGTGTCAAAGACCAAACAGAGGGCATATGATGAGTTGTATGCTCGGTTGGAAAGTAAAGAGGGAGAAAATGATTTAGACAGGTTGGCACAGCAGAGAAATAGAGATGGGAAGGATGTGCAGCAAGTAAGAGTGATTAAGGACAGAGAGGGAAATGTATTGACTGATGACAGAAGTGTGCTGGGAAGATGGAAAGAGTACTTTGAAGAGCTGATGAATGAGAAAAATGAGAGAGAAAAAAGTAGAAGAGGTGACTGTTGAGGACCAGGAAGTAGCAAAGATTAGTAAGGGTGAAGTGAGGAGGGCATTGAAGAGGATGGAGAATGGAAAGGCAGTTGGCCCTGATGACATACCTGTGGAGGTATGGAAGTGTCTAGGAGAGGAAGCAATAGATTTCCTAACAAGAAAATTCAACTAGGTCTTAGAGAGTGAGAGGATGCCTGAGGAATGGAGGAGAAGTGTGCTTGTGCCCATTTTTAAGAACAAGGGAGACGCGCAGAGTTGCGGCAACTACAGAGGGATAAAGTTGATGAGCCATACGATGAAGTTATGGGAAAGAATAGTGGAAGCAAAACTAAGCGCAGAGGTCAGCATTTGTGAACAACACTTTGGTTTCATGACAAGAAAGAGCACCACAGATGCAGTGTTTGCCTTGACGATGTTAATAAAGAAGTACAGAGAAGATCAGAAGGAGCTGCATTGTGCCTTTGTGGATCTGGAGAAAGCATGTGACAGGGTGCCGAGAGAGGAACTGTGGTATTGCATGAGAAAGTCTGGAGTGGCAGAGAAGTATGTTAGAGTGGTGCAGGACATGTATGAGAGATGTAAGACAGTGGTGAGGTGTGCTGTCGGTGTGACAGAAGAGTTCAAGGTGGAGGTGGGACTGCATCAAGGGTCAGCTCTGAGCCCCTTCTTGTTTGCTATGGTGATGACAGATGAGGTTAGGCAAGAATCTCCATGGACACTGTTATGAGCATGTAAATAATAAATGAGGTAGAGGTATGCCCTGGAAAAGGGGGGGGGGGAAGGTTAGCCTCAGTAAGACAGAATACTTGTGTATGAATGCCAAGGACCCAACAGGAACGGTGAGGTTACAAGGAGCAGAGATAAGGAAGGTGGAGGATTTTAAATACTTCGGCTCAACAATCCAGAGCAATGGAGAGTGTGGAAAAGAGGTGAAGAAGCGTGTGCAGGCTGGTTGGAATGGTTGGAGAAAAGTGTCCGGTGTGATGTGTGCTAGGAAGGTATCGGCAAAAATGAAAGGAAAGGTGTACAAGACGGTGTTGAGGCCAGCGATGTTGTATTGTTTAGAAACAGTGGCCATGGGGAAAAGACAGGAGGCAGAGCTGGAGGTAGCAGAGATGAAAATGTTGAGGTTCTCTTTGGGAGTAACGAGGATGGATAGGATCAGGAATGAGCACATCAGAGGCACAGCACATGTAAGATGTTTTGGAGACAAAGTCAGAGAGGCTAGATTGATATGGTTTGTACATGTACAGAGGTGAGTATAGGTACAGATAGTGAGTGTATTGGTAGTAGGATGTTGAGGTTGGAACTACCAGGCAGAAGACCTAGAGGAAGACAAAAGAGACGATTCTTGGATGTGGTAAAGGAGGACATGAAGACAGTTGGTGTAAGAGAAAAAGATGCAGAGGATAGGGTGAGATGGAGGCAGATGATTCGCTGTGGCGACCCCTGAAGGGAAAAGCCGGAAGGACAAGAAGAAGAAGAGAAGTCTCAATGCCAAATGAATTCGATCCCGGACGAGCCCCCAACTTTGTTAAGTATGGGGATTTAGAATATTAAAAGTGTCTCATGAAACCAGCAAAAGAAAATATTAACAACATAATACAGAATAATAACTTACAGTTTAAACCAAAACAAAATACCAATAGAACAAGGGTCACAAAATGAGAATAGTCCCAAAGCAGCTGCAGTATGGTAAATTTAAAGACGGCGCATGTGCTGGCGGTCAAAAGCTTGGATCCCACATATCAAAAGAAACAAATGAAGATTATCCTCTCGTTGGCTGTGGATGAACGCAAATGATGGCCCTGGGTGATGAAGTCTTGAATGACGAAACTTGGATGAAGCGCGTTGGATGATCCGCCTGAGATGATTCTCTTTAGATGATCCAGTGAGCCAGTCAGCAACGGGTCCTAATATAGATTCTGTACAGTTTGGGAATGTTCCATTCTCGAATTCTCTAATCACCTGACCCATCACAGGGTGCAACTTGGTCCATCTCGAAGTTTCCAGACCCAATTAGATTACGCAGGCAAAACAACAGTGACCCAGAAACAGCTGAGAAATACCATGCACAACCATTTACAGCACACCAACTGAATATAATTACATACAATGTTTATATATTCATAATATTTATATTTACATTAATACATTTATTATTTACATGCTCATAACACAGTGTCCATGGAGATTCTTGACTAACCTCGACTGTCAGCCTGTCCGTCACCATAGCAAGCAAGAAGGGGCTCAGAGCTGACCCTTGATGCAGTCCCACCTCCACCTTGAACTCTTCTGTCACACCGACAGCACATCTCACCACTGTCTTACATCTTTCATACTTGTCCTGCACCACTCTAACATACTTCTCTGCCACTTCAGACTTCCTCATGCAATACCATAGTTCCACTCTCGGCACCCTGTTTTATGCTTTCTCCTGATCAACAAAGGCACAATGCAGCTCCTTCTGACCTTCTCTGTACTTCCCTATTAACATCCTCAAAGCAAACATTGCATCTGTGGTGCTCTTTCTTGGCATGAAACCAAACTGTTGTTCACAAATGCTGACCTTTGCCCTTAGTCTAGCTTCCACTATTCTTTCCCATAACTTCATCGTATGGCTCATCAACTTTATCCCTCTGTAGTTGCCACAACTCTGCACGTCTCCCTTGTTCTTAAATATGGGCACCACCAAACTTCTCCATTCCTCTAGCATTCTCTCACTCTCTAAGAACTTGTTGAATGTTCTTGTCAAAAAATCTACTGCTACCTCTCCTAGACACTTCCATACCTCCACAGGTATGTCATCAGGACCAATTGCCTTTCCACTCTACATTCTCTTCAGTGCCCTCCACACTTCACCCTTACTAATCTTTGCTACTTCCTGGTCCTCAACAGTCACCTCTTCTACTTTTTTTTTCTCTCTCATTTTCCTCATTCATCAGCTCTTCAAAGTACTCTTTCCATCTTCCCAGCACACTGCTGTCATCAGTCAATACATTTCCCTCTCTGTCCTTAATCACTCTAAATTGCTGCAAGTCCTTCCATCTCTATTTCTCTGCTGGACTAAACTGTCTAAATCATTTTCTCACTTTTTACCATCCAACCTACCATACAAGTCATCATATGCTCTCTGTTTGGCCTTTGACACCTCTACCTTTGCTTTAGGCTTTCTATCACTGTACCCATGTTTACGCTCTTCAGTTCTCTCAATATCCCACTACTTCTAAACTTAACTCTTCCTGTGTACACACTCCTGCTTTTCCTCATTCCACCACCAAGTATCCTTATCTACTTTCCTTCCAGAGGACACACCAAGTGCTCTCCTACCTGTCTCCCTGATTACATTAGCTGTAGTTTTCCAGTCATCTGGAAGCACTTTCTGACCACCCAAAGCCTGTTTCAACTCCTCCTTGAAGACAACACAACACCCCTCCTTTTTCAGCTTCCACCACTTTGTCTTTTGCTCTGCCTTTGCCTTCTTCACCTTTCTCACCATAAGCATAATCCTGCACACCACCACCCCATGCTGTCTGGTCACACTCACCCACTACTACTTTGCAGTCACTGACTTCCTTCAAATTACATCGCTTACACAAGAAGTAGTCTACCTGTGTGCTCCTACCTCTGCTTTTATAAGTCAACCTATGCTCCTGTCTCTTCTGGAAGAATGTATTCTCCACAGCCATTTCCATCCTTTTTACAAGATCGATCAACATCTGTCCTTCTGTTTTCCTGTCCTGGATACCAAACCTGCCCATCACTTCCTCATCCCCTCTGTTGCCTGCACTGACATGTCCATTGAAGTCTGCACCAAAGACCATTCTTTTACCTCTGGGGTACTCAGCATCAGTTCATCTAACTCACTCCAGAATCTCTCCTTTTCTTCTTGCTCACATCCTGCCTGTGGGGCATAAGCACTAACAACACTGAACATCATGCATTCAATTTCTAACTTGTGACTCATCACTCTGTCTGACACTCTTTTCACTTCTAGAACATTCCTGACAAACCCCTCCTTCAAGACCACTCCTACCCCATTTCTTTTCCCATCCACTCAATGATAAAACAGCTTAAACCCTTCTCCTAAGCTTCTAGCCTTGCTACCTTTCCATCTGGTCTCCTGAACACACAGTATGTTCACTTTCCTTCTTTGCATCATGTCAGCAAGCTCTCGACCTTTTCCTGTCATAGTTCCAACATTCAATCTCCCTGCTCTCAGTCCTAGACTCATGCCTTTCCTCTTCTCTCACTGCCAACGGACACCTCGCCTTCTTCGACCAACAGTAGCCGAGTTTCCACCAACATCCTGATGGTGGTTGTTGTTAACCCGGGCCTTGACCATTCTGGTATGGAATTCTTATTGATGAGTCTCATAACAAAGTTCTCAAATGTTTTACGTCAAATGCCCTTCCTGACACAACCTTGTGCATTTATCCAGGCTTGGGAGCGGCATGAGGATGAACACTGGCTTGTGCCCACCTCATGGCTGCATTAGAATAATCCCCTTACCATGTTGGGAACTCTTCAGCAACAACTATCTCAAATTCAGTGATTTTTTTTTACCCTAAAATACATCATTCATAAAAAGACCTAGACAAAATATATTGAACCAAGATTTTTAAAATTACACCTGATAAAAATGTTAAAATGTTTTGAATTTAGGAATTTAGAATTTTTCATATTAAATGGAAATCTTAATGTGCCCAGAGTTGGCTGAGATAACCAGCAGCCTCCTGTGACCCAAGTAGGATTAAGTAGTGAATTAATAATAATAATAATAATAATAATAATAATAATAATCATAATAATAATAATCCTGACCACAGTTCTTTCAGTAGATTACAAGAGGTATTTTGTACTCTGGGGATCGTTTACTCGTACAACATTATTTTTTCTCTTGAGGAAACATCTCCAGCAACCACGGGGTTAGACAGCCGCCTGATTTACATTATTCATGCCATTCCCGTCACACTGCATCATACCTTGTAGAGTCTATTTACCCTGTATATGCATGTTATCAGATGGATCTAATCAAACACACACACACACACACACACACACACACACACACACGCGCATGGCGCGCAAGCTCACAGGTGTGAAATAAAGAAATGCAAGCTGGATGGTTCTAGCTGTCCTCTCTGCTGATCTACCATTTTCAGTTTCTTCATTACTGTATTGATTGATCGATTGATTGATTGATGGCTTTTCATTGTTTTGTTTTTTTATTAACTCTACTTACTGTTCCATTTCAATGAGAGTAGAATTGGAGTTTTAAGCAGCATACATGTGGCATTTGCTCTCAAGAAAAGTGCTCTCTACTCTCCATAATATGAACCCCTAAGAACATGAGCGCACCCCCCCTTTTTTTTTTGATGGGTCATTCAGGCTTTAAAGTGATTTTACTTTTACCCAGAAACAGACTTGAATTCTGTCACTATGTGTGTGTGTGTGTGTGTGTGTGTGTGTGTGTGTGTGCCTGTGTGCGCGTGCGTGTGTGTGTGTGTGCCTGTGTGCGCGTGCGTGTGTGTGTGTGTGTGTGTGTGTGTGTGTGTGTGTGTGTGTGTGCTGTACCTCTGGATTGGCAAACTGGGGTGGTGGTCCCGATTTTTAAGAAGGCGGACTGGAGAGTGTGTTCCATTTATAAGGGAATCACACTCCTCAGTCTACCCAGGAAAGTCTATGCAGGAGTACTAGAGAGGAGGATCCAACCAATAGCCGATCCTCGGATTCAAGAGGAACAGTGTGGTTTTCGTCCTAGCCGTAGCACTCTTGACCAACTCTATACGCTCCACAGGATTTTGGAGGGGGCATGGGAGTTTGCCCAATTTGTCCACATATATTTTGTGCATTTGGAGAAGGTTTTCATCCTTGTCCGTTGAACACTGTTGTGGGGCGTGCTCAGGGAGTACGGCGTTCCGGACCCTTTGCTAAGGGCCATTCGATCACTGTATCACCGGAGCCAGAGTTTGGTCCGTATTGGCAACAACAGGTCAAATTCGTTTCCGGTGGGAGTTGGAGTCCGTCAAGGCTGTCCTTTGTCACCGATTCTGTTCATAATGTTTGTGGACAGAATTTCTAGGCACAGTCGAGGCGTTGAAGGGTTCTGGTTTGGTGGCCATCAGATCTCATCTCTGCTTTTTGCGGATGATGTTGTCCTTTTGACTTCATCAAGTCTTGACCTCCAGCTCTCATTGGAGCGATTCAGAGCCGAGTGCGAAGCAGTCGAGATGAGGATCAGTACTTCCAAGTCCGAGGCCATGGTTCTCAGTCAGACAAGGGTGTAATGCACCCTCCGGGTATGGAATGAGGTCCTGCCCCAAGTTGAGTTTAAGTATCTTGGGGTCTTGTTCACGAGTGAGGGAAGGATGGAGCGGGAGATCGACAGACGGATTGCTGCAGCCTCTGCTATTAAGTGGAGCCTGTACCGGTCCGTCGTGGTAAAGAAGGAGCTGAGCCGCAAGGCGAAGCTCTCAATTTACCAGTCGATCTATTTTCCAACCTCCACCTATGGTCACGAGCTTTGGGTAGTGACCGAAAGAACAAGATCGCGGATACAAGCGGCTGAAATGAGCTTCCTTCGCTGGGTTTTGATAAGGTAAGAAGCTCTACCATCAGTGGAAAGCCCGGAGTCGATCCGCTGCTCCACCGCATTGAGAGGGGCCAGTTGAGGTGGCTCGGGCATCTGGTCAGAATGCCTCCCGGACGTCTCCCTGGTGTGGTGTTTCAGGCATGTCCAACCGGGACGAGACCTCGGAGTCAACCTAGAACAGGCTGGAGGGACTATGTCTCTCGGCTTGTTTGGGACTGCCTCAGTGTCCCCCGGGAGAGTTGGAGGAAGTGGCTGGGGAGAGGGACGTTTGGACCTCTTTGCTTAGGTTTCTGCCCCCCGACCCGACCCTGGATTTAGTGGATGATGATGATGATGATGATGATGTTGCTGTTGTTCTTTGTTTGTTTATTTGTTGGTTTAATAATGAACTGAGGCTGCAAGCCTTGAAATTGTGAAGTTGGCTTAATTTGGTTTTAAACTCCTCACCATCAGCTGCTTATGATATTTTTCTTTCTAGAATTCAGAATGTCAAATTACTTAGCTGTCAAAATTTAGCACAATCATCAAAGTTAAGACCATCAGGGGGCAGTGGTGGTCTAGTGGTATAGGGTGCTGGATCGCTGATCCAAAGGTTGGGGGTTCGAGTCCCACTCTCCACAAGGTTGTCACTGTCCCTCCAATGCAGCTAACTGGGTTATCAAAGGCGGGCCATGTCTCTCACTGTCTATGGTGAGAGGCATGTAAAAGAACCATTGCTGACTTTCGAAAAGAGTAGGCTGCAAAGTCGTCAGCGTGTTTCTGTCCTTTGCTAAAAAGGGTTGTGACAGGAAGGGCATCCGACGTAAAAACCTCTGCCAAATCAAACGTACGAATCAGATGATTCGCTGTGGCGACTCCTGAGTAAAAGGGAAAAAGCCGAAAGGAAGACAGACAGACAGACATCAAAGTTAAGACCATCAAAATTCACCAAGTTACATTTACACTGACATTTCGAGCATTGAAGAGATGCTCCTCTACAGAACGGCTTACAGAGAAGCTTCAAAGTCATTATCAGTGAACAAATTATTAAAATGGTTTCTTAGAACACAGAAACTCTGCCATGGCTGGTCCCACGCCTGGATGAGAAAGGAGGAAGGTTGTGTGTTGGGCCAGCAACCTCACCACGTAAAAGAAAAGTCACTATAGAAACCAATTACGGCCCTATGTACAATCAGTATGAAGAGGATTAAGTAACTAAGTTCTTAGAACACAGACTAAGTATCCCATCAGTCAAATTCAGGCAGTCGGTATTGTGCGGTTGTTGCTGTATTCTTCTTCTTCTTCTTCTTCTAATTATTATTATTATTATTATTATTATTATTATTATTATTATTATTGTTTTATTTTATTTTATTTTATTAATTTTTTTGGTGGTCTGTTGTGTTTATATACAGCAGGGGTGTGTGGAACGGTGGCAAGGAAAACTCCATCAGGAGATGCGAGGAAGAAACCTTGAGAGGAACGGTTCCAAAAGGGAAAAACCATCCTCATTTGGGTGAAACCATAATGATACAAACATCTCCAAGAAATTCATTCTGGTCCAAAATGTGGTCCGGTTAGTTTCAGCACAACTGTAAATCCTAAATAATTGTGGGGAAGAGAGTTAATATCACCAGCAGTGAAAAGTCATGTTCACAGTCTGTTCGTGCACATCTGGGTCCATCTAGATCAGGGGTTACCAACATGGTGCCCACGGGCACCAGGTCGCCCACAAGGATAACATGAGTCGCCTGCGAGCCTATTCAGGGGTCGGGAACCAATGGCTCGCGAGACAGATGTGGCTCTTTTGATGACTGCATCTGGCTCTCAGATAAATCAGGGGGCCTTTCTTAACAGAATACCGAAGACATAATTTTGCTGCCCTTTAAATAAAAATACAAAAAAGCCATCAGATTAAACAAAAACAAATACATTTCACACATGTCAATCTATACATCTATTTTCAATGCCTCTTGTCGTTGTTGCGCGCAGCGGAGAGCCAATCCTTTCTGTACTCCAGTGTGTGGGCGGGGCCGATATCTTGAAACTCTAATTTTATTGGATTATATGCAACAGTCTGCCCGAGTTGTTTTTGGGTAAAGAGGTAAATTTCCCTCATTTTTATCAGATCATGTGCACGAAGCCAAGCAGAGCTGGCAAGCAAAACACAAATGGACTGAATTAAAAACTTCAACCCGCAGACCTGCTGATTGTATTGGGACCATACTTGTCAACTCTCACGCATCAAGCGTGAGACACACATTTCATCTCCTCCTCAATCTCTCACACAAGGTGTCTAAAATCTCATGCAATAATACAGTTATTTTCCAATTTTATTATTATTTAAAAAAATAATAATAAGGATGTAATTTCCGCGAGCAAATGCCATTGGATATGTTTTCTTCTTCTGCTATTCCCTTCAGGGGTCGCGAGGGCAAATCATCTGCCTCCATTTCTCCCTGTCCTCTACATCTTCTTCTCTTACGCCAACGACCTTCATGTCTTCCTTCACCACATCCAGCCATTGGCTATGTCTTTTACATAAACATTCAGCTTCTCTTTCTGCTTCTGGCTGTGGGATCCTTTACCATAAAATCAGATACATACGCACACATAGAAACTAAAGGTTGTGAAACTTGCTCAAATTATGTTTTCATTTACGAATGTCGTTAAATGTAGAGTTAGTTAGAATTGTTAACATTGTTAATAAGTTTCAGTTTGTAAGGTTACTGCATATGATACATGCCATCTATGAGCAAAGACAGAAAAGATTATTGTGAATAATTATTTGGATAAAACTTCAAAAGATAGAAATGTTATAGTTAATACTTTTGCTTTAGTCAACCTTATTTTTGATATATGTTATGAGTTTACATTTCATATTTCATTAGTTCTTTCATTGAAGATATAATTTACATTACATTATTAAATCTTAAAGAGGTGTGTCATTTTCTATTTTCCCCCTATATCTGTGTTTAATCATTACATATAAAACTTGCATAAAATGGCTTAAAAATCACTCTTAAAAAGCCTTAAAACCAAAATTTTCTGGGGGGGCATTGCCTCCCCCCACTCACCTCCCCCCACCATGGTGTCACCCTGGACTCCTGCTTCTCACTCTTTATTAATCTTAGGGGTTGACAGCTATATGGGACGTGCTTCCTGTCACATAAACACTGCAGCATGTGAGTCGTATTAACCATGTTTGACTCCACATGCACAGGCGAGTGGTCCTAATCACACCTGAGAAGCATCAAGACCAATCTGTGGTCACTTAATAGATGGAAGCCTAAACACCTGCATGAAGCTGAACTTCACCCCATATCAACCAGACTACAAATCTATGAGCAAAACCATGCAGCACCAGAAGTAGCATTAATAGTAAGACGTACTTTTATTATTAATAAATAACTTTGTTATGACATTGTCGTTTCGAATAAATTCAGAGTCATATTATACTCTAAAATTGTTGGTCTCAGTCTTAAAACTATAGTTGGCTCTTAGAGGATTCAATTTTTTATGATAATTATTTATTTATTTATTTTTTGGCTCTCTTAGTCAAAAAGGTTCCTGACCCCTGACATAGATGGATATCATTAATTATTAAAAATGACATGTAATTAAAGGTAAATTGAGCAAGTTTGTTATGTCACAAGTGTGTATCGACCTGGTAGCCCTTTGCATTGATTGGTGCCGAAGAAGTGTCTCTCAGTTTCAAAAAGGTTGGTGACTCCTGATATACAGCATAGTGCCTAATCTAAGTACTTCTGAAATAGTCAAGTTTTCAGCGATCGTTTGAAGATACCCAGTAGCTCAGCTGCCCGGATGTCCAGAGGAAATTCATTCCACCATCTTGGAGCCAGACCAGAGAAGAATTGAGACATGTTTCCCCCTTGTGGGACCAGGGGACAAGTCTAGCAGTGCTGGAAAATCTGAGAGGTGCATGGTGCAGTGCAGTGTAATAAGTCCTTTAGGGTAGGAAGGTACAGGTCCATTTTTGGCTTGATAGGCAAACGTTAGTGTTTTAAATTGAATGCAAGCAGCTACAGGAAGCCATCAGAGAGATTTTTGCAGTTGGTGTGCTGTGGGAAAATTGGGAAGATTGAAAATAAGCCTTGCAGCTGCATTCTGGATCAATGCAGCCATGAGGCGGAGGGGGGGGGGGGGGGGGGGCACACTAACCAGTGACTCTCCCCCTTATGCTGGTCCCAAGCCCGGAGAAATGCAGAGGGTTGTGTCAGGAAGGGCATCCGACGTAAAACCAATGCCAAACTTTTATGATGCAAATCAGAAGTATTACTCCCATACCGGATTGGTCGAGGCCCGGGTTAACAACGACCGCCATCAGTGCTGTCAATCAACAGGGTGCTGATGGAAATTGGACTACTGTTGGTCCAAGACGTCGAAGAAGGAGAGGCGGAAGGCGTGTCCGTAGGCAGAGAGAGAAGAGGAAAGGGATGAGTCTTGGACTGAGAGTAGGGACTTTGAATGTTGGAACAATGCGAAGAAAAGGTAGAGAGCTGGCTGACATGATGCAGAGGAGGAAGGTGGACATACTGTGTGTTCAGGAGACCAGGTGGAAAGGGAGCAAAACTAAAAGCTTAGGAGCAGGTTTAAGCTGTTTTATAATGGTGTGGATGGGAAGAGAAATGGAGTAGAGGTCATCTTGAAGGAGGGGTTTGTCAGGAATGTTCTAGAAGTGAAAAGAGTATCAGACAGAGTGATGAGTCTCAAGTTAGAAATTGAAGGTGTGATGCTCAATGTTGTTAGTGCTTATGCCGCACAGGCAGGATGTGAGCTAAAAGAGAAGGAGAGATTCTGGAGTGACTTAGATGAAGTGATGCAGAGTACCCCCAGAGGTGAAAGAGTGGTCATTGGTGCAGGCAACAGAGGGGACAAGGAAGTGATGTGCAGGTTTGGTATCCAGGACAGGAACACAGAAGGACAGATGTTCATCGATTTTGCAAAAAGGATGGAAATGGCTGTGGTAAATACTTTCTTCCAGAAGAAACAGGAGCATAGGGTGACTTATAAAAGCTGAGGTAGGAGCACACAGGTAGACTGCATCTTGTGTAGGCGATGTAATTTGAAGGAAGTCAGTGACTGCAAAGTAGTAGTGGGCGAGAGTGTGGCCAAACAGCATAGGATGGTGGTATGCAGGATGATGCTGATGGTGAGGAAGATGAAGAAGGCAAAGGCAGAGCAGAAGACAAAGTGGTGGAAGCTGAAAAAGGAAGAGTGTCGTGTTGTCTTCAAGGAGGAGTTGAAACAGGCTTTGGGTGGCCAGGAAGTGCTTCCAAATGACTGGAAAACCACAGCAAATGTGATTAGGGAGACAGGTAGGAGAGTACTTGGTGTGTCATCTGGAAGGGAAGTAGATAAGGAAACTTGGTGGTGGAATGAGGAAGTGCTGGAGTGTGTACAAAGGAAGAGATTAGCTAAGAAGAAGTGGGACATTGAGAGAACCGAAGAGAGTGAACAGGAGTACAGGGAGACACAGCATAAGGCCAAAGTAGCAGTGGCTAAGGCCAAACAGAGGGCGTATGATCATATGTATGATAGGTTGGACAGTAAGGAGGGAGAAAATGATCGAAACAGGTTGGCACAGCAAAGAGATAGGGATGGAAAGGATGTGCAGCAAGTTAGATTGATAAAGGACAGAGAGGGAAATGTATTGACTGATGACAGATGTGTGCTGGGAAGATGGAAAGAGTACTTTGAAGAGTTGATGAATGAGGAAAATGAGACAGGAAAAAAAAGAGTAGAAGAGGTGACCATTGAGGAGCAGGATGTAGCAAAGATTAGTAAGGGTGCAGTGAGGAGGGCATTGAAGAGGATGAAGACTGGAAAGGCAGCTGGTCCTGATGATATACCTGTGGAGGTATGGAAGTTTCTAGGAGAGGTATCAGTAGCTTTTCTGACAAGAACATTCAACAAGGTCCTAGAGAGTGAGCAGATGCCAGAGGAGTGGAGGAGAAGTGTTCTGGTGCCCATTTTTAAGAACAATGGAGAATTGCAGAGTTGCGGCAACTGCAGAGGGATAAAGTTGATGAGCCATACGATGAAGTTATGGGAAAGCGTAGTGGAAGCTAGACTTAGGGCAGAGGTCAGCATTTGTGAACAACAGTTTGGTTTCATGCCAAGAAAGAGCACCACAGATGCACTGTTTGCTTTGAGGATGTTAATAGAGAAGTACAGAGAAGGTCAGAGGGAACTGTATTGTGCCTTTGTGGATCTGGAAAAAGCATATGACAGGGTGCCGAGAGAAGAACTGTGGTATTGCATGAGGAAGTCTGGAGTGGCAGAGAAGTATGTTAGAGTGGTGCAGGACATGTATGAGAGATGTAAGACGGTGGTGAGGTGTGCTGTCGGCGTGACCGACGAATTCAAGGTGGTGGTGGGACTGCATCAAGGGTCAGCTCTGAGCCCCTTCTTGTTTGCTATGGTGATGGACAGGCTGACAGACGAGGTGAGACAAGAATCTCCTTGGACTATTTGTTTGCAGATGACGTTGTGATCTGTAGTGAGAGCAGAGAACAAGTGCAGGAAAATCTAGAGCGGTGGAGATATGCCCTGGAAAGGAGGGGAATTAAGGTTAGCCTCAGAAAATCAGAATACATGTGTGTGAATGAAAATGACCCAGGAGGAACGGTGATGTTACAGGGAACAGAGATAAGGAAGGTTGAGGATTTTATGTACTTAGGCTCAACAATCCAGAGCAATGGAGAGTGTGGAAAAGAGGTGAAGAAGCGTGTGCAGGCAGGCTGGAATGGTTGGAGAAAAGTGTCCGGTGTGATGTGCGATAGGAGAGTGTCAGCAAGAATGAAGGGAAAAGTGTACAAGACGGTGGTGAGGCCAGCGATGTTGTATGGTTTAGAAACAGTGGCGCTGAGGAAAAGACAGGAGGCAGAGCTGGAGGTAGCGGAGATGAAAATGTTGAGGTTCTTTCTGGGAGTATCAAGGATGGATAGGATCAGAAATGAGTATATCAGAGGGACAGCACATGTAAGATGTTTTGGAGACAAAGTCAGAGAGGATAGATTGAGATGGTTTGGACATGTAAAGAGGAGGGGTAGTGAGTATATTGGCACTAGGATGCTGAGGTTGGAACTACCAGGCAGAAGGCCTAGAGGAAGACCAAAGAATTCATTTATGGACGTGTTAAAGGAAGACATGAAGGTCGTTGGAGTCAAAAAAGAAGATGCAGAGGACAGGGTGAGATGGAGACGGATGATTTGCTGTGGCGACCCCAGAAGGGAGCATCCGAAAGGAAAAGAAGAAGAAGAGCTGCATTCTGGATCATTTGCAAGCAATAAATAGCACTCAAATGTCGACCTGCCAGGAGTGTCAGGAGTTCAAACTTTACCCTTTATCTTTTTCGGAAACTGCTTGAAAAGAAATACTATTGCATATTTAAATTAAAAACAACAAAACAAATATGAAAAAATGACTGTAAAGGAGAATATATATTGTGAAACCCATCCCGCCTCGATTAGTTTTCCTATTTGCGGGATGGGTTTACCTGTTTACTTGTAGACATTTGATTTACAATAAATAAATTGAATTGAATCAAATCGAATTGAATTGAATTGAATTGAGATTACTGGGGATTGAGCAAGTGTCTCAGTGGCCTTTCTGAAATGAAACGGATGAATCCTTTGGATATTAAAGAGAAGAAATTGTTCTGATCAAGAAAAAAAATAGTGACATGAGAAGAGAAGGACAGATACTTATCTTTGGTTACTTCAAGACTTCTTGCAGTGCCTGAAGGAGAGATCACAGCATTGTCCAAGGAAATTACAAAATCTTGATGTGAGGAGGAGTCACCTGGGATGAACAGCAATTCAGTCTTGTTGGGATTAAGCTTCAGCCGATAAACTGCAATTTATCAGGAGATACTTGCCAGACATGCAGAGATCCGGCAGGAACATCCGTGTCTCAGCGAGGAAAAGAGAGAACAAGTTGAGTGTCATTTCCACAGCCGTGGTATGAGAACCCACATGAGGATATGACATCACCAAGGGACTTAGTATAAAGATAGAACAGAGATAGACCAAAAACTCAGCCCAAGGAAACACCAGTAGAAAGTCAGCATGGAGAAGATGTGGATCCCCTCCATGTCATCTCCTCTGAGCGACCTTCCAGATCGGAAGCAAAGAACTGCCATGCTACACCGCAAATAAACCTGAGACTACCTGAGACTAACCTGAGAATCTTGTGGTTGAGTGGGTCAAATTCTGCTGAAAGGTGGAGCAGGAGGAGGACTGATGACATCTTGGTTGATCTTGCAGCATGTAGCTCCTCTGTAACAGCCAAGAGTGCAGTCTATGTGGAATGTGTAGCTTTCAAGCCAGATTGATTAGGCTCTCTTCCAAGATGGCATTCCCTGGAGACTGACATTGCAGAGTTCTCAGAATCAATGTTTTTGTTGTTGTTGTTGTTTTAATTTGATCTGTTTGTTGTTTTGTATGTTGTTTTGTTTGTTTGTTTGTTTGTTTGTTTTGCATTATGCTCGTCTATGACTGGGCGACCCTACTACAGCTTTGACATTTTTGTAATTGGAAAAAAATTGGGAATTGTTTGTTTGATATTACATAAGTGAAAAAAAATATATATTTTTTTGCATAGAGAATGATTTGATTTAGCAATGCATTATTTTGGAATGTGCCAAACCGAATCAGAGCTTTTGTCATGGTTTTATTTTGTGGTAAATTATAATTAATCCAAAGTTGAAGTTCGGTCCAAAATTTCATAGTTTCACAGCATTCCCAGTAGACATGACAGGTACTCTCAGGCATATCAGAACAAAAACTACACATGCCATTATCAATTCATTTTCAATCATTCCTTCTTTATATTAACAATTTTGTGCAAAAATTTCAACTGGAAATCTAGAAGCTTGACAGCTTTCGTTTTATAGCTGTATACATTGAAAACTGTGTACCAGTCAAATTTACAATCATTAAATGTTTTTTCCCATTTCTGACAGACTTCAAGTTTGTCGTTTGTAGCTATACTTTTTTCTAAAATAACCTTTAACCTTTGGAATTCATAGACACCAATGAACAGGCTCTTAAAAGAGAAAATTCTTCAGTTTTTAAGAGCCTTTTCCCAATTATTAGGTATGATACGAAGCAGATAGTTATAATCTAATATTGTAAGTCATATTGTATTTTTGCCTTCAAAGGGAATTAAACCATTTTCATCATACAAGTCTTAAACAGTCAATATATGCTTATCAGCCCAGTGCTGAATAACATAAGTGAGGTTTATATAATTGTGATTGAGCCATAATGGTTCAGTAAAAATGTCACCAACTGAAGGGGATTTTCTGATTTCTTATAATAAACAACATAATATACCTACTATGCTCTCATAATCATATGACTGCCATCTATAATCATTGATATTTTACATCTAGTTTCTATTTTGTGATCATTTATGCATGTATTATGTATTCACTTATACTATGCTTATGATAGCCATATTATTCCCATGTCCATGTGTTTGTGCTTGAATGGTTTTGAACATTCTGGGTTATTTAGGGTTCATAAAGGGGAAGAGAGACTAAGAGAACCCTTCACCTACTTTTAAGTCCCATAAATGGGTCAGGTTGGAACTAGAATATTCCAGTTTTTCTTTTTAACCTTCTAGTTTATCCTAATCGTGCCCATTGCATACTGTGTAAAGTCAGCTAGTATAAACTTACCAACGTGACCCAGCCACATTGTATCTATGTCTGACAAGCCATGCGTCAACATGATGCAATTTCTTCATTCTCATGCATAAAAACGCCTGTACTGGTCATCAGATTTTGGTGATTGGGGAATAAACACTTGAGCTCCTAAGCTTGGTTGGTGTCTGTGCTTTCTTTGCTGATCACTAGCTTGCTGGGTGACACTCGGGAACTGATCTGTGGAAAGATTTGCTTTGGACCATTCGGAGACCATACGACCAATGTTGTCATCTTTGACCTGATTTTTTTTTACAATCAGAACCCCAGTCTTCTATAACATCTCTCTAGCAAGGATTTTTAATGTTAAGTTTATTATCAATATTGGCTTCGTATCTGAAAATATCTTTAGAAGCGATTTTGCAGTGGTTTGCCGTATTTGATTTTTTGCAATACCTACTTAGAAAGGGAAGTTTTAATGCTTCAACAAATGTTTTTATATCAACCATACCCAACCCACCTTCAGTCTTTAATCTTCGATAATGAAAAGACTTCAGACGGTATAAAACTAGAGTTAGCAAAGTCGATTGAGGATAGACTGGCCAAAGCCCCAGATTTCACAAAGTTGAAGGTCCTAATGGACAAATATGTTCATCCCAAGAATTGTGAAGGCTTAGTGGCACTGAAAGTAAATGAAGAAGTCTGGCACAAGGCGAAAGCATAAAGCAAAACAAGAAACACAAAAATGCAACATGGGCAGGGCTTACTGGTTAAATCCATGAGCCCCATCATTCAAGTTGCCGACATGCTGATGACAAGCATAATACAGCGTTCGTGGTATAGTGGTGAGTATAGCTGCCTTCCAAGCAGTTGACCCGGGCTCGTTTCTCGGCCAACGCACCAGGGCTCAGACTGCTGACAGGTGCACAAGCAGACATGAATGTAAAAAGGTGCAATGCATTGAAGAAGTATTGTACTTGACTGGGCCATATAAGAGCCATTGTACTTCTGGTATGATCACCACCAGGAAGTATTTGTTTGGTGCTGAGCTGCATAAGAAAATAAAGGACATTGGAGACTCTAAACAGATGGGGAAGACAGTTTTTGTGTCCAACAGACCAAGATATCATCAGGAAAAGCCAAGGTTTCATCCATATAACAATAGTGGCTATGGAGGTTATCACCAACAAAAATTTCAAGACCACAGCTGCATAGCTAAGCAAAGTCGAGGTGGTGGAAATGAACCGAACACTTTTTTTCCAGAAGCGTCAGAGGGAAAAAGGGTTCTGCAAGTAAAGGCACAATTGTTAAAAAGGTAACAAGGTGAGGCACATACCTGAGGAGTTTTTTTGTGATAAACACTCCTGTAAACTTTTATGCTGGGAAAGTGCAACATTTTGCAAGTAAATGGGCTGACATTTCATATGATCCTTGGATGTTATCTAATATTGAGGGTATAGATATAGATTTTAAGAGAACACCATTCCAGCAGATCATACCTAATGCTTTTAAGTTTGCAGAGAATGAGCACATGAATGCAGCCATGAGGTGAGGTGGGGGGGGGGGGCACTAACCAGTGTCTCTCCCCCTCATGCCGGTCCCAAGCCCGGAGAAATGCAGAGGGTTGTGTCAGGAAGGGCATCCAACGTAAAACCAATGCCAAGTATTTATGATGCAAATCAGAAGTATTACTCCCATACCGGATCGGTCGAGGCCCGGGTTAACAATGACCGCCATCAGTGCTGTCAATCAACAGGGTACTGATGGAAATTGGACTACTGTTGGTCGAAGACGTCGAAGAAGGAGAGATGGGAGGCGTGTCCGTAGGCAGAGAGATAAGAGGAAAGGCATGAGTCTAGGACTGAGAGTGGGGACTTTGAATGTTGGAACTATGCAAAGAAAAGGTAGAGAGCTGGCTGACATGATGCAGAGGAGGAAGGTGGACATACTGTGTGTTCAGGAGACCAGGTGGGAAAGGTAGCAAAGCTAAAAGCTTAGGAGCAGGGTTTAAGCTATTTTATCATGGTGTGGATGGGAAGAGAAATGGAGTAGGAGTCACCTTGAAGGAGGAGTTTGTCAGGAATGTTCTAGAAGTGAAAAGAGTGTCAGACAGAGTGATGAGTCTCAAGTTAGAAATTGAAGGTGTAATGCTCAATGTTGTTAGTGCTTATGCCCCACAGGCAGGATGTGAGCTAGAAGAGAAGGAGAGATTCTGGAGTGACTTAGATGAAGTGATGCAGAGTACCGCCTGAGGTGAAAGAGTGGTCATTGGTGCAGACTTCAATGCACATGTTGGTGCAGGCAACAGAGTGGACGAGGAAGTGATGGGCAGGTTTGGTATCCAGGACAGGAACGCAGAAGGACAGATGTTGATAGATTTTGCAAAAAGGATGGAAATGGCTGTGGTAAATACTTTCTTCCAGAAGAAACAGGAGCATAGGGTGACTTATAAAAGTGGAGGTAGGAGCACACAGGTAGACTACATCTTGTGTAGGCGATGTAATTTGAAGGAAGTCAGTGACTGCAAAGTCATAGTGGGTGAGAGTGTTGCCAAACAGCATAGGATGGTGGTGTGCAGGATGACTCTGATGGTGAGAAAGGTGAAAAAGGCAAAGGCAGAGCAGAAGACAAAGTGGTGGAAGCTGAAAAAGGAAAAGTGTCGTGTTGTCTTCAAGGAGGAGTTGAAACAGGCTTTGGGTGGCCAGGAAGTGCTTCCAAATGACTGGACAACCACAGCAAATGTGATCAGGGAGACAGGTAGGAGAGTACTTGGTGTGTCCTCTGGAAGGAAAGTAGATAAGGAGACTTGGTGGTGGAATGAGGAAGTGCAGGAGTGTGTACAAAGGAAGAGGTTAGCTAAGAAGAAGTGGGATTTTGAGAGGACCGAAGAGAGTAAACAGGAGTACAGGGAGACACAGCGAAAGGCGAAAGTAGCAGTGGCTAAGGCCAAACAGAGGGCGTATGATGACTTGTATGATCGGTTGGATAGTAAAGAGGGAGAAAATGATCTATACAGGTTGGCACAGCAGAGAAATAGAGATGGGAAGGACGTGCAGCAAGTTAGATTGATAAAGGACAGAGAGGGAACTGATTTGACTGATGACAGAAGTGTGCTGGGAAGATGGAAAGAGTACTTTGAAGAGCTGATGAATGAGGAAAATGAGAGAGAAAAAAGAGTAGAAGAGGTGACCATTGAGGAGCAGGATGTCGCAAAGATCAGTAAGGGTGAAGTGAGAAGGGCATTGAAGAGGATGAAGAATGGAAAGGCAGTTGGTCCTGATGCTATACCTGTGGAGGTATGGAAGTGTCTAGGAGAGGTAGCAGTAGATTTTCTGACAAGAACATTCAACAAAGTACTAGAGAGTGAGCAGATGCCGGAGGAGTGGAGGAGAAGTGTGCTGGTGCCCATTTTTAAGAACAAGGGAGACGTGCAGAGTTGCAGCAACTACAGAAGGATAAAGTTGATGAGCCATACAATGAAGTTATGGGAAAGAATAGTGGAAGCTAGACTAAGGGCAGAGGTCAGCATTTGTGAACAACAGTTTGGTTTCATGACAAGAAAGAGCACCATAGATGCAATGTTTGCTTTGAGGATGTTAATAGAGAAGTACAGAGAAGGTCAGAGGGAGCTACATTGTGCCTTTGTGGATCTGGAAAAAGCATATGACAGGGTGCCAAGAGAAGAACTGTGGTATTGCATGAGGAAGTCTGGAGTGGCAGAGAAGTATGTTAGAGTGGTGCAGGACATGTATGAGAGATGTAAGACAGTGGTGAGGTGTTTTGTCGGTGTGACAGAAGAGTTCAAGGTGGAGGTGGGACTGCATCAAGGGTCAGCTCTGTGCCCCTTCTTGTTTGCTATGGTGATGGACAGGCTGACAGATGAGGTGAGACAATAATCTCCATGGACTATGATGTTTGCAGATGACATCGTGATCTGTAGTGAGAGCAGAGAACAAGTGCAGGAAAATCTAGAGAGGTGGAGGTATGCCCTGGAAAGGAGAGGAAAGAAGGTTAGCCTCAGAAAATCAGAATACATGTGTGTGAATGAGAAGGACCCAGGATGAACGGTGATGTTACAGGGAGCAGAGATAACGAAGGTGGAGGATTTTAAGTACTTAGGCTCAACAATCCAGAGCAATGGAGAGTGTGGAAAAGAGGTGAAGAAGCGTGTGCAGGCAGGCTGGAATGGTTGGAGAAAAGTATCCAGTGTGATGTGCGATAGGAGAGTGTCAGCAAGAATGAAGGGAAAAGTGTACAAAACGGTGGTGAGGCCAGCGATGTTGTATAGCTTAGAAACAGTGGCGCTGAGGAAAAGGCAGGAGGCAGAGCTGGAGGTAGTGGAGATGAAAATGTTGAGGTTCTCCCTGGGAGTAACGAGGATGGATAGGATCAGAAATGAGTATATCAGTGGGACAGCCCACGTAAGATGTTTTGGAGACAAAGTCAGAGAGGCTAGATTGAGATGGTTTGGACATGTACAGAGGAGGGATAGTGAGTATATTGGCAGTAGGATGCTGAGGTTGTAACTACCAGGCAGAAGGCCTCGAGGAAGACCAAAGAAGAGATTTATCGATGTGGTGAAGGAAGACATGAAGGTCGTTGGAGTCAGAAAAGAAGATGCGGAGGACAGGGTGAGGTGGAGACGGATGATTTGCTGTGGCGACCCCTGAAGGGAGCAGCCGAAAGTAAAAGAAGAAGAAGAAGAAGAGAATGAGCACATGCTCATTATTGAAGAACTTTCCCACATTTATGACAAAGGTATCACAGAGACATGTGGAGATGTAGATGGGGAATTTATATCAAATATATATTTCTTGCATGAAGACAAATGGTTCTTTGAGAATCAATATGAGCCTCAAAACATTGAACGACAGTGTTGAAACCTGCCACTTTAAAATGGATACTTTCATATCTGCCATTTTCTGGTGGGAAAAGGGCTGCTATTTTGCCTCTGTAAAGCCTTTTAAAGGACGCCTACTTTAGTATTCCAGTAAGGCGTGAAGAAAGTAAATATTTGAGATTTGTCTGGAATGAAACTTTATTTCAGTTTACTTGTCTTCCAAATGGGCTTGCGACTGCACCTAGCATCTTTACTGAGCTGATGAAACCAGTTTCCATCACTTAGAAATCATGGGTTTCTAAACACCTCCTACATTACGTACCTTGGATTTATTATCAACAGTGAGAGCATGACTGTTACATTGACAGAGGCTGAGAAGAGCAAAATTGTTCAAAAATGTTTGGAATTACTAAATGGCAAAAAAGTCACCATCAGAGATTTGGCTGTTTTGATTGGTCGGTTTAATGTGGCTGTACAAGGAATAAAACATGCCCCTGTTTTCTCCAAATGAATTGAAACTCTCAAAAATCATGGCTTGAAATTAGCTCAAGGCAATTTTGACTCTACAGTGTTGCTTGATTCAGATTGTGTGAATGATTTGACTTGGTGGATAAACAATACAGGCAGTTGCCCCAAAACAATTCATGTTCCTCAGCCAGCGGTAATAGTTAAGACTGATGCATCAAAAACTGATTGAGGAGGAGTGAAAGACTGACCAAACTAGTACTAGTGGTTTATGGTCTGCTTAAGAAAGTGAACTTCGTATCAATATTTTGGAACTAAAGGCAGCTTACTTCTGTGTACAAACATTCTTTTCATCCCAGACAAGCTATTCACTTCAGCCTAATGTTAGATAATACAACAGCGGTGTCATATATTAAACATATGGGTGGGATGAAGGGATGTAACAATGTCACTAGGGAACTGGGTATATGGGCGACTGACAGGCATATTTGGTTGGCAGCTGCTCATTTGCCTGGGGTGCGTGATTATGGAGCAGATGAGTTTTCAAGGAAGTTCCCAGATGACAAAGAATGGCACTGAAATGAACAGGCATTTACACAAATGTGTGATGTGTTTGGGAAGCTGGTTAGATAATTTTTTAATTCCAGATTAAATACACAATTGAACAGATACATATCTTGGTACTCTGACCCAATGCAGAAGCTGTTGATGCTTTTACTGTGTTTTGGGGGAAATTCTTATGACTACATATTTTGCCCTTTCAGTGTGATTAACAGAGTTCGGCACAAAGTAATTAACGAAGACGCAGAAGTGCTCATGGTGGCACTGATATGGACAACTCAATTTTGGTTTACGAAGTTACTGGATTGTCAATAGACTGTCCAAGATTGCTACCAAAATCTCAATCCCTGTTACTACTCCTCAATCGGCCACAGTTTCGACATCCATGCCACAAGAAACTCAAACTAGCAGCATTCAGGCTGTCAGAGAAGGCTTGGAATGCCAGGGCCTTTCACCATCAGTTACAAACATTATCCTGCACTCATGGAGACATTCGACACACCAGCAATATGGGACATATTACCGAAAGTGGTTGTGCTTCTGCATTGCAAGGGGTGTTGATCCCCTTTCACCACCTTTGGGTGAGGCTTTGCATTTATGGGCAGTGTTATATGACTCTGGTTTTTGGATACTGTGCAATTAATACAGCTAGATCAACTTTATCTAGTTTACCTAGATATAATGTCAATTGGAAGGTACAGCATGTGTTGTTGTATTTGTGAGATCAGTTGACTTGTGAATTGTTAAAAGGATTGACACTTACGTTGCCCACGCTTACCCTGCTTTTATCAGGGCAAATATTTCAGGCCCTCCATCTTATTGGCATTAGAAATGTAGATTTTTCTCATGACTGAAAACATTAGATTTGGGGATCTCCTCAAACAGACTCAAACTGGTTTTCACGAAGGTAAACTCTCTCCAGAGCTATATGCCTGATCAGAGACTGGGCATTGTCAGTGTGATGAAGCTATATCTGGATATGAATATTCAAACCACACAGTGTAAGATCAGCCTTCAATGTGCCAATTCAAACGGTTCTGTGGACGGCAGGTTGAAGCAGTGAATGCGTGTTCAGACAGTTTTATAACAAACCAGTTTCTCATGACAGTAGTTTCAGTCGTGCTCTTTTAAATTCTGTATCCAATGTTGGTATTTGATCATCTCGCCATAAGCTTGCATGTTTTCCTGAATTATCAGGAATGTTTACTTATGTGACTGAGTTAACTTGTACATTTTCACAAAATAAATGTGACATATTGAACTAAGATTGGGCTTGATGAAATTGATGGAAATATGATTTCACTCTAAATATCTCATGTAGGACGGAATAGGGAGGTGGAATTACACAATTAAATGAGACTTAGCTATAAGTTGATATTTGATTGTAATTCCACCGACCTATGAAGTACTGAGGGATTACGTGCCCACCCTTCCCACCCTGGCTGGGAAATATGCAATCATATTTCTACACTCTAAAACCTGATATTGTGCGCATGTGCATCTCACGTAATCCCTCAGTACTTCATAGGTCGGTGGAATTACAATTAAATATCAACTTAAAGGTAAGTCTAATTTAATTGTGTAATTTTTCCGAGTACTTCAAAGTCTCCCTTATACCACTCAATGTTCAAGGTTTTACATCATGTCTTTTCACTTCTTGCCTTGGCACCAATCCAAATTGCTTTGGTCTTATCTGTGTTCATTTTGAGGACCAACAGCTTGTCTAAGGAATTTAATGTATCGATAGCTGTGTATAAACTCTCTTCAGTACCATCAAGGAATAATTCAGTATCATCCGCATATTGACCTAATTTATATTTCTCTTTATCAATAACAATGCCTTTAATTCTATCATTATTTCCAATCATAAATCCTAAAATTTCAGCAGCAAAAAAAATTTAATATGGCGATAGAGGATCGCCCTGTCTACAGCCTCTTTCATTATCAAAGAAATCTGATGTGTCCATTTTGTATCACACAAGAACTTATACATGTCATGTCAATATATTAATCCATCTTATGATTTGTGGGCCAAAACCAAATTTAGTGAGTCCTAATTTAATGAAATCTTTGGAAACTGTGTCCAATGCCTTTTCAAACTCAATCAGAATAAGTAATCCTGGCATATTTCTTTGTTTAGATTCAAACATGATGCCGTATAACAATCTTGTATTCTCACTGATAGTTCTATTTGGAATAAAGCCTGTTTGATTTTCATGTATGAGCAAGACTAATTTCTTTTTCAAGAGCTTGGTTATACAAGAACTGATTATTTTGTATATTGCATTCAGAAGAGTAATTGGTCTCCAATTTTTCAACCTTGTTCTATCTTTGTTTTCTTTGGGTATACAAATAATAACTCCCAACTTCATTATCAAAGATAATTCATTTTTTACCAGAGACATCATTGATAAATCTTAAAATCCAATTTATCAAATCTTTCCAAAACAATTTAAAAAAAATCAACTGGAAATCAATCTGTACCAGGACTTTTATTATTTTTCATATTCATAACAGGGAATATGATTAACATAATTTCCTCCATTTGGAGGTCTTCTTCTAGTTTATTTTTTAAATCATCGTTTAGGACGGGTGTCGGGATATTGTCAAGATCAGCCTTCCGGTCGACGTCATCATTTAATGAATATAAGGTCTTATAAAATGTTCTCAGCTGTTTTAAAATCAATGTATTATTTGTTATTTCATCATTATTATCAGTTATGATTTTTATTTATAGATTTGCCGACAAAATATCTTTTTTCAAGGCTACAAAAGTAATTTGTGGGTTTTTCACCTTCATCCCATCGAATTCTATTTCTTATCTGAATACCTGTCATTTCCTCTTCTTTTAATCGCTCCAGTTCCGTCTTATATTCTGAGAGTTCAGAAAGGCTGTTTTCATCAATATTTTGAACATTTTGTCTGAGTCTTTTATCTATGGCTTATGTACACATGTTTATTTATATATATAGTATATATAAATGAACTAAAAAGCATTAAATGACATGGATGCTTAGGATCCATTTTATAACAGGATAGGTAAACTTGCTAGTAATTGATACATTTCTACCTGTAAATGTCCAAAAATATATCACATTAATTAGCCACATGTGTCTGTGTGTATGTGCCACATGTCTGTTTTAAACAAACGTGCAGAAACACGCTCACGGCTATGCTGCCTGATCTTGACAAAAGTCAGCAATGGTTCTTTTACAGCCTCTCACCATAGCCAGTGAGAGACATTGCCGCCTTCGATAACCAAGTAAGCTGCACTGGGGGTCAACTGTTGACAGTGAGACTTGAACCTTGGAATCAATAATCCAGCACCTCTGCCCTCAGCACCTCTACAGAACATAGTTTACTTTCATTTAATTAGTAAGCTTTATTTATTTTTTTTCATGAATAGCATAAACTGACCAGATGTAGTGTAAACTGACCAAATGCAGCCATAAGGGGGGGGGGGGGGGGTCACCAGTGTCTCTCCCCCTTATGCCGGACCCAAGCCCGGAGAAATGCAGAGGGTTGCGACAGGAAGGGCATCCGGCGTAAAACTTTTGCCAAACTACAAAATGCAAACCGTAAACACAAATCTCATACCGGATTGGTCGAGGCCCGGGTTAACAATGACCGCCATCAGTGCTGTTAGCCAACAGGGTGCTGGTGGAAATTGGACTACTGTTGGTCGAAGACGTCGAAGAAGGAGAGGTGGGAGGTGTGTCCGTAGGCAGAGAGAGAGAAGAGGACAAGCACGAGTCTTGGACTGAGAGTAGAAGATACAGAAGACAGGGCGAGATGGAGGCGGATGGTTTGCTGTGGCGACCCCTGAAGGGAACAGCCGAAAGGAGAAGAAGAAGAAGAAGAAGCATCAACTGACCAGAGAATATTGTTACCTACACAGTGCTAACATAGTTCAATATGCTGAGCTCACCTGGCTGCCTCTATTAAATAAAATATATAAAATATATGTAAATATCATTTATAGAAATCTCGTTTAGTTTTTTTTTTTTGCATGGTATAATTAAACTCAAAGACATTGAAGGAGATACATCCTTACTTGTGCACTGAAACTGACCTGTTTCCATCATGATTTTAAAATCAAGTGACAGGTGTTTCTAAAACCTCGACAGTTTGCTGAAATAATTTTTATCTTTTTAATATTCTCTGTGCTTGGACTCATTGCATCATTTGTGTATAAGGCATTATGTAATTTATAAATTCAATAGGATGGGAAAATCTAAGCAATTGACTCAATTGTGCAAAAATCAAGTAAATAACAGAAATTATGTGGCTATTGGTACTAAGGAGAAAACAATCTGGTTTAGCACCATGTCACTGTCAATATGAACCCTATGCACATAAGTGCACATAAAAAAAAAGCAAGAAAGAAAATCTTCTGTTTTATATTTTTAAGTAAATGGGAACATTTTTTGGATGGATGAAGAAAAATAAATAAGTTAGTTTTGGGAAAAGAAATGAATAAAGAAAAAAAGAATAATAAAAAAAAAACGAAATGGCGAGACTGCCAGTAGTTTCCAAACCTTGGCTTTTGAAATAATTGAAGATATGAATTTAAGGTAAAAAATGTGCGAATCAAATGATTCGCTGTGGCGACTCCTGAGTAAAAGGGAAAAAGCCGAAAGGAAGACAGACATAAGTGTCCACTAATCACAGTTCGAGTTCAACACCACACATGAAGATCTGACGGGAGAAACAAAGGTCTGCAATTTGAACACACGATCATGGAGTAACAGAGTCCACAGTCTTCCAGCTTTCTTTGGAATTTTTCCTTGCCTTTTTTTTTTTTTTTTGGATGTATTTATTTATATTGATAGTTAAATATAAATAACATGAAACATTTATATTTCATCAATTTAAAATGATATGGGATAGTTGAAATTAACAATTTCATTATATAAAATGAAAAATGCAAGAAGTAAATTTAGTTTTACTAAATACAGGTTTTGAAGGTTTGTGTTTTCTAGTTTAGTACTTACAGTGACATGTTTTTAAAGGTGCTGTGTATTTTACACCTTTTACTTTTGAACATTAAAATTGTACTGTAGTTGCTTTTACTAGATCTAGATTCAAGTTTTCAGTGTGTAATTGCTTCAAAATGTGTTGGATGTGAAGGCACTTGTATACTCTAAAAATGACTTCAAATGCCTTCTACAAGCCCCAAATTATTTTTTTTTTTCCTGGGGGAGATCCCCAAAACCCTCTGCTCTGTAGCCTCATTATTATTTTTTTTTTTACAGTTTATCCACATTTTTTTTTACCACTACGCCACTGCGTCCATCCTTCCGGTGAGCTGCACCATGCTGGTGGTTAATCTTTGGAGGCTGTCCCCAATTTGGCGCAGGGTGAAGTCATGCTGTCCCAACAGGAGTCCCTGGTGGGACAATGCCTGCTGGAGTTGAGCGGTCTCCACTGGGTCTATTTTTTTTTGGCTAGAACATTCTGTGACGCGGAAGCGTTCACTCGGACCCAAAGATGACCGAGTATGGTGAGACAAATGACCTTTATTGCACACAGAGCAGGCACCGGAGTACAGGGAAATGTGATTACCAGAGAGGTGAGAGGAAACCCAAGAACCAAAATCACGAAGAGAAAAATATCAAAGCGGGAACCAGGCGAGCACGGAGCTGAGAAATAGGGAGCTAGAGAGATCACAGGGAAACAGGATCGTTTGGAGGGACAATCTTCTAGCGCTGGGAGGAGCACACCGCTTATCTTTAGAGCCCGATGATGGCTGAGTGAAATCAGGTGTGCTCTCCGGACTCCGCCTGCGTGTGACAGCCACACCCCTTGCCAGTGCCTGCAGTGCATTGGGAGAGAGAAAGAGAGTGTGAAAGCCATCAAATAACACAGACCATAAGAACAAAGGAAACAGTTGGAAACCCCGGGGGGGGGGGGGTGTCCCCCCCACACACACCCACACACACACACCACCAATCAGAGCTGTATTGGCTTAAAACTTGTTCCACTCTAATTGGTCGACCATCAGCCAGCTCTGACTGGATCCCCAAAATTTCTCCTCTCTACTATGACTCATTTCTACACACTTATTGGTCAATGAACATCCCTTCATTTAATGAATCCCTCCATCGGAATTATTTTATAGTAAGCAAAAGGTCTCAAATGTCTTCTCAGTGGTCCTTAATCCCTTTGCCTGCCACAAATGCCATGTTGCACTACAGCTCTCCATCTGAAAAGTAAATCATACAATTGCTCTTCTGTGGGTATCATCATTTACTATTTAAATATATTACCTTTCATTAGTCAATAATTTCATTGGACATTTTTCCACTTCAGGATTACAAAAGTCTTAAAATGAAAAGTCTTAGTTTAATCTAAATGGACTACAGAAGGCACCCGTTATTCGCAGGGTCGTGTTCTGTCCCTACCTGCTGATCCTGAAAATCCGTGGGTTATTGATGCGGTTTTAAAACCCTATGTATGATATTACATCCGCTAAAATATGCTTCATAAACCCATTCTATCACCAGTATTACTCATTAATACAGTAATAATGCACAGAGGATTATCGGGACTAAACTTCCTTCCATAAACACGATTTATACACAGCACTGTCACACAAGAATTCTTTTACTTTCGGCTGCTCCCTTCAGGGGTCAC
The DNA here is from genome assembly GCA_024760905.1 of Plotosus lineatus. Classification (NCBI taxonomy): domain Eukaryota; kingdom Metazoa; phylum Chordata; class Actinopteri; order Siluriformes; family Plotosidae; genus Plotosus; species Plotosus lineatus. The sequence goes on from CM045744.1 coordinate 14,899,819, forward strand.
CACAGCAAATCATCCGCCTCCACCTCACCCTGTCCTCCGCATCTTCTTTTCTGACTCCAACGACGTGAGGGAAGACATGAAGGTCATCTTTCTCGAGGCCTTCTGCCTGGTAGTTCCAACCTCAGCATCCTACTGCCAATATACTCACTATCCCTCCTCTGTACATGTCCAAACCATCTCAATCTAGCCTCTCTGACTTGGTCTCCAAAACATCCTATGTGGGCTGTCCCTCTGATATACTCATTTCTGATCCTATCCATCCTCGTTACTCCCAGGGAGAGCCTCAACATTTTCATCTCTGCTACCTCCAGCTCTGCCTCCTGCCAGCTTTTCCTCAGCGCCACTGTTTCTAAGCCATACAACATCGCTGGCCTCACCACCGTCTTGTACACTTTTCCCTTCATTCTTGCTGACACTCTCCTATCACACATCACACCGGACACTTTTCTCCAACCATTCCAGCCTGCCTGCACACGCTTCTTCACCTCTTTTCCACACTATCCATTGCTCTGGATTGTTGAGCCGAAGTACTTAAAATCCTCCACCTTCGTTATCTCTGCTCCCTGTAACATCACCGTTCCTCCTGGGTCCTTCTCATTCACACACATGTATTCTGATTTTCTGAGGCTAACCTTCATTCCTCTCCTTTCCAGGGCATACCTCCACCTCTCTAGATTTTCCTGCACTTCTTCTCTGCTCTCAATACAGATCACAATGTCATCTGCAAACATCATAGTCCATGGAGATTCTTGTCTAACCTCGTCTGTCAGCCTGTCCATCACCATAGCAAACAAGAAGGGGCTCAGAGCTGACCCTTGATGCAGTCCCACCTCCACCTTGAATTCGTCGGTCACACAGACAGCACACCTCACCACTGTCTTACATCTTTCATATATGTCCTGCACCACTCTAACATACTTCTCTGCCACTCCAGACTTCCTCATGCAATACCACAGTTCCTCTCTTGGCACCCTGTCATATGCTTTTTCCAGATCCACAAAGGCACAATGTAGCTCTCTCTGAAATTCTCTGTACTTCTCTATTAACATCCTCAAAGCAAACATTGCATCTGTGGTGCTCTTTCTTGGCATGAAACCAAACTGTTGTTCACAAATGCTGACCTCTGCCCTTAGTCTAGCTTCCACTATTCTTTCCCATAACTTCATCGTATGGCTCATCAACTTTATCCCTCTGTAGTTGCCGCAACTCTGCACGTCTCCCTTGTTCATAAAAATTGGCACCAGCACACTTCTCCTCCACTCCTCCAGCATCTGCTCACTCTCTAGTACCTTGTTGAATGTTCTTGTCAGAAAATCTACTGCTTCCTCTCCTAGACACTTCCATACCTCCACAGGTATATCATCAGGACCAACTGCCTTTCCATTCTTCATCCTCTTCAATGCCCTTCTCACTTCACCCTTACTGATCTTTGCTACATCCTGCTCCTCAATGGTCACCTCTTCTACTCTTTTTTTCTCTTTCATTTTCCTCATTCATCAGCTCTTCAAAGTACTCTTTCCATCTTCCCAGCACACTTCTGTCATCAGTCAATACATTTCCCTCTCTGTCCTTTATCATTCTAACTTGCTGCACGTCCTTCCCATCTCTATTTCTCTGCTGTGCCAACCTGTATAGATCATTTTCTCCTCTTTACTATCCAACCTATCATACAAGTCATCATACGCCCTCTGTTTGGCCTTAGCCACTGCTACTTTCGCCTTGCGCTGTGTCTCCCTGTACTCCTGTTTACTCTCTTCGGTCCTCTCAATGTCCCACTTTTTCTTAGCTAACCTCTTCCTTTGTACACACTCCTGCACTTCCTCATTCCACCACCAAGTTTCCTTATCTACTTTCCTTCCAGAGGACACACCAAGTACTCTCCTACCTGTGTCCCTGATCACATTTGCTGTGGTTGTCCAGTCATTTGGAAGCACTTCCTGGCCACCCAAAGCCTGTTTCAACTCCTCCTTGAAGATAACACGACACTCTTCCTTTTTCAGCTTCCACCACTTTGTCTTCTGATCTGCCTTTGCCTTTTTCACCTTTCTCACCATCAGAGTCATCCTGCACACCACCATCCTATGCTGTTTGGCAACAGTCTCACCCACTATGACTTTGCAGTCACTGACTTCCTTCAAATTACATCGCCTACACAAGATGTAGTCTACCTGTGTGCTCCTACCTCCGCTTTTATAAGTCACCCTCTGCTCCTGTTTCTTCTGAAAGAAAGTATTCACCACAGCCATTTCCATCCTTTTTGCAAAATCTATCAACAGCTGTCCTTCTGCTTTCCTGTCCTGGATACCAAACCTGCCCATCACTTCCTCGTCCCCTTTGTTGCCGGCACCAACATGTCCATTGAAGTCTGCACCAATACCACTCTTTCACCTCTGGTGGTACTCTGCATCACTTCATCTAAGTCACTCCAGAATCTCTCCTTCTCTTCTAGCTCACATCCTGCCTGTGGGGCATAAGCACTAACAACATTGAGCATTACACCTTCAATTTCTAACTTGAGACTCATCACTCTGTCTGACACTCTTTTCACTTTTAGAACATTCCTGACAAACTCCTCCTTCAAGATGACTCCTACTCCATTTCTCTTCCCATCCACACCGTGATAAAATAGCTTAAACCCTGCTCCTAAGCTAAAAAGCTTTGCTACCTTTCCACCTGGTCTCCTAAACACACAGTATGTCCACCTTCCTCCTCTGCATCATGTCAGCCAGCTCTCTACCTTTTCTTTGCATAGTTCCAACATTCAAAGTCCCCACTCTCAGTCCTAGACTCATGCCTTTCCTCTTCTCTCTCTGCCTACGGACATGCCTCCCACCTCTCTTTCTTCGACGTCTTCGACCAACAGTAGTCCAATTTCCATCAGCACCCTGTTGATTGACAGCACTGATGGCGGTCGTTGTTAACCCGGGCCTCGACCGATCTGGTATGGGGGTAATACTTCTGATTTGCATAACTGTTTGGCATTGGTTTTACGTCGGATGCCCTTCCTGACACAACCCTCTGCATTTCTCCGGGCTTGGGACCGGCATGAGGCGGAGAGACACTGGTTAGTGCCCCCCCCACCTCATGGCTGCATTTGTCACACAAGAATAGAAAGGATAATCAAAGACACACTACAGACAGCTCACTCCCTGCTCAAACACACAGACAGTGTCTGTCATTATTTAAAAAATGTAAAATATGAATCTATAACATCTCTTTTAGTGTGTTTTTAGTGCTTGTGTTGCTGTGTATAAAATAAGAAAATAATATCAACATCAGGCTCAGTGGAAAACTGAATATAATAATACCATGAATAATAATAAGAAGAAGAAGAAGAAGAAGAAGAAGAAGAAGAAGTGGAAGAAGAAGAAGAAGAAGAAGAAGAAGAAGAAGAAGAAGAAGAAGAAGAAGAAGAAGAAGAAGAAGAAGAAGAAGAAGAAGAAGAAGAAGAATAGTAATCACAGTTCTTTCAGCAGATTACAAGAGAGAGTTTGAACTCTGCAGACCTTTTACTCTTACTCTGTTATTTTTGTTCTCTTGAGGAAACATCTCCAGCAACCACGGGGTTAGACAGCCACCTGATTTACATTATTCATGCCATTCCCGTCACACTGAACATACTTTGTAGAGTCTCTTTATCCTGTATGTGCATGTTATCAGATGGATCTAATCAAACACACACGCACACAGAAATGCACACACACACACACACACACACACACACACACACACACACACACACACACACACACACACACGGACATTTATATTCTCATATCTGTTCTAAGGGTATCTCAGTGTAAAACACATGTGACACGAACTCTGAGAAATTATGGAAATGAGATGGTTAAACTCTATAACTGCCAGAATCATTGGCATAAAGAAACACGTGAAAGGAACAAGTGAAAGGTAAAACATTCTCCAGTTTGCTTCCAGAAAACACTGCGTTATTATACATTTATTTTTATTTGAGGTCGTAAGAACCATCGTGGGCCTTCACACATATTTTGATGGACCATTCTCACTCTGAAAGTCATTTTACTTTTACCTAGAATGAGAGGAGAATCCTCTCAGCCCCAGACCACCATGTGCAGAAGATATTGAGAGAGTTCACCTCTCTTCTGGGTAAAAGAAAAATGACTTTAAAGCCAGAATGGGCCATTAAAAAAAAAAAAAAAAAAAACGTGGGAAGGCCTGCTCAGATTCTTAGGGGTTCAAATTATGGAGAGTATAAGTAGTAGTTCTCTTAATGCAGCCATGAGGAGGAGGAGGGGGGGGGGGGGCACTAACCAGTGTCTCTCCCCTTTATGCCGGTCCCAAGCCCGGAGAAATGCAGAGGGTTGTGTCAGGAAGGGCATCCGATGTAAAACCAATGCCAAACATTTATGATGCAAATCAGAAGTATGACCCCCATACCGGATCGGTCAAGGCCCGGGTTAACGACCGCCATCAGTGCTGTCAATCAACAGGGTGCTGATGGAAATTGGACTACTGTTGGTCGAAGACGTCGAAGAAGGAGAGGTGGGAGGCGTGTCCGTAGGCAGAGAGAGAAGAGGAAAGGAATGAGTCTAGGACTGAGAGTGGGGACTTTGAATGTTGGAACTATGCAAAGAAAAGGTAGAGAGCTGGCTGACATGATGCAGAGGAGGAAGGTGGACATACTGTGTGTTCAGGAGACCAGGTGGAAAGGTAGCAAAGGTAAAAGCTTAGGAGCAGGGTTTAAGCTACTTTATCACGGTGTGGATGGGAAGAGAAATGGAGCAGGAGTCATCTTGAAGGAGGAGTTTGTCAGGAATGTTCTAAAAGTGAAAAGAGTGTCAGACAGAGTGATGAGTCTCAAGTTAGAAATTGAAGGTGTAATGCTCAATGTTGTGAGTGCTTATGCCCCACAGGCAGGATGTGAGCTAGAAGAGAAGGAGAGATTCTGGAGTGAGTTAGATGACGTGATGCAGAGTACCACCAGAGGTGAAAGAGTGGTCATTGGTGCAGACTTCAATGGACATGTTGGTGCCGGCAACAGAGGGGACGAGGAAGTGATGGGCAGGTTTGGTATCCAGGACAGGAACGCAGAAGGACAGATGTTGATAGAATTTGCAAAATGGATGGAAATGGCTGTGGTGAATACTTTCTTCCAGAAGAAACAGGAGCATAGGGTGACTTATAAAAGCGGAGGTAGGAGCACACAGGTAGACTACATCTTGTGTAGGCGATGTAATTTGAAGGAAGTCAGTGACTGCAAAGTCATAGTGGGTGAGACTGTTGCCAAACAGCATAGGATGGTGGTGTGCAGGATGACTCTGATGGTGAGAAAGGTGAAAAAGGCAAAGGCAGATCATAAGACAAAGTGGTGGAAGCTGAAAAAGGAAGAGTGTCGTGTTGTCTTCAAGGAGGAGTTGAAACAGGCTTTGGGTGGCCAGGAAGTGCTTCCAAATGACTGGACAAGCACAGCAAATGTGATCAGGGACACAGGTAGGAGAGTACTTGGTGTGTCCTCTGGAAGGAAAGTAGATAAGGAGACTTGGTGGTGGAATGAGAAAGTGCAAGAGTGTGTACAAAGGAAGAGGTTAGCTAAGAAAAAGTGGGACATTGAGAGGACCGAAGAGAGTAAACAGGAGTACAGGGAGACACAGCGTAAGGCGAAAGTAGCAGTGGCTAAGGCCAAACAGAGGGCGTATGATGACTTGTATGATCGGTTGGATAGTAAAGAGGAAGAAAATGATCTATACAGGTTGGCACAGCAGAGAAATAGAGATGGGAAGGACGTGCAGCAAGTTAGATTGATAAAGGACAGAGAGGGAAATGTATTGACTGATGACAGAAGTGTGCTGGGAAGATGGAAAGAGTACTTTGAAGAGCTGATGAATGAGGAAAATGAGAGAGAAAAAAGATTCGAAGCGGTAACCATTGAGGAGCAGGATGCAAAGATCAGTAAGGGTGAAGTGAGAAGGGCATTGAAGAGGATGAAGAATGGAAAGGCAGTTGGTCCTGATGATATACCTGTGGAGGTATGAAAGTGTCTAGGAGAGGAAGCAGTAGATTTTCTGACAAGAACATTCAACAAGGTCCTAGAGAGTGAGCAGATGCCGGAGGAGTGGAGGAGAAGTGTGCTGGTGGCCATTTTTATGAACAAAGGAGATGTGCAGAGTTGCAGCAACTACAGAGGGATAAAGTTCATGAGCCATACGATGAAGTTATGGGAAAGAATAGTGGAAGCTAGACTAAGGGCAGAGGTGAGCATTTGTGAACAACAGTTTGGTTTCATGCCAAGAAAGAGCACCACAGATGCAATGTTTGCTTTGAGGATGTTAATAGAGAAGTACAGAGAAGGTCAGAGGGCGCTGACAGACGAGGTGAGACAAGAATCTCCATGGACTATGATGTTTTCAGATGACATTGTGATCTGTAGTGAGAGCAGAGAAGAAGTGCAGGAAAATCTAGAGAGGTGGAGGTATGCCCTGGAAAGGAGAGGAATGAAGGTTAGCCTCAGAAAATCAGAATACATGTGTGTGAATGAGAAGGACCCAGGAGGAACGGTGATGTTACAGGGAGCAGAGATAACGAAGGTGGAGGATTTTAAGTACTTCGGCTCAACAATCCAGAGCAATGGAGAGTGTGGAAAAGAGGTGAAGAAGCGTGTGCAGGCAGGCTGGAATGGTTGGAGAAAAGTGTCCGGTGTGATGTGCGATAGGACAGTGTCAGCAAGAATGAAGGGAAAAGTGTACAAGACGGTGGTGAGGCCAGCGATGTTGTATGGCTTAGAAACAGTGGCGCTGAGGAAAAGGCAGGAGGCAGAGGTGGAGGTAGCGGAGATGAAAATGTTGAGGTTCTCTCTGGGAGTAACGAGGATGGATAGGATCAGAAATGAGTATATCAGAGGGACAGCCCACGTAAGATGTTTTGGAGACAAAGTCAGAGAGGCTTGATTGAGATGGTTTGGACATGTACAGAGGAGGGATAGTGAGTATATTGGCAGTAGGATGCTGAGGTTGGAACTACCAGGCAGAAGGCCTTGAGGAAGACCAAAGAAGAGATTTATGGATGTGGTGAAGGAAGACATGAAGGTCGTTGGAGTCAGGAAAGAAGATGCGGAGGACAGGGTGAGGTGGAGGCGGATGATTTGCTGTGGCGACCCCTGAAGGGAGCAGCCGAAAGTAAAAAAGAAGAAGAAGAAGAAGAAGTAGTACCTCTCTTGATAGGAAACGCCATATGTATACAGCTTAAAATTCCAGCTGTTCTACTCTCACTTAAATGGAACAGTCAGTCGAGTTATTGAAATTAAAATGAAAAGCAATCAATCAATCGATCAATCAATACAGTAATGTGGAAACTGAAAATGGTAGATCAGCAGAGAGGACAACTAGAACCATCCAGCTTGCATATCTTTTTGTTGCACCGTGTGTGTGTGTGTGTGTGTTTCTGTGTGCGTGTGTGTGCTTGTGTGTGTGAGTGCATACATGCAAGTGTGTGTATGTGCATGCGTGTTTACATGTGTGTGTGGGCGTCTGTGTGTGTACACGTGTGTGTGTTTGTGTGTGTATGTGTGTGTGTGTGTGTGTGTGCATGTTTGTGTGTGCACGTGTGTGTCTGTGTGTGTGTGTGTGTGTGTGTGTGTGTGTGTGTGTGTGTGTGTGCGTGCAGGTTTGTGCATGTGTGTGTGTGTGTGTGTGTGTGTGTGTGTAGGTTTGTGCATGTATGCGTGTGTGTGTGTGTGTGTGTGTGTATGTGTGTGTGTTTGTGTATGTGTGTACATGTATGTCTGTATGTGTGTGTGTTTGTGTGTGTGCTTGTGCGTGTGTTTGCATGTGTGTGTGTGTGTGTGTATGTGTGTGTTTGTGTGTGTGTGTGTGTGTGTGTGTGTTTGTGTGTGTGTAAATATAATTAATGTATGACCATTGTATGTAATAGACTAAATTTGCATTTCAGCTCACGCATGGCATTATGGGATCTCGATTACCAAACGTGGTGGAATTAAACCTTGATGTGGATGAAAACTGCACTATCGATACCTTTAATTTATGGAAGTTCCTGACCTTTGAGCGTATTGTATACATAGGTTGTTCCCGCAAGTGTAAAGATGAACTTATTGCGCTTGCATTTGCGGCGACGTTACAAAAGGAATCTAAACAAATCCAAAGTGACCATGCCAGCTTGTTGACATTTGAAGGGGATGAAGAAAGCGTGACAATTCCCGACCCCTTGAGACTTGAAGACGGCTGGGAGACAGAAAATGATGCCTTATCGAAGTGGCCCCGAAAGGTGAAAGAGCTGCATGTGGCCCTGGAGCCGCGGGTTGCCGACCCCTGGTCAAGAACTTCTCAGCATGATAGGGAAACTTCGAGATGGACCTAGTTGCACATGCGCCCTGTGATGGGTCAGGTGATTAGAACATTCGACAATGGAACTTTCCCGAACTTTCGAGAATCTACATCAGGACCGCGCAGAATCATCTAAAATGAATCATCTAAGCAGAATCATTTAAGAGGAATCATCTAAGAGGAATCAACTAAGAAGAATCATCTTGGTGAATCACCCAAAGCGTTTCATTCAAGAGTCATCATTCAAGACTTCATCACCCAAGTCCATCGCCCACAGCCTCTCGACCAGCTCTATACACTCTACAGGATCCTGGAGTGGGCATGGGAGTATTCCCAACCTGTCCACCTGTGTTTTGTGGATTTAGAGAAGACTTCCGAGCGTCTCCCTCGGGCTATCATGTGGGGCGTGCTCCGGGTGTACAATTTACCAGTCGATTTACTTTTTAAACCCTCACCTGTGATCACGTTTCCTTCACAGGGGGCTGGGTTTTCCCTTAGAGATAGGGTGAGAAGCTCATCCATTGAGAGGAGCCAGTCAAGATGGTTCAAGTATCTGGTTGGAATGTCTCCCAATCATAATTGTGGTGTGGTGTTTCGGACATGTCCAACCAAGAAGAGACCCCAAGGTTGATCTTGAACATGCTGGAGAGGCTTTGTCCCTTGGCCTTTCCAGGAATGCCTCTGTGTCCTGGGAGGAGCTGGAGGAAGTGGCTAGTGACAGGGATGTCTGGACCTAACTGCTTAGTCTGCTGCCCTGGTACTCGACCCCAGAATAAGCTGAAGAAGAAGAAGAAGAAGAAGAAGATGATGATGATGATGATGATGATGATGATGATGATGATGATGATGATGATGATGATGATGATGATTTTTTTAGATATTGGTCGAGGTTTAAAAGTTCTTGCATGTATAATGCTAGAAGTGTGTCAGTAAGTAGATTGCCTCAGACTCCCACCCCACCCGGAATTGGTTTGTATCTGTTTCCCTTGTGAGAATTTCCTACCAAATCAAAGCTGTTTTCTTGTTTTTTGTTTTTTTTAATCGCCACCTTGAAGTTTAATATTAATAATAAAATTATAATTATGGTTATTTACTTCTACTGGTGTGTTGGCATGCTTCTGGCATCACTGGCCCTTCCACATATCTGCTCTCTCTTAGCCAGGGCAGACTCCCAACTGGACAGCTCACCGGCCATAACAGGGCAGAAACTTGCTGACAACTGTGTGGCTCCTCTTGAGGAAAGTCAGCAATGGTTCTTTTACATCAGGGGTCGGGAACTTATGGCTCGTGAGCCAGATGTGGCTCTTTTGATGACTATATCTGGCTCTCAGATAAATTAGGTGGCCTTTCTTAGCAGAATAACATATACATAATTTCACTATCATTTTAATAAAAATACAAAAAAAGCCATCAAATAAAACAAAAACAGATGAAGAAATCTCACATATTTTAATCTATACATCTATTTTCAATGCCACTTCACTGTGACACGCCGCGGAGAGCCAATCCTTTCTGTACACCAGTATGCGGGTGGGTCCGATACCTTGAAACTCTAATTTTATTGGATTACAGTATAACAGCCACAGACTGTGCATGTTGTGTTTGAGTAAAGAGTAATTTTGTTTTTGATCAGCTTGTTTGCACGAAGCTAAGCACAGATGGCAGGCAAACACAAATGGACTGACATAGAAAAACTTCAACCTGCAAACCAGCTGATTGCCAAAACTTAGGATGCGCTTCCTGTCACATAAACACTGCAATGTGTGAGTCCTGTCGTACTGACCATGTTTGGCTCCACATGCGCACGCGAGCAGTACTTCTCTCACCTGAAAGACATCAAGACCAACCTGCAATCACGTTTACCAGATGGAAGCCTAAATGCCTGCATGAAGCTGACCCTCAGCACGTATCAACCAGATGACAAAGCCATCAGCCAAGCCATGCAGCACCAGAAGTCGCATTAATAGTAAGAAGTACTTTTCTTATTCAGAAATAACTTCGTGATAACAATGTCTTTTAAATAAATTCAGAGTCTTATTATACTCTCAAATTGTTTGTCTTCTTTTTTCAATTTAGTTGTATACAGTATTAATATACATATACAGACACTCCCCGCCGTACGTTCATCCGTTTTACATTTTTTTTGCTTTTACATTTTTTTTTTTTTTTTTTTTTAAGTCAAATTTTGAGTTTCGACATACCTACGTAGTACACTGACGTAATGACGCAATGACGCAATTGTTTACAAAGGATACACTGAACGTGCCCCTCCTTGTTCCCAGTTCAGAGTTGTGTGTATCGCTGATCCAAAGGTTGGGGGTTCGAGTCCCACTCTCCACAAGGTTGTCACTGTCCCCCCGAGTGCAGCTAACTGGGTTATCAAAGGCGGGCCATGTATCTCACTGTCTATGGTGTGAGGCATGTAAAAGAACCATTGCTGACTTTCGTAAAGAGGAGGCTGCAAAGTCGTCAGCGTGTTTCTATCCCTTGCTAAAAGGGTTGTGACAAGGAGGGCATCCGACGTAAAAACCTCTGTCAAATCAAACGTGCGAATCAGATGATTCGCTGTGGCGACTCCCGAGTAAAAGGGAAAAAAGCCGAAAGGAAGACAGACATATATATATATATATATATATATATATATATATATATATATATATATATATATATATATATATATATATATAATCAATTATATAGTGTGTTACTCTTGTGTGAAGACGTCGTCTCTGTGATCTTTGTGTTTACACTGCTTTGCGGACTTTTGTAACCCGAAGCAAATATGGTTGGTCAGAAGCGTAAGCCTTCTGTAAGTAAGTGCAAGTCTCATACACAGAGATGAATTAACTATCTGCTCGGATCGGCACAATCTACCATGCATACTCATACACAGTGCAGGCTGAGTACTAAACGAGTTCAATGAAGCTCTTGCTCACTTGAAAGCCAGAAGTCCGCATAACCCGCGCTTTGTTTCAAGCAGGTAAACTACTTTCAGAAAGTGCACTACTTTTGGTATTTGATATTGGAAGCGTTGTTTGACTGTTTTATGCTTCATGAGTTGGCTCAGCTTCATGTCATGTGATTCAGCTCAGCTTCATGTCATGTGACCATCCGTCGACCATCAAAACCATTTACAAGCAGAAAGATCGCATCATAGAGAATGTTAAAGGTTATATTTGATTCTGTATTTGATATTTGTGAGTGAATGTGATTAAAATGTATCAATTTGAAATTATTTTCCTCAATTTAATTTATTTGAAATTAATGTTAATATTATTTGATATATTTTATATTATTTTACAATGTTATGTTGATAATAATTGATTTAGGGGTGTTTTATGAGATACGGTAATGGTATTTATGGATGTATATTACAGTACGAGTGTCATACGTCATACGTCACTGTAACAAATTACGTTCACTTTCAACTTACGTTCGGCCTTCCAGAACCAATTAAAAACGTCGGGGAGCGTCTGTAATTAGATTAGATTTTTAAGTACGTTTTTTTTTTTTTTTTTTTTTTTTTTTTTTTGCTCTCTTAGATTAAAAGGTTCCTGAGCCTTGTTTTACATGAACCGAGACATGGCCGGCCATTAATTATTGTTATTTATATTCTCTTAAAAGCTTATCAAAGGCGGACCATGTCTGTCACTGTCTATGGTGAGAGGCATGTAAAAGAACCATTGCTGACTTTCGTAAAGAGTAGCTGCAAAGCCGTCAGCGTGTTTCTGTCCCTTGATAAAAGGATTGTAATATACAGTAATTTATATTAAACAACCCATGGAGAGTGTGGGGCTTGAACCCACAACCTTAGGATCAGTGATCCAGCACCTTCACCACCAGCCACCACTGCCCTGTTACCTTATCAGTTTATGATAGTTTTTTTATTTTTCTTTTCTCCATCATATGTCCATTCATTCTTTTTTTTTTTTTCATTATTTTTCCTAGACTCACAATCCATCTTCCTTTGTTTGTTTTTTTCTTTCATTCTTTGAGATTTTTTATTTTATTTTTGAAATTTCTTTTTGTGGCTTTCATGGCTTTCGTGGCTTCTAGCGTGATTATTTTTCAAATGTAATTTACAGTGTTGTAATATTTTTCTCTAGTTTTTTTGTCTATGTTTTTTTGTTTTTCTTTCCTTTTTTTCTTTTTTCTACTCTCCTTTGTATTTCTTTTTTCTTTTGGTTTTATCTTTTTTATTCATTCATTCTTTCATTTTCTGAACCTCTTAATAGTAATTAAGGTCGCAGAGAGGAGATGCCCATCTCAGACAACTCTGTAATAATAATAATAACAACAACAACAACAACAACAACAAGAACAACAATAATAATAATAATAATAATAATAATAATAATAATAATAATAATAGGAAGAAGAAGAAGAAGAAGAAGAAGAAGAAGAAGAAGAAGAAGAAGAATCATCATCATCATCATCATCATCGTCATCATCATCATCATCATCATGATAATCATCATCGTCATCATTTAGGGCAGCGGTGGCCTGATAGTAAGGTGCTGCATAACTGATCCCAAGGTCATGGGTTTAAGTCCCTCTATTACTGGGTTGCCACTGTCCCCCCAGTGCACGAACTGTGTTATCAAAAGCCGACCATGTCTCTCACTGTCTATGGTGAGAAGTTCATGTAAAAATTGTTGACTTTTGTAAAGAGAAGCTGAATAGCCGTCAGCATGTTTCTGCTCTGCAATGGTCTGGCAAACTGTCCAGGGTGTACTCTGCCATAGTCCGCAGTCGGCTGAGATGGGCTCCAGCCTACCTGTGACCATAATTTAGGATGAATTAGTTCAGATAATGAATGAATGAACAGCCTATTGATTTGTATCCTGAGTGTGCATTAATTTATCAAACAACTATTATTATTATTATTATTATTATTATTATTATTATTATTATTATTATTATTATTATTATTATTATTATTTAATACTGAAGTGAAGCTGCAGGCCTTTAGATTGTAGCATTGGATTAATGTGGTTTTAAACTTCTCACTATCAGCTGCTCATCTTTTTCCTCTTTATAGAATTCTGCAGTCCCTCGAACCACATGCAAAATATTTGGATGTGACTCAGGCATCAGATATAGAACTGCACACATTACTGGCAAAGCCACATGCAAAACATACCTTATTCCATGGACTTGTTTTTCCTACCAATACAGAGCATACCTGTATCCAGGTGCTTTTGAGAACCTGTTCTGTCCCGGACTTCATCACGCCATTTTGAGGTGTGTTTGCAGGTGGGGATTGGCAGAGATAGGCATGGTGCAAAGGAGGCGGATAAAAGGAGAGGACACTGAAGAGGAAGAAGCAAACGAGAGAACATTCAGAGAAAGAACAGCAACAGCAACAGACGTTCTGGTAAAATAAACATTTACTCAGTAAAAAGTTTGTGTGTATACTGTTTATCAGTGATGTCATGCAGTGACACCAACTGTATCTGCTCTATGTTTAATATGTTCCCTTGATTTGCAAAGAGTTCTAGTTATTATTATTATTATTATTATTATTATTATTATTATTATTATTATTATTATTATTATTATTATTATTAAATCATGGGTGGTACGGTGGTGTAGTGGTAAACACGTCTGTCTCACAGCAAGAACATCTGTATTTATTTCCCAGCTCGGGCGTTTCTGTGTGTAGTTTGCATGTTCTCGTCGTGCTTGTGTGGGTTTCCTCCGGGTTCTCCAGTTTCCTCCCACGGTCCAAAAACATGCACAGAGTGAGTGCGTATGATTGTGTGAGTGTTGGTCCTGTGATGTCCTGGAAAGCTGTCCAGGGTGTACTTCACCGAGAGTCGGCTGAGATGGACACCAGCCATCTCGTGACCCCAATTAGCATGAAGTGGTTGAGAAAATGATGAATGAATGTAACCGAATCAGCGCATCGTCACTTTGGGTTCCGGCTCCAACAGTTCCTCATTATATTCACTTTACAGTTGCTGCTGATTAGAGATGGAGATGGGACTGTTTATGTCCATCCGTGATCTCCACCTGTCTTATTTATCAAACTGAACAAAAACATTCTGTGGGATTTACAAAAGTTTCAGAAATATTTCTTTATTCTCGTGTTGATGAGATTTAATATGCAAAGTGCGTTCCAGGTACAGATCATTTTTATGTGGCGACGCACACAACATCATCAAAGTGCACAGAACACTTGTGGAAGAAAACACTTTAAAAAAGGTTTAAAGACTGATGTGGAAATTATTTGAAAGATTTTTCTAGTAATAAAAATATTGAATAATGCAGAATAGGAATAAGAATGTGCTTGTGTTAACCTGCATTGTAAGTCAGGTCAGGTCAGGACGACCTGCTACAGGTACCACGTGATCCTGTACTGCCTGTCTCATGGTCGGATGGTCGGCGACTAAACCGGCTCCCCATCAAGTTTATCTTCATGAGGTGGGTGTGTGGACACCCGGCAGGACGACAAACAAAACCTGTGGAAGGGCGGATGAGCTCACTCAAGAGCCAACGGCCATCCATACCTGGAGAAGAGTTGGGAACGACCAGGGGATTTTGCCGATCGAAACACTCACCATGTTTACGGCAGAAAGAAACCACATCCAGGATCGGCCGAGGTCCGGGATAAAAACAACCGCGTCCTCCATTGTGAGAAAGTATGCAGCCGACAGAGGAAATTGGAAACATCTGGTGGAAGACAGCAAAGTGCAGCGCCGGCCAAACGCCTATGGACCTTGATGATGATGATGATGATGATGATGATGATGATGATGATGATGATGATGATGATGATGATGATGATGAACCTGCATTGGCCTGGCGAGCTGTCCTGGGTGTACTGTGTCCTCGTCCAGAGTTGGCAGCCTCCCCTCTTCTCGAATTCGGATTGATGATGATGATGATTTGGGTAGGGTTCGACCTGAAGTAGTTTCCTGTCCATGTTTATGGTCTGCAGGAGGAAAACGGAGCACCCAGAGGAAACCTAAACCAGCATTAGGAGAACATACAGACTCCACACAGAAAGGCCCCGGACGAGTCCAGGAGTCCAACACAGGAGTGTCGAGCTGTGAATAAATGAATAAATAAATAAATAAATAAGATTGTATCTGTTATTTCTGTGATATTTGAATCATTTTCAGTTGAAGTGATGAAGGTATTTTATAACCGTGTCTTTTATTCCTCAGAAATGGATCGGGAAGGTGTTTGTATTCTCTTGTTGTGTGCAGGTCAGTGTGGGATCACAATCATTTTGATTTGCATGAGGTTTATAAATAAATGTTGATTAAAGCTGTTCTCTGCCGCACTTTTTTCTATCTGATCAGATTCTCAGACATTACTTGTGTTCTGCTCCACCAGAATGTTTTATGAAGTGTAATGTTGATGGTTCTCCCTGCAGTATGTGGTCTCGGGGCAGATATTCCTCATCGCTATCACTTTGTGAATGAGAATAAAACCTGGAGTGAAGCTCAGACTTACTGCAGAGAGAAATACACTGATCTCGCCTCCATCAACAACATGGAAGAGATGATGAAGCTGAAGTGCACACTGAAGGAGGAACCTGTAGAGCAAGCCTGGATCGGCCTGCAGAGAGAGGACTCTGGGAAATGGAAGTGGTCTCTGGGAGAACAAACTTTCTACACAGACGGAGACTCGTACAGGAACTGGAGCAGTGGAGAACCAAACAACATAAAGAGAAATGAGTTCTGTGTTCTGATGTATAAATCCAGTGGAGAGTGGAATGATGAGTCGTGTGATGGATCGTTAGCTTTTGTGTGTTATGACGGTAATAATTTACAGATATATGTTTCTGGTATTTAAATATAAAATGATACTGATTGTGAGTGTGTTGTTAGTCAGACAGAAATTTGAGTTAGTGATGAATGATTTATTCGTGATGTTAAATAAACATCTTTCAGAAAAGAAGACAGGAAGTGATCGGTACATATTTGTTAATGAGAACAAGACCTGGTGTGATGCTCAGACCTACTGCAGAGAGAACCACACGGACCTGGTCAGTGTGAGGAACCAAACTGAGAATGAGGAGATCAGGACACTGAGTCAAAATTCATCTACTGACCATGTTTGGATCGGTCTGTTTAATGATAACTGGGAGTGGTCAGATCAGAGTACTTCCTGTTTCAGATACTGGAGTTCTGATAAACCCAGTAGCGATCAGAACTGTACTGCAGTGTCTGGACCTGAGAATCACCACTGGAGTGATGTGAACTGCACTGAAAACCTCCCGTTCATCTGCCATGAGAGTGAGTCTCATTCCACTTATTCAACATGTTTATTTCTTATTCATCCTCAGAGACTGTCCCTCTGATATACAACACCGACTGCACTATTTAGATTATACACTCAGAATACTTCAGGAATCAATACTTCCACTCTACATGTTTACAGATAATCTGATCCTGATCCAGAAGAACCTGACCTGGAAAGAAGCTGTGATCTACTGCAGGAACCATCATCATGATCTGGTCTCAGTGTGCAATCAGGAGATGCAGCTCTGGGTGAAGGAAGCGGCTCGACACGCCTCCACCGAACACGTGTGGCTCGGCCTGCGTCACACCTGCGCTCTGGGTTTCTGGTACTGGGTGATGGGAGAGATGATCTGCTACCAGGACTGGGCCCTGGGGAATGGAACTGGGTGGGAAGACTGCAGCGCCGGTGAGAGGACCGGAGCAGTGCAGTCTGGAGGAGAGCAGAAGTGGATCAGCCTGCCTGAGAGCCGCAAACTCAACTTCATCTGTTCTACCTATGAAGGTTAGTCAGTGTGGAGGATTTGTTTGTGCTGTTATTAACATCTCACACTCTACTCTTCCATTCTATCCAGATGTTAGTCATTCTACAGATGTTTCATTAAATATCTAAACCAGGGGTGCGCAATACTGTATCACATGTTTCATGGATGTTCTTCATGTACGTTGCTCTCACAGCGTTATATTTATTTTCTTCTTTAATAGAAGCGGGTTCGAGGTAAACAATATGAAATACATTTACTTTCTTCATACTGTATGTTCCAATGTGTTTGTTCTACATATCATTGACTGTTGGTTTTTTTCTGGATAATTAAGGTGTAACTAACATATTATTATTATTATTATTATTATTATTATTATTATTATTATTATTATTATTATTATTATTATTATTATTATTTTCGGATGCACAACCCTGTGTGTTTGCATTTATGAATAGATTAGTAATTATTTATAAACTGTATTTATAATCAGTGGTGGTGATGTCTCTCTGCCTGTCAGATCTGATTATTATATTTTAAATCAATTTGAATGTGATTTGGTTTGAATATGGAATGTGAGAATTATTCTGAAAATATTTTTTGAATAAAGAAATATTTTAACGTGATTATTTTGTTTTGTGTTATTTTACAAGAATACTGTACACGAGGTGCAATTAAATATATTTATGTTTATTATTAATTAATTTAATGAAAAATAGCATCATTTGTCCTCTCATCCTGAAAGGCCTGATCTGGACCCCCACTGGTCAAGCTCCTTGTTGATCCGTCTTTAGTGTGCTGAAATCTGGGAAGATTTTTCAAGACCAGTTGCATTAAATGTCCTTTCTGGTCACGTCCCCATATTTCGGTTTAATAATGTTACGTTCACATCGGTGAATAAACTATTCACACAGTAGTCACAAAAATCACCCACTAATCAAATACTGACCTAAATCATGCACTTGCTCTTCTATGGGTCTCATCATTAACTATATAAATGTATTACCTTTCATTCGTGAATAATTTCATTATACAGTTTTCCACTTCAGGATTATAAATGCCTTAAAATGAAGGAAATATGATCCTCATTACAAGTATATTACAATTTGTATTTGTATTGTGCCTGCAGCCAGGCACTGTTATAAATACAGTCGGCCCCCAACTTACGAACTTAACCGTTCCAGAGATCATTTCGTATCGCAGGGATTTCGTAAGTAGGGGTCACACCTCACATGTTAAACGCCTAATTCATTCCAAGGCTCCAGTCTTTGGACTGAATAAACCCCATAAACCCTTTAAAAATGATAAAAGTACACCAATTTTGTATGAAATATGTGTTAAAAGCAAAAGAAGATTATTTATTAAACCATTTAAACATTTTATGAATATAGTAAACCATTTTATTCACATATTTATTCAGTAAACCATTATTTAACATTTTTATTCACACACACACACACACACACACACACACACACACACACACACACACACACACACACACACACACACACACAAAAAAAAAAAAAAAAAAAAAAAAATTGACACTGAAAGAGAATTACAGAGAGGCTGTTATACTATTCTACACCTGCAGGTCTCAGAGTCCATCTGTGTCTGTCATTATTTAAAAAATGTAAAATGTGAATCTATAAAATCTATTTTTGTGTGTTTTTATTGCTTGTGTTACTGTGTATAAAATACCAAAACAATATCAACATCCCCTTCACATGCATAATAATAATAATAATAATAATAATAATAATAATAATAATAATAATAATAATAATAATGATGATGATGATGATGATGATGATCATCACAGTTCATTCAGCAGATTACAAGAGAGAGTTTGAACTCTGGGGACCTTTTACTCTTACTACGTTATTTATGTTGTCTTGAGGAAACATCTCCAGCAACCACGGGGTTCGACAGCGGCCTCTTCTTCTCTTTTCGGCTTTTTCCCTTTTACTCGGAATCGCCACAGCGAATCATCTGATTCGCACGTTTGATTTGGCAGAGGTTTTTATGTCGGATGCCCTTCCTGTCACAACCCTTTTGGCAAGGGACAGAAACATGCTGACGACTTTGCAGCGACTCTTTACGAAAGTCAGCAATGGTTCTTTTACATGCCTCTCACCATAGACAGTGACAGACATGGCCCGCCTTTGATAACCCAGTTAGCTGCACTGGGGGGACAGTGACAACCCTGTGGGGACTTGAACCCCCAACCTTAGGATCAGCGATCCTGCGTCCTTTCCATTCGACCACCACTGTCCCTGATTTACATTATTCATGCAATTCCTGTCACACTGCATCATACCTTGTAGAGTCTCTTTACCCTGTATATGCATCTTATCAGATGGACCTAATCAAACACATACGACACACACACACACACACACACACACACACACACACACACACACACACACACACACACACACACACACACAAGCAGGCATACGAACATGAACATGCATACACACATGTACATGCAGACACACACGCGTAATCTTTCACAGCTAAATCTTCATGGGTGAGACACACGAACAGTGGGCGTGGCCAAAACCACAACTTCCCGACCTTTCTTTTTCCCTTGGCTTTGCTATGGCAATCTTGCCTCCTATTTTTTTTCCTTGATGTTTTTTCTTTCTATTTTGTTTTCCTTTTGTTTACCTCTCTCTCTCTCTCTCTCTCTGTCTCTCTCGCTCTCAATCCCTTTCCCATTTTCTGACTTCTGTTTTTCTTTCTCTTAATTGTTCTTTTCTTACTGAAAGAATACTGCTTTTTCATTCAGTTTTCTGAACCGCTTAATCCTAATTAGTGTCTTTGGGAGGCTGACACCCATCTCAGCTGACTCTGGATGAGGGCACTGTACACCCTGGGCAGCTCATCAGACCATCGGAGTATTATTCATTTGGTCTCTTATGTTTTTTAATTTGTTTCTTTTTCTTGGGATTTTTTTGGATATAATTTTAGTCGTTCTCTTGTTCTATTTTTCTTTTTTGAATGTAATTTTAGTTTTTCTCTCTCTCTCTCTTTTTTTTTTTTTTTTTTTATAGAAGCTGTACCTCTATCTTCTATCACATGCCATCTCGGTACCAGTTTAGGGGAGAACACAACTGGACACCTTACAAGAAGTTCCTAAAGTGACCCTCCCGACTTGTATAAAAGGTGACAGATTAGTTAAGAAACCACCATTCTGTCTTTAGTCTTATTGGTGTTTAAACAACACAGTTTTGTTCAACTGGTGTTTGACACTGTCCCCTGTAAGACTGAGATTGGTGAGATTGATTGTGTGAAATCTGCGAACCTTGATGAATTGTACAGAAATCAATTTGATCATTGCATAACAGTGTGTCAATACCTTTTGTAGTTTCTATAAAATGCTGAGTCATTTCAGGAAACAAATCATTTGGAAGGTCAATCAACATTTTAGAAACCAACATCTTCTCCCACTGTGCACTAATAACTTGCTTGATGTTAACAGGAGACCTCAACACAATTTCACAGTGTTTTGCAATACGAAGAACGCTTTCTGCTGGAACAACAAGTCCACGCTATTTTTCAAAGTAAGCAAGGCTGATGTACATTCTGAGGCAGGCCTGATAAGTGCCACAGAACATTTGCTGCAAGATATCTTGGAAATGGCTGTGGTAAATACTTTCTTCAAGAAGAAACAGGAGCATAGGGTGACTTATAAAAGCGGAGGTAAGAGAACACAGGTAGACTACATCTTGTGTAGGCGATGTAATTTGAAGGAAATCAGAGACTGCAAAGTAGTAGTGGGTGAGACTGTTGCCAAACAGCATTGGATGGTGGTATGCAGGATGACGCTGATGGTGAGGAAGGTGAAGAAGGCAAAGGCAGAGCAGAAAACAAAGTGGTGGAAGTTGAAAAAGTAAGAGGGACGTGTTGTCTTCAAGGAGGAGTTGAAACAGGATTTGGGTGGTCAGGAGGTGCTTCCATATGACTGGACAACTACAGCTAATGTGATCAGGAGGACAGGTAGGAGAGTACTTGGCGTGTCCTCTGGAAGGAGAGTAGATCAGGAGACTTGGTGGAGGAATGAGGAAGTGCAGGAGTGTGTACAAAGGAAGAGGTTAGCTAAGAAGAAGTGGGACATTGAGAGGACCGAAGAGAGTAAACAGGAGTACAGGGAGACACAGCGTAAGGCTAAAGTAGCAGTGGCTAAGGCCAAACAGAGGGTGTATGATGACTTGTATGATAGGTTGGACAGTAAGGAGGGCGAAAATGATCTATACGGGTTGGCACAGCAGAGAGCTAGAGATGGGAAGGACATGCAGCAAGTTAGATTGATAATGGACAGAGAGGGAAATGTATTGACTGATGACAGAAGTGTGCTGGGAAGATGGAAAGAATATGTTGAAGAGCTGATGAATGTGGAAAATGAGAGAGAAAAAAAGAGTAGAAGAGGTACCCATTGAGGACCAGGAAGTAGCAAAGATTAGTAAGGGTGAAGTGAAGAGGGCACTGAAGAGGATGAAAAATGGAAAGGCAGTTGGTCCTGATGATATACCTGTGGAGGTATGGAAGTGTCTAGGAGAGGTAGCATTAGATTTTCTGACAAGAACATTCAACAAGGTCTTAGAGAGTGAGCAGATGCCGGAGGAATGGAGAAGTGTGATGGTGCCCATTTTTAAGAACAAGGGAGATGTGCAGAGTTGCGGCAACTACAGAGTCAAAGTTTTTAACCTCTTTCTTCAGACTTGTGAAATTTCACTGATCAGCATTTGCCTTCTTCAGAGACGTTTGACAGCACTTGACGTGTCAGCAGGCAGATTTGACAGCCGGCATGCGCAGAAAGTCCAGCGACACCAAAACTGCACAATATCTTAACAAAGTATTTAATTTGTGTTTGTTCGTTTGTTTAATTGTAGCTGTAAATTGTATGATTATTGTGATCTCTAAATATTAAAATAAAATAATATATAGAGATTGTATTATTTTTCGTCACAAAACATGCATCACACTCTCCGACAGCCCGCCAAACCGCCGTACATTTATCGAAACTTTCAACCCTAGGTAGGCCAAATATGGATAAATCTAAGAAAAGAAAAATATCTGAAGAAAACAGGCAAAAGGTTCAAATCACCGTCAGTTTCGTTCGTTACTGGATGAGGTGGAGAGCACATACTCTGATCTTCTGATGCATCACAGAGTGCGGTGGCTGTCCAGAGAAAAAGTGCTGAGACGCTTTGCTGCATGTCTGGGAGAGGTGAAGATTTTCATGACCAGCAAAGGACTCCCCTTTCCTGAGCTGGAATGGTAAGAGTGGCTGGAAAAGCTGTATTTCATGGTGGACATGACGGCGAACCTGAATGCGCTGAATACAACTCTTCAGGGGAGAGGAGGCACAGCGCTACACATGCTGGAAGAGGTGTTGGCGTTTGAGCGCAAGCTGACAGTGTTTGCGAGAGATTTAGAGAGAGTAACACTGTCTCACTTCCCGTCCTTAAGGGAGTGCAAACAAGCGAACTTCTTCTTCTTTTCCTTTCAGCTTTTCCCTTCAGGGGTCGCCACAGCGAATCATCTGCCTCCATCTCACCCTATCCTTTGCATCTTCTTCTCTTACACCAACGACCTTCATGTCCTCCTTCACCACATCCATGAATCATCTCTTTGGTCTTCCTCTAGGTCTTCTGCCTGGTATTTCCAACCTCAGCATCCTACTGCCAATATACTCACTATCCCTCCTCTGTACATGTCCAAACCATCTCAATCTAGTTCAAACAAGCGAACAAGGTGATAAATTCAGAGTATTTGCAGTCTGCAATCACGACCATGCAAGCATCGTTTGGGAAACGCTTCCAAGAGTTCAGAGAGGAAAAAGCCACATCATCCTTCTCCGTCTCTCCCCTGACCATCGACCCATCCCTGTTAAATGGGTCTGCATTTTCAGGTGTAAGTCAACCTGATCTTGAGCTGGAGCTGGCTGACATAGCTGACAGAGATATATGGGTGTCTAAGTTTGAACACCTGAGAGATAGTCTTGAAGAAGTTTCCCATCAGAAGGCCACTCTTGCTCGGATGCACAAATGCAGTGATATTGAGAAACGTCCAAGACCAGACAAACTCGTGTTTTAAACATGGAATGCCATCCTCGAAACCTACAAAAACTTGAAGAAATATGCATTTGGAGTCCTGTCGATCTTCGGATCCACATATGCATGTGAGCAGCTATTCTCCACCATGAACTATGTTAAAAACAAACACCGCTCACGCATCACAGACGGCAGCTTACAGTCCTGCGTAAAGATGAAAGTGACTTCCCTGACCTGCAGAAACTATGCGAAGAAGTTCAGGAGCAGAAGTCCCATTAACCAGGTAAAATAAATATTCAGACAGTTATTTTGCAAACACTTATTTTCATTGTTCAGTGAAATAGTGCTCTTTTTCCCATTTTATTTTTAAATTCAGGTCAAGGCTCCACTACACGCTCCGAAAGTCCAAAGGATGACAGCTCACAGCTTTTTTTTTTTTTTTTTTTTTTGCTCGATGGATAATTTAAGTTCGGGTTTTTAATTCTTTTGAAAGAGACCTTAAACTCTGCGATTTTCTTTTTTTTTTTTTTTTGTAAGAGTTCAAAATGCGTTTATTTAATAAATAAAATTATTTTTTTAAACATGGATGGACTGCATAGATTTCATTAGCAACACACTATTTAGCAATTTTAAAGATATATGTATAAATATATATATATATATATATATATATATATATATATATATATATATATATATATATATATATATATATATATATATATATATATCTTGAACACACTCATTTCACATGTCAAAAAGTGTTTGCGGCTCTCAGAGTTGTCTTTTCCGTGGAAACCGGGTCGAAATGGCTCTTTGAGTGTTAAAGGTTGCCGACCCCTGATCGAAGAGGAATCATCGAAGAAGAATCATCTAAGAGCAATCTTCTTCTTTTCCTTTCGGATTTTCCCTTCAGTGGTCGCCACAGCGAATCATCTGCCTCCATCTCACCCTATCCTTTGCATCTTCTTCTCTGACACCAATGACCTTCATGTCCTCCTTCACCACATCCATGAATCGTCTCTTTGGTCTTCCTCTAGGCCTTCTTCCTGGTAGTTCCAGCCTCAGCATCCTACTACCAATATACTCATTATCCCTCCTTTGTACATGTCCAAACCATCTCAATCTAGCTTCTCTGACTTTGTCTCAAAAACGTCTTACATGTGCTGTCCCTCTGATGTGCTCATTCCTAATCCTATCAATCCTCGTTACTCCCAAAGAGAACCTCAACATTTTCATTTCTGCTTCCTCCAGCTCTGCCTCCTGTCTTTTCCCCAGGGCCACTGTTTCTAAACCATACAACATCGCTGGCCTCAACACCGTCTTGTACACTTTTCCTTTCATTCTTGCCGATACCCTCCTATCACACATCACACCGGACACTTTTCTCCAACCATTCCAACCTGCCTGCACACGCTTCTTCACCTCTTTTCCACACTCTCAATTGCTCTGGATTGTTGAGCCTAAGTACTTAAAATCCTCCACCTTTCTTATCTCTGCTCCCTGTAATCTCACCATTCCTCTTGGGTCCTTGTCATTCATGCACATGTATTATGTTTTACTGAGGCTAATCTTCATTCCCCTCCTTTCCAGGGCATACCTCCACCTCTCTAGATTTTCCTGCACTTGTTCTCTGCTCTCACTACAGATCACAATGTCATCTGCAAACATCATAGTCCATGGGGAATCTTGTCTAACCTCGTGTGTCAGCCTGTCCATCACCATAGCAAACAAGAAGGGGCTGAGAGCTGACCCTTGATGCAGTCCCACCTCCACCTTGAACTCTTCTGTCACACCAACAGCACACCTCACCACTGTCTTACATCTCTCATACATGTCCTGCACCACTCTAACATTCTTCTCTGCCACTCCAGACTTGCTCATGCAATACCACAGTTCTTCTCTCGGCACCCTGTCATATGCTTTCTCCAGATCCACAAAGGCACAATGTAGCTCCTTCTGACCTTCTCTGTACTTCTCCATTAACATCCTCAGGGCAAACACTGCATCTGTGGTGATCTTTCTTGGTATGAAACCAAACTGTTGTTCACAAATGCTGACCTCTGCCCTTAGTCTAGCTTCCACTATTCTTTCCCATAACTTTATCGTATGGCTCATCAACTTTATCCCTCTGTAGTTGCCACAACTCTGCACGTCTCCCTTGTTCTTAAAAATGGGCACCAACACACTTCTCGTCTATTCCTCCGGCATTGGCTCACTCTCTAGGACCTTGTTAAATGTTCTTGTCAGAAAATCTACTGCTACCTCTCCTAGACACTTCCATACCTCTACAGGTATGTCGTCAGGACCAACTGCCTTTCCATTCTTCATCCTCTTCAATGCCCTCCTCACTTCACCCTTACTAATCTTTGCTACTTTCTGGTCCTCAACAGTCACCTCTTCTACTCTTTTTTCTCTCTCATTTTCCTGATTCATCAGCTCTTCAAAGTACTCTTTCCATCTTCCCAGCACACTTCTGTCATCAGTCAATATATTTCCCTCTCTGTCCTTTATCAATCTAACTTGCTGCACGTCCTTCCCATCTCTATTTCTCTGCTGTGCCAACCTGTATAAATCATTTTCTCCCTCTTTACTTTCCAACCGAGCATACAAGTCATCATACACACTCTGTTTGGCCTTTGACACCGCTACCTTTGCCTTACGCTGTGTCTCCCTGTACTCCTGTTTACTCTCTTCGGTCCTCTCAATGTCCCACTTCTTCTTAGCTAACCTCTTCCTTTGTACACACTCCTGCACTTCCTCATTCCACCACCAAGTCTCCTGATCTACTTTCCTTCCAGATGACACACCAAGGATTCTCCTACCTGTCTCCCTGATCACATTAGCTGTAGTTGTCCAGTCATCTGGAAGCACTTCCTGACCACCCAAAGCCTTTTTAAACTCCTCCTTGAAGACAACCCGACACTCTTCCTTTTTCAGCTTCCACCACTTTGTCTTCTGCTCTGCCTTTGCCTTCTTCACCTTCCTCACCATCAGCATCATCCTGCACACCACCATCCTATGCTGTTTGGCAACACTCTCACCTGCTACTACTTTGCAGTCACTGACTTCCTTTAAATTACATCACTTACACAAGATGTAGTCTACCTGTGTGCTCCTACCCCCACTTTTATAAGTCACCCTATGCTCCTCTCTCTTCTGGAAGAAAGTATTCACCACAGCCATTTCCATCCTTTTTGCAAAATCTACCAACATCTGTCCTTCTGCGTTCCTGTCTTGGATACCAAACCTACCCATCACTTCCTCATCCTCTCTGTTTCCTGCACCAACATGTCCATTGAAGTCTGCCCCAATGACCACTCTTTCACCTCTGGGGGTACTCTGCATCACTTCATCTAACTCCCTCCAGAATCTCTCCTTCTCTTCTCGCTCATATCCTGTCTGTGGGGCATAAGCACTAACAACATTGACCATCACACCTTCAATTTCTAACTTGAGACTCATCACTCTGTCTGACACTCTTTTCACTTGTAGAACATTCCTGACAAACTCCTCCTTCAAGATAACTCCGACTCCATTTCTCTTCCCATCCACACCATGATAAAACAGCTTAAACCCTGCTCCTAAGCTTCTAGCCTTGCTACCTTTCCACCTGGTCTCCTGAACACACAGTATGTCCACCTTCCTCCTCTGCATCATGTCAGCCAGCTCTCTACCTTTTCGTGTCATAGTTCCAACATTCAAAGTCCCGACTTTCAGTCCGAGACTCATGCCTTTCCTCTTCTCTCTCTGGCAACGGACACGCCTCCCGCCTCTCCTTCTTCAATGTCTTCGACCAACAGTAGTCCAATTTCCATCAGCACCCTGTTGGTTGACAGCACTGATGGCGGTCGTTGTTAACCCGGGCCTCGACTGATCCGGTATGTCATTCTTTCTTGTGATTCGCATAGTTTATTTGGCTTTTTTTTTTATGCCGGATGCCCTTCCTGACGCAACCCTCTGCATTTATCCGGGCTTGGGACCGGCGTGAGGGAGAGACACTGATTTGTGCCCCCCCTCACGGCTGCATTCAATCATCAAAGAGCAATAGATAGATAGATCGATAGATAGATAGATAGATAGATAGATAGATAGATAGATAGATAGATAGATAGATAGATAGATAGATACAGCTTTATTGATCTCACAATGGATAAATTCACTGTTACAGGCTCTCGAAGTACCATCAGAAGGGGGTGCAAAAAAGATAAGAAAGGTGCATTCATTGATAGTGATACATATTAAACAGAATAATAATAAAATATAAATTATATAAAATAATTTTATAATATAGTCATAATATTAGAACAGAACAATAAATATAAAAATAACAGAAAACAACACAAAATACATATATATATATATATATATATATATATATATATATATATATATGTATATATATATATATATATATATATGTATATATGCTTGCATGTATCTGTGTATGTGCACGTCTCTGTGTGTGTTTGTGTGTGCGGGTGTGTGTGTGTTTGTGTGCACATGTGTATGTGTTTGTGTGTGTGTGTGTGTGTGTGTGTGTGTGTGTGTGTGTGTGTTGAATGAGCGTCTCACTCTCATGCTCAAGTTTGATGGCCTGTGGGAGGTATGATCTCCTCAGTCTGTCAGTGGAGAAGGGCGATGACAGCTACCTGGCACTGATCCTGCTCCTATGACGTTGTGATGACGTTGTGCAGTGGATGCAGAGGATGCAGTGGATTGTCCATAATTGACAGGAGCCAACTCAGTGTCCATCGCTCCGCCACAGATGTTACACTGTTTAGGTCCATCCCAACTACATAGTGAGCCTTCTTCACCAATTGGTCAGTTGTGAGACATCTTTCTTAATCCCCAGGAGACCGCTGTGTAAAGGAGGGAGTTCATCTCCATGGTCTGGTTGAACGTGTGCTGCAGTTTTTTGTTTCCTTGTATCAGTGTTCGTAGTCCAGTCCAGTTTGTCTTTCAGTTGCAAGCATAGGTATTTGTACATTTGCACAATCTCGACCCATTCTCCTCTGATTGTCACTGGCTCCAGGTGTGGCCTGGGTCTTCTGAAGTCCACCGCCAACTTCCTTGTTTTGGTGGTGT
Organism: Plotosus lineatus; assembly: GCA_024760905.1. NCBI lineage: Eukaryota > Metazoa > Chordata > Actinopteri > Siluriformes > Plotosidae > Plotosus > Plotosus lineatus. Next base: position 14,928,021 of record CM045744.1, read on the forward strand.
TGAGGTGCAGGTGGTTGGAGTCACACCATGAAACAACGTCCTGAATTACTTCCCTGAACTCCACTTTCTGTCCACTCTGTGAACATCTGCATATGGCAGTACTCTCAGTTGTACTGGTGGTCTGAGGTGTACAGCATGAACAGGACAGGGGAGAGCAGTGCTCCTGTGCTGTTGGTAGCCAAACTGAAATGGGTCGAGTGTAGCAAGCAGTGAAGACGTGATATAAACTTTTTTTATGCGTTCAAAACACCCCGTGATGATTGAGGTGAGTGCAACTGGGTGATAGTCACTGAGGCAGTTCACATGAATTTTATTCAAGACAGGGACGATGGTGGTTCTGTTGAAAAATGCATGGACTACGGACAAGAGCTGGGAATGGGTAAAAATGTCCATGAAGACATCTGTCAATTCCTGAGCACATGCTTTGAGAACACAAACAGGGATGTTGTCCAGTCTAGAATCATTCTGCCTGTTTACTTTGTAAAAATATTTTCTCATGTATGCCTGAGGGCAGCAGTCCTCCTCTAAAACACCAGCTTGCTGTGGTTCTCAAAGTGAACATCGAACGTGTTCAGCTCCTCAGGTAGAGAAGCAGTCACTTTCTCCAAATTAAAGTTCTTCCTCTGATGGTCCTTATCCTACTCCACATGTGCTTGTTGTTTGAGCCATTGTAAAAGGATTCCATCTTCCTGCTTGGTAGTTATGGCCTGTCCAACCTGATTAGGTTTTGTTGTTGGACTTCTCTGCCAATCACAGTTTCTCCTTAGTGAGCACCATGCACCAGGACATCCGAGGCTACAGTTTGATGATCCACTTCACTGAACTTGAAGCTACATATTCTGGATACTCCGATGGAAAGAAGAGTCGAGCTGTCATCCAGTCACCACTTGGCGGTGAGATGGCTCTGATGGTGGGGAGGTGTCTGAAGAAGGAGGCTTATTGAGTCTTTTTAACCTGTGGGCCTCCCAAGGCAGCAGATAGGTACTGGTAGGTATGTGCTGCAGCACAAGCTGTCACTGATGCAAAAAATCAAATCACAGAGTTAAGAGTTCAGTGAGCAGTAGCTAATGATAAATGATCAGTTGGACTCAAAGTTTATGGACCACCAACTGATGCCTCAGGAGGGGGAGTAGTCCTTCACAAATACTGTTTAGAGTAGAAGTGGGGACCTGCTGACTTCAATTGGGGATGTTGTTAGAAGATGGAAGGAACACTTTAAGGATCTCCTCAATCCAGCCAACATGCCCTTCTTGGCAGAGGAAGACCCTGGGGTTTGGGTGGGGATCCACCCATTGCTGGGACTGTGGTCGTTGAAGAATTCAAAAAGGTCATCTGTGGAGTCACTGAGATTGTGAGATTGGCCGAAAAAATCTCAGGGCTCTGGATTTTATAGGACTGTCTTTTGACTGTCGACACATCTCTCCAACATTGCATGGTCATCGGGGGCCATACCTTAGGGATGGGAAACAGGGATGGAAGTTCCTCTCTGTATGGGGGGGAGGAGGGTGTGTTCCAATTATCATGGAATCACACTCCTCAGCATGCCCAGGAAAGTTCATGCAGGAGTACTGGAGACGAGGATTCAACTGATAGTTGAGCCTTGGATTCAGCAGGAACAATGTGGTTTTCATGCTGGTCGCAGCACTCTTGACCAGATCAAGACAGTCTACAGGATCTCGGAGAGTCTAAAGGAGTTTGCCAATCTGTCCACATGTACATTGTGGATTTTGAGAATTATTTCAACAGTGTCCCTCAGGCTGTCTTGTAGGGTGTGCTCCAGCAGTGCAGTGTATCAGATCCATTGCTATGGTCCATTAGGTCTCTGTACTACTGAAGCCAGAGCCTGGTTCCCCAGGTTTGGAGCATTGCCAATGTGTCAAGCAGGTCTGGCTTGGTGGACGTCTGATCTCATCTCTGATGTTGTCCTTTTGGTGTCATCGATCCAGGACTTCCAGCCTTCATTGGAGTAATTCACAGTCGAGTGCGAGTTGGCCGGGATGACTATCAGTACTTCCAAGTCGAAGGTCATGGTTCTCAGTCAGAAAAGGGTGGAATGCACCCTCCAGGTCTGGAATGAGGTTCTGCCCCAAGTGGAAGAGTTCGAGAATGTCGGTGTCTTGTTCATGAGTGAGGGAAGGATGGAGCAGGAGATCAACAAGAAGATTTCTGCAGCCTCTGTTGTAAAGTGGTGCTCATATCTGTTCATTGCGGTGAAGATAGAGCTGAGCCACAAGGCAATCCATTCATCTACATTCCAGCCCTCAATAAGGTTATGAGCTTTGGGGAGTTACAAAAGAACAATATCGCGGATACACAAGGCTAAAATGAGCTTCCTTCACAGGGTGGCGGGCCTCTCCCTTCTCGATACGGTGAGAAGCTCGTCATCCGGGAGGGGCATGAGGTAGAACCACTGCTCCTCTGCTTTGAGAAGACCCAGTTGAGGTGGCTCGGGCATCTGATTAGAACGACTCCTGAACACCTACCTGGTGTGGTGTCTCGACTATGTCCAACCGAGAAGAGCTGGAGGAAGTGGCTGGATAGAGAATGTCTGGACCTCACAGCTTAGGCTGCTGCCCCATGACTCGACTCTGGATTAAGTGGAAGAAGATGAGAGATGAGAATAAATCAGTATTTAAAAACAGTTTGGAATAAAGTGCTGCTGTAAATGTTCTCTGTCTAAGCAGATCTGGACAAGCTTATAATTCTCCATGTGATAACGGGACTGAATCATTAAGTGAACCAAGCAGAAGCAGTGATGTTATGGTGCTTGGATTACTGGATTACTGATCCCAAGATTGGGGGTTCAAGCCCTACTATCAACAGGTTCTCACTGTAGTCCTGCCAGTGTCACTAATTCAGTATTGAAAGGCTGGCCATGTCTCTCAGTGTCAGTGGTGGGAGGTTTATGTAAAGCAACCATTGCTGACTTTCGTCAAGAGTAGCTGCACAGCCGCCAGCATGTTTCTATTCTGCGGTGGTCTGGTGAGCTGTCCAGGTTGTACTGTGCTCTCAGACAGAGATGGTTGAGATGGGTGCCAGCCTCCCCATGACCCTAATTATTATTATTAAGCAGCTCAGAAAATGAATGAATAAACCAATGTAAATATTGTTGAGGATATTAATTATCTATATATGACAATATGAGTCAAAAATAAACTCAATCAATATAAAATTATAAGAACAAAAGCTTTCACAGACCTGCTGTAGAGAACCACGGTGCTGCTCACAGTTCCACTCTGAGAGATTATGAAGCGGGCAGCACGCTGGTGTAGTGGTTAACACGTCCGCCTCACAGTAAGAAGGCCTGTTTTTGATACCCAGCCTGGCCGTTTCTGTGTGGTGTTTACATGTTCTCCCCACACTTCGTGGGTTTCCTCTGAGAGTCCAGTTTCCTCCCACAGTCCAAAAACATGCACAGTAGGCTAATTGGTTCTTCCAAATGTCCCACCTTGGTGTGAGTGTGAATGGTTGTGTGAGTGTAGGTTCTGTGATGGCCAGACGAGAGTCGACCCCACCCTCACTCATAACCAGCCTCTCCACGACCCTAATTAGGGTGAAACGGTTCAGAAAATGAATGAATGAATGAACGAATGAGATTTTGAAGAAGGTGAGGGAGTTTCCAAGGCAACAGCAGCTGGGAGGTGTAGTGATTTCCCTTTTCTCACCAGGCGGGGGCGCTTTTCCCTTCCTGTGGAAATAAGGCTTCAGGCAAAACGAGTCTAAAATGGATTCGTGAGCAGTTGAGTACTGATCCTGATTCTGATCTCAAACCCAAATAGATGAGTTCTACAATCAACTGTATTCACTTTCACTCTCACAAATCTTGGTTTAACTCCTGCAAGTCACCACATCATTATTCAGAAACCAAAAAATTCACACAAAAATACACACACACACACACACACACACACACACACACACACACACACACACACACACACACACACACACACACACACACACACACACATAATCTTTCACAGCTAAATCTTCATGGGTGATGTACAGACACACTAACAGTGGACGTGGCCGAAACCACAACTCCCCTACCTTCCTTTTCTTTCTCCCCCTGGCTTTGTTGTGGCAATCTTGCTTCCTTTTTTTCCCTTGTTTTTTTTCTTTCTAATTTTGTTTTCCTTCTTATTTACCTCTCTCTCTCTGTCTGTCTGTCGCTCTGTCTGTCTGTCTGTCTCTCTCTCTCTCTCTCTCTCTCTCTCTCTCTCTCTCTCTCTCTGTCTCTCTCTCTCTCTCTCTCTCTCTCTGTTTCTGTTACTTAATCCCTTTCCCATTTTCTTACTTCCGTTTTTCTTTCTCTTATTTGTTCTTTTCTTACTTAAAAAAATATATATATATATATATATATATATATATATATATATATATATATATATATATATATATATATATACAGATTTTTCATTAATTTTTCTGAACCGCTTAATCCTAATTGGTGTCTTTGGGAGGCTGACACCCATCTCAGCCGACTCTGGATGAGGGCAGGGTACACTCTGGACAGCTCATCAGACCATCGCATGCACCACTCATTTGGTCTCTTGTTATGTTTTTTAATTTGTTTCTTTTTTCTTAGGATTTTTTTTTGAGATGATTTTAGTCTTTCTCTTGTTCTTTTTTCTTTCTTTTTTTTTTTTGGTAGCTGTACCTCTACACTGGCAAAGCAGGGTGGCAGTAGCCCTTTTTAAAAAGGTAGACTGGAGGGTGTGTTTCAATTCCGGTGGAATCGCACTCCTCAGCCTACCCGGGAAAGTCTGTGCAGGAGTACTGGAGAGGAGGAGCCAACCGTTGGTGGAATCTTGGATTGAGGAGGAATAATGTGGTTCTGGTCACGGCACTCTCGACCAGCTCTATACACTCTACAGGATCCTGGAGCGGGCATGGGAGTGTTCCCAACCTGTCCACATGTGCTTTGTGGATTTAGAGAAGACTTTCGAGTGTGTGCCTCGGGCTATCTTGTGGGGCTTCCTCGGAAAGAACATGATCAAGCTCCTGAATTGAGTTTCCTTCACGGGGCGGGGGCGGGGCTTTCCCTTAGAGATAGGGTGAGAAGCTCAGCCGGAGCAGAACCGCTGCTCCTCTCCATTGAGAGGAGCCAGTCAAGGTGGTTCAGGTGTCTGGTTTGAATATCTTCCAATCACCTCTCTGGTGTGGTGTTTCGGGAATGTCTAACCAAGAACAGACCCCAAGGTTGATCTCGGGGCTGGAGGGGCTTTGTCCCTTGGCTGGTCTAGGAACGCCTCTGTGTCCACCGGAAGAGCTGGAGGAAGTGGCTGGTGACAGGGATGTCTGGACCTCACTGCTTAGCCTGCTGCCCCTGTGACTCAACCCCAGAATAAGCGGAAGAAGGAGATGATGATGATTTTTTTTAGATTTTGTTTGAGGTTTAAATGCTCTTACATGTATAATGCTAGAAATGGCTCAGTTATACAGACAGAGTGCTGTGTGTGTGCATGTGTGTGTGTGTGTGTACTGTAAGTCTCTATGGAAGAGTGGACGCTGTGTGAGGGAAGCCCACAGTGAATGTTATGTGTTCACAGCTACAGACCGTTGGGTGTGAGCAGAAAGGGGGTTGGGGAGGGCGGGAGGGATTGATGAGTGTCCTCTTCTATTCGGTTCATTCCCATAGACATGTGTTTCAGCAGACATTGCACATTTAAAGAAACCATTCTAAACCAGTTTAATGGCCGTTGTGTTATTTATCAGAGTCTAACTGTATATTTTAATCTGTTCTTCATTCTCATCAAACAATATCTAACAACTCATGCACTGAAAGCAACCTGGGGCGACATCACTAATTCTATAATTCTATATCCAGCTTTCTATAATATTGCATTTGCATGGTTTTTAATGCACAGCATGATAACGCATGTATTTATTTGTTTGACTTGCTAGCTAGTTTAAAGGGACGTGGGCCGGTTGCAGATAAAAATGTGGGCAGAGTGCCAAACGTGAAGCGCATTTCAGATCATAACATGTGCATTTTAACAATGCAGGGTTCCTCAGGCAGGAAATCAGGGTCGGTCTCGGCAGTGATGAAAAATAATTGGTGTATACTGGTGTATATATTGGTCCTGCGATGGACTGGTGAGCTGTGCAGGGTGTACCTTGTCCTCGCCCTGAATCGGCTGAGATAGGCACAAGCCGTCCCGCAACCCAAATTAGGATGAAGCGGTTCAGAAAATGAATTATATATGCATACTGTATATACATATACATATGCACACAGTAATTTATATTATACATTTTTACATTATACAACCCGTTCTTTATTTTCTCTTACTTTTCCTAATGTGAGTCATTCTTTCCAATTGTCTTTCCATCCTTCCTTTCTTTTTCTTTTTCAGTCATTTCTTTCATTCCATCTTTTTATTATTTAGTAAGATTATTTTCTTTCCTAATTCTTCTTAATCATCAAACTCACAGTCTGACCATCTTTCTTTCTTTCTTTCTTTCTTTCTTTCTTTCTTTATTTATTTATTTATTTCTTTAAGATTTTTTTATTTTATTTTTATAATTTTCTGATTTATTTATTTATTTTCATGGCTTTTTCTCCACCATAGCTCTTTCTTTTTGTCTTTCTAGCGTGATTATATTTCTACTGTGGTTTTCCTTTTAGTGAAGCGTTCAGGTTGACCCTCACACTAACCCTGGTACTGGAGACTCCTTCCCCTGATGTGTACTGAGAGAACCAGCTCTGTTACAGATGGGTTTAAGCTCCACGTTGTCAGCTGTGCAGTGTGCAAGTCTCTGTGCAAGACATCACTCGGCGAGAGAGGAAAATCGCTTCATCCCTCAGCTCGCGTTGCCTATGTAACTCCCACGCACGTTTCCCGCTTCAAAATCTTTCTGAGTGAAAGTGTGAGCAGCGCTGCACTTCTTTACAGCAGATATTTACAGTCTTTATTATTATCTGATATTATTCAAGTTCATTTAATCATCATTTATAGATTATTCATTCATTCATTCATTCATTCATTCATTTTCTGAACCTCTTATTAGTAATTAAGGTCGCATGGCAGAGAGGCCCATCTCAGCCGACTCTGCAATAATAATAATAATAATAATAATAATAATAATAATAATTAAAATCCTCCTCCTCATCATCATCATCATCATCATCATCATCATCATCTAGGGCAGTGGTGGCCTGGTGGTAAGGTGCAGCATAACTGATCCCAAGGTCAGGTGTTTAAGTCCCACTATCACCGGGTTGTCACTGTCCCCCCCAGTGCACTAACTGGGTTATGAAAGGCCAGCCATGTCTCAATGTTTATGGTGAGAGGTTCCGTGTGTTTCTGACCTGCAATGTCTGGCAAACTGTTCAGGGTGTACTCTGTCCTGGTCCACAGTCGGCTGAGATGGGCTCCAACTTCCATGTGACCATAATTTAGAATTAATTGGTTCAGAAAATGAATGAATGAATAGCCTATTGATTTGTTGACTTTTAGTTTTTTTATAAAAAAGCATGACATTGACATACTTTTTTTTTTTTTTTTTTTTGAGAATTACTTTCTCATCAGTCATGACTTTGACTCTTCTCACTATCAGCTGCTCATCTTATTCCTCTTTATAGAATTCTGCAGTACCTCGAAGCCCATGCAAAATATTTGGATGTGACTCAGACATCAGATATACAACTGCACACATTCCTGGCAATGCCACATGCAAAACATACCTTATTCCATGGACTTGTTTTTCCTACCAATACAGAGCATACCTGTATCCAGGTGCTTTTGAAAACCTGTTCTGTACATACTGGACTTCATCATTGGCAGAAATAGGCATGGTGCAAAGGAGGCGGATAAAAGGAGAGGACACTGAAGAGGAAGAAGCAAACGGGAGAACATTCAGAGAAAAAACAGCGACAGCAACAGACGTTCTGGTAAAATAAATATTTACTCAGTAAATTATAGAATGTTGTGATGGAAAACTTTGGTTTTGTTTCTGTGCGCGTTCTTTAAATAAAATAAATTAAAGTTCAAACGTGTTCAAAAAGTTCAAAAAGTTCAAAAAGTTCAAACATATGTTCAAAAAGTGACACCAACTGTATCTGCTCTATGTTTAATATGTTCCCTCGATTTGCAAAGAGTTCTAGTTATTATTATTATTATTATTATTATTATTATTATTATTATTATTATTCTTATTATTATTATTATTATTATTCTTATTATTATTATTATTATTATTATTATTAAATCATGAATGGTACGGTGGTGTAGTGGTTAACACGTCTGTCTCGCAGCAAGAACATCTGTATTTATTTCCTAGCTCAGGCATTTCTGTGTGGAGTTTGCATGTTCTCCTCGTGCTGTGTGGGTTTCCTCCGGGTTCTCCAGTTTCCTCCCACAGTCCGACAACATGCACAGTACGCTAATTGGCTGTTGCAAATCTCCCTAAGTGTGAATGTGCATGGTTGTGTAAGTGTTGGTCCTGTGACGTCCTGGTAAGCTGTCCACACAGAAAGGCCCCGGCCGAGTCCAGGAGTCCGACACAGGAGCGTCGAGCTGTGAGACTGGTTCACCTAGCGCCAACTGGCTTTGAGAATTTGTTTTATTCTTTAATTAATAACATTGAAGATCTTTGTGACTAAAATAAGATTGTATCTGTTATTTCTGTGATATTTTAATCATTTCAGTTGAAGTGATGAAGGTATTTTATAACCGTGTCTTTTATTCCTCAGAAATGGATCGGGAAGGTGTTTGTATTCTCTTGTTGTGTGCAGGTCAGTGTGGGATCACAATCATTTTGATTTGCATGAGGTTTATAAATAAATGTTGATTAAAGCTGTTCTCTGCCGCACTTGTGCATTAATCTGTTCAATCCCCAGTCATTGCTGTGTGTTTTCTATCTGATCAGATTCTCAGACATTACTTGTGTTCTGCTCCACCATAATGTTTTATGAAGTGTAATGTTGATGGTTCTCCCTGCAGTATGTGGTCTCGGGGCAGATATTCCTCATCGCTATCACTTTGTGAATGAGAAGAAAACCTGGAGTGAAGCTCAAACTTACTGCAGAGAGAAATACACTGATCTCGCCTCCATCAACAACATGGAAGAGATGATGAAGCTGAACCGCACACTGAAGATGGAGCCTCCAGAGCAAGCCTGGATCGGCCTGCAGAGTAAGGAGTCTGGGAAATGGAAGTGGTCCCTGGGAGAACAAGCTTTCTACACAGACGGAGACTCGTACAGGAACTGGGACAATGGACAACCAAACAATAAAAAGAGAAATGAGTTCTGTGTTGTGATGCAAAAATCCAGCAGATCGTGGCATGATGTGTCGTGTAATGAATCGTTAGCTTTTGTGTGTTATGATGGTAAGAATTTACAGATATATGTTTCTGGTATTTAATGCAGCCATGAGGCGGGGGGGGCACTAAACAGTGTCTCTCCCCCTTATGCCGGTCCAAAGCCCGGATAAATGCAGAGGGTTGCGACAGGAAGGGCATCCGGCGTAAAACTTCTGCCACATTTAAAAATGCAAATGATCAAAACAGAATTCATACCGGATCGGTCGAGGCCCGGGTTAACAACGACCGCCATCAGTGCTGTCAACCAACAGGGTGCTGATGGAAATTGGACTACTGTTGGTCGAAGACGTCGAAGAAGGAGAGGCAGGAGGCGTGTCTGTAGGCAGAGAGAGAAGAGGAAATGCGTGAGCCTCGGACTGAGAGTAGGGACTTTGAATGTTGGAACTATGCAAGGAAAAGATAGGGAGCTGACTGACATGATGCAGAGGAGGTGGACATACTGTGTGTTCAGGAGACAAGGTGGAAAGGTAGCAAGGCTAGAAGCTTAGGAGCAGGGTTTAAACTGTTTTATAATGGTGTGGATGGGAAGAGAAATGGACTAGGAGTCATCTTGAAGGAGGGGTTTGTCAGGAATGTTCTAGAAGTGAAAAGAGTGTCGGACAGAGTGATGAGTCTCAAGTTAGAAATTGAAGGCGTGATGGTCAATGTTGTTAGTGCTTATGCCCCACAGGCAGGATGTAAGCTAGAAGAGAAGGAGAGATTCTGGAGTGAGTTAGATGACGTGATGCAGAGTACCCCCAGAGGTGAAAGAGTGGACATTGGAGCAGACTTCAATGGACATGTTGGTGCAGGCAACAGAGGGGACGAGGAAGTGATGGGCAGGTTTGGTATCCAGGACAGGAACACAGAAGGACAGTTGTTGATCGATTTTGCAAAAAGGATGGAAATGGCTGTGGTGAATACTTTATTCAAGAAGAAACAGAAGCATATGGTGACTAATGAAGGCGGAGGTAAGAGCACACAGGTAGACTACATCTTGTGTAGGCGATGTAATTTGAAGGAAGTCAGTGACTGCAAAGTAGTAGTGGGTGAGAGTGTTGCCAAACAGCATAGGATGGTGGTGTGCAGGATGACACTGATGGTGAGAAAGGTGAAAAAGGCAAAGGCAGAGCAGAAGACAAAGTGGTGGAAGCTGAAAAAGGAAGACTGTCGTGTTTTCTTCAAGGAGGAGTTGAAACAGACTTTGGGTAGTCAGGAAGTGCTTCCAGAGGACTGGACAACCACAGCCAATGTGATCAGGGAGACCAGTAGGAGAGTACTTGGTGTGTCCTCTGGAAGGAAAGGAGATAAGGAAACTTGGAGGTGGAATGAGGAAGTGCAGGAGTGTGTACAAGAGAAGAGGTTAGCCAAGAAGAAGTGGGACATTGAGAGGACCGAAGAGAGTAAACAGGAGTACAGGGAGACACAGCGTAAGGCGAAGGTAGCAGTGTCAAAGACCAAACAGAGCGCGTAAGATGACATGAATGATAGGTTGAACAGTAAGGAGGGAGAAAATGATCTATACAGGTTAGCACAGCAGAGAAATAGAAATGGGAAAGACGTGCAGCAAGTTAGAGTGATAAAGGACAGAGAGGGAAATGTATTGACTGATGACAGAAGTGTGCTGGGAAGATGGAAAGAGTACTTTGAAGAGCTGATGAATGAGGAAAATGAGAGAGAAAAAAGAGTAAAAGGGGTGACCATTGAGGAGCAGGAAGTAGCAAAGATTAGTAAGGGAGAAGTGAGGAAGGCATTGAAGAGGATGAAGAGTGGAAAGGCAGTTGGCCCTGATGACATACCAGTTGAGGTATGGAAGTGTCTAGGGGAGGTAGCAGTAGATTTTCTGACAAGAATATTCAACAAGGTCTGAGAAAGTGAGCAGATGCCAGAGGAATGGAGGAGAAGTGTGCTTGTGCCCATTTTTAAGAACAAGGGAGATGTACAGAGTTGTGGAAACTACAGAGGGATAAAGTTGATGAGCCATACAATTAAGTTAAGGGAAAGAATAGTGGAAGCAAGACTAAGGGCAGAGGTCAGCATTTGCGAACAACAGTTTGGTTTCATGCCAAGAAAGAGCACCACATATGCAGTGTTTGCTTTGAGGATGTTAATTGAGAAGTACAGAGAAGGTCAGAAGGAGCTGCATTGTGCCTTTGTGGATCTGGAGAAAGCATATGACAGGGTGCCGAGAGAGGAACTGTAGTATTGCATGAGCAAGTCTGGAGTGACAGAGAAGTATGTTAGAGTGGTGCAGGACATGTATGAGAGATGTAAGACAGTGGTGAGGTGTGCTGTCGGTGTGACAGAAGAGTTCAAGGTGGAGGTGGGACTGCATCAAGGGTCAGCTCTCAGCCCCCTCTTGTTTGCTATGGTGATGGACAGGCTAACAGACAGAGGTTAGACAAGAATCTCCATGGACTATGATGTTTGCAGATGACATCGTGATCTGTAGTGAGAGCAGAGACCAAGTGGAGGAAAATCTAGAGAGGTAGAGGTATGCCCTGGAAAGGAGGGGAATGAAGGTTAGTCTTAGTAAGACAGAATATATGTGTGTGAATGACAAGGACCCAATAGGAACTTTGAGGTTACAGGGGGCAGAGATAAAGAAGGTGGAGGATTTTAAGTACTTAGGCTAAACAATCCAGAGCAATGGAGAGTGTGGAAAAGAGGTGAAGAAGCACGTGCAGGCAGGTTGGAATGGATGGAGAAAAGTGTCCGGTGTGATGTGTGATAGGAGAGTATCGGCAATAATGAAGGGAAAAGTGTACAAGGTAGTGATGAGGCCAGCGATGTTGTATGGTTTAGAGACAGTGGCCCTGGGGAAAAGACAGGAATCAGAGTTGGAGGTAGCAGAGATGAAAATGTTGAGGTTCTCTTTGGGAGTAACGAGGATGGATAGGATCAGAAATGAGTACATCAGAGGGACAGCACATGTTAGATGTTTTGGAGACAAAGTCAGAGAGGCTATATTGAGATGGTTTGGACATGTACAGAGGAGGGATAGTGAGTATATTTGTCATAGGATGCTGAGGTTGGAACTCCCAGGCAAAAGGCCCAGAGGAAGACCAAAGAGAATATTTATGGATGTGGTGAAGGCGGACATGAAGGTCGTTGGAGTAAGAGTAGAAGATGCAGAGGATAGGGAGAGATGGAGGCAGATCATTTGCTGTGGCGACCCCTGAAGGGAACAGCCGAAAGGAAAAGAAGATCTTTCTGGTATTTAAATGTAAAAATATCCTGATTGTGAGTGTGTTGTTAGTCAGACAGAAATTTGATTTAGTGATGAATGACTAAATAAACATGATGTTAAAAAAACATCTTTCAGAAAAGAAGACAGGAAGTGATCGGTACATATTTGTTAATGAGGAAAAGACCTGCTGTGACGCTCAGACCTACTGCAGAGAGAACCACATGGACCTGGTCAGTGTGAGGAACCAAACTGAGAATGAGGAGATCTGGACACTGAGTCAAAATTCATCTACTGGCTCTGTTTGGATTGGTCTGTTTAATGATTCCTGGGAGTGGTCAGATCAGAGTACTTCCTGTTTCAGATACTGGAGTTCTGATAAACCCAGTAGCGATCGGAACTGTGCTGCAGTGTCTGGACCTGAGAATCACGACTGGAGTGATGTGAACTGCACTGAAAACCTCCCGTTCATCTGCCATGAGAGTGAGTCTCATTACACTTATTCAACATGTTTATTTCTTATTCATCCTCAGAGACTGTCCCTCTGATATACAACACCGACTGCACTATTTAGATTATACACTCAGAATACTTTAAGAATCAATACTTCCACTGTACTTGTTTACAGATAATCTGATCCTGATCCAGAAGAATCTGACCTGGAAAGAAGCTGTGATCTACTGCAGGAACCATCATCATGACCTGGTCTCAGTGTGCAATCAGGAGATGCAGCTCTGGGTGAAGGAAGCGGCTCGAAACGCCTCCACTGAACATGTGTGGCTTGGCCTCCGTCACATCTGTGCTCTGGGTTTCTGGTACTGGGTGATGGGAGAGACGATCTGCTACAAGGACTGGGCCCCGGGGAATGGAACTGGGTGGGAAGACTGCAGCACCGGTGAGAGGACCGGAGCAGTGCAGTCTGGAGGAGAGCAGAAGTGGATCAGCCTGCCTGAGAGCCACAAACTCAACTTCATCTGTTCTACCTATGAAGGTTAGTCAGTGTGGAGGATTTGTTTGTGCTGTTTTTAACATCTCACACTTTACTCTTCCATTCTATCTCTACAGATGTTTCATTAAATACCTAAACCAGGGGTGCTCAATACTGTATCACATGTTTAATGGATGTTCTTCATGTACGTTGCTCTCACCGTGTTGTATTTATTTTCTTCTTAAATAGAAGTGGGTTCGAGGTAAACAATATGAAATACATTTACTTTCTTCATACTGTATGTTCCAATGTGTTTGTTCTAAATATGATTGACTGTTGTTTTTTTCCCTTGATAATTAAGGTGTAACTAACATGTTATTATTATTATTATTATTATTATTATTATTATTATTATTATTATTATTATTATTATTATTATTTTCGGATGCACAACCCTATGTGTTTGCATTTATGAATAGATTAGTAATTATTTATAAACTGTATTTATAATCAGTGGTGGTGATGTCTCTCTGCCTGTCAGATCCGATTATTATATTTTAAATCAATTTGAATGTGATTTGATTTGAATATGGAATGTGATAATTATTCTGAAAATATTTTTTGAATAAAGAAATATTTTAACGTGAATATTTTGTTTTGTTTTATTTTACAAGAATACTGTACACAAGGTGTAATTAAATATATTTATGTTTAATATTAATTAATTTTGTATTGTTTAAAATTTCGTTTTAAATGAGTTGCACTCAGCACTATATCAGGCAGGTTCGAAAATTATACAGTTCTGGTTCTGAAATTGCGCTACATCGAAGTCCATCAATCAAAAAGAGCCCAAGTGGAACGTTCTGTTTCTCTACTTAAAAAAAAAAAAAAAAAAAAAAATTGGAATGACATCTATTTTAAAAATAAAAAGTTCACTTGATTTCGCATGATTCAGCAGTTCGACGGGGATGTGGACTGTGTTATATATGCAGTGATACCTCAGCTCACGAACATAATTGGTTCCCAGAAAGTGTGTGTAAAGCGAAAAATTTGTCTTCCGAACATTTATTTCCCATAAGAAACCATTAAAATGAGAATAATCCGTTCCCAGGACCCCATAAAACATAATTTTCTACTAAATAAGCCTTAAAACTACACAAAAATATACCTTATTTTATGTATAATAAATGTGCTATTGTATTGTAATTAAAGAAATAAACTGTACTGTATAATAAAGTCGTTTTATTTCCCTTTGTGATGGTAGTTAATGGCTTGATGGAATGGAGTGGGAGGAGGAGGGAGGGAGGGAGGGAGTTACTGTTTGCCTGAGACCGTTGCTTAGACAACACAGAAACACCCTTTGCAACACACGCACCCTTAATAGCTTCCTTGTTCTTAAGGATGGTAGCAATGGTAGACTTAGCGTACTGGTACTGGGACGCTAAGTCACACAAACGCACACCTCGTTCGTGTTTTTCAATGATCTCCTTCTTCTGCTCGATTGTAATTTTCTTTAATGTCTTCTGAGGCTTAACACTAGCCTGTGGTGGGGTCTTTTTCGGTCCCATAATAGCAAAAGTATGGTCCAAAATGTCTATCAAACACAACGCACGTCCGCACTCAAAGAAAGGCGGTGACAAACTGGGACGCCATGAGCGTGCATCAGCTTCTCGTGGCCGCCACCGTGGCACTGTTCGACCGCGTGGTTTGGTTCGTCCGCCGAAAACTAGTTCGTCAGCAGAGACTATATGCTTGTGAATTTAATGTTCTTGAGGCGAAAAGTTTGTGAGCTTAAGCGTTCGTCAGCGGAGGTTTTACTGAATATCTATCTTCTTCTTCTTCTTCTTTTACTTTCGGCTGCTCCCTTCAGGGGTCGCCACAGCAAATCATCCGCCTCCATCTCACCCTATCCTCTGCAGCTTCTTTTTTGACTCCAACGATCTTCATGTCTTCCTTCACCACATCCATAAATCTCTTCTTTGGTCTTCCTCTCGGACTTCTGCCTGGTCGTTCCAACCTCAGCATCCCACTGCCACTATACTCATTATCCCTCCTCTCTACATGTCCAAACCATCTCAATCTAGCCTCTCTGACTTTGTCTCCAAAACATCTTACATGGGCTGTCCCTCTGACATACTCATTTCTGATCCTATCCATCCTCGTTACTCCCAGAGAGAACCTCAACATTTTCATCTCCGCGACCTCCAGCTCTGCCTCCTGCCTTTTCCTCAGCGCCACTGTTTCTAAGCCATACAACATCGCTGGCCTCACCACCGTCTTGTACACTTTTCCTTTCATTCTTGCTGGCACTCTCCTATTGCACATCACAGCCTGCCTGCACACGCTTCTTCACCTCTTTTCCACACTCTCCATTGCTCTGGATTGTTGAGCCTAAGTACTTAAAATCCTCTACCTTCATTATCTCTGTTCCCTGTAATATCACCGTTCCTCTTGGGTCCTTCTCATTCACACACACATGTATTCTGATTTTCTGAGGCTAACCTTCATTCCTCTCCTTTCCAGGGCATACCT
>CM045744.1:14948975-15026475 GCA_024760905.1 Plotosus lineatus
GTGCATGTGAGTGACAGTGAGAGTGATGGAGAAGATGAGGAGGCTGATGATGCCAGTGTAGAGGTGATCAATGTAGATGAGGAAATGATGTACTTTCCACCTGAGAGACTACCATGTTTTACCCACACTCTCCAGCTGGTACTGCGTGAAGCTTTGGATGATGCTGTCTCCATAAAAAGCCTCCTCGGCAAGGTTCAGAAGCTAGTTGCATTTTGTCACAAATCCACTCATGCTGCAGAGGCCTTGGAGGGAATGCACAAACTTCAACCTGCCAATGTCACACACTGGAATAGCCAATTGAAGATGCTTTGGTCAGTTTTTAAAGTTCCAAATGATGTCCTGCTGAGCTCCACTGCCCAATTCAGCTATCACCATACGAACTCAAAATCATTCAGGAACTTTGTGAGGTTTTAGAACCCTTTGAGGAGGTCACAGACCGCTGTCAGGCACAGAAAGCTGTAACATCAAGCTATGTAATTCCTTGTGTAAAAGGACTGAGACATGCCATTAAAGATGCCAAAATGACTGGGAACAAAAAGTTTCTGTCCACCTTATGAACTGCACTCGAGAGGCGACTTCTAAAATTTGAAGATACGGAGTGCTTCCAAATGGCTGCAACTCTTGATCCAAGATTTAAGCTAGACTGGTGTAACGGTGAAGAACAGAACACAATCAGAAACCTCCTCACTGCAAAAATTGATTCTATACGTATAGAGGCCGCTTCTGCCATTAATATCTGATAAAATTAAACTATGGAGGCCGCTTCTGCCATTAATATCTGATAAAATTAAACTTTCATATATTTTAGATTCATTGCACACCAACTGAAATATTTCAGGTCTTTTATTGTTTTAATACTAATGATTTTGGCATACAGCTCAGGAAAACCCAAAATTCCTATCTCAAGAAATTAGCATATCATGAAAACGCAAAATTCCTATCTCAAAAAATTAGCATATTTCATCCAACCAATGAAAAAAGAAGTATTTTTAATACAAAAAAGTCAACCTTCAAATAATTATGTTCAGTTATGCACTCAATACTTGGTCGGGAATCCTTTTGCAGAAATGACTGCTTCAATGCGGCGTGGCATGGAGGCAATCAGCCTGTGGCACTGCTGAGGTGTTATGGAGGCCCAGGATGCTTTGATAGCGGCCTTAAGCTCATCCACAGTGTTGGGTCTGGTGTCTCTCAACTTTCTCTTCACAATATCCCACAGATTCTCTATGGGCCTCAGGTCAGGAGAGTTGGCAGGCCAATTGAGCACAGTAATACCATGGTCAGTAAACCATTTAGCAGTGGTTTTGGCACTGTGAGCAGGTGCCAGGTCGTGCTGAAAAATGAAATCTTCATCTCCATAAAGCTTTTCAGCAGATGGAAGCATGAAGTGCTCCAAAATCTCCTGATAGCTCGCTGCATTGACCCTGCCCTTGATAAAACACAGTGGACCAACACCAGCAGCTGACATGGCACCCCAGACCATCACTGACTGTGGGTACTTGACACTGGACTTCAGGCATTTTGGCATTTCCTTCTCCCCAGTCTTCCTCCAGACTCTGGCACCTTGATTTCCGAATGACATGCAAAATTTGCTTTCATCTATAAAAAGTACTTTGGACCACTGAGCAACAGTCCAGTGCTGCTTCTCTGTAGCCCAGGTCAGGCGCTTCTGCCACTGTTTCTGGATCAAACGTGGCTTGATCTGGGGAATGTGGCACCTGTAGCCCATTTCCTGCACACGCCTGTGCACAGTGGCTCTGGAAGTTTCTACTCCAGACTCAGTCCACTGCTTCTACAGGTCCCCCAAGGTCTGGAATCAGCCCTTCTTTCACTTTTTCCTTCCCACAGACGTCCCACTGAGATGCCTTGATACAGCACTCTGGGAACAGCCTATTCGCTCAGAGATTTCTTTCTGTGTCTTACCATCTTGCTTGAGGGTGTCAATGATGGCCTTCTGGACAGCAGTCAGGTCGGCAGTCTTAGCCATGATTGCGGTTTTGAGTAATGAACCAGGCTGGGAGTTTTTAAAAGCCTCAGGAATCTTTTGCAGGTGTTGAGAGTTAATTGGTTGATTCAGATGATTCGGTTAATAGCTTGTTTAGACTACCTGAACATGATCTGCGAATTTTTTGAGATAGGAACTTTGGGGTTTTATGTGCTGTATGCCAAAATCATCAGCATTAAAACAATAAAAGACCTGAGTTTTAATTAATTAATAATAATAATAATAATTATACTACTACCACTACTACTTCTACTACTACTACTACTACTACTACTACTACTAATAATAATAATAATAATAACAATAATAATAATAATAATAATTATTATTATTATTATTATTATTATTATTATTATTATTATTATTATTATTAAGGGACAGTGGTGGTCTAGTGGTATATGGCGCTGGATCGCTGATTCAAAGGTTGGGGGTTCGAGTCCCACTCTCCACAGGGTTGTCACTGTCCCCCCCAGTGCAGCTAACTGGGTTATCAAAGGCGGGCCATGTCTCTCACTGTCTATGGTGAGAGGCATGTAAAAGAACCTTTGCTGACTTTCGTAAAGAGTAGCTGCAAAGTCGTCAGCGTGTTTCTGTCCCTTGCTAAAAAGGGTTGTGACAGGAAGGGCATCCGACGTAAAAACCTCTGCCAAATCAAACATGTGAATCAGATGATTCGCTGTGGCGACTCCCGAGTAAAAGGGAAAAAGCCGAAAGGAAGATAGATAAGCACTCCATGAATGTTATTTTTCAACAGCTGAAATAAAGTTGGTTGGGAAGTAGAGCTTGAACTTCTCTAAAAAAAAAAAAAAAAAAGCCCAGATGATGGTGCATCAGTGGGGAGAATGAAGTCTCAGGCTCAGTCGCTCCCAAAATCCCCGCTGTTGTTTGAAACATGTCCAACTCGCCTCTGTTCATGTGCTGTCCCCTTGTGGATTACATGTTAGCGCTCAAATGACCAACATGTAACTGAGAGAATCTGGTCATTCGTCAAAATAAAAGTTGTTTCAAAAATAAAGATCGTTCAGACTCAGATAATAAATAAAACGAAAATCATGAATTATTTCTTCTGTGGATCAGTACCAGTTGAGTCCGAGAGCTGGGGACTCCTGCTTTATACCTTTTGCAGGCTTTTCTGCAGGTTGTTCTTTGTGCAATATAAGCTCCTCCCTACTCAGTCTGGCTTCAAAGCAGCACACTTTTGGCTGTCACAAAAAAGTTACATGCTGTAAGATCAGCCGTGATGTTATCAGACCTCATCTCCCTTGAACATTCAGCAGCATCAGACATGGTCCCCCACAAGACTCTCTTGTCCATCTTCAGGAGTCTTGGAATGTGGTGCTTACTTTTGCTTCTAATAGCTTGCTGCCGACCTTAAAAGACACTCATATCAGGGTATATGAAGAGGGTCCAAATCTGCTCCACACAGACTCTCCACTGACATTGCCCAGATCTCAGTACTTAGTCCACTTGTGTTCTCCCTTTATACTAAGTCCCTTAGTGATGTTTCATCA
This sequence comes from Plotosus lineatus, assembly GCA_024760905.1. Classification (NCBI taxonomy): domain Eukaryota; kingdom Metazoa; phylum Chordata; class Actinopteri; order Siluriformes; family Plotosidae; genus Plotosus; species Plotosus lineatus. The sequence goes on from CM045744.1 coordinate 14,952,492, forward strand.
TCACATGGATTCTCTTACCACTGCTATACAGGGGACACTCAATTTGTCTTCTCTTTTCGTCCATCAGACACTGATGTTTCTGCCCAAATCTCTGCATGCCTGGCAAGGATCCTCTGGTGGTTGGCAGCTCCCCAGTTGACGCTTAATCCCAGCGAGACTGAATTGCTGTTCATCTTAGCTGATTCATCCCCAAATCAAGATCTTTTAATCTCCCTGGAAAACTCTGTGATCTCTCCTTCAGTCACTGTGACAAGCCATGGGGACAGGGACAATTGCCTGTCCATCTCTTCTCATATCACAAATATTTCTTGATCGTATCAAGTTCTCCTCTTTAACATCATAAGGATTTGCCCATTTCTTTCCACTAAGGCCACTCAGAGGCTTGTTCATTCCCTTTTCATCTTAAGGCTAAACTACTGCACCTCACTTCTGACAGATCTAGCTTTCATCACAATTCCTCATCTGAAAATCATCCAGAATTAAGCTGCATGGCTTGTTTACAACCTTTCCAAGTTCTCCCACATCACTGCACTGCTACGATCTTCTGGCTTTCTGTAGCTGCTCACAGAGAGATTAGATTCAAGACACTAATACCTGCAGACAAAGTAAAAAATGGACGTGCACCCTTCTCCCTCAAATCACACCCCACACTGTAATGTGTTAGACGTGGGGTGTATGCGTTGGACCCAGAGATGTAGGAGACCAAAAGAAGGTTCAAAAACGGTTTATTTAAGCACTAGGAAACGTAAAAAAAAAACCTACCCTTTTTTTTGTTTTCAGAGCACTTGGATTAAGTGCAAACATGCACACTTTCACCCAACCATCAATGACAAAACATATACAGACACTAAAAATAAATAAATAATAAATAAAAATAAATAAATAAATAAATAAGTAATATCATAATGGTAGACTTAGTTGAAATCCTGTGAAAAAATCTAAGAAGGAATTCACTGGCATTGATTTTAACATTCTGTAGGACACTCTAAATAAGAGCTTATGCTTAATGCTGAAAATAAAAACGGATCCAATCAGACTCTGAGGAAGAATCGCTTGCAGGTCCATCACAAAGCGAACACACACACACACACACACACACACACACACACACACACACACACACACAAACACACGCACACACAAATTGACCCTAAAAGAGAATTACAGAGATGATGTTATATTCTTGTACACCTGCACATCTCAGAGTCCATCTGTGTCTTATTTTAAAAATGTAAAATATGAATCTATAAAATCTCTGTTTGTGTGTTTTTAGTGCTTGTGTTGCTGTGTATAAAATACTAAGACAATAGGAACATCAGGCTCAGTGGAAAGCACTGAATAGAATAACCCCCTTACCTTGTTGGGAACTATTCAGCAACAACTATCTCACTTTCAGTGATTTTTTTTTTTTTTACCCCAAAATACTTTCATTTATACAATGACCTAGACCAAATAAGTTTAACCAAGTTTAAAATACACCTCATAAATAATATTAAATGTTTTGAATCCAGGAATTTATAATTTTTCATATTAAGTGAAAATCTCGATGCGCCCAGAGTTGGCTGAGATATTCAGCAGCCTCCCGTGAACGGAGTTGGATAACGGAATGAATGAATGAATGAATAATAATCTTCTTCTTCTTCTTCTTCTTCTTCTTCTCCTTTCGGCTTTTCCCTTCAGGGGTCGCCACAGCAAACCATCCGCTTCCATCCCACCCTATACTCTGTATCTTCTACTCTTACTCCAACTACCTTCATGTCCTCCTTCACCACATCCATAAATCTTCTCTTTGGTCTTCCTCTCGGCCTTCTGCCTTGTAGTTCCAACCTCAGCATCCTACTACCAATATACTCACTATCCCTCCTCTGTACATGTCCATACCATCTCAATCTAGCCTCTCTGATTTTGTCTCCAAAGCGTCTTACATGTGCTGTCCCTCTGATGTGCTCATTCCTGATCCTATCCATCCTCGTTACTCCCAAAGATAACCTCAACATTTTCATTTCTGCTACCTCCAGCTCTGCCTCCTATCTTTTCCCCAGGGCCACTGTTTCTAAACCATACAACATCGCTGGCCTCATCACCGTCTTGTACACTTTTCCTTTCATTCTTGCCGATACCCTCTTATGACACATCACACCGGACACTTTTCTCCAACCATTCCAACCTGCCTGCACACGCTTCTTCACCTCTTTTCCACACTCTCCATTGCTCTGGATTGTTGAGCCTAAGTACTTAAAATCCTCCACCTTCCTTATCTCTGCTCCGTGTAACCTCACCGTTCCTCTTGGGTCCTTGTCGTTCACACACATGTATTCTGTTTTACTGAGGCTAACCTTCATTCATCTCCTTTCCAGGTTCATACCTCCACCTCTCTAGATTTTCCTGCACTTGTTCTCTGCTCTCACTACAGATGACAATGTCATCTGCAAACATCATAGTCCATGGACATTCCTGTCTAACCTCGTCTGTCAGCCTGTCCATCACCATAACAAACAAGAAGGGGCTCAGAGCTGATCCTTGATGCAGTCCCACCTCCACCTTGAACTCTTCTGTCACACCGACAGCACACCTCACCACTGTCTTACATCTCTCATACATGTCCTATGTCCTCTAACATACATCTCTGCCACTCCAGACTTCCTCATGCAATATCACAGTTCCCCTCTCGGCACCCTGTCATATGCTTTCTCCAGATCCACAAAGGCACAATGCAGCTCCTTCTGACCTTCTCTGTACTTCTCTATTAACATCCTCAAAGCAAACATTGCATCTGTGGTGCTCTTTCTTGGCATGAAACCAAACTGTTGTTCACAAATGCTGACCTCTGCACTTAGTCTAGCTTCCACAATTCTTTCCCATAACTTCATCATATGGTTCATCAACTTTATCCCTCTGTAGTTGCCACAACTCTGCACATCTCCCTTGTTCTTAAAAATGGGCACAAGCACACGTCTCCATTCCTCCGGCATCCTCTCACTCTCTAAGACCTTGTTGAATGTTCTTGTCAGAAAATCTACTGCGACCTCTCCTAGACCCTTTCATACCTCCACTGGTATGTCATCAGGACCAACTGCCTTTCCACTCTTCATCCTCTTCAATGCCCTCCTCACTTTACCCTGACTGATCTTTACTACTTCCTGGTCCTCAACAGTCACCTCTTCTACTCTTTTTTCTCTCGCATTTTCCTCATTCATCAGCTCTTCAAAGTACTCTTTTCATCTTGCCAGCACACTTGTGTCATCAGTCAACACGTTTCCCACTCTGGTCCTAATCACTTTAACTTGCTGCACGTCCTTCCCATCTCTATTACTCTTCTGTGGTAACCTGTATAAATCATTTTCTCCCTCTTTACTGTCCAACCTAGCACACAAGTCATCATACGCCCTCTGTTTGGCCTTTGACACTGCTACCTTCACCTTCCGCTATGTCTCCCTGTACTCCTGTTTACTCTCTTCGGTCCTCTCTATGTCCAATTTCTTCTTAGCTAACCTCTTCTTTTGTACACACTCCTGCACTTCCTCATTTCACCGCCAAGTCTCTTTGTCTACTGTCCTTCCAGAGGACACGCCAAGTACTCTCCTACCTGTCTCCCTGATCACATTAGCTGTAGGTTTCCAGTCATCTGGAAGCACTTCCTGACCACCCAAAGCCTGTTTCAACTCCTCCTTGAAGATGACACGACACTCTTCCTTTTTCAGCTTCTACCATTTTGTCTTCTGCTCTGCCTTTGCATTCTTCACCTTTCTTACCATCAGCATCATCTTGCACACCACAATCCTATGCTGTTTGGCAACACTCTCACCCACTACTACTTTGCAATCACTGACTTCCTTCAAATTACATCGCCTACACAAGATGTAGTCTACCTGTGTGCTTCTACCTCCACTTTCATAAGTAGTAGTAGTAGTTTGTAGTTTATTAAAGTGTCACGTGTATGAATACAGAGTAAAAGATGTAAATTAAATGAATAAAAGATTACATACACCCAGCCTCATATAGGTTTATGAGACACTGTTAAAACAATATTATGTACTTAAGAATATAAATATAAAAATTAAAATGTTTGCATAATGTATCGTACTCAGATAAAACATTCCCTCCTTTTAAACATTTTGTTAAGAGATTTTGCTAAGATATATAGGAGATGGGGATTATGAAGACATTAAAAGACTTAAAATTTGAATATCATTTTCATAAAATGAAATATCTAACAAGGACAAAAATTTAGATCTCAGATCATCGTAAAAATGGCAATTTAAAAGGAAGTGAATTTCGTCTTCCATGCAGTCACAGAAGGGGCAGGTTCTCTCAGACAGTGGGGTGGGAGGCTTGCTGTATCTTCCTGTCTCGATGTGGAGGGCAAGATTGCCACAGCATAGTTTGGTGAGGTTTCATCGTATGTTCCTGTTTAAAATTGTCTTGATGTACATCTCAGGTTGTCGGTCCTTCTTACAGAGTCTGTAAGTTCTTAATTTATTCCCGTTCACTTTGTTTCTATCCTTCCATAGTTCATAAAACCACAGTTCTTCGTCTAGTCTCATCAGACGTATCTTCATCTCTTTTATAGCTGTATTAATAGTTGAGGTTGTATCAATATTCAGTTTCGTGCATAAATGTTGTGCTTTGTAGACGAATGAGCCTCTCCTTCCCTTGGACCAGTTGTACAGTTTATTCAGCAATCTGTCACCTTCACTCTTACAGTACTTGATATAAAAACGAAAAGCTTCAATATGTTGTTTTGTTAGACAGGTTGGCCAGCCCATTTCACCATGAAGAGCTGTAGTTGACGTATTTCTTGGTACTCCTAAGAAAAACCTCATAGCTCTGTGTTGTACGTTGCTGATCTCACGCTAACCGTATAAACCCCAGATCGGTGCACAATATAAAATGATAGGTTCAACAGTGGATTCAAACAGCTTCCTGTAAACATCATAAGCCATATCACCACACAGTCTTTACTCTGTAATCAACAAGGAGAGTCAACTCACTCCAGAATCTCTCCTTCTCTTCTAGCTCACATCCTGCCTGTGGGGCATAAGCACGAACAACATTGAACATCACACCTTCAATTTCTAACTTGAGACTCATCACTCTGTCTGACACTCTTTTCACTTCTAGAACATTCCTGACCAACCCCTCCTTCAAGATGACTCCTACTCCATTTCTCTTCCCATCCACACCATGAAAAAACAGCTTCAACCCTGCTCCTAAGCTTCTCGCCTTGCTACCTTTCCACCTGGTCTCCTGAACACACAGTATGTCCACCTTGCTCCTCTGCATCATGTCAGCCAGCTCTCTATCTTTTCCTGCCATAGTTCCAACATTCAAAGTCCCTACCCTCAGTTTCAAACTCATGCTTTTCCTCCTCTCTCTCTCTCTGCTTACAGACACGCCTCCTGCCTCTCTTTCTTCGACCAACAGTAGTCCAATTTCCACCAGCACCCTGTTGGTTAACCGCGCTGATGGTGGTCGTTGTTAACCCGGGCCTCGACCGATCCAATATGAGATTTGCCGTTATGGTTTGCATTTTGTATTTTTAGCAAAAGTTTTACGTCGGATGCCCTTCCTGTCGCAACCCTCTGCATTTCTCCGGGCTTGGGACCGGCATGAGGGCAGGCAGTTGTTTGTGCACCCCCTCACAGCTACATTGAATGAGTGAATAATAGTAATAATAATAATAATAATAATAATAATAATAATAATAATAATAATAATAATAGTGATCACAGTTCTTTCAGCAGATTACAAGAGGGAGTTTGAACTCTGGGACCTTTTACTCTTACCATGTTATTTTTGTTCTCTTGAGGAAACATCTCCAGCAACCACGGGGTTAGACAGCCGCCTGGTTTACATGATTCATGCCATTCCCGTCACACTGATCATACTTTGTAGAGTCTGTTTGCCCTGTATGTGCATGTTATCAGATGGTTCTAATCAAATAAACACACACACACACACACACACACACACACACACACACACACATACATGCGCACACACACACACACACACACACACACACACACACATACACACATTCATGCGCGCACACACACATACACACACAAACACACATACACACACACACACACACACACACACACACACATAAACACACACACACACACACACACACACACACACACACACACACACACACACACACACACACACACACACACACACACACACACACACATCCATGCACACACACACACACACATACACGCACACACACACACACACACACACATACATACACATTCATGCACACACACACACACACACACACACACACACACATTCATGCACACACACACACACACATAAACACACACACACACACACACACACACACACACACACACACACACACACACACACACACACACACACACACACACACACACACACACACACACACACACACACACACACACACACACACATTCATGCACACACACACATATGCACACACACAGACACACACACACACACACACACACACACACACACACACACACACACACACACACAGGTGCTAAATAAAGCCATGCAACCATTTTCAGTTTCCACATTACCATATTGATTGATCGAAAAATAACTGACTAAGACTGAGATACCCTTAGAACAGCATATTGAAGTGTGTGTGTGTGTGTCTGTTTTTGTGTGTGTGCATGTGTGTGTGTGTGTGCGTTCGTGTGTATGTGTGTGTGTGTGTGTGTGTGTGTGTGTGTGTGTGTGTGCGTTCGTGTGTGTGTGTGTGAGAGAGAGAGCGAGAGAGAGAGAGAGAGAGAGAGAGAGAGAGAGAGAGAGAGAGAGAGAGAGAGCCTATCTATGAAACTATGTTGTTAGAGGGTGAACAAAGATGATCTCATATCAAGCTCTGCTCCAGGAATTATTATTATTATTATTATTATTATTATTATTATTATTATTATTATTATTATTAAAATGTTATGTAGCAGAGAGGGATCAGATGATTCTGGCACATCAGGCTTTTGAGGCTCATCATTAGGTCAGGGCACTTACTCTCTCTACATGCAGTCCAGACATCAAATGGGACTTTTCCCATGAAGCACTGCCTAGTTGAACCCACCAAAAACTTTCCGGAGAATATAGAGACTCCACAACACCACAGCTTTCTGCACTGCCCAGACTGTCAGAAGAGCTGTGTTCCTGGTAGTAAACCCGGGAACTCTCTTGATCTGTGTCAGTAGATCAGGAGGTACCAAACCAAGGGTGGAGAGAACAATGGGGAGTCGGACGACTGCGTAATTTGGATACAAGCGAGACATTTCATAGGCAAGGTCTGCGTATTTTGCACGTTTTTCCTGAATCTTGCCAATCACATTGCTGTTAAAAGGGACAGAAAAGTCGATAATATTAATAATTGCATGTAGAATAATGTCCAGCCTCTCTCGAGATGGATGGTTCCAGAGCCCAAGCTATGCGTTGAGGTAAGCCCGACTATATCTAGTCGGTATCTCTCTACCTCACGCACCAGATCAGGCTCCTTCCCCACCAGAGAGGTGACATTCCATGTCCCGAGGGTTAAAGTAGCCGAGGATCAGTCCAACAGAACCCATGCCTTCGGCTGCCAGCAAACTCACACTGCACCCGACCCCTAAAACGCCTCCCACTGGTGGTGGTGGTCCATGGGAGGGCAAACCCATGTCTCCTTTACAGGCTAGTCCTGGCAAGGCTCCATGGGCAGAAGCCCGACCACCAGGCGCTCACCTTCGAGTCCCTCCCCACAGCCTGGCTCCAGGAGGGAACCTGCGTCTGGGCAAGGGAGACTGCTTCCTTTGATCTCTCTTAGATGTCATAGGGGTCTTCTGAATTGTACTTCGTCTGGACCTTCACCCAGGACCTGTTTGCTTTGGGTGACCCTACCAGGGGCATTATGCCCCCGACAACATAGCTCCTAGGATCATTAGGTCACGTAAACCCCTCCAATATGATAAGGTGGTGGTTCAGGGAGGGGTTTTCCCAATCTGTCCACATGTGCTTTGTGGTTTTGGAGAAGGCTTTCGGCCGTGTCCCTCGAACGATCTTGTGGGGCGTGCGCTGAGAGTACGGCGTTCCGGACCCGTTGCTACGAGCCATTCAGTCGCTGTATCACCGGAGCCAGAGTTTGGTCCGTATTGGCAATAACAGGTCGAATTCGTTTCTGGTGGGAGTTGGAGTCTGCCAAGGCTGTCCTTTGTCACCGATTCTGTTCATAATTTTTATGGACAGAAGTTCTAGGTGCAGTTGAGGCGTTGAGGGGTTCTGGTTTGGTGGCCATCGGATCTCGTCTCTGCTTTTTGTGGATGATGTTGTCCTTTTGGCTTCATCAAGTTGGGCCCTCCAGCTCTCATTGGAGCGATTCGAAGCAGCCGGGATTAGGATCAGTACCTCCAAATCTGAGGCCATGGTTCTCAGTCGGACAAGGGTGGAATGCACCCTTCTGGTTTGGAATGAGGTCCTGCCCCAAGTGGAGGAGTATCTTGGGGCTTTGTTCACGAGTGAGGGAAGGATGGAGTGAGAGATCGACAAACGGATCGCTGAAGCTCTGCTGTTAAGCAGTACCTGTACCGGGCCGTCGTGGTGAAGAAGGAGCTGAGCTGGAAGGCGAAGCTCTCAATTTATCAGTTGATCTACGTTCCAACCCTCACCTATGGTCACGAGCTTTCGGTAGTGACCGAAAGAACAAGATCACAGATACAAGCGGCTGAAATGAGCTTCCTTCGCTGGATGGCGGGGTTCTCCCTTAGAGATAAGGTGAGAAGCTCTACCATCCAGGGAGAGCTCGGAGAAGATCCACTGCTCCTCTGCATTGAGAGTGGCCAGTTAAGGTGGCTCGGGCATCTGGCCAGAATGCCTCCCGGACTTCTCCCTGGTGTGGTGTTTCGGGCATGTCCAACCGGGAAGGGACCCCGGGGTCGACCTAGAACACGCTGGAGGGACTATGTCTCTCAGCTTGTCTGGGACCGCCTCGGTGTCCCCCTGGGAGAGTTGGAGGAAATGGCTGGGGAGAGGGACGTCTGGACCTCTTTGCTTTGGTTTCTGCCCCCGCGACCTAGCGGAAGATGATGATGATAATTTCATTGGCTTTATCAAAAAGGACAAGATCAGGTTTATTGGCTTAAATCTTCCTCAGACTGTAAATGGGCCGATTCCATAGAAGCTTAAAATCATCGTTTTCCATGACTGCCGGGGTCATACTTGATCAGGGTCATACCATGGGTGGACCTTTGAGTCAAAACCACAAGTATGACGAAGACAGTAGTAAAATGAGCGTGCCATGCTGTCATATCTTTTCAAGTAAGAAGTTTGTGCCAAAGCAGGGCAACCACTGACAAGGTGTTGAACAGTCTCACTCAATTCATTACATAATCTACATCTGGGATTGATGTTTTCCCTTAAAATATTACACTGGAGATTGCATGTAGGAAGGGACTGATCCTGAGCCATGAAAAGAAAACCCTCAGTTTCACATTTGAGACTAACCGACTTGATCCAGGCGATGGAGTCAGTAGGATTACTGTTCTGTTCAACACACTGCAGGTAAACACTATGCAGTAGCTTTGCAGGAAGTTGCTACTTAAAATGGCGACTCTGAGATGATTTTGTAAACAACTTCACCTGGTTGACACACACTGATGTATCGTCCATCAGTACTGTCCATCAGTACCTCTCCATCAACACAATCAAGAGCAGAGTTGAGATTCTGTGCAACAATCCTAGCATGTTTGAAGTAGCTGTGAAAGTCATTGCTTTCATCATGAGTCTTCACATACTTCACAAGAGGATCATCAGATAAATAAATATGTGCAAAAGTGCACAACAAAATACATAGTATAATAGTAAGATATAACATATACAGTGGTATGAAAAAGTATCTGAAACTTTTGGAATTTCTTACATTTCTGCAGAAAATCACCATCAAATGTGATCTGATCTTTGTCAAAATCACACAGATGAAAAAACAGTGTCTCCTTTAGCTAAAACCATTTAAACATTTATAGGTTTTCATATTTTAATGAGGAAAGCATGCAAACAATGACAGAAGGGGGAGGAATAAGTAACTGAACCATCACATTTAATATTTTGTGCCCCACCCCTTTGGCAGCAATAACTTCAACCAGACGCTTCCTATAGCTGCAGATCAGTCTGGCATATCGATCAGGACTAATCTTGGCCCATTCTTCTTTACAAAACTGCTGTAGTTCAGTCAGATTCCTGGGATGTCTTTCATGAATCGCTGTCTTGAGGTCATGCCACAGCATCTCAATGGGATTCAAGTCTGGACTTTGACTTGGCCACTCCAGAACATGTATTTTGTTCGTCTGAAACTATTCTGAAGTTGATTTATTTCTGTGTTTTGGATCATTGTCTTGTTGCAGCATCCATCCTCTTTTTCGCTTCAACTGTCTCACAGACGGCCTCAGGTTGTCCTGCAAAACATCCTGATAAACTTTTGAATTCATTTTTCCATTAATGATTGCAAGTTGTCCAGGCCTGAGGCAGCAAAACAGCCCCAAACCATGATGCACCCTCCACCATGCTTCACGGTGGGGATGAGGTGTTGATGTTGGTGATCCGTTCCATTTTTCATGCACACATGACATGGTGTGTTCCTCCCTAACAATTCAACTTTGGTTTCATCAGTCCACAAAATATTTTGCCAAACCTTCTGTGGAGTGTCCAAGTGCCTTTTTGCAAACATTAGATGAGCAACAATGTTTTTTTTAGACAGCAGTAGCTTCCTCCTTGGAGTCCTCCCATGGACACCATTCTTGGCCATTGTTTTACATATAGTTGATGTGTGCACAGAGACATTGGACTGTGCCAGTGATTTCTGTAAGTCTTTAGCAGACACTCTAGGGTTTTTTATTTTTACCTCTCTGAGTATTTTGTGCTGAACTCTTGGAGTCATCTTTGGTGGACGGCCACTCCTTTGGAGAGAAGCAACAGTGCCAAACTCTCTCCATTTGTAGACAACTTCTCAGACTGTCGATTGATGAACATCCAGACTTTTAGAGATGGTTTTGTATCCTTTCCCAGCTTTATACAAATCAACAATTCTTGATTGCAGGGCTTCAGACAGCTCTTTTGAGCGAGCCATGGTGCACATCAGACAATGCTTCTCATCAAGACAATTCTTACCAGGTGTGTGTTTCATCGTGGGCAGGGCAGCTTTAAGCCTCTCATCAGTGATTGGGCAAACACCTGACTTAAATTGTTTGGTTAAAATTGGTTTCAATTACTCTTTAGTCTCCTTAGGCAGAGGGTTCAGTTACTTATTCCTCCCCATTCTGTCATTGTTTGCATGCTATCCTCATTAAAATATGAAAACCTATTAATGTTTGGGTGGTTTTAGTTAAAGCAGACACTGTTTTTTCATCTGTGTGATTTTGACAAAGATCAGATCATATTTGATGGTGATTTTATGCTGAAATGTGAGAAATTCCAAAAGGTTCAGATACTTTTTCATACCACTGTATGGTCACAGGGAGGCTGGTGCCCATCTCAGCTGACTGCGCACCATGGCAGAGTACACCCTGGACAGTTTGCCAGACCATTGCAGGGCAGAAACACGCTGACGGCTATGCAGCTCCTCTTTACAAAAGTCAGCAATTTTTGCATGAACCTCTCACCATAGGCCACCACTGCCCTAGATGATGATGATGATGATGATGATTATTATTATTATTATTATTATTATGATTATTATTACAGAGTCGGCTGAGTTGGGCGTCTCCTCCCTGTGAGCTTTATTACTATTAAGAGGTTAAGAAAATGAATGAATGAATGAATGAATGAACAATCTATAAATGATGATTAAATGAATTAAAATGAACTTGAATAATATCAGATAAGAATAAAGACTGTAAATATCTGCTGTAAAGAAGTGCAGCGCTGCTCACACTTTCACTCAGAAAGATTTTGAAGCGGGAAACGTGCGTGGGAGTTACATAGGCAATGCGAGCTGAGGGATGAAGCGATTCTCCTCTCTCATCAAGCGATGTCTTGCACAGAGACTTGCACACTGCACAGCTGACAACGTGGAGCTTAAACCCATCTGTAACAGAGCTGGTTCTCTCAGTACACATCAGGGGAAGGAGTCTCCAGGAAGATAAGAGAAGATACAGCTTTATTAATCTCACAATGGAGAAATTCACTGTTACAGGCTCTTGAGGTACCATCAGTAGGGGGTGCAAAAATAGATACAAATACAAACATACACACATACATATATATTATATAAGTAAATAAATAAATAGATACATAAATAGTATAAATTAATAAACAATAAACAAAAAGAAGGGAACAGCTTTGTAGACTGGCCTATATTAAAGTGTAATGTATCTGAGGGCAGAGTAGATGGGTTGATATGGTTCACAGTCAGTGGGGTAGATGTGGTTGATTCAAGTGCTCGGGGTTTTTATTGCACATAACCGGTATTTTCACAGACAGTTACAAAGTGGTGTTGTCTGACAGAACTGACAGTCTGACAGAACGCTTCACTAAAACCATGTTGATATGAGTCTGTTCTCGTTAGAATTTAAATGAAATAAAGAAAATGTAGTGAATAACATGACATCAGAAAGATAAATAAAGAAAGAAAAAAGAAATACAAAGAAAAGTACAAAATTAAAAGAAAAGGAAAGAACAAACAAAAGAAAACCGCAGTACATAAAACAAACTAGAGAAAAAATACCAAAAAAATAAAAGAAGGAAAAGAACAGTAGAAAAGTAATCACACAAGAACAACAAAAAGAAAGAGCTATGGTGGGGACAATCCACGAAAAGAAAGAAAGAAAGACATAAGAACATTTAAAAAACAAAGTAAAAATATTAAAGAAAGTTTCAAACAAATGAAGATGGTCAGATTGTTAGTTTGATGGTTATAAGAAGAATTAGGAAAGTAATCATAAATATTAAATAACAAAATACTAAAAAGATGGAATGAAAGAAAGAAATTAATGGAAAAAGAAAAAGAAAGGAAGGAGGGAAAGAATTGGAAGGAATGACTCACACTAGGAAAAGTAAAAGAAAAATAAGTAATGAATGGACACATGATGGAGAAAAGAAAAAGAAAAAACGAGAATAAACTGATAAAGTAACAGGGCAGTGGTGGCCTGGTGGAAAAGGTGCTGGATCACTGATCATAAGGTTGTGGGTTCAAGCCCGACTCTCCACGGGTTGTATAGTATAAGTTACTGTGTGTTTCTGGAAATACAGTTCGTATATATAATTCATTTTCTGAACCACTTAAACCTAATTTGGTTTGCGGGACGGCTTGCACCCATCTCAGCCGAGTCTGAGCGAGGGCATGGTACACCCTGCACAGCTCGCCAGGCCATCGCAGGACCAATATATCCACCAGTATACAACAAATTATTTTTCATCACTGCCGAGATCGACCCTGATTTCCTGACTGAGGAACTCTGCATTGTTAAAATGCACATGTTATGAGCAGAAATGTGCTACACCTTTGGCACTCCACCCACATTTTTATCTGCAATCGGCCCGAGGATGTGGCGATCTATTTAATGAGCAATTTCTAGCATTATACATGCAAGAGCATTTAAACCTCAAACAAAATCTAAAAAATCATCATCATCATCATCATCATCATCATCATCATCATCATCATCATCATCATTAAATCCTGCTTTACAGGAGCACACGGCCATGGGAAGCTGGTGATGACCCATCCTCATGCTAATACTAGCAAGCATGCTAACTCTGACTGAGTCGGAGTGTGATTGGTGAAGGAAGGACGGCGTGGGGGTTGATTTCAGTGCATGAGTTGTTAGATATTGTTTGATGAGAATGAAGAACAGATTAGAATATACAGTTAGACTCTGATAAATAACACAATCAACCCCCTTTCTGTTTACACCCAACACTAATACACAGCGTACACTGTGGGCATCCTGTAAGCGCACACACGCAAACACACACACACACACACACACGCACACACACACACACACACACGCACACAGCACTCTGTGGAGCATTGAATGCAGAAGACATGTGTGGAAGGAAACAGGAAGGTATGAGGGTTACACTGTTTTGGTTTGATGCTTCTTCAGCAGGATCATCAGCTATCTTTTGGCACAAACACTCCAAGCTAAAACTTTGTTCCTGCATCTTCTTGACTAAAAATGAAACGTGTCTCGGAGACTAGACTCAGAGAGCCAAAAAAAAAAAAAAAAAAAAAAAAAAAAAAATATATATATATATATATATATATATATATATATATATATATAAATATATATAAGTAAAAACTCTCTCAGTAGAAGCTCTTATGTAAACCTGCACGATCTGGATTCCTGTATCTCAACGTCTGAGAGCGCTCCGGGAGCAACAGACAACGAACCACACGAGTGAAATCAGTCTGGTTTATTCATCAGAAGCTCATAGTACAATGTGAGCGGGGGTTATTGATACATGAACACAGAGTAGGAAAAAACAATGTGGTTAACACCCAGTAAGAGTTAACATTAGACGAGCAAGCATGGACTTCTTTATCACCCTGCAACTGTCCTTGGACAGTTTCAGGCTTCATTATCTACATTCCTTCTACTCCCGCAGGATCTTTCACATGGCCTCACATTGCCATAAAAAAGGGTTTTTTTTTCTACTGTTTAGAGGTAAGACTCATACTAAAACATGAGGTTACTAAAGTTCAACGGATGTACAGAGACAAATGAAAAAATACTAGTTCTTATACGAGCATGCATTGTTGGGCTGGGTTAAACGTCAGTCACCCAGGATCCATGATCCGAGGCCGTGCATTTACAAACCCAGGGGCACAATTACATCAAAATTCTTACAATATATATATATATATATATATATATATATATATATATATATATATATATATACCGATTACAACTAACTCGAAAAAGAAGGCCAACAATTTGAGAGTATAATAAGACTCAGAATTTATTTGAAACAACATTGTTATCATGAAGTAATTTATGAATAAGAAAAGTACATCTTACTATTAATGCAACTTCTGGTGCTGCATGGTTTTGCTGATAGCTTTGTAATCTAGTTGATTCGTGGTGAGGTTCAGCTTCATGCAGGCATTTAGGCTTCCATCTATTCCACGTGACCGCAGGTTGGGGTGGTCTTGATGCTTTTCAGGTGTGTGAAGGACTGCTTGCATGAGCATGTGGAGCCAAACATGGTCAATACGACAGGACTCACCCGCTGCAGTGTTTATGTGACAGGAAGTGCGTCCCAAGTTTTGGCAATCAGCTGGTCTGCGGGTTGAAGTTTTTCCATGCCTGTCCATTTGTGTTTGCTTGCCACCTTGCTTGGCTTTGTGCAAATGAGCTGATCAAAAACGAGAAAATTTACCTCTTTACTCAAAAACAACGCTCGCAGTCTGTGGCTGTTATACTGTAATCCAATAAAATTAGTTTCAAGGTATCGGATCCGCTCGCATACTGGCATACAGAAAGGATTGGCTCTCTGCTGCGTGCCACAGTAACGTGGCATTGAAAATAGATGTATAGATGTAAATGCACAAGATTTATTCATCTGTTTTTGTGTTATTTGATGGCTTTTTCTGTATTTTTATTGAAATGACAGTGAAATTATGTATATGTTATTCTGTTAAGAAAGGCCACCTGATTTATCCGAGAGCCAGATACAGTCATCAAAAGAGCCACATCTGGCTCGCGAGCCATAGGTTCCCGACCCCTGATGTAAAAAACCATTGCTGACTTTCGTCAAGAGGAGCCGCATATCCGTCAGCGAGTTTCTGCCCTGTGATGGCCAGTGAGCTGTCCAGGAGGGATTCTGCCCTCGCGAAGACAGAGCGGATATGTGGAAGGGCCAGTGATGCCAGAAGCATGTCAACACAGCAGTAACGAGTAAATGACAGGTGGAGATAAACAGAAAAAAAAAGGTTTTGATTTGGAAGGAAATTCTCTCAAGGGAAACAAATACAAACCAAATCTGGGTGGGGTGGGAGTCTGGGGCAATCTACTTACTGACACACTTCTAGCATTATACATGCAAGAACTTTTAAACCTCGACCAAAATCTAAAAAAAAAAATCATCATCATCTTCATCTTCATCATCATCATCATCATCATCATCATCATCATCATCATCATCATCATCATCATCATCTTCTTCTTCTTCTTCTTGTTCTTCTTGTTCTTCTTCTTCTTCTTCTTCTTCAGCTTATTCTGGGGTTGAATCACAGGGGCAGCAGACTCAGCAGTGAGGTCCAGACATCCCTGTCACCAGCCACTTCCTCCAGCTCCTCCCAGGACACAGACGTATTTATAATTTGCTTTTTACATATTTATAAATTTGTGGGGAAACTTATTATTATTATTATTATTATTATTATTATTATTATTATTATTATTATTATCTCATCTCATCTCATCTTCTTCCGCTTAGTCCGGGGTCGGGTCGCGGGGGCAGCAACCTTAGCAAAGAGGTCCAGACATCCCTCTCCCGAGCCACTTCCTCCAACTCTCCCGGGGGGACACCGAGGCGGTCCCAGACAAGCCGAGAGACATAGTCCCTCCAGCATGTTCTAGGTCGACCCCGGGGTCTCTTCCCGGTTGGACATGCCCGAAACACCACACCAGGGAGGCGTCCGGGGGGCATTCTAACCAGATGCCCGAGCCACCTCAACTGGCCCCTCTCAATGCGGAGGAGCAGCAGATCTACTCCGAGCTCTCCTCGGATGGCGGAGCTTCTCACCCTATCTCTAAGGGAGAACCCCGCCACCCGGCGAAGAAAGCTCATTTCAGCCGCTTGTATCCGTGATCTTGTTCTTTCGGTCATTACCCAAAGCTCGTGACCATACCTTATTTATGGATGTGGTGAATGAGGACATGAAGGTAGTTGGAGTAAGAGTAGAAGATAGAGAGGATAGGGTGAGATGGAGGCAGATGATTCACTGTGGCGACCCCTGAAGGGAACAGCCGAAAGGAAAAGATAAGATAAGATAAGATACAGCTTTATTCATCTCACAATGGAGAAATTCACTGTTACAGGCTCTTGAGGTACCATCAGTAGGGGGTGCAAAAATAGATACAAGTACAAACATACACACGTACATATATATTATATAAGTAAATAAATAAATAGATACATAAATAGTATAATTTAATAAACAATAAAATAAAAGAAGGGAACGACTTTGTGGACTGGCCTATATTAAAGTGTAATGTATCTGAGGGCAGAGTAGATGGGTTGATATGGTTCACAGTCAGTGGGGTAGATGTGGTTGATTAAAGTACACGGGGTTTTTATTGCACATAACCGGTATTTTCACAGACAGTTACAAAGTGGCGTTGTACAGTCTGACAGCGGTGGGAATGAACGACCTGCGGTAGCGCTCCTTCCTGCACTGAGGATGTCTCAGTCGTCCACTGAAGGAGCTGCTCAGCTCCTCTACAGTCTGGTGAAGTGGGTGAGAGCTGTTGAACAGGATGGATGTGAGCTTTGCTACCATCCTCCTCTCACTCACCTCCTCCACAGAGTCCAGTGGGCAGCCTAGGACAGAGCTGGCCCTCCTGACCAGCTTGTTCAGTCTCTTCCTGTCCCGCTCTGTGCTGCCCGGGGCCCAGCAGATGGCAGCGTAGAGGATTGCAGAGGCTACCACAGAGTCATAAAAAGTCCTGAGCAGAGGTCTGCATACTCCGAAGGACCTGAGTCTCTTCAGAAGGTGGAGGCGACTCTGGCCCTTCTTGTACAGGGCGTTGGTGTTGTGGGACCAGTCCAGTTTATTGTTAAGGTGAACACCCAGGTACTTGAAACTGTCCACTGTCTCAATGTCCTGTCCCTGGATGTTCACTAGTAAGTGTGTGTGTGTGTGTGTGTGTGTGTGTGTGTGTGTGTGTGTGTGTGTGTGTGTGTGCTCGAGTGCTTCTCCTGAAGTCGACCACCATCTCCTTCGTCTTCCTAGTGTTCAAGCACAGGTGGTTGCGCTCACACCAGTCCACGAAGTCAACGATGACCGACCGGTACTCCAGCTCGTTCCCCTCTGACACGGCCCACGATGGCGGAGTCGTCCGAGAACTTCTGGAGGTGGCAGCTGTTTGTGTTATATATGAAGTCCGAGGTATAGATGTTGAAAAGGAAGGGTGAGAGGACGGTGCCCTGCGGTGCCCCCGTGCTGCAGACTACCACCTTTGACTTACAGCCGCGCAGCCGCACGTACTGTGGACGGTTAGTAAGGTAGTCAATAATCCAGGCAGCAAGATGCCCGTCCACTCCCACGTCCTCCAGCTTCCCCCGCAGACGCGCTGGCCTGATGGTGTTGAAGGCGCTGGAGAAGTCAAAGAACATGACCCTCACAGCGCTGCCGGCGATCTCCAGGTGGGTGAGTGCCCGCTGCAGAAGGTAGATGACGGCGTCTTCTACTCCGATGTTGGGCCTGTAGGCAAACTGCAGCGGGTCTAGGGTGGGGCTCACCATAGAGCGGAGGTGTTCAAGGAGGAGCCTTTCCATGGTCTTAATGAGGTGGGAGGTCAGGGCGACAGGTCTGTAGTGGGCTGGTTCCTTCGCTTGAGCTGTTTTGGGAACCGGAACCACACAGGAGGTCTTCCATAGGACGGGAACCTTCTCCAGGCTGAGGCTCAGGTTGTACAGGTAGCATAGTACCACACAGAGCTGGTCTGCGCAGGTCCTCAGCAGCCTGGGACTGATGCATCAGGTCCTTCAGATTTCCTCTGATTTAGTCGCCTCAGCTGTCTCCTCACCTGGTCTGATGTGAGGGAGAGGGGGGGCTGGGGTGGGCTGCAGAGGGAGGGGGAGGTGGGTGTTGGGCTGTAGCAGTCAAGTGAAGTTGGCCTGGGGAGGGGGAGGTGTCATCTGGTCTGGAGGCGTGTGAAGAGGGGAGGAACGGGAGGGGGCAGAGGGGGAGGGGGGAGAATCAAACCTGTTGAAGTAACAGTTTAGTTCATCCGCCCAGCGCTGGTCACCATCAGCTGTCCCTCTGACACTCTGCCCAAATCCAGACATGGTCTTTAGTCCTCTCCGGATGTCCTGCACGTTGTTCTGAGCCAGCTTCTCCTCCAGCTTCTTCCCATAGTCCTTCTTTGTCTTCCTGATCCTCCACTGGAGCTCACGCTGGACCTTCTTCTGCTCCTCTCTGTCCCCCGAGATGAAAGCCCTCTTTTTCTGGTTCAGGAGGACTTTAAGCTCAGGGGTGACCCATGGGTGGTTGTTGGAGAAGCACCGTACCCTCCGTGTTGGCACAGTGCTGTCGGTGATGCAGTGTGTGAGGCCGTCGATGTCATCACCAAAGGAGTCACAGAGCATGCTCCAGTCTGTGGTCTGGAAACAGTCTCTAAGCCTCTCGTTGGTCTCCTCGGTCCACACTTTCACAGACCTCTTCTGTGCAGGTTCCTTTCGCACCCTGGGTGTATATTGGGGGAGCAGGTAGACCAGGTTGTGGTCTGAGCGTCCCAGTGGGGGGAGGGGGGAGGAGCTGTAAGCGTCCTTCACATTTGCATACAGCAAGTCCAGTGTTTTATTGTCTCTTGTGGAGCACTTCACGTATTGCGTGAACGTCGGGAGAGAGGCGGAGAGAGGGGCGTGGTTAAAATCCCCGCTGATCAGAATCATGGCGCGGGGGTGACGAGTCTGTGTCTGATTAACGGCGCTGTGTAGACGCTCACACGCGGCCGCCGCATCAGCCGAGGGCGGAATGTACACGCAAAACACAATCACGTGTGAAAACTCCCTCGGTAGATAATATGGCCGCGCGCTTACCGCGAGCAGCTCCAGGTCCCGCGTGCACAGCTGCTCCTTCACGTGCACGTTTGCCGGCTGGCACCATCGTTCATTCACATAGATCGCCACGCCCCCTCCTTTCTTCTTACCGCTCTCCGTTACACTCCAGTCTGCACGCGCGAGTGTAAATCCGTGAAGAGAAACCACAGAGTCCGGTGTGAGTTCATTCAGCCACGTCTCTGAGAAGCACATGAGGTTGCAGTCCCGGTACTGCCTCTGCTGCCGGGTCAGCGCCGCCAGCTCCTCCGTCTTGTTGGCGATCACGCGGACATTTCCCATGATGACAGAGGGAACACATGTCCTCCACGTCTTTCGTCCCCCTCTGCAGCCTCTCCTTTTCCTCCGTATTTCCACAGGAACAACGGGCTTTTCCGCGTGAAGGAGGGCGGGGGCGCGCAGGCCGAGGAGGGTCACGTGTGTAAGACCTGCGTTGCTCAGAGCCGTCGGTGAATGACTTTCCTGACGCCGATCCAAAAAGTGAAAATAAAAGAGCGCAGAAAAACAAAAGCATCATGAAGGTATGTTTTCCAGATGCAGAAAGAAGAAGAAGATCATTAAATACTGTAGTTTCTGAGTAGTATTATCAATTGTTTCATTGTATACTTTATTTTCCAGACAAAGAGTTACAGGACTGTCTCCCAGACTACAGTAGGACCCTGTCTCCCAGTGGACAACGGAGCCCCCCCATGGATGGACTGCAGAACCCTCTACCAGACCCTCTCACCCAGACAGAGCTTCACACACTGACATTTCAAACTCATACTTGTAATACAAGTCAGAGCTTCACAATGAAAATTGAGGTTGTTTGGCTTGTTTGGCTTTTTTTTTCATGAGCTGAAATATCTTGTTTAACCCATTCTATATCCAGTCTTACTCATTAATACAGTAATAATGCAGTAAAATGTAATAATGATTAAGAAAAACCTTTTTTAATTTTGTACTGTGATAATATTTACGAATAAATAAAGCACTGAATCTCCTAAGCTCGAGAAGATGCAGGGCATTTGTGTGGCATCATAGAGCTTAAATAATAATTAAAAACACACTAAAAAATTTACTTTGCAATTCAGGCAATCACGTTGATAACTTGTGCGTTAAAGAGGAAAAAAGAGGCGTAAACTTCATCTGCAACCAATCAGCAGGAGGGAGAAACAAAAGCTCTCAGCCATTGGCTATGTAACACCAGCTTGATATAGCTGTGCTAGATTTTATACTAGGTTCTAGAGGAGTAAACTGAATTGTGGAGAATTAAAGTTGAACAGCCGGCAGATTTATTACAATTAACAATATTACAAGAAACAGTGCAAACAATGTTGTAGAACTTTCTTTACAAATTAAAAATAAAATAATCTTAAGTCTCAAAGGTTCGATTTGTGTGAACCCGGGAGTCTTTTCCAGGATTGTGATCCGTTGGGATAAAGGTGTTTTTATCTGTTCTTATCTGGGATCCTGTGATTTGAAGTGGTTGGGTCTGTAGATCTACTCTCGCATCCAGAGAACAGTTGGCCACACTGCGTCTGGATCTACCAAGAGTTCTCACTGGATTTGGCTCGCCATCCGTGTCCGAAACCAGCTTCAAGATCAAATCCAGATCCACTAAAAAACCAGTCGGAGCTTCCAAGAAAACAAACACTCTCCACCCGGTTCGATTGAGAGAGAACAAAACACATACAAGGCTTCGTGTCGCTGAGGGCTCTGTATGCGTCCTGCTCTTCACGCTCTCCTACACGCTCTGCTGGTAGCATGCAGCACGTGCCTATGACGCGTCCAAGGGGACTAGGAAACTAGTGCTTTCAGGGAGTGTTGGAAACTAGGGTTTTTTTCCAATAAATTTAGTAACCATGTGTTTACATGTGTTACACCCTCCCCCCTTGAATAAGCATGAGTCCCGTCATGTACTTAAATGTTTGTTTAAACATCATAGATCTGATGGTTTTCATAGCTACTAAATGACTCTAGGGCTTGATTAAAGTTATCCAAGAACCGTTGTGCAAAAGATATCAGCGGTTGACCCAATTGAGGGTAATGAAACCGTCCTGGGGCTCGCTTTAATCTTTCAGATTTTCTCACATTGGGAGTTTCATTTGTTGTTTCAATTGTCTGTTCTGTATGTTGGTCAATCACATCACCATTTTGCTCTGTGTCCACAATATTAACGTCTGGTCCTCCTTGTATTTGGTTTTCATCATCTCCTCCTTCCATGACATCTGAATGTGATTCCTCTTTGAGTAGTTCGGCCTCATTCTGATTTTCCTGTTCATTGTCCATCTCGTCTGTGTCTGTCTCAACTGAAACTGTTGGGTGCAAGGAGGTATCCTTATTGAGTGAGAGTGGTTCATTTGAAATATCCGAGTTTGTTGTCTGGTTTCGTACATTTGATTGGTCTTGATTATTGTCATAAATCTTAATGAATGTCTCTGTTTCGATTGAAGGTTGTCCTGGCATGGGTTCATACTCCTCCTCTGATTCTGACAGATCTGTGTCCTGTGGTTCGGAAGGACTTTGTCGAGTTTTGCGTCTACGTGGAGGTTTTGGTCTTGTCTCAACTTCATCGTTAATGTCTGAGAGGTCACCACACGCAAGTAAAAGGTCTCGGTGAAGAGTTCTACTTGGACCATCACCTCTCTCTGGTCGAACCACATACACAGGAACATTTTCCATTTTCTTGACAACACGGTACACCATGCGTTCCCATTTGTCGGCAAGTTTATGTTTATTGTGCAAACAGACATTTTTGACTAAAACTCTATCTCCTGCTTCAAGAGTGGATTCTCTGACTTTCTTATCAAATCTGCCTTTATTGCGCTCTGCAACTTTTTTGGAGTTTTCAAGGGCAATTTGGTAACTTTCTTCGAGTTTAGCCTTTAGACTGCGCACATACTGAGAATGGGATGCAGGTGAGTCCCCTGTAACGGGCAACCCAAAGGCAAGGTCAACTGGTAGCTTAGGCTTACGGCCAAACATTAACTCATAAGGACTAAACCCAGTAACCTCACTCTTTGAACAGTTGTAGGCGTGTGTGAGAGGCTTGACAAAATCACGCCAATGAACTTTTTGGTCTTCCTTCAGAGTACCTAACATATTATGGAGGGTGCGATTGAATCGCTCTACAGGGTTACCCCTCGGGTGATAAGGACTGGTTCTCACTTTTTTGATGCCCGTAATAGCACACAGTTCCTTA
Organism: Plotosus lineatus; assembly: GCA_024760905.1. Lineage (NCBI taxonomy): Eukaryota > Metazoa > Chordata > Actinopteri > Siluriformes > Plotosidae > Plotosus > Plotosus lineatus. Next base: position 14,975,461 of record CM045744.1, read on the forward strand.
ATCACATGTGACTCAAAATCCCTCCCCTGGTCACTATGGAGGCGTTAGGGAACCCGTAGTGAACCAAAAGTTTTCCCAGAGATTTTTAGCCACAGTGGTTGCCTTTTGATCACGAGTGGGCAAGGCCACCGCATATTTTGTAAAATGATCTGTGATGACTAAAACGTCCTTGGTACTCTTACTATCGGGCTCAATCGAAAGAAAGTCCATGCAGACCAATTCCATTGGTCGCGTGGTTTTAATATTAACTAAAGCGCGGCCTTTTCAGGCAAGGACTTTCTTCGAACACAACGACCACAGTTCTTTATTTTGGTCTCAATGTCATGACCCATCTTAGGCCAATAAAATCTTGCTCTCACTAGTTCATGAGTCCTCTCCCACCCCATATGACCCATGTCATCGTGGAGTAACTTTAGAACAGTGGGTCTAAGTGAGACAGGGAGTACAAGCTGGTAAGTTGTATCTGGGTCACATTGTCGTCTCCTGAACAAAAGGGCATCCCTCATTTCAAGACGTTTCCATTCTCGGAGCATCAGTTTTATTTCAAATGTTTCTCTGTTGTTATGTGGAACATCTGCTCCAGCTTCAAGTAACTGAATGACACGATTGATGCTCGGGTCAGATCTTTGTTGTTCTTTAAGCTCATGAGCAGAAAACAAGGGAACAGTTACTTGACCAGATGTTTCAGCATCACTGTATACATCAGGAATTGCATCAGCATTCATAGCCAAGGACTCAACAAGAATGACATGAGGTGAATCTTTGGTTTTCTCATTGAGAAAATGCTTGTGACATACTGCTGCAATAGTATCAGGACATAAATCACTACATCGAGGAGGGGATCCGAGAAGACGTGAGGCGAGTTGTTGTATTCGGTTCTCCTCTTCTAATGTCACATAATCCGCAGCTAGTGTTTGGTGGGGCCTTCGTGATAGGCCATCTGCGTCCTGGTTAGCCTTTCCAGCTCTGTATTTGATTTGGAAATTGAAGGTGGATATCGCTGCTAACCAGCGATAGCTAGCTGCATCAAGCTTTGCAGTGGTCAGAATGTATGTAAGCGGATTATTATCCGTTACAACTGTGAATTCATTACCATAAAGGTAATCATGAAACTTTTCTACAATGGACCATTTCAGAGCTAGAAATTCTAGCTTATGAGCTGGATATCTGGTTTAAACTTGGTGTCAGCCCCCTACTGGCATAGGCTATGACGCGCATTTTACCACCTTGCTCTTGATAAAGAGCGGCACCTAAGCCTGTAGAGCTGGCGTCGGTATGCAGAACATATTGGAGCTTTGGATCTGCAAAGCCCAATACAGGAGAGGATGTTAATTTCTCCTTAATGCATTCAAAGGCTGACTGACAGACAGATGTCCACCTCTCGGCAAAAGGTTCTCGAGGGTTGAAATACTTAGAAGTGTCGGTTCGTTTCTGGACTTTTCTATAAGGTGGGTAGCCACATGTAAGGTCGTTTAAGGGCCGAACTATCTTTGAATAATCTTTAACAAATCGGCGATAGTAGCCGGTGAACCCTAAAAACGACTTGAGTTGCTTCAAGTTTTGTGGCACTGGCCAGGTCTTAATGGCTGCTACTTTTTCAGGATCTGTTTCTCACGCCATTTCTTGAAACAATATGGCCTAAATATTTAACCGATGTCTGAAAGCGACATTTCTGGGGGACAACTTTAAGCCATATTCACAAAGACGGTCCAAAACATGCTTTAGCCTCTGTTCGTGTTGCTCTAGGGAGTCTGAGAAAACAATCAAATCGTCTAGGAAGACGAGCACCTCCTTAAGATTAATGTCTCCCATGCACCTCTCCATTAACCTCTGAAAGGTGCTGGGAGCATTTGTGATTCCCTGAGGCATTCGATTGAACTCATAAAACCCTAGGGGGCATACAAACGCTGTTTTGGCCTTATCTTCCTCATCCATCTCTATCTGGTAGTAGCCCGACTTTAAGTCCATGACAGAGAACCAGTTTGACCCAGATAGAGCGGAGAAGGTCTCTTCAAGATTTGGTAACGCGTAGGCGTCTTTAACCGTTTGTACGTTAACCTTACGGTAGTCCACACAGAGACGTACCTCACCCGTCTTTTTCTTAACTACAACGATGGGGGACGAGAAAGGGGATTCTGATGGTCTTATTACCCCGGCATCGAGAAGCATTTTGAGGTGTTTCCTAACAGCTTCGTAGTCATTTGGGTGAATAGGCCTCGATCTCTGTTTTATGGGTGTTTTGTCTTTATGCTTGATTTTATGCTTAACTCTAGTGGCATGGCCAAAGTCAAGATCGTGGCATGCGAAGACATCACTGTAAGCACTCAGACTCTGTGTGATGCGACTTTTCCACTCCTCAGGCAGAGGTGAATTTTCAAAATCAAAAGTCAACTGGTCCTTCGGTGATGAGGAGTCTGCAGACAAGCGACAACAACCTGCTGAGTTGGTATTGGACAGGTTTTGAGTTTCCAAAACTTGGTCTGCAACATGCAATTCAGCAAGGACACAGTTGCCAGGAAGCATAATGTCATGATCGGTTTCATTTCTTATCCAAACAGGGTGCTTGTAAGGACTTTGACTTGGCACTGTGATAAGACAGCAGTCAACAAAGATTCCACCTGGAAGGGCTGAGGACATTGGCTGCTCTACTACTGCCCATTTGTCTGTGAGTGGCGAACTTAAGTGGGCGTAGCTTTCAAGACAGACCTTCTTGTGAGCTGGAATAACATAGGGTGTGTTGCCTCAGTGTCATTAGCCCAAGCTTCCCTGTGCTCTTTGTTTCGTATCTGTGCTCGAGGATTTTTAAAATCTGACTATAGCCATAGACAGCTGGTAGAATGGGAGTGTCTCGACAATGTTCCTCATATAAAACATCGAGGGCATTTGTACCAATTAACACTGGCAAGTCTGTGCTGGAGCGCAAATCAGGTACTATTAGAGCTAATGTAGAAATTTGAGGCTCAGACTCAACAAACTCTTTTGGAAAACCAACTGGAACTTCTACATAGCCTAGATAAGGTACCGCCTGACCGTTTGCACCCTCAACATCTAGGTCACTGATCGGCTGGATTGGAAAATCAACCAGGTGTCTCTGGTAAAAGGAGTGTGAAATAGTCGTAACTTGCGACCCTGAATCTAACAGAGAATTGCAGCTAACGCCAGCTATGTTTATATTAGCAGTGCACTTCTTACCTATTAAGCCCTTGGGAAAGCTAGAATGGTGTTTACTCGTTAGCGTACAACTCTGTTTTGGCTGGGGTTTCTGAGTGGGACTTGTGTCGCTACTAGTTCCAGTTTGTCCCTCAACTGAAACAGGAACTAGTTTAAATCAGTGTTACATTGGTCCTCCCAAGCCTTTTGTTTTGACCTAAGCTCTTTGCGCTTAGCTTCAACAGCTTTGGGGTTTGGGTCACTGTCACAAGAGGGGACTATATGGCCATCCTCGCCACAGTTAAAGAAGCAGAACCATGGGCGAGGCTTTTGTTACCTTTGCCAAAGCTTTCACTTTTAGTGGTGAGTTCTGTGTTTGTGTCCCTTTCCGCTGTTGTTTCTTTTGCAACTTTGGGGACTTTGTCTGAGGTTTCTTTTCAACTGTCTTTTCCATGGACGCTTTTAAGGAAGTTAACTGTTCTTGCAGTTGAGCAATTTGTTTCTGCAGTTTCTTGGTAGACGTTTTACTAGAATTGTCTGCAGCAGCAGCTTGAAACTCAGTGTCTGCATAAACATTTAAAGGGTTGGACTGTACCTTTACTTTTGAAAGTCCTAAGTGCTGCTTCATGCGAGTGGACTTAGCTGCTTGTTTATCCTCCTCTGTTCGCAGCAACAAAAGAAGTTCAGAAAAGGTAGGTGGGCTGGATTTCTTTTGTTCTAGATGGAGGCTGGCAATTAGGTTATCATCCCAGCACCCCTACAGAACTGTTTTAAAAGCTGTCGATCAAAATCACTGACTGTAACGCCTCCCCTTTAGCAACTTTGCTTAATGTATTCTGGAGCCGGTGCAAGTATGTTGAAGGTTTTTCCCGGCATTTTGGTTTGTGCTCAAAAATTTCACAAACAGCTCATCAGTATCGTCTACATTCCCAGATGCAGAATCGAGCAAGCTCAAAAAGTCTTTTGGGCTGGACAAGGGCCCAAATGTTTGACAATATTGGCGGCTGGTGGTAAGAGACTTTCAATAATTTTTCTTACTACCTGTCTTTCAGAAACAGAAGAGTCGGCAAGATAAAACTCAACATGACTGCGCCAAGTGTCATAATCTACTTCCGTAATAGGGCACGGAAATTTTCCAGAGAACGACCTGAACTTGGAAGAGTTCAGATAAGTTTGGGACGATGTCAGCACTTCTGACAATGTGCTCGACAATCACCCTCTGGACTTCAGGGGTGCTCAAGTGTTCGGGATTTAAAATAGGAGTTGGTCTGCTGTTGATTGGAGAACTGGGAATATCAGAGTTTGAGGTAGTTGTGAGAGTTTCCCTATTTGTTTGTGTCACAACAGAATCACCTGTTAAACTTTCAGTTACTGGAGTAGCGTCAGTGGAAGCTATACTTTCACTTTCAGCAGCAGAGGCCTGAAGTTTGTTAAGTTCACCAAGCAACAATTTCTCATAATCTATTCCGCTTGCTTTGGCAATTCCTTTAAATCAAAGAGAAAAGACTTGGTCAGATCAGCTGTTAACTTATCACTATAAAGTGGGGATAAGAGCTGAATTTTGTGAACAACCTTTGGGTCAGATGTTGCTCTTTGACATGGTAGTTCAGCCTGAATTGACTCAATAGCAGTGCCATACTCAAACTCAACTACGGCTGTATTTTTAAAGTCAGGGTCAGAAGTAGAAAGTTTCACTGTTCGTGTAATAGAACCATACATTTCTAAAAACTTAATAACTTCTTCATCAGTCTCAGTACCAGAAAAACCACTAATTAATACAGCATTTGGTACTTTGATACCTTCACGTTCAATGATATCCATATTTCTTTTGTGGGAAAAGTTCTACAAAAACTGTCATAAAACTGCCAAACTGTATGCCAAATTATTAATTTAGAGGCAAAATGTAGCCAAAACTCCTCCTGGCTGGCTCGCCACTTTGATGTAACACCAGCTTGATATAGCTGTGCTAGATTTTATACTAGGTTCTAGAGGAGTAAACTGAATTGTGGAGAATTAAAGTTGAACAGCCGGCAGATTTATTACAATTAACAATATTACAAGAAACAGTGCAAACAATGTTGTAGAACTTTCTTTACAAATTAAAAATAAAATAACCTTAAGTCTCAAAGGTTCGATTTGTGTGAACCCGGGAGTCTTTTCCAGGATTGTGATCCGTTTGGGATAAAGGTGTTTTTATCTGTTCTTATCTGGGATCCTGTGATTTGAAGTGGTTGGGTCTGTAGATCTACTCTCGCATCCAGAGAACAGTTGGCCACACTGCGTCTGGATCGACCAAGAGTTCTCACTGGATTTGGCTCGCCATCCGTGTCCGAAACCAGCTTCAAGATCAAATCCAGATCCACTAAAAAACCAGTCGGAGCTTCCAAGAAAACAAACACTCTCCACCCGGTTCGATTGAGAGAGAACAAAACACATACAAGGCTTCGTGTCGCTTTTCGAGGGCTCTGTATGCGTCCTGCTCTTCACGCTCTCCTACACGCTCTGCTGGTCGCATGCAGCACGTGCCTATGACGCGTTCAAGGGGACTAGGAAACTAGTGCTTTCAGGGAGTGTTGGAAACTAGGGTTTTTTCCAATAAATTTAGTAACCATGTGTTTACATGTGTTACAGCTACATTTGAAACATTTGCCAGTAATTTCCGGAGCGCGCACGCCCACACACACACACACACACGCACACACACACACACACGCACACACACACATACACACACACAAATTGACCCTGAAAGAGAATGACAGAGAGTCTGTTATACTATTCTACACCGGCACGTCTCAGAGTCCATCTGTGTCTGTCATTATTTAAAACATGTAAAATATGAATCTATAAAATCTCTTTTAGTGTGTTTTTAGTGATTGTGTTGCTGTGTATAAAATACCAAAACAATATCAACATCAGGCTCAGTGGAAAGCGATGAATAGAATCATCCCCTTACCATGGATTATAATAATAATAATAATAATAATAATAATAATAATAATAATAATAATAGTGATCACAGTTCTTTCAGCAGATTACAAGAGGGAGTTTGAACTCTGGGGACCTTTTACTCTTACTATGTTATTTTTGTTGTCTTGAGGAAACATCTCCAGCAACCACGGGGTTAGACAGCCGCCTGATTTACATTATTCATGCCATTCCCATCACACTGATCATACTTTGTAGAGTCTGTTTGCCCTGTATGTGCATGTTATCAGATGGATCTAATCAAACACGCATGCATGCGGACGGACACACACACACACACACACACACACACACACACACACACACACACACACACACACACACACACACCTACATACGCTCCCGACACACACACATGCACGCTCACACACATACACACACGCTCAGGCACACACATGCACACACATTCACTTTCACCCACACATACACACATGCACACACCCACACGCACGTACACACACACACACACACACACACACACACACACACACACACACACACACACACATGAATGCGCAAGAATGCACACACGTACGCACAGAAATACACGCACACACACACTGGCACACACACACGCACACACACACACACACACCCGAACATGCATACACACATGAGCAGGCATACACACATGTACATGCCCACATACACACTTACACACATGCTCACGCACACTCGCACATACACACACACTCAAACATGCATCCACACACACGCACACACACACACACACACTTTCACACTGTCACAAATACAAATGTGCATGCACACATACACACTTACACAAATGCTCTTTCTCTCTCTCTCTCTCTCTCTCTCTCTCTCACACACACACACACACACACACACACACACACACACACACACACACACACACACACACACATGCATATGTCCACATGCAAACACACACACACATGCACACACACACCCACATGCATGTGCGCACACACACGCATGCACACAGACATACTCGCACACACACCCACACTTATGGACACATACACACAAGCACACACATACGCACACACACACACACACACACACACACACACACACACACACACACACACACACATATGCATGCTCACACACGCACTCACACACACACACACACAGACACATACACACACACTGACACACACACACACACACACACACACACACACACACACACTGACACACATGTACATGCACACATACACACTTACACACATGCTCACACAACACACTCATGCACGCACACACATCCACACACATATGCACGCACACACGCACGCACACACATTTACACACTGACACACATATGCATGCACAAATACACATTTACACACTAACATGCACACACACAGAGACACACATACACACACAATCGCATGCTCACACACACACACACACACACACACACACACACACACACACACACACACACACACACACACACACACACACACACACACACACACACACACCCTGACACACATATACATGCATACACACATGTACATGCACACATACACACGCACGCGCACACAGACACACACACACACACACACACACACACACACACACACACATGCACGCACACACGTAAGCACACACATTTACACACTGACACATATATGCATGCACAAATACACACTTACACAAAAAATCGCAAGTTCAACATGCAAACACACACTCACACATGTACACACACACATGCACACACACACATGCATGTGCACAGACCCACACACACACATGAAAAGCATGTTATCACAATAAGGCTTGGAACAAATGATAAGTATCTACATGTAGCAGGATACGCTTACTGTATTGAAAGTGAAAATATTATAAAGTAAAAAAAATAAGGTACTTAAACATGATGTTCAGATTGAGAAGTAATTCATGCAACCAGAGTGTGGGTGTGAAGGTCAAGCGAATGCCAGCGAATAAATTAAATCAGGAAGAAGGTGGTGGGGATCAAACACCTATTTTATAAAAACTCCGCCCGAACTTGGGTGAAAATAAAAGAAAAAATGTTGAAAGAAAATGATGTGACTTAAGGGCGGATGACATCACATGAAGAGAAAATGAGAAAATAAAAGGAAATTCGCAAATGACATTGACAATTAGACAATGCAAATTAAGAAAAAAGGATCAAAGGACAAAAGTGCAAACATAACGGGAAAATTGGTCTGAGCTGGAAGAGCCGACTCAGCACTGAAAGGATCTATAACAGTGGTTCCCAACCTGGGTTCGATCGAACCCTAGGGGTTCGGTGAGTCAGTCTCAGGGGTTCGGTGGAGGTCAAGACACACACCTGACTCATATTGCTACAGGTGATCACGCTACATTGCTTGGCCAATCTGTGCTGCAGGAAATTTGGTGTGCTCAGTAGCTGAATTATGACTGTTGTGATGGTACCTCGTGTGATTTCTTTCTTAATGTTTTAATCCATACTATGTTGAGTAAAAAAAGAAAGTGTTCGGACAAATATGTACAACATGGATTCACATATATAACGGAACATAAAAATGTAAGTAGTTGTGATGGGGGAGTTCATGCATTGTATTGGTTTTGTTCTTTGAACACAGTGATGGCACGGTTCATTTTGGTGCCCCAATAAAAACATATCCCTATGTCTTGAATTTGAAAAAAAAAAAAATCACATTTTATTTTTCACTAAAGAAGGGTTCGGTGAATAAGCATATGAAACTGGTGGGGTTCAGTACCGCCAACAAGGTTAAGAACCACTGATCAAGAAACAGAATAATTCAGAAGTGATAGCAGTTGCAGTTTGGATGGCGGTAGCGTATAGCTATCAGAGCTGTTGGATAGTTATCTGCTGACCGTGCACAGGATAGGATAGGGATTGTCTGTTGTAACTATCAGGCTTCTTCCAACCTGTCTGATATTTTGGAATAAAGGATTGTTTCTGCCTCTTCGCATCTGGTTGTGGGAAGCTTCTTTATTTTATGAAGTCTTCTTCTTCTTTTCCTTTCGTCTTTTCCTTTCAGGGGTCTCCACAGCAAACCATCTGCCTCTATCTCACCCTATTCTCTGCATCTTCAACTCTTACTCCAACTACCTTCATGTCCTCCTTCACCACAGCCGTAAGTCTTCTCTTTGGTCTTCCTCTCGGTCTTCTGCCTGCTAGTTCCAACCTTAGCATCCGACTACTAATATACTCATGATCCCTCCGCTGGATATGTCGAAACCATCTCAATCTAGCCTCTCTGACTTTGACTCCAAAACCTCTAACATGTGCTGTCCCTCTGATGTACTCATTCCTGATTTTATCCATCCTTGTTACTCCCAAAGAGAACCTCAACATTTTCATCTCTGCTACCTCCAGCTCTGCCTCCTGTCTTTTCCCCAGGGCCACTGTTTCTAAATCATACAACATCACTGGCCTCATCACAACCTTGTACACTTTTCCTTTCATTCTTGCCGATACCCTCCTATCACACATCACACCGGACACTTTTCTCCAACCATTCCAACCTGCTTGCACTCGATTCTTCACCTCTTTTCCACACTCTCCATTGCTCTGGATTGTTGAGCCTAAGAACTTAAAATCCTCCACCTTTCTTATCTCTGCTCCCTGTAACCTCACCGTTCCTCTTGGGTCCTTGTCGTTCACAAACATGTATTCTGTTTAACTGAGGCTAACCCTCATTCCTCTCCTTTCCAGGACATACCTCCACCTCTCTAGATTTTCCTGCACTTGTTCTCTGCTCTCACTACAGATCACAATGTCATCTGCAAACATCATAGTCCACGGAGATTTTCGTCGAACCTCGTCTGTCAGCCTGTCCATCACCATAGCAAAGAAGAAGGGGCTCAGAGCTGACCCTTGATGCAGACCCACCTCCACCTTGAACTCTTGTGTCACACCGACAGCACACCTCAACATTGTCTTGCATCTCTCATACATGTCCTACACCACTCTAACATACTTCTCTGCCACTCCAGGCTTCCTCATACAATGCCACAGTTCCTCTCTCGGCACCCTGTCATATGCCTTCTCCAGAGCCACAAAGGCACAATGCAGCTCCTTCTGAACTTCTCTGTACTTCTCTATTAACATTCTCAAAGCAAACACTGCATCTGTGATGCTCTTTCTTGTCATGAAACCAAACTGTTGCTCACAAATGCTGACCTCTGCCCTTAGTCTAGCTTCCACTATTCTTTCCCATATTCTTTCCACATTGTATGGCTCATCAGCTTTATCCCTCTGTAGTTGCTACAACTCTACACATCTCCCTTGTTCCTAAAAATGGGCACAAGCACACTTCTCCTTCATTCTCCGGCATCCTCTCACTCTCTGAGACCTTGTTGAATGTTCTTGTCAGAAAATCTACTGCTACCTCTCCTAGACAATTCCATATCTCCACCGGTATGTCATCAGGACCAACTGCCTTTCCACTCTTCAGCCTCTTCAATGCCCTCCTCACTTTACCCTTACTAATCTTTGTTACTTCCTGGTCCTCAACAGTCACCTCTTCTACTCGTTTTTTCTCTCATTTTCCTCATTCATCAGCCCTTGAAAGTACCCTTTCCATCTTCCCAGCAGACTTCTGTCAACATTCAATACATTTCCCACCCTGTCCTTTCTCACTCAAACTTGCTTCACGTCCTTCCCATCTCTATTTCTCAGCTGTGCCAACCTGCATGAATCATTTTCTCCCTCCTTACTGTCCAACCTCGCATACAAGTCATCATACGCCCTCTGTTTGGCCTTTGACACCGCTACCTTCTCCTTACACGGTGTCTCCCTGTACTCCTGTTTACTCTCTTTGGTCCTCACTATGTCCCACTTCTTCTTAGCTCACCTTTTTTGTACACACTCCTGCACTTCCTCATTCCACCACCAAGTCTCCTTATCTACTGTCCTTCCAGAGGACACACCAAATACTCTCCTACCTGTCTCCCTGATCACATTAGCTGTAGTTGTCCAGTCATCTGGAAGCACTTCCTGACCACTCAAAGCCTGTTTCAACTCCTCCTAGAAGACAACAAGACACTCACCCTTTTTCAGCTTCTGCTCTGCCTTTGCCTTCTTCACCTTTCTTACCATCAGCAGCATCTTGCACACCACCATCCTATGCTTTTTGGCAACTCTCTCACATACATTACTTTGCAGTCACTGACTTCCTTCAAATTGCATCGCCTACACAAAATGTCATCTACCTGTGTGCTCCTACCTCCGCTTTTATAAGTCACCCTATGATCCTGTTTCTTCTGGAAGACAGTATTCACCACAGCCATTTTAATCCTTTTTGTGAAATCTATCAACATCTGTCATTCTGTGTTCCTGTCCTGGATACCAAACCTCCCCATCACTTCCTCGTCCCCTCTGTTGCCTGCACCAACATGTCCATTGAAGTCTGCACCAATGACCATTCTTTCACCTCTGGGGGAACTCTGCATCACTTCATCCAAGTCACTCCAGAATCTCTCCTTCTCTTTTAGCTCACATCCTGCCTGTGGGACAGCCGGTTCAATCAAAACAAGATTGAACATCACACCTTTAATTTCTAACTTGAGACTCATCACTCTGTCTGACACTCTTTTAACTTCTAGAACATTCCTGACCAACCCCTTTAAGATGACTCCTACTCCATTTCTCTTCCCATCCACACCATGATAAAACAGCTTAAACCCTGCTCCTAAGCTTCTAGCCTTGCTACCGTTCCACCTGGTCTCCTGAACACAGAGTATGTCCACCTTCCTCCTCTGCGTCATGTCAGCCAGCTCTCTACCTTTTCTTTGCATAGTTCCAACATTCAAAGTCCCTACTCTCAGTCCAAGACTCATGCCTTTCCTCGTCTCTCTCTGCCTACGGACACGCCTCCTGCCTCTCCTTCTTCGACGTCTTCGACCAACAGTAGTCTAATTTCCATCAGCACCCTGTTGATTGACAGCACTGATGGCGGTCATTGTTAACCCGGGCCTCGACCAATCCGGTATGGGGGGTAATACTTCTGATTTGCATCATAAAAGTTTGGCATTGGTTTTACGTCGGATGCCCTTCCTGACACAACCCTCCGTATTTCTCCGGGTTTGGGACCGGCATAAGGGGGAGAAACACTGGTTAGTGCCCCCCCCCCCCCCCCTCCCCCGCCTCATGACTGCATTCCAGATTTCAGCACACTAAAGACAGATAAACAAGGAGCTTGACCAGTGGGTATACAGATCAGGCCTTTCAGGATAAGAGGACGAATGATGCTATTTTTCAGTTGAAGAGCCATAGTTTAACATGGCATTCGTGGCAGGCTAAGGGATTAAGCACCACTGAGAAGACATCTGAGGCCTTCTGATAAACTATAAAATAATCCTGATGGAGGGATTAATTAAATGAAGGGATGTTCATGGACCAATAAGTTTGTAGAAATGAGTCATGGTAGAGAGGAAGAATTTTGGGGATCCAGTCAGAGCTGGCTGATGGTCGACCAATCAGAGTGTGAAGGAATAAATTGATAGGGTAAATGAGATGCAACTATGTGTGTTCTAACCTCTGTGTATCTAAAGCTTCCTGTTCTACTTGTAATGGTGACATGTGCGCTAGACACATGAAACTGTTGGGTGGGTGTTCCTGTGTCGTGTTTCGGTTCGGGTGTGGGATTCGGAAAGTAACAATGTATAACAATGAGGAAATGCTTTGAAATGTAATTAGCCAAGTGTTAAGCGCCGCAGGGCACAAACATGTATTTGGAAATGCTTTGTGACAACGCAATTACAACTCTGCATGCACATCCCCAAGTGTTACGTACCGCAGTGCACAAACATATATGTTAATGCTTTATGAACATGCAATTACTGCTTTGCACGCATATCCCTCTGTATAAATAAGCGGACACTGCATGTGTTCGATGAGCTTCCGATGAATAAACCAGACTGATTTCACTCGTGTGGTTGCTCGTCTGTTGCTCCCGGAGCGCTCTCAGACGTTGAGATACAGGAATCCAGGTCGTGCAGATATAACTAGGAACTTCCACGGAGAAAAATTCTAACAGAGTAGAACATGTTTTAAGCCAATACAGCTCTGATTGGTTGGGTGTGTGTGGGGACGTGTCTAACTATTTCCTTTGTGTGAGTGATTGTAAGCTACTTTTCCCCAAAGACGAAATAAACACCTGAAGAGTGAGTTTGGAGCCCTTGCTTCATAAACTGTACATTTTTCACAATAACATGTACATGCTGTCAAATGTTGTTCTCTACGGTAAACTCACTTCTGCCGACTAGCAACACGTTGTGGACAGAAGAGATGTCATCATACCCTGTTTGATTGAGCTCCTTGGAGAATCGGGAGAAGAGATCAAAAAGACTACAGTACTGTGTATATATATATATATATATATATATATATATATATATATATATATATATATATATATATATATATATATATATATATATATATATATATATATATATATATATATATATATATATATATATATATATATATATAGAGAGAGAGAGAGAGAGAGAGAATAACGCTTTAGTTTTTTAAGTTGTTTGATTCATATTCGTAAATGTTAAATAAATGTGGGCGCATTTGAGCTTATCTGGCATCCCGATCCCTCAAGGAATCAAATTAAAGTTGAGTTTGTCAAGCAAGGAATGCGCTTTGAATTCAATGTCTTGTGTCATTTTTTGAAGATTAAAGGCTTTTAAGTGCACCTTATGGTCTGAAAAATATGGGAATACTACTAGAAGTTTGTCTTTTTCATGAATTGGTGTACAGTATAATCATCGGCTGAGTCTAAAATGGAAACAGATTCAACATGTTGTTACCAATGTGGACCCAGCTCTGGCTCTGCTGACACTGAGACGAAAAAAAAGAAAAGAAAAAAAAAAAAAGGTGCCCTGTTCCAAACCTTGATACTGAGACCACTTTGAATGGCTGCGTGTTTTGTACATAGTGTCGTGGCAGTGTTTAACCAACTGACATTCAATAAAGAGCCATCAGTCTTTCTGTTTCTGTCCCTTGCTCAAGTCTGACATAACCGATAATCATCAGTTAATATCGGATAAAATCATCATTCAACAACTGGATGAAAAAGATCCAGATAAAATGGTGATATAGAGTTGTGGTAGATACATAAAACATTATGTACTTCAAAAATCTTGAAATTATGTATAATTTTTTTTTTTTTTAATAAAATTTTAATTTCCTTTTTTTGGGAACATTTTGTAGGTTTTTTGTTTTTGTTGTTTTTTTGTTTTTGTTTGTTTGTTTTTGGGCAGAGAAGTAATCTGAATAAAATTCAACTGAAAAAGATGAGTTCATTTTGTTTGTATTGAAGAGAATGTCACTCTAATTCTGATTTGTAAATAAATTGAACTGAAGGATTTCCGGAAGAAAAATAATCAAGAATTACTGACTTTAAATTGTCACCAAACTTTTTATTTTTTAAATAAATGTCATTCCATTTTTTTGTTTGTTTTTTTTTTGTTTGTTTGTTTGTTTGTTTGTTTGTTTTTTCATTGGTTAAAGAGACAGTACTTTCCTCTTGGGCTCTTTTTGCTTGATGGAAGTGAATGTTCTGCGTGGTGGACTTCGATGTAGCGCTATTTCAGAACCAGAACTGTTTAAATTTCGAACCTGCCTGATGTAGTGCTGAGTGTGACTCATTTAAAACTACATTTTTAACAATATAAAATTCATTAATAATAAATGTAAATATATTTAATTACACCTCATGTACAGCATTCTTGTAAAATAACACAAAACAAAATATTCACATTGAAATATTTCTTTAATTCAAAAAGTATTTTCAGAATAATTATCGCATTCCATATTGAAATCAAATCACATTCAAATTAATTTAAAATGTAATAATCTGATATGACAGGCGGAGAGACATCACCACCACTGATTATAAATACAGTTTATAAATAATTACTAATCTATTCATGAATGCAAACACACAGGGTTGTGCATCCGAAAATAATAATAATAAAAAATAACATTTATTAGTTACACCTTAATTATCCAGAAAAAAACCAACAGTCAATCATATGTAGAACAAACACATTGGAACATACAGTATGAACAAAGTAAATGTATTTGATATTGTTTACCTCGAACCCGCTTATATATATATATATATATATCAAATAAAAACCCTCTTCTATTAAAACAAAATAAATAAATAAAGACGTGAGAGCAACGTTCAGGAATAACATCAATTAAAAGAATCCATGATATGCAGGTCTGATCATCAAACTTGAGTGAAATATGACTCTGTGATAATAGTAGTACAGTGGGAGTAAATATGTGACTCTGACCTTTGACATTTTTTACTGATCTCCAAAAAATATTTTCCCCATTTTGTAATGTATTAAAACAATATGCATTAAAGCATGATAACATGCTGACAACAATAATTATGATATTTAATTAAACAATTATGAAAAATAATTAAAAATAATGGGCAGTGATGGTCTAGTGGATAGGGCGCAGCATCGCTGAT
Source organism: Plotosus lineatus (assembly GCA_024760905.1). Lineage (NCBI taxonomy): Eukaryota > Metazoa > Chordata > Actinopteri > Siluriformes > Plotosidae > Plotosus > Plotosus lineatus. The sequence continues at coordinate 14,991,069 of CM045744.1, forward strand.
CCTAAGGTTGGGGGTTCGAGTCCCCACAGGCTTGTCAAAAAGAAAAAGAAAGCAACAATTAAAAATAATTAATCATTAAAAAATAATAGAATAATGAGAACATCCATGAAACATGTGATACAGTATTGAGCACCCCTGGTTTAGATATTTAATGAAACATCTGTAGAATGACTAACATCTGGATAGAATGTAAGAGTAAAGTGTGAGATGTTAATAACAGCACAAACAAATCCTCCACACTGACTAACCTTCATAGGTAGAACAGATGAAGTTGAGTTTGCGGCTCTCAGGCAGGCTGATCCACTTCTGCTCTCCTCCAGACTGCACTGCTCCGGTCCTCTCACCGGCGCTGCAGTCTTCCCACCCAGTTCCATACCCCGGGGCCCAGTCCTGGTAGCAGATCGTCTCTCCCATCACCCAGTACCAGAAACCCAGCGCGCAGATGTGACGGAGGCCGAGCCACACGTGTTCGGTGGAGGCGTGTCGAGCCGCTTCCTTCACCCAGAGCTGCATCTCCTGATTGCACACTGAGACCAGATCATGATGATGGTTCCTGCAGTAGATCACAGCTTCTTTCCAGGTCAGGTTCTTCTGGATCAGGATCAGATTATCTGTAAACATGTAGAGTGGAAGTATTGATTCCTAAAGTATTCTGAGTGTATAATCTAAATAGTGCAGTCGGTGTTGTATATCAGAGGGACAGTCTCTGAGGATGAATAAGAAATAAACATGTTGAATAAGTGGAATGAGACTCACTCTCATGGCAGATGAACGGGAGGTTTTCAGTGCAGTTCACATCACTCCAGTCGTGATTCTCAGATCCAGACACTGCAGTACAGTTCCGATCGCTACTGGGTTTATCAGAACTCCAGTATCTGAAACCGGAAGTACTCTGATCTGACCACTCCCAGGAATCATTAAACAGACCGATCCAAACAGAGCCAGTAGATGAATTTTGACTCAGTGTCCAGATCTCCTCATTCTCAGTTTGGTTCCTCACACTGACCAGGTCCATGTGGTTCTCTCTGCAGTAGGTCTGAGCGTCACACCAGGTCTTTTCCTCATTAACAAATATGTACCGATCACTTCCTGTCTTCTTTTCTGAAAGATGTTTATTTAACATCACGAATAAATCATTCATCACTCAGCCGAATTTCTGTCTGACTAACAACACACTCACAATCAGTATCATTTTATATTTAAATACCAGAAACATATATCTGTAAATTCTTACCGTCATAACACACAAAAGCTAACGATACATTACACGACAGATCATGCCACGATCCGCTGGATTTATGCATCACAACACAGAACTCATTTCTATTATTGCTTGGTTGTCCACTGTCCCAGTTCCTGTACGAGTCTCTGTCTGTGTCGAAAGTTTGTTCTCCCAGAGACCACTTCCATTTCCCAGAGTCCTCTCTCTGCAGGCCGATCCAGGCTTGCTCTACAGGTTCCTCCTTCAGCGTGCACTTCAGCTTCATCATCTCTTCCATGTTGTTGATGGAGGCGAGATCAGTGTATTTCTCTCTGCAGTAAGTCTGAGCTTCACTCCAGGTTTTATTCTCATTCACAAAGTGATAGCGATGAGGAATATCTGCCCCGAGACCACATACTGCAGGGAGAACCATCAACATTACACTTCATAAAACATTCTGGTGGAGCAGAACACAAGTAATGTCTGAGAATCTGATCAGATAGAAAACACACAGCAATGACTGGGGATTGAACAGATTAATGCACAAGTGCGGCAGAGAACAGCTTTAATCAACATTTATTTATAAACCTCATGCAAATCAAAATGATTGTGATCCCACACTGACCTGCACACAACAAGAGAATACAAACACCTTCCCGATCCATTTCTGAGGAATAAAAGACACGGTTATAAAATACCTTCATCACTTCAACTGAAAATGATTCAAATATCACAGAAATAACAGATACAATCTTATTTATTTATTTATTTATTTATTTATTTATTCATTCATTCACAGCTCGACACTCCTGTGTTGGACTCCTGGACTCGTCCGGGGCCTTTCTGTGTGGAGTCTGTATGTTCTCCTAATGCTGGTTTAGGTTTCCTCTGGGTGCTCCGTTTTCCTCCTGCAGACCATAAACATGGACAGGAAACTACTTCAGGTCGAACCCTACCCAAATCATCATCATCATCAATCCGAATTCGAGAAGAGGGGAGGCTGCCAACTCTGGACGAGGACAAAGTACACCCAGGACAGCTCGCCAGGCCAATGCAGGTTCATCATCATCATCATCATCATCATCATCATCATCACCATCATCATCATCATCAAGGTCCATAGGCGTTTGGCCGGTGCTGCACTTTGCTGTCTTCCACCAGATGTTTCCAATTTCCTCTGTCGGCTGCATACTTTCTCACAATGGAGGACGCGGTTGTTTTTATCCCGGACCTCGGCCGATCCTGGATGTGGTTTCTTTCTGCCGTAAACATGGTGAGTGTTTCGATCGGCAAAATTCCCTGGTCGTTCCCAACTCTTCTCCAGGTATGGATGGCCGTTGGCTCTTGAGTGAGCTCATCCGCCCTTCCACAGGTTTTGTTTGTCGTCCTGCCGGGTGTCCACACACCCACCTCATGAAGATAAACTTGATGGGGGAGCCGGTTTAGTCGCCGACCATCCGACCATGAGACAGGCAGTACAGGATCACGTGGTACCTGTAGCAGGTCGTCCTGACCTGACCTGACTTACAATGCAGGTTAACACAAGCACATTCTTATTCCTATTCTGCATTATTCAATATTTTTATTACTAGAAAAAATCTTTCAAATAATTTCCACATCAGTCTTTAAACCTTTTTTTTTTAAAGTGTTTTCTTCCACAAGTGTTCTGTGCACTTTGATGATGTTGTGTGCGTCGCCACATAAAAAATGATCTGTACCTGGAACGCACTTTGCATATTAAATCTCATCAACACGAGAATAAAGAAATATTTCTGAAACTTTTGTAAATCCCACAGAATGTTTTTGTTCAGTTTGATAAATAAGACAGGTGGAGATCACGGATGGACATAAACAGTCCCATCTCCATCTCTAATTAGCAGCAACTGTAAAGTGAATATAATGAGGAACTGTTGGAGCCGGAACCCAAAGTGACGATGCGCTGATTCGATTACATTCATTCATCATTTTCTCAACCACTTCATGCTAATTGGGGTCACGAGATGGCTGGTGTCCATCTCAGCCGACTCTCGGTGAAGTACACCCTGGACAGCTTTCCAGGACATCACAGGATCAACACTCACACAATCATACGCACTCACTCTGTGCATGTTTTTGGACCGTGGGAGGAAACTGGAGAACCCGGAGGAAACCCACACAAGCACGACGAGAACATGCAAACTACACACAGAAACGCCCGAGCTGGGAAATAAATACAGATGTTCTTGCTGTGAGACAGACGTGTTTACCACTACACCACCGTACCACCCATGATTTAATAATAATAATAATAATAATAATAATAATAATAATAATAATAATAATAATAATAATAATAATAATAATAACTAGAACTCTTTGCAAATCAAGGGAACATATTAAACATAGAGCAGATACACTTGGTGTCACTGCATGACATCACTGATAAACAGTATACACACAAACTTTCATTTATTTTATTTAAAGAACGCGCACAGAAACAAAACCAAAGTTGTCCATCACAACATTCTATAATTTACTGAGTAAATGTTTATTTTACCAGAACGTCTGTTGCTGTCGCTGTTCTTTCTCTGAATGTTCTCCCGTTTGCTTCTTCCTCTTCAGTGTCCTCTCCTTTTATCCGCCTCCTTTGCACCATGCCTATCTCTGCCAATCCCCACCTGCAAACACACCTCAAAATGGCGTGATGAAGTCCGGTACAGAACAGGTTCTCAAAAGCACCTGGATACAGGTATGCTCTGTATTGGTAGGAAAAACAAGTCCATGGAATAAGGTATGTTTTGCATGTGGCATTGCCAGGAATGTGTGCAGTTGTATATCTGATGTCTGAGTCACATTGAAATATTTTGCATGGGCTTCGAGGTACTGCAGAATTCTATAAAGAGGAATAAGATGAGCAGCTGATAGTGAAACGTTTAAAACCACATTAATCCAATGCTACAATCTAAAGGCCTGCAGCCTCACTTCAGTATTAAATAATAATAATAATAATAATAATAATAATAATAATAATAATAATAATAATAATAATAATAATAATAATAATAATAATGGGGCAGTGGTAGTCTAGTGGTACAAGGCGCCGGATCGCTGATCCAAAGGTTGGGGGTTCGAGTCCAGGTTGTCACTGAACCCCCCCCAAGTACAGCTCACTGGGTTATCAAAGGCCGGCCATGTCTGTCACTGTCTATGGTGTGAGGCATGTAAAAGAACCATTGCTGACTTTCGACAAGAGTATCTGCAGAGCCGTCAGCGTGTTTCCACCCTGTGATGGCCTGGCGAGCTGTCCAGGGTGTACTCTGCCCTCGCCCTGAGTTGGCTGGGATGGGCACCAGCCTCCCCGTGACCCTAATTAGGATGAAGCGGTTACAGAAAATGAACTGAACTTAATAATAATAATAGTTTTTACAGGAAGCAAATTTTAATAAGTCAATGCACACTCAGTATACAAATCAACAAGCTGTTCATTCATTCATTTTCTGAACCAATTAATCCTAAATTATGGTCACAGGGAGGCTGGTGTCCATCTCAGCCGACTGCGGACCATGGAAAAGTACACCCTGGACAGTTTGCCAGACCATTGCAGGGCAGGGACATGCTGACAGCTCTGCAGGGCCTCTTTACGAAAGTCAACTTTTTTTACGTGAACCTCTCGCCATAAACAGTGAGAGACATGGCCTGCCTTTGATAACCCAGTCAGTGCACTGGGGGGACAGTGACAACCTGGTGATAGTGGGACTTAAACCCCTGATCTTGGCATCAGTTTTTCAGCACCAAACCACCAGGCCACCACTGCGCTCGATTATTATTATTATTATTATTATTATTATTATTACAGATTCGGCGACGAGAACGAGTGTGAGCTTGAACTTTCTTTGTGCTTTCTCGCAGTGAGGGGGTAAAGGAATTACTTGGCTGCCAGGTAAAGCGATACAGGCGTACAGCTAAAGATGAGTGCCAGCTGCTACTGGGGAGATGCCAGCCAGCTGTAGCAGGAGATAACAGCTGCACCATGGTTACAAACGTACTAATGAAAAAGAGAAAGAGGTTGGAGAGAGTAGGATGGATGTGAATTGTTGTATAGAGGATTATGATGAAATAAACATGCAGTGAATCTGGGGTTTATAAAGTCCATCGGTGCAGCAAATGAATTATATAGACGCTCCTCGACTTACGTTTTAATTGGTTCCGGACAGCCGAACATAAGTTGAAAGTGAACGTAAGTTGTTACAGTGACGTATGACGCATGACGTGTGACGTATGACACTCAAACTGAAATATATATCCATAAATACCAGTACTGTGTCTCATAAAACACCCCGATAATCAATTATTATAAACTTAACATTGAAAAATAATATCAAATATATCAAATAATATCAACATTAATTTCAAACGAGTCACTTATTTATACCGAGTCACTTTACATGAAGCTTAAAAAAGCCAATTAACGCTTACAATATGAGGCGCTCAATACCGAACGTAGTGTACTTGCGAAAGTAGTGTACCTGCTGTGGGTTATACAGACTTCCGGTCTTTCAAGTGCACAAGGGTGCCGTTGAACTCGTTTAGAACACAGCCTGCACTGATGAAGTCTCCCAGCAAAGAGGAGAGTTTTTGTTTTGTGATAGATAGATAGTTAATTCATCCCTGTGTGTGAGACTTGCACCCATGCTAGTAGGCTTACACTTCTGACCAACCATATTTGTTTCTTCTTTTACTTTCGGCTACTCCCTTCAGGGGTCACCACAGCAAATCATCCGCCTCCACCTCACCCTGTCCTCCGCATCTTCTTTTCTGACTCCAACGACCTTCATGTCTTCCTTCACCACATCCATAAATCTCTTCTTCGGTCTTCCTCGAGGCCTTCTGCCTGGTAGTTCCAACCTCAGCATCCTACTGCCAATATACTCACTATCCCTCCTCTGTACATGTCCAAACCATCTCAATCTAGCCTCTCTGACTTTGTCTCCAAAACATCTTATGTGGGCTGTCCCTCTGATATATTCATTTCTGATCCTATCCATCCTCGTTACTCCCAGGGAGAACCTCAACATTTTCATCTCCGCTACCTCCAGCTCTGCCTCCTGCCTTTTCCTCAGCGCCACTGTTTCTAAACCATACAACATCGCTGGCCTCACCACCATCTTGTACACTTTTCCCTTCATTCTTGCTGACACTCTCCTATCGCACATCACACCGGATACTTTTCTCCAACCATTCCAGCCTGCCTGCACACGCTTCTTCACCTCTTTTCCACACTCTCCATTGCTCTGGATTGTTGAGCCTAAGTACTTAAAATCCTGCACCTTTGTTATCTCTGCTCCCTGTAACATCACCGTTCCTCATGCCACAGCATCTCAATGGGGTTCAAGTCTGGACTTTGACTTGGCCACTCCAGAACATGTATTTCGTTCGTCTGAAACTATTCTGAAGTTGATTTATTTCTGTGTTTTGGATCATTGTCTTGTTGCAGCATCCATCCTCTTTTTCGCTTCAACTGTCTCACAGACGGCCTCAGGATTTCCTGCAAAACATCCTGATAAACTTTTGAATTCATTTTTCCATTAATGATTGCAAGTTGTCCAGGCCTGAGGCAGCAAAACAGCCCCAAACCATGATGCACCCTCCACCATGCTTCACGGTGGGGATGAGGTGTTGATGTTGGTGATCTGTTCCATTTTTCATGCACACATGACATGGTGTGTTCCTCCCAAACAATTCAACTTTGGTTTCATCAGTCCACAAAATATTTTGCCAAACCTTCTGTGGAGTGTCCAAGTGCCTTTTTGCAAACATTAGATGAGCAACAATGTTTTTTTTAGACAGCAGTGGCTTCCTCCTTGGAGTCCTCCCATGGACACCATTCTTGGCCATTGTTTTACATATAGTTGATGTGTGCACAGAGACATTGGACTGTGCCAGTGATTTCTGTAAGTCTTTAGCAGACACTCTAGGGTTTTTTTTTTTTACCTCTCTGAGTATTTTGTGCTGAACTCTTGGAGTCATCTTTGGTGGACGGCCACTCCTTTGGAGAGAAGCAACAGTGCCAAACTCTCTCCATTTGTAGACAACTTCTCTGACTGTCGATTGATGAACATCCAGACCTTTAGAGATGGTTTTGTATCCTTTCCCAGCTTTATACAAATCAACAATTCTTGATTGCAGGGCTTCAGACAGCTCTTTTGAGCGAGCCATGGTGCACATCAGACAATGCTTCTCATCAAAATAATTCTTACCAGGTGTGTGTTTCATCGTGGGCAGGGCAGCTTTAAGCCTCTCATCAGTGATTGGGCACACACCTGACTTAAACTGTTTGGTAAAAATTGGTTTCGATTGCTTTTAGTCTCCTTAGGCAGAGGGCTCAGTTACTTATTCCTCCCCATTCTGTCATTGTTTGCATGCTATCCTCATTAAAATATGAAAACCTATAAATGTTTGGGTGGTTTTAGTTAAAGCAGACACTGTTTTTTCATCTGTGTGATTTTGACAAAGATCAGATCATATTTGATGGTGATTTTATGCTGAAATGTGAGAAATTCCAAAAGGTTCAGATACTTTTTCATACCACTGTATGGTCACAGGGAGGCTGGTGCCCATCTCAGCTGACTGCGCACCATGGCAGAGTACACCCTGGACAGTTTGCCAGACCATTGCAGGGCAGAAACACGCTGACGGCTGTGCAGCTCCTCTTTACAAAAGTCAGCAATTTTTGCATGAACCTCTCACCATAGGCCACCACTGCCCTAGATGATGATGATGATGATGATGATTATTATTATTATTATTATTATTATTATTATTATTATTATTATTATTATTACAGAGTCGGCTGAGTTGGGCGTCTCCTCCCTGTGAGCTTTATTACTATTAAGAGGTTAAGAAAATGAATGAATGAATGAATGAATAATCTATAAATGATGATTAAATGAATTAAAATGAACTTGAATAATATCAGATAAGAATAAAGACTGTAAATATCTGCTGTAAAGAAGTGCAGCGCTGCTCACACTTTCACTCAGAAAGATTTTGAAGCGGGAAACGTGCGTGGGAGTTACATAGGCAATGCGAGCTGAGGGATGAAGCGATTCTCCTCTCTCATCAAGCGATGTCTTGCACAGAGACTTGCACACTGCACAGCTGACAACGTGGAGCTTAAACCCATCTGTAACAGAGCTGGTTCTCTCAGTACACATCAGGGGAAGGAGTCTCCAGGAAGATAAGAGAAGATACAGCTTTATTAATCTCACAATGGAGAAATTCACTGTTACAGGCTCTTGAGGTACCATCAGTAGGGGGTGCAAAAATAGATACAAATACAAACATACACACATACATATATATTATATAAGTAAATAAATAAATAGATACATAAATAGTATAAATTAATAAACAATAAACAAAAAGAAGGGAACAGCTTTGTAGACTGGCCTATATTAAAGTGTAATGTATCTGAGGGCAGAGTAGATGGGTTGATATGGTTCACAGTCAGTGGGGTAGATGTGGTTTATTAAAGTGCTCGGGGTTATTATTGCACATAACCGGTATTTTCACAGACAGTTACAAAGTGGTGTTGTCTGACAGAACTGACAGTCTGACAGAACGCTTCACTAAAACCATGTTGATATGAGTCTGTTCTCGTTAGAATTTAAATGAAATAAAGAAAATGTAGTGAATAACATGACATCAGAAAGATAAATAAAGAAAGAAAAAAGAAATACAAAGAAAAGTACAAAATTAAAAGAAAAGGAAAGAACAAACAAAAGAAAACCGCAGTACATAAAACAAACTAGAGAAAAAATACCAAAAAATAAAAGAAGGAAAACAACAGTAGAAAAATAATCACACAAGAACAACAAAAAGAAAGAGCTATGGTGGGGACAATCCACGAAAAGAAAGAAAGAAAGACATAAGAACATTTAAAAAACAAAGTAAAAATATTAAAGAAAGTTTCAAACAAATGAAGATGGTCAGATTGTTAGTTTGATGGTTATAAGAAGAATTAGGAAAGTAATCATAAATATTAAATAACAAAATAATAAAAAGATGGAATGAAAGAAAGAAATTAATGGAAAAAGAAAAAGAAAGGAGGGAGGGAAAGAATTGGAAGGAATGACTCACACTAGGAAAAGTAAAAGAAAAATAAGTAATGAATGGACACATGATGGAGAAAAGAAAAAGAAAAAATGAGAATAAACTGATAAAGTAACAGGGCAGTGGTGGCCTGGTGGAAAAGGTGCTGGATCACTGATCATAAGGTTGTGGGTTCAAGCCCGACTCTCCACGGGTTGTATAGTATAAGTTACTGTGTGTATATGGAAATACAGTTTGTATATATAATTCATTTTCTGAACCACTTAAACCTAATTTGGTTTGCGGGACGGCTTGCACCCATCTCAGCCGAGTCTGAGCGAGGGCATGGTACACCCTGCACAGCTCGCCAGGCCATCGCAGGACCAATATATCCACCAGTATACAACAAATTATTTTTCATCACTGCCGAAATGACCCTGATTTCCTGACTGAGGAACTCTGCATTGTTAAAATGCACATGTTATGAGCAGAAATGTGCTACACCTTTGGCACTCCACCCACATTTTTATCTGCAATCGGCCCGAGGATGTGGCGATCTATTTAATGAGCCATTTCTAGCATTATACATGCAAGAGCATTTAAACCTCAAACAAAATCTAAAAAATCATCATCATCATCATCATCATCATCATCATCATCATCATCATCATCATCATCATCATTATCATCATCATAATTAAATCCTGCTTTACAGGAGCACACGGCCATGGGAAGCTGGTGATGACCCATCCTCATGCTAATACTAGCAAGCATGCTAACTCTGACTGAGTCGGAGTGTGATTGGTGAAGGAAGGACGGCGTGGGGGTTGATTTCAGTGCATGAGTTGTTAGATATTGTTTGATGAGAATGAAGAACAGATTAGAATATACAGTTAGACTCTGATAAATAACACAATCAACCCCCTTTCTGTTTACACCCAACACTAATACACAGCGTACACTGTGGGCATCCTGTAAGCGCACACATAAACACACACACACACACACACACACACACACACACACACACACGCACACACACACACACGCACACACGCACACAGCACTCTGTGGAGCATTGAATGCAGAAGACATGTGTTGAAGGAAACAGGAAGGTATGAGGGTTACACTGTTTTGCTTTGATGCTTCTTCAGCAGGATCACCAGCTATCTTTTGGCACAAACACTCCAAGCTAAAACTTTGTTCCTGCATCTTCTTGACTAAAAATGAAACGTGTCTCGGAGACTAGACTCAGAGAGCCAAAAAAAAAAAAAATAAAAAAATATATATATATATATTATATATTTACATTTATATTTATATATATATATATATATATATATATACATATACATGTATATATATATATATATATATATATATATAAATATATATATACCGATTACAACTAACTCGAAAAAGAAGGCCAACAATTTGAGAGTATAATAAGACTCAGAGTTTATTTGAAACAACATTGTTATCATGAAGTAATTTATGAATAAGAAAAGTACATCTTACTATTAATGCAACTTCTGGTGCTGCATGGTTTTGCTGATAGCTTTGTAATCTAGTTGATTCGTGGTGAGGTTCAGCTTCATGCAGGCGTTTAGGCTTCCATCTATTCCACGTGACCGCAGGTTGGGGTGGTCTTGATGCTTTTCAGGTGTGTGAAGGACTGCTCGCATGAGCATGTGGAGCCAAACATGGTCAATACGACAGGACTCACACGCTGCAGTGTTTATGTGACAGGAAGTGCGTCCCAAGTTTTGGCAATCAGCTGGTCTGCGGGTTGAAGTTTTTCCATGCCTGTCCATTTGTGTTTGCTTGCCACCTTGCTTGGCTTTGTGCAAATGAGCTGATCAAAAACGAGAAAATTTACCTCTTTACTCAAAAACAACGCTCGCAGTCTGTGGCTGTTATACTGTAATCCAATAAAATTAGTTTCAAGGTATCGGACCTGCTCGCATACTGGCATACAGAAAGGATTGGCTCTCTGCTGCGTGCCACAGTAACGTGGCATTGAAAATAGATGTATAGATGTAAATGCACAAGATTTATTCATCTGTTTTTGTGTTATTTGATGGCTTTTTCTGTATTTTTATTGAAATGACAGCGAAATTATGTATATGTTATTCTGTTAAGAAAGGCCACCTGATTTATCTGAGAGCCAGATACAGTCATCAAAAGAGCCACATCTGGCTCGCGAGCCATAGGTTCCCGACCCCTGATGTAAAAAAACCATTGCTGACTTTCGTCAAGAGGAGCCGCATAGCCGTCAGCGAGTTTCTGCCCTGTGATGGCCAGTGAGCTGTCCAGGAGGGAGTCTGCCCTCGCTAAGACAGAGCGGATATGTGGAAGGGCCAGTGATGCCAGAAGCATGTCAACACAGCAGTAACGAGTAAATGACAATAATTATAATTTTATTAATAATCTTAAACTTCAAGGTGGAGATTAACAGAAAAAAAAGGTTTTGATATGGAAGGAAATTTTCTCAAGGGAAACAAATACAAACCAAATCTGGGTGGGGTGGCAGTCTGGGGCAATCTACTTACTGACACACTTCTAGCATTATACATGCAAGAACTTTTAAACCTCGACCAAAATCTAAAAAAAAAATCATCATCTTCATCATCATCATCATCTTCTTCTTCTTGTTCTTCTTGTTCTTCTTGTTCTTCTTCTTCTTCTTCTTCAGCTTATTCATGGGTTGAATCACAGGGGCAGCAGACTCAGCAGTGAGGTCCAGACATCCCTGTCACCAGCCACTTCCTCCAGCTCCACCCAGGACACAGACGTATTTATAATTTGCTTTTTACATATTTATAAATTTGTGGGGAAACTTATTATTATTATTATTATGATTATTATTATTATTATTATTATTATTATTATTATGATTATTATTATTATTATTATTATTATTATTATTATTATTATTATTATTATTATTATTTTTTTTTTTTTTTTTTTTTTTTTTTTTTTATTATTTAATACTGAAGTGAGGCTGCAGGCCTTTAGATTGTTGCATTGGATTAATGTGGTTTTAAACGTCTCACTATCAGCTGCTCATCTTATTCCTCTTTATAGAATTCTGCAGTACCTCGAAGCCCATGCAAAATATTTGGATGTGACTCAGACATCAGATATACAACTGCACACATTCCTGGCAATGCCACATGCAAAACATACCTTATTTATGGATGTGGTGAAGGAGGACATGAAGGTAGTTGGAGTAAGAGTAGAAGATAGAGAGGATAGGTGAGATGGAGGCAGATGATTCACTGTGGCGACCCCTGAAGGGAACAGCCGAAAGGAAAAGATAAGATAAGATAAGATAAGATACAGCTTTATTAATCTCACAATGGAGAAATTCACTGTTACAGGCTCTTGAGGTACTATCAGTAGGGGGTGCAAAAATAGATACAAGTACAAACATACACACATACATATATATTATATAAGTAAATAAATAAATAGATACATAAATAGTATAATTTAATAAACAATAAAATAAAAGAAGGGAACGACTTTGTAGACTGGCCTATATTAAAGTGTAATGTATCTGAGTGCAGAGTAGATGGGTTGATATGGTTCACAGTCAGTGGGGTAGATGTGGTTGATTAAAGTGCACGGGGTTTTTATTGCACATAACCGGTATTTTCACAGACAGTTACAAAGTGGCGTTGTACAGTCTGACAGCGGTGGGAATGAACGATCTGCGGTAGCGCTCCTTCCTGCACTGAGGATGTCTCAGTCGTCCACTGAAGGAGCTGCTCAGCTTCTCTACAGTCTGGTGCAGTGGGTGAGAGCTGTTGAACAGGATGGCTGTGAGCTTTGCTACCATCCTCCTCTCACTCACCTCCTCCACAGAGTCCAGTGGGCAGCCGAGGACAGAGCTGGCCCTCCTGACCAGCTTGTTCAGTCTCTTCCTGTCCCGCTCTGTGCTGCCCGGGGCCCAGCAGATGGCAGCGTAGCGGATTGCAGAGGCTACCACAGAGTCATAAAAAGTCCTGAGCAGAGGTCTGCATATGCCGAAGGACCTGAGTCTCCTCAGAAGGTGGAGGCGACTCTGGCCCTTCTTGTACAGGGCGTTGGTGTTGTGGGACCAGTCCAGTTTATTGTTAAGGTGAACACCCAGGTACTTGAAACTGTCCACTGTCTCAATGTCCTGTCCCTGGATGTTCACTAGTAAGTGTGTGTGTGTGTGTGTGTGTGTGTGTGTGTGTGTGTGTGTGTGTGTGTGTGTGTGTGTGTGTGTGTGTGTGTTCGAGTGCTTCTCCTGAAGTCGACCACCATCTCCTTCGTCTTCCTAGTGTTCAAGCACAGGTGGTTGCTGCGCTCACACCAGTCCACGAAGTCAACGATGACCGACCGGTACTCCAGCTTGTTCCCCTCTGACACACGGCCCACGATGGCGGAGTCGTCCGAGAACTTCTGGAGGTGGCAGCTGTTTGTGTTATATATGAAGTCCGAGGTATAGATGTTGAAAAGGAAGGGTGAGAGGACGGTGCCCTGCGGTGCCCCCGTGCTGCAGACTACCACCTTTGACTTACAGCCGCGCAGCCGCACGTACTGTGGACGGTTAGTAAGGTAGTCAATAATCCAGGCAGCAAGATGCCCGTCCACTCCCACGTCCTCCAGCTTCCCCCGCTGCCGCGCTGGCCTGATGGTGGTGAAGGCGCTGGAGAAGTCAAAGAACATGACCCTCACAGCGCTGCCGGGCGATCTCCAGGTGGGTGGGTGCCCGCAGAAGAAGGTAGATGACAGCGTCTTCTACTCCGATGTTGGGCCTGTAGGCAAACTGCAGCGGGTCTGGGGTGGGGCTCACCATAGAGCGGAGGTGTTCAAGGAGGAGCCTTTCCATGGTCTTAATGAGGTGGGAGGTCAGGGCGACAGGTCTGTAGTGGGCTGGTTCCTTCGCTTGAGCTGTTTTGGGAACCGGAACCACACAGGAGGTCTTCCATAGGACGGGAACCTTCTCCAGGCTGAGGCTCAGGTTGTACAGGTAGCATAGTACCACACAGAGCTGGTCTGCGCAGGTCCTCAGCAGCCTGGGACTGATGCCATCAGGTCCTTCAGATTTCCTCTGATTTAGTCGCCTCAGCTGTCTCCTCACCTGGTCTGATGTGAGGGAGAAGGGGGGCTGGGGTGGGCTGCAGAGGGAGGGGGATGTGTCTGTCGGGCTGTAGCAGTCAAGTGAAGTTGGCCTGGGGAGGGGGGAGGTGTCAGCTGGTCTGGAGACGTGTGAAGAGGGGAGGGGAACGGGGAGGGGTGCAGAGGGGGAGGGGGGAGAATCAAACCCCGATCCAAAAAGTGAAAATGAAAGTGCACAGAAAAACAAAAGCATCATGAAAGTATGTTTTCCAGATGCAGAAAGAAGAAGAAGATCATTAAATACTGTAGTTTCTGAGTAGTATTATCAATTGTTTCATTGTATACTTTATTTTCCAGACAAAGAGTTACAGGACTGTCTCCCAGACTACAGTAGGACCCTGTCTCCTAGTGGACAACGGAGGCCCCCCCCCCCATGGATGGACTGCAGAACCCTCTACCAGACTCTCTCACCCAGACAGAGCTTCACACACTGACATTTCAAACTCATACTTGTAATACAAGTCAGAGCTTCACAATGAAAATTGAGGTTGTTTGGCTTGTTTGGCTTTTTTTTCATGAGCTGAAATATCTTGTTTAACCCATTCTATATCCAGTCTTACTCATTAATACAGTAATAATGCAGTAAAATGTAGTAATGATTAAGAAAAACCTTTTTTAATTTTGTACTGTGATAATATTTACGAATAAATAAAGCACTGAATCTCCCAAGCTCGAGAAGATGCAGGGCATTTGTGTGGCATCATAGAGCTTAAATAATCATTAAAAACACACTAAAAAATTTACTTTGCAATTCAGGCAATCACGTTGATAACTTGTGCGTTAAAGAGGAAAAAAGAGGCGTAAACTTCATCTGCAACCAATCAGCAGGAGGGAGAAACAAAAGCTCTTAGCCATTGGCTACATTTGAAACATTTGCCAGTAATTTCCGGAGCGCGCACGCCCACACACACACACACACACACACACACACACACACACACACACACACACAAATTGACCCTGAAAGAGAATGACAGAGAGTCTGTAATACTATTGTACACCTGCACGTCTCAGAGTCCATCTGTGTCTGTCATTATTTAACACATGTAAAATATGAATCTATAAAATCTCTTTTAGTGTGTTTTTAGTGATTGTGTTGCTGTGTATAAAATACCAAACAATATCAACATCAGGCTCAGTGGAAAGCGATGAATAGAATCATCCCCTTACCATGGATTATAATAATAATAATAAGAATAATAATGATAATAATAATAATAATAATAATAATAATAATGATGATGATGATGATGATCACAGTTCTTTCAGCAGATTACAAGAGGGAGTTTGAACTCTGGGACCTTTTACTCTTACTATGTTATTTTTGTTGTCTTGAGGAAACATCTCCAGCAACCACGGGGTTAGACAGCCGCCTGATTTACATTATTCATGCCATTCCCGTCACACCGCATCATACTTTGTAGAGTCTGTTTGCCCTGTATGTGCATGTTATCAGATGGATCTAATCAAACACGCACGCATGCGGACACACACACACACACACACACACACACACACACACACACACACACACACATCTACATACGCTCCCGACACACACACATGCACGCTCACACACATACACACACGCTCAGGCACACACATGCACACACATTCACTTTCACCCACACATACACACATGCACACACATGCACACACACACACACACACACACACACACACACACACACACACACACACACAAGCACACACCCACACACACGTTCACACACATGCACACACCCACACGCACGTTCACACACAAACACACCCACGCACACACATGCACACAAACTCACACACACACACACACACACACACACACACACACCCACACACACACACACACATACACCCACACCACACACACACACAGGTGTCTCCACAGCAAACCATCATCATCATCTTCTTCCGCTTAGTCCAGGGTCGGGTCCGGGGGCAGCAACCTTAGCAAAGAGGTCCAGACATCCCTCTCCCGAGCTACTTCCTCCAACTCTCCCGGGGGACACCGAGGCGGTCCCAGACAAGCCGAGAGACATAGTCCCTCCAGCGTGTTCTAGGTCGACCCCGGGGTCTCTTCCCGGTTGGACATGCCCGAAACACCACACCAGGGAGGCGTCCGGGAGGCATTCTGACCAGATGCCCGAGCCACCTCAACTGGCCCCTCTCAATGCGGAGGAGCAGCGGATCTACTCCGAGCTCTCCCCGGATGGCGGAGCTTCTCACCCTATCTCTAAGGGAGAACCCCGCCACCCGGCGAAGAAAGCTCATTTCAGCCGCTTGTATCCGTGATCTTGTTCTTTCGGTCATTACCCAAAGCTCGTGACCATAGGTGAGGGTTGGAACGTAGATCGACTGGTAAATTGAGAGCTTCGCCTTGCGGCTCAGCTCCTTTTTCACCACAACGGACCGGTACAGGCATCGCTTAACAGCAGAGGCTGCAGCGATCCGTCTGTCGATCTCTCGCTCCATCCTTCCCTCACTCGTAAACAAGACCCCAAGATACTTAAACTCCTCCACTTGGGGCAGGACCTCATTCCCGACCTGGAGGGTGCATTCCACCATTATCGGACTGAGAACCATGGCCTCGGACTTGGAGGTACTGATCTTCATCCCGGCTGCTTCGCACTCAGCCGCTAATCGCTCCAATGTGAGCTGGAGGGCCCGACTTGATGAAGCCAAAAGGACAACATGATCCGCAAAAAGCAGAGACGATATCCGATGGCCACCAAACCAGAACCCCCTCATCGCCTCGACTGCGCCGAGAAATTCTGTCCTTAAAAATTATGAACAGAATCGGTGACAAAGGACAGCCTTGGCGGACTCCAACTCCCACTGGAAACGAATCCGACCTGCTGTTACCAATACGGACCAAACTCTGGCTCCGGTGATACAGCGACCTAATAGCTCGTAGCAACGGATCCGGGAGCACGCCCCACAAGATCTTTCGAGGGACACGGTCGAAAGCCTTCTCCAAATCCACAAAGCACATGTGGACAGATTGGGCAAACTCTCATGCCCCCTCCAGAATCCTGTGGAGCGTATAGAGTTGGTCAAGAGTGCTACGGCCAGGACGAAAACCACATTGTTCCTCCTGAATCCGAGGTTCGACTATCGGTCGGATCCTCCTCTCTAGTACCCCTGCATAGACTTTCCCAGGTAGGCTGAGGAGTGTAATTCCCCGATAATTGGAACACCCTCCGGTCCCCCTTCTTAAAAATTGGGACCACCACCCCAGTTTGCCAATCCAGAGGTACAGCCCCGATGACCACGCGATGTTGCAGAGACGTGTCAACCAAGACAGACCTACAACATCCAGAGCCCTGAGATATTCCGGGCGGATCTCGTCCAACCCCGGAGCTCGACCACCGAGGAGCTTTTTGACAACCTCAGTGACCTCCACTCCAGTGATGGGCGGACCCTCACCCGAACCCCCAGGGTCTTCCTCTTCCACGGAGGGCATGTTGGTGGGATTGAGAAGGTCCTCAAAGTATTCCCTCCACCTCTCAACAACATCCCCAGTCAAGGTAAGCAGCTCCCCACCTCCACCGTAAACAGTGTTTGTGAAGAACTGCTTCCCCCTCCTGAGGCGTCGGATGGTGGCCCAGAACCTTTTTGAGGCCAACCGATAATCACTCTCCAGGCCCTCACCTTGCATCTGCGACAGCATCGGCTGCAGCACGTTTGAACTGCCGGTACCCGTTTGCTGCCTCAGGAGTCCCACAGGCTAATAAAACCCGATAGGCCTCCTTCTTCAGCTGGACGGCCCCCTTCACCGCAGGTGTCCACCACCGGGTTCGGGGATTACCGCCACGACAAGCACCGACGACCTTACGGCCACAGCTATGGGCTGCCGCCTCAGCAATGGAGGCACGAAACATGGCCCATTCCGATTCCATGTCCCCCGCCTCCTGCCGAACGTGGTTGTAGCTCTGCCGGAGGTGGGAGTTAAAGGCCTCTCGGACAGGGGCTCCGCCAAACGTTCCCAGCAGACCCTGATTACACGCTTGGGCCTGCCAGGTCTGGAAGGCAACCTCCCACACCACGGCCGACTCAGCACCAGGTAGTGCTCGGTAGACAGCTCAGCTCCTCTCTTCACCCGAGTGTCCAGAACATATGGTCGCAAGTCCGATGACACGACTACAAAGTCAATCATCGAACTGCGACCTAGGGTGTCCTGGTGCCAAGTGCACTTATGGACACCCTTATGTTCGAACATGGTGTTCGTGATAGACAAACTATGACGAGCACAGAAGTCCAACAACGACACACCATTCGGATTCAGACTGGAGAGGCCGTACCTACCGATCACACCCTTCCAGGTCACACTATCATTGCCCACATGGGCGTTGAAGTCTCCCAAGACAACGAGCGAGTCTCCCGAGGGAGCGTGCTCCAACACCCCCCCTCAAAGACTCCAAAAAGGGTGGGTACTCTGAACTGTCATTTGGTGCATAAGCACAAATAACAGTCAGGACCCGCCCCCCCACCCAAAGACGGAGGGAAGCTACCCTTTCGTCAACCGGGGAGAACCCCAACATTTGGGCACCGAGACGGGGGGCAACAAGAATACCCACACCAGCTCGCCGCCTCTCCCCATGAGCAACTCCAGAATAGAAGAAGGTCCAGCCTCTTTCGAGATGGATGGTTCCAGAGCCCAAGCTATGCGTTGAGGTGAGCCTGACTATATCTAGTCGGTATCTCTCCACCTCACGCACCAAATCAGGCTCCTTTCCCGCCAGAGAGGTGACATTCCATGTCCCAAAGGTCAGAGTAAGCAGCCGAGGATCAGTCCGACAGAACCCATGCCTTTGGCTGCCACCCAACTCACACTGCACCCGACCCCTAAAACTCCTCCCACGGGTGGTGGGTCCATGGGAGGGCGGACCCATGTCTTCATTTCGGGCTGGGCCCGGCCAGGCTCCATGGCATAAGCTCGACCACCGGGCGCTCGCCTTCGAGCCCCTCCCCTGGCCTGGCTCCAGGAGGGAACCCCGGTGACCCGCGTCCAGGCAAGGGAGACTGCTTCCTTTGTTGTCTCGTGTCTTAGAGGTTTGTTTTGAATCACACTTTGTCTAGACCTTCACCCCGGACCTGTTTGCCTTGGGTGACCCTACCAGGGGCATTTGCCCCCGACAACATAGCTCCTAGGATCATTAGGTCACGCAAACCCCTCCACCACGATAAGGTGGCGATTCAAGGACGGGTCCACAGCAAACCATCTGCCTCCATCTCACCCTATTCTCTGCATCTTCAACTCTTACTCCAACTACCTTCATGTCCTCCTTCACCACATCCGTAAGTCCTCTTTGGTCTTCCTCTCGGCCTTCTGCCTGCTAGTTCCAACCTTAGCATCCTACTACTAATATACTCATGACCCCTCCTCTGTATATGTCGAAACCATCTCAATCTAGCCTCTCTGACTTTGACTCCAAAACCTCTAACATGTGCTGTCCCTCTGATGTACTCATTCCTGATTTTATCCATCCTTGTTACTCCCAAAGAGAACCTCAACATTTTCATCTCTGCTACCTCCAGCTCTGCCTCCTGTCTTTTCCCCAGGGCCACTGTTTCTAAATCATACAACATCACTGGCCTCATCACTACCTTGTACACTTTTCCCTTCATTCTTGCCGATACCCTCCTATCACACATCACACCGGACACTTTTCTCCAACCATTCCAACCTGCTTGCACTCGATTCTTCACCTCTTTTCCACACTCTCCATTGCTCTGTATTGTTGAGCCTAAGAACTTAAAATCCTCCACCTTCTTTATCTCTGCTCCCTGTAACCTCACCGTTCCTCTTGGGTCCTTGTCGTTCACAAACATGTATTCTGTTTAACTGAGGCTAACCCTCATTCCTCTCTTTTCCAGGACATACCTCCACCTCTCTAGATTTTCCTGCACTTGTTCTCTGCTCTCACTACAGATCACAATGTCATCTGCAAACATCATAGTCCACGGAGATTTTCGTCGAACCTCGTCTGTCAGCCTGTCCATCACCATAGCAAAGAAGAAGGGGCTCAGAGCTGACCCTTGATGCAGACCCACCTCCACCTTGAACTCTTCTATCACACCGACAGCACACCTCAACATTGTCTTACATCTCTCATACATGTCCTACACCACTCTAACATACTTCTCTGCCACTCCAGGCTTCCTCATACAATGCCACAGTTCCTCTCTCGGCACCCTGTCATATGCTTTCTCCAGAGCCACAAAGGCACAATGCAGCTCCTTCTGAACCTCTTGGTACTTCTCTATTAACATTCTCAAAGCAAACACTGCATCTGTGATGCTCTTTCTTGTCATGAAACCAAACTGTTGCTCACAAATGCTGACCTCTGCCCTTAGTCTAGCTTCCACTATTCTTTCCCATATTCTTTCCACATTGTATGGCTCATCAGCTTTATCCCTCTGTAGTTGCTACAACTCTGCACATCTCCCTTGTTCTTAAAAATGGGCACAAGCACACTTCTCCTTCATTCTCCGGCATCCTCTCACTCTCTGAGACCTTGTTGAATGTTCTTGTCAGAAAATCTACTGCTACCTCTCCTAGACACTTCCATATCTCCACCGGTATGTCATCAGGACCAACTGCCTTTCCACTCTTCAGCCTCTTCAATACCCTCCTCACTTTACCCTTACTAATCTTTGTTACTTCCTGGTCCTCAACAGTCACCTCTTCTACTCGTTTTTTCTCTCATTTTCCTCATTCATCAGCCCTTGAAAGTACCCTTTCCAACTTCCCAGCAGACTTCTGTCAACATTCAATACATTTCCCACCCTGTCCTTTCTCACTCAAACTTGCTTCACGTCCTTCCCATCTCTATTTCTCAGTTGTGCCAACCTGCATGAATCATTTTCTCCCTCCTTACTGTCCAACCTTGCATACAAGTCATCATACGCCCTCTGTTTGGCCTTTGACACCGCTACCTTCTCCTTACACGGTGTCTCCCTGTACTCCTGTTTACTCTCTTTGGTCCTCACTATGTCCCACTTCTTCTTAGCTAACCTTTTTTGTACACACTCCTGCACTTCCTCATTCCACCACCAAGTCTCCTTATCTACTGTCCTTCCAGAGGACACACCAAATACTCTCCTACCTGTCTCCCTGATCACATTAGCTGTAGTTGTCCAGTCATCTGGAAGCACTTCCTGACCACTCAAAGCCTGTTTCAACTCCTCCTAGAAGACAACACGACACTCTCCCTTTTTCAGCTTCCACCCTTTTTCAGCTTCTGCTCTGCCTTTGCCTTCGTCACCTTTCTTACCATCAGCAGCATCTTGCACACCACCATCCTATGCTTTTTGGCAACTCTCTCACATACTATTACTTTGCAGTCACTGACTTCCTTCAAATTGCATCGCCTACACAAAATGTTATCTACCTGTGTGCTCCTACCTCCGCTTTTATAAGTCACCCTATGATCCTGTTTCTTCTGGAAGAAAGTATTCACCACAGCCATTTTCATCCTTTTTGTGAAATCTATCAACATCTGTCATTCTGTGTTCCTGTCCTGGATACCAAACCTCCCCATCACTTCCTCGTCCCCTCTGTTGCCTGCACCAACATGTCCATTGAAGTCTGCACCAATGACCATTCTTTCACCTCTGGGGGTACTCTGCATCACTTCATCCAAGTCACTCCAGAATCTCTCCTTCTCTTTTAGCTCACATCCTGCCTGTGGGGCATAAGCACTAACAAGATTGAACATCACACCTTTAATTTCTAACTTGAGACTCATCACTCTGTCTGACACTCTTTTAACTTCTAGAACATTCCTGACCAACCCCTTTAAGATGACTCCTACTTCATTTCTCTTCCCATCCACACCATGATAAAACAGCTTAAACCCTGCTGCTAAGCTTCTAGCCTTGCTACCTTTCCACCTGGTCTCCTGAACACAGAGTATGTCCACCTTCCTCCTCTGCGTCATGTCAGCCAGCTCTCTACCTTTTCTTTGCATAGTTCCAACATTCAAAGTCCCCACTCTCAGTCCAAGACTCATGCCTTTCCTCGTCTCTCTCTGCCTACGGACACGCCTCCCGCCTCTCCTTCTTCGACGTCTTCGACCAACAGTAGTCTAATTTCCATCAGCACCCTGTTGATTGACAGCACTGATGGTGGTCATTGTTAACCCGGGCCTCGACCAATCCGGTATGGGGGTAATACTTCTGATTTGCATCATAAAAGTTTGGCATTGGTTTTACGTCGGATGCCCTTCCTGACACAACCCTCCGTATTTCTCCGGGCTTGGGACCGGCATAAGGGGGAGAGACACTTGGTAAGTGAAAATGGAAACAGATTCAACATGTTGTTACCAATGTGGACCCAGCTCTGGCTCTGCTGACACTGAGACTAAAAAAAAGAAAAAAAAAAAAAAAAGGTGCCCTGTTCCAAACCTTGATACTGAGACCACTTTGAATGGCTGCGTGTTTTGTACATAGTGTCGTGGCAGTGTTTAAGCAACTGGCATTTAATAAAGAGCCATCAGTCTTTCTGTTTCTGTCCCTTGCTCAAGTCTGACAGAACCGATAATCATCAGTTAATATCGGATAAAATCATCATTAAACAACTGGATGAAAAAAATCCAGATATAATGGTGATATAGAGTTGTGGTAGATACATAAAACATTATGTACTTCAAAAATCTTGAAATTATGTATTAAAAAAAAAAATTAAATAAAATTTTAATTTCCTTTTTTGGGAACATTTTGTAGGTTTTTTGTTTTTGTTGTTTTTTTTTTTGTTTTTGTTTTTTTGGTTTGTTTGTTTGTTTTTGTTTGTTTGTTTTTGGACAGAGAAGTAATCTGAATAAAATTCAACTGAAAAAGATGAGTTCATTTTGTTTGTATTGAAGAGAATTTCACTCTAATTCTGATTTGTAAATAAATTGAACTGAAGGATTTCCGGAAGAAAAATAATCAAGAATTATTGACTTTAAATTGTCACCAAACTTTTTATTTTTTAAATAAATGTCATTCCATTTTTTTTTTTTTTTTTTTTTTTTTTTTGTTTGTTTGTTTGTTTTTTCATTGAGTAAAGAGACAGAACTTTCCTCTTGGGCTCTTTTTGCTTGATGGAAGTGAATGTTCTGCGTGGTGGACTTCGATGTAGTGCTATTTCAGAACCAGAACTGTTTAAATTTCGAACCTGCCTGATGTAGTGCTGAGTGTGACTCATTTAAAACTACATTTTTAACAATATAAAATTCATTAATAATAAATGTAAATATATTTAATTACACCTCATGTACAGCATTCTTGTAAAATAACACAAAACAAAATATTCACATTGAAATATTTCTTTAATTCAAAAAGTATTTTCAGAATAATTATCGTATTCCATATTGAAATCAAATCACATTCAAATTAATTTAAAATGTAATAATCTGATATGACAGGCAGAGAGACATCACCACCACTGATTATAAATACAGTTTAGAAATAATTACTAATCTATTCATGAATGCAAACACACAGGGTTGTGCATCCTAAAATAATAATAATAAAAAATAACATTTATTAGTTACACCTTAATTATCCAGAAAAAAACCAACAGTCAATCATATGTAGAACAAACACATTGGAACATACAGTATGACCAAAGTAAATGTATTTGATATTGTTTACCTCGAACCCACTTCTATATATATATATATATATATATATATATATATATATATATATATATATATATATACATATAAAATAAAAACCCTCTTCTATTAAAACAAAATAAATAAATAAAGACGTGAGAGCAACGTGCAGGAATAACATCAATTAAAAGAATCCATGATATGCAGGTCTGATCATCAAACTTGAGTGAAATATGACTCTGTGATAATAGTAGTACAGTGGGAGTAAATATGTGACTCTGACCTTTGACATTTTTTACTGATCTCCAAAAAATATTTTCCCCATTTTGTAATGTATTAAAACAATATGCATTAAAGCATGATAACATGCTGACAACAATAATTATGATATTTAATTAAATAATTATGAAAAATAATTAAAAATAATGGGCAGTGATGGTCGAGTGGATAGGGCGCAGCATCGCTGATCCTAAGGTTGGGGGTTCGAGTCCCCACAGGCTTGTCAAAAAGAAAAAGAAAGCAACAATTAAAAATAGTTTAAAATAATTAATCATTAAAAAATAATAGAATAATGAGAACATCCATGAAACATGTGATACAGTATTGCGCACCCCTGGTTTAGATATTTAATGAAACATCTGTAGAATGACTAACATCTGGATAGAATGGAAGAGTAAAGTGTGAGATGTTAATAACAGCACAAACAAATCCTCCACACTGACTAACCTTCATAGGTAGAACAGATGAAGTTGAGTTTGCGGCTCTCAGGCAGGCTGATCCACTTCTGCTCTCCTCCAGACTGCACTGCTCCGGTCTTATCACCGGCGCTGCAGTCTTCCCACCCAGTTCCATACCCCGGGGCCCAGTCCTGGTAGCAGATCATCTCTCCCATCACCCAGTACCAGAAACCCAGCGCGCAGGTGTGACGCAGGCCGAGCCACACGTGTTCGGTGGAGGCGTGTCGAGCCGCTTCCTTCACCCAGAGCTGCATCTCCTGATTGCGCACTGAGACCAGATCATGATGATGGTTCCTGCAGTAGATCACAGCTTCTTTCCAGGTCAGGTTCTTCTGGATCAGGATCAGATTATCTGTAAACATGTAGAGTGGAAGTATTGATTCCTGAAGTATTCTGAGTGTATAATCTAAATAGTGCAGTCGGTGTTGTATATCAGAGGGACAGTCTCTGAGGATGAATAAGAAATAAACATGTTGAATAAGTGGAATGAGACTCACTCTCATGGCAGATGAACGGGAGGTTTTCAGTGCACTTCACATCACTCCAGTCGTGATTCTGAGATCCAGACACTGCAGTACAGTTCCGATCTCTACTGGGTTTATCAGAACTCCAGTATCTGAAACAGGAAGTACTCTGATCTGACCACTCCCAGGAATCATTAAACAGACCGATCCAAACAGGGCCAGGAGATGAAGATTTACTCAGTCTCCTGATCTCCTCATTCTCAGTTTGGTTCCTCACACTGACCAGGTCCGTGTGGTTCTCTCTGCAGTAGGTCTGAGCGTCACACCAGGTCTTTTCCTCAGGAACAAATATGTACCGATCACTTCCTGTCTTCTTTTCTGAAAGATGTTTATTTAACATCACGAATAAATCATTCATCACTAAATCAAATTTCTGTCTGACTAACAACACACTCACAATCAGTATCATTTTATATTTAAATACCAGAAACATATATCTGTAAATTATTACCGTCATAACACACAAAAGTTCTCAATTTATCACACAACAGATCATTCCACTTTCCATTGGATTTATGCATCACAACACAGAACTGCTTTCCATTTATGTTGTTTGGTTCTCCACTGCTCCAGTAACTGTACGAGTCTCCGTCTGTGTCGAAAGTTTGTTCTCCCAGAGACCACTTCCATTTCCCAGAATCCTCTCTCTGTAGGCCGATCCAGGCTTGCTCTGCATGTTCCTTCTTCAGTTTGCAGTTCAGCTTCATCATCTCTTCCATGTTGTTGATGGAGGCGAGATCAGTGTATTTCTCTCTGCAGTAAGTCTGAGCTTCACTCCAGGTTTTCTTCTCATTCACAAAGTGATAGCGATGAGGAATATCTGCCCCGAGACCACATACTGCAGGGAGAACCATCAACATTACACTTCATAAAACATTCTGGTGGAGCAGAACACAAGTAATGTCTGAGAATCTGATCAGATAGAAAACACACAGCAATGACTGGGGATTGAACAGATTAATGCACAAGTGCGGCAGAGAACAGCTTTAATCAACATTTATTTATAAACCTCATGCAAATCAAAATGATTGTGATCCCACACTGACCTGCACACAACAAGAGAATACAAACACCTTCCCGATCCATTTCTGAGGAATAAAAGACACGGTTATAAAATACCTTCATCACTTCAACTGAAAATGATTCAAATATCACAGAAATAACAGATACAATCTTATTTATTTATTTATTTATTTATTTCTTCATTCACAGCTCGACACTCCTGTGTTGGACTCCTGGACTCGT
Organism: Plotosus lineatus; assembly: GCA_024760905.1. NCBI lineage: Eukaryota > Metazoa > Chordata > Actinopteri > Siluriformes > Plotosidae > Plotosus > Plotosus lineatus. Next base: position 15,017,605 of record CM045744.1, read on the forward strand.
CCGGGGCCTTTCTGTGTGGAGTCTGTATGTTCTCCTAATGCTGGTTTAGGTTTCCTCTGGGTGCTCCGTTTTCCTCCTGCAGACCATAAACATGGACAGGAAACTACTTCAGGTCGAACCCTACCCGAATCATCATCATCATCAATCCGAATTCGAGAAGAGGGGAGGCTGCCAACTCTGGACGAGGACACAGTACACCCAGGGCAGCTCGCCAGGCCAATGCAGGTTCATCATCATCATCATCATCATCATCATCATCATCATCATCATCATCATCATCATCAAGGTCCATAGGCGTTTGGCCGGCGCTGCACTTTGCTGTCTTCCACCAGATGTTTCCAATTTCCTCTGTCGGCTGCATACTTTCTCACAATGGAGGACGCGGTTGTTTTTATCCCGGACCTCGGCCGATCCTGGATGTGGTTTCTTTCTGCCGTAAACATGGTGAGTGTTTCGATCGGCAAAATTCCCTGGTCGTTCCCAACTCTTCTCCAGGTATGGATGGCCGTTGGCTCTTGAGTGAGCTCATCCGCCCTTCCACAGGTTTTGTTTGTCGTCCTGCCGGGTGTCCACACACCCACCTCATGAAGATAAACTTGATGGGGGAGCCGGTTTAGTCGCCGACCATCCGACCATCAGACAGGCAGTACAGGATCACGTGGTACCTGTAGCAGGTCGTCCTGACCTGACCTGACTTACAATGCAGGTTAACACAAGCACATTCTTATTCCTATTCTGCATTATTCAATATTTTTATTACTAGAAAAAATCTTTCAAATAATTTCCACATCAGTCTTTAAACCTTTTTTTTTTAAAGTGTTTTCTTCCACAAGTGTTCTGTGCACTTTGATGATGTTGTGTGCGTCGCCACATAAAAATGATCTGTACCTGGAACGCACTTTGCATATTAAATCTCATCAACACGAGAATAAAGAAATATTTCTGAAACTTTTGTAAATCCCACAGAATGTTTTTGTTCAGTTTGATAAATAAGACAGGTGGAGATCACGGATGGACATAAACAGTCCCATCTCCATCTCTAATTAGCAGCAACTGTAAAGTGAATATAATGAGGAACTGTTGGAGCCGGAACCCAAAGTGACGATGGCGCTGATTCGGTTACATTCATTCATCATTTTCTCAACCACTTCATGCTAATTGGGGTCACGAGATGGATGGTGTCCATCTCAGCCGACTCTCGGTGAAGTACACCCTGGACAGCTTTCCAGGACATCACAGGACCAACACTCACACAATCATACGCACTCACTCTGTGCATGTTTTTGGACCGTGGGAGGAAACTGGAGAACCCGGAGGAAACCCACACAAGCACGACGAGAACATGCAAACTACACACAGAAACGCCCGAGCTGGGAAATAAATACAGATGTTCTTGCTGTGAGACAGACGTGTTTACCACGACACCACCGTACCACCCATGATTTAATAATAATAATAATAATAATAATAATAATAATAATAATAATAATAACTAGAACTCTTTGCAAATCAAGGGAACATATTAAACATAGAGCAGATACAGTTGGTGTCACTGCATGACATCACTGATAAACAGTATACACACAAACTTTCATTTATTTTATTTAAAGAACGCGCACAGAAACAAAACCAAAGTTGTCCATCACAACATTCTATAATTTACTGAGTAAATGTTTATTTTACCAGAACGTCTGTTGCTGTTGCTGTTCTTTCTCTGAATGTTCTCCCGTTTGCTTCTTCCTCTTCAGTGTCCTCTCCTTTTATCCGCCTCCTTTGCACCATGCCTATCTCTGCCAATCCCCACCTGCAAACACACCTCAAAATGGCGTGATGAAGTCCGGGACAGAACAGGTTCTCAAAAGCACCTGGATACAGGTATGCTCTGTATTGGTAGGAAAAACAAGTCCATGGAATAAGGTATGTTTTGCATGTGGCATTGCCAGTAATGTGTGCAGTTGTATATCTGATGTCTGAGTCACATCCAAATATTTTGCATGGGCTTCGAGGTACTGCAGAATTCTATAAAGAGATGAGCAGCTGATAGTGAAACGTTTAAAACCACATTAATCCAATGCTACAATCTAAAGGCCTGCAGCCTCACTTCAGTATTAAATAATAATAATAATAATAATAATAATAATAATAATAATAATAATAATAATAATAATAATAATAATAATAATAATAATAATAATAATAATAATAATAATGGGGCAGTGGTGGTCTAGTGGTATAAGGCGCCTGATCGCTGATCCAAAGGTTGGGGGTTCGAGTCCAGGTTGTCACTGACCCCCCCCCCACCCCCCCACCCCCACCCCAAGTACAGCTAACTGGGTTATCAAAGGCCGGCCATGTCTGTCACTGTCTATGGTGTGAGGCATGTAAAAGAACCATTGCTGACTTTCGACAAGAGTATCTGCAAAGCCGTCAGCGTGTTTCCACCCTGTGATGGCCTGGCGAGCTGTCCAGGGTGTACTCTGCCCTCGCCCCGAGTTGGCTGGGATGGCCACCAGCCTCCCCGCGACCCTAATTAGGATGAAGCGGTTACAGAAAATGAACTGAACTGAATAATAATAATAGTTTTTACAGGAAGCAAATTTTAATAAGTCAATGCACACTCAGTATACAAATCAACAAGCTGTTCATTCATTCATTTTCTGAACCAATTAATCCTAAATTATGGTCACAGGGAGGCTGGTGTCCATCTCAGCCGACTGCGGACCATGGCAAAGTACACCCTGGACAGTTTGCCAGACCATTGCAGGGCAGGGACATGCTGACAGCTCTGCAGGGCCTCTTTACGAAAGTCAACTTTTTTTACGTGAACCTCTCGCCATAAACAGTGAGAGACATGGCCTGCCTTTGATAACCCAGTCAGTGCACTGGGGGGACAGTGACAACCTGGTGATAGTGGGACTTAAACCCCTGATCTTGGCATCAGTTTTTCAGCACCAAACCACCAGGCCACCACTGCGCTCGATTATTATTATTATTATTATTATTATTATTATTATTATTATTATTCTTACAGATTCGGCTCAGATGGGCGTCTTCTCCCTGTGACCTTAATTACTATTAAGAGGTTTACATTTCGGGAGATAATTAAGAGAACGAGTGTGAGCTTGAACTTTCTTTGTGCTTTCTCGCAGTGAGGGGGTAAAGGAATTACTTGGCTGCCAGGTAAAGCGATACAGGCGTACAGCTAAAGATGAGTGCCAGCTGCTACTGGGGAGATGCCAGCCAGCTGTAGCAGAAGAAAAAAGCTGCACCATGGTTACAAACGTACTAATGAAAAAGAGAAAGAGGTTGGAGAGAGTCGGATGGATGTGAATTGTTGTATAGAGGATTATGATGAAATGAACATGCAGTGAATCTGGGGTTTATAAAGTCCATCGGTGCAGCAAATTAATTATATAGACGCTCCTCGACTTACGTTTTAATTGGTTCCGGACAGCCACACATAAGTTGAAAGTGAACGTAAGTTGTTACAGTGACGTATGACGCATGACGTGTGACGTATGACACTCATACTGAAATATATATCCATAAATAGAATTACCGTATCTCATAAAACACCCCGAAATCAATTATTATAAACTTAACATTGGAAAATAATATCAAATATATCAAATAATATCAACATTAATTTCAAACGAGTCACTTATTTATACCGAGTCACTTTACATGAAGCTTAAAAAAGCCATTTAACACTTACAATATGAGGCGCTCAATACCGAACGTAATGTACTTGCGAAAGTAGTGTACCTGCTGTGGGTTATACAGACCTCCAGTCTTTCAAGTGCACAAGGGTGCCGTTGAACTCGTTTAGAACACAGCCTGCACTGATGAAGTCTCCCAGCAAAGAGGAGAGTTTTTGTTTTGTGATAGATAGATAGTTAATTCATCCCTGTGTGTGAGACTTGCACCCATGCTAGTAGGCTTACACTTCTGACCAACCATATTTGTTTAGGGTTACAAAAGTCCACAAAACAGTGTAAACACAAAGATCACAGAGACGACGTCTTAACACAAGGGTAACATGCTATATAACTGATATCTTCTTCTTCTTCTTTTCCTTTCAGCTGCTCCCTTCAGGGGTCACCACAGCAAATCATCCGCCTCCATCTCACCCTGACTCCACTCTGACTCCAACGACATTCATGTCTTCCTTCACCACATCCATAAATCTCTTCTTAGGTCTTCCTCTAGGCCTTCTGCTTGGCATCACACCTTCAATTTCTAACTTGAGACTCATCACTCTGTCTGACACTCTTTTCACTTCTTGAACATTCCTGACAAACCTCTCCTTCAAGATGACTCCTACTCCATTTCTCTTCCCATCCACGCCATGATAAAACAGCTTAAACCCTGCGCCAAAGCTTTCAGCTTTGCTATCTTTCCACCTGGTCTCCTGAACACACAGTATGTCCACCTTCCTCCTCTGCATCATGTCAGCCAGCTCTCTACCTTTTCTTTGCATAGTTCCAACATTCAAAGTCCCCACTCTCAGCCCTAGACTCATGCTTTTCCTCTTCTCTCTCTGCCTCCGGACATGCCTCCCGCCTCTCCTTCTTCGACGTGTTCGACCAACAGTGGTCCAATTTCCATCAGCACCCTGTTGATTGACACCACTGATGGTGGTCGTTGTTCACCCGGGCCTTGACCGATCCGGTATGGGGGTAATACTTCTGATTTGCTCATAAAATTTTGGCATTGGTTTTACGTTGGATGCCCTTCCTAACACAACCCTCTGCATTTCTCTGGGCTTGGGTCCCCTCATAAGGGGGAGAGACACTGGTTAGTGCCCCCCTGCCTCATGAATGCATTGCTATATAACTGATATATATATATATATATATCATATATATATATATATATATATATATATATATATATATATATATATATATATATATATATCATAAAATAGAAAAAACGTAAAATGGATGAACGTAAGTTGGGGAGCGTCTGTAAATTCTCATATCAGTCCTAAGGCTATCTCAGTGTAAAACAATGTGACACGAACTCTGAGGAATTATGGAAATGAGATGGTTAAACTCTATAACTGCCAGAATCATTGGCATAAAGAAACACGTGAAAGAAAACACTGCATTATTCCACATTTGTTTTTATATGAGATCAAAAGAACCAGAGTGGACCCGCCCACATTTTTTGAAGGACCATTCTCACTCTCAAAGTCATTTTACTTTTCCCCAGAATGAGAGGAGAATCCTCTCAGCCCCAAACCACTATGTGCTGACGAACTCAACTCTGGTTCTGGGTAAAAGTTAAATGGCTTTGAGAGTGAGAGTGCTCCATCAAAAAAAAAAAAAAAAAAAAAAAAAAAAATGTTGAGAGGGCCCGCTCTGGTTTGTAGGGGTTCATATTATGAAGAGTATAAGGATTAAGGATTCAGGATTCAGGATTTTTAATCGCCGTTTGTGTTTTTTACACACATAGGAATTCTTGTGTGGTTGTTCAAGAAGTCGAGTTACAAACAGAAAAGAAGGCTCAAATCAACAACACACAAACTGCTATAAAATAAGCACATAAAAATTCTATATCTAAAAGGACCTCACACAGACCCAGCAAACAATATAGTAATAACAATACAATAAATAAATCTGTAGATATCTGCAATAAACGGAATTGCACTATATTATCTTCTTCTTCTTCTTTTCCTTTCGGCTGTTCCCTTCAGGGGTCGCCACACCAAATGATCTACCTCCATCTCACCCTATCCTCTGCATCTTCTACTCTTACTCCAACGACCTTCATATTCAATAATAATAATAATAATAATAATGATAACATCAACAATACCACTACTTATAACAACAACAATAATAATAATGGCAGCAATAATAAAAATGTTTTGATTTGAATGGGATTTGAAAAAGAGAAATCTTTTTTCAAATCCCATTCAAATCAAATCAAAATATTTTGATTATTGCTGCCATTATTATTAAAAAATTAGAAAAATTTCTTCCTTGCGAAACAATATTGCTGTATTTCCCACACATTTAAGTTGTATCTGCTTCTTTTCCTTTCGACTGTTCCCTTCAGGGGTCGCCACAGTGAATCCTCTGCCTCCATCTCACCATTTCCTCTGCATCTTCTACTCTTACTCCAACTACCTTCATGTCCTCCTTCAACACATCCATAAATCTCCTCTTTGGTCTTCCTGTAGGTCTTCTACCTGGTAGCTCCAACCTCAGCATCCTATTACCACTGTACTCACTATCGCTCCTCTGTACATGTCCAAACCATCTCAATCTAGCCTCTCTGACTTTGTCTCCAAAACATCTTATATGGGCTGTCCCTCTGTTGTGCTGTTATATTAATATATAAATAATTTATACACCTTATGATGACAATAAATATATACAAATACTGCATAACAAACCTTATAAATAACAAATCTACAGCCACGTCAAGGAGGAGAATCACTGGCGGCACTGGTGCTTGATTGGGACTCGTCAGCGCCTCCAGAGCCTTTGGTTTCCAGTAGTACGTAACATGTTCGTGTCCAAATTCACATTATTATTTTTATGTCAGTCCATAATCCATAGCGATAAGGCATTTTTCATTTTCACAATGGCCTTATTGCACTGTTACTGTTATGGTCTGTGCTAGTTGGCCGTGTTTAACTCTTCTCTCTTCGCATATACTGGTGAGGGGCGTGGCTGTTACCCGCAAGCGAAATCCAGAGAGCGCACCTGAATTGGCTCAGCCATCAGCACGCTAGAGGAGCTCCGTGTTCAACACTGTTTTTCTTCACCAGTACGGTGAATACGATCTTCGCGCACCCCAGTTATTCCCCTCTTCTTCTTCTTCTTCTTGTGCTTTCGGCTTTTCCCTTCAGGGGTCGCCACAGCGAATCATCTTCCTCCATCTCACCCTATCCCCTGCATCTTTTACTCTTCCACCAACTGCCTTCATGTCTTCCTTCACCACATCCATGAATCGTCTCTTTAGTCTTCCTCTAGGCCTTCTGCCTGGTAGTTCCAACCTCAACATTCTACTACCAATATATTCACTATCCCTCCTCTGTACATGTCCAAACCATCTCAATCTATCCTCTCTGACTTTGTCTCCAAAACATCTTATATGGGCTGTCCCTCTGTTGTGCTCATTCCTGATCCTGTCCATCCTTGTTACTCCCAGAGAGAACCTCAACATTTTCATCTCCGCTACCACCAGCTCTGCCTCCTGTCTTTTCCCCAGGGCCACTGTTTCTAAACCATACAACACTGCTGGCCTCAACACCGTCTTGTACACTTTTCCTTTCATTTTTGCCAATACCTTCCTATCATACATGACACCGGACACTATTCTCCAACCATTCCAACCAGCCTGCACACGCTTCTTCACCTCTTTTCCACACTCTCCATTGCTCTGGATTGTTGAGCCTAAGTACTTAAAATCCTCCACCTTCCTTATCTCTGCTCCTTGTAACCTCACTGTTCCTGTTGGGTCCTTGTCATTCATACACATGTATTCTGTCTGACTGAGGCTAACCTTCATTCCCCTCCTTTCCAGGGCATACCTCCACCTCTCTAGATTTTCCTGCACTTGTTCTCTGCTCTCACTGCAGATCACAATGTCATCTGCAAACATCATAGTCCATGGAGATTCTTGCCTAACCTCGTCTGTCAGCCTGTCCATCACCATAGCAAACAAGAAGGGGCTCAGAGCTGACCCTTGATGCAGTCCCTCCTCCACCTTGAACTCTTCTGTCACACCGACAGCACACCTCACCACTGTCTTACATCTGTCATTCATGTCCTGCACCACTCTAACATACTTCTCTGCCACTCCAGACTTTCTCATGCAATACCATAATTCCTCTCTCGGCACCTTGTCATATACTTTCTCCAGATCCACACAGGCACAATGCAGCTCCTTCTGACCTTCTCTGTACTTCTCTATTATCCCCAGTTCTTCCTCTGTGCTCAATAAAAGTCTTTGTTTCATCGTACTTGGGCTCCTGCATCTTTGGGTCCGACTGAAGTCGGCCCTTGACTATTCGTGGTTTTGCATTCGCGGTTTGAGTACACGCGGTCTGCCCAGCAACCGGCAAGTGATTCAAATTCAGCCAATGGCTGTCCTCCTTTCTGCTGATTGGTTGAGCTGATGTCCCGCCCCTTTTTACTCATTCGCGCACAAGTTGTCAATGAGCCTCTTTTTTTGTGTGTTTTAATTACCAGTTTAGCTCTATGATACCACTCAAAATGCTGTTCGTCTTCTCTGGCTAAGCGATAGAAAATGCTGGATGTCTCTTTTGAAGAAATAAGACTTTCTCCTTTCTCTGAACTGTTGTATTCAAATCTTTTTCAATTATTATTCTAGTACAGTACCTAAGTTCATGTTTATGCATGAGATTTTATGTTCTGTAGCATGTTTAACAAACGATACCAAAAGGATAAACTTTATGACAGTACTCTTCATGTCCTTTTACATTGAAATTGGAGTGACGTCTCCAAGATGGCGCTGCCCAGAGGGCGATGTTGTGGAGTTCTCAGAGTCAAATTGTTTCTTTGTTCGTTTTAATTTGTTTCATTTGTTGTTTTGTTTGTTCATGTTTTGCACTATGCACGTCTACGACCGGTACAGCGTGAATAACTAAGCAGAGCTAACATGCTACTAGCAGAGCTAACATGCTATGGTTCGTTTTAATTTGTTAATTTTATTTGTTGTTTTGTTTGTTCATGTTTTGCACTATGCCCGTCTACGACTGGTACAGCTATAAGGGCGTGTATAACTAAGCAGAGCTAACATGCTACTAGCGGAGCTAGCATGCTATTAGTGGAGCTAGCATGCTACTCATGGAACTTGCATGCTATGATTCGTTTTAATTTGTTAATTTTA
>CM045744.1:15033975-15053975 GCA_024760905.1 Plotosus lineatus
TGCCCATTTTTAAGAACAAGGGAGACGTGCAGAGTTGTGGCAACTACAGAGGGATAAAGTTGATGAGCCATACGATGAAGTTACGGGAAAGAATAGTGGAAGCTAGACTAAGGGCAGAAGTCAGCATTTGTGAACAACAGTTTGGTTTCATGCCAAGAAAGAGCACCACAGATGCAGTGTTTGCCTTGAGGATGTTAATGGAGAAGTACAGAGAAGGTCAGAGGGAGCTGCATTGTGCCTTGTGGATCTGGAGAAAGCATATGACAGGGTGCTGAGAGAAGAACTGTGGTATTGCATGAGGAAGTCTGGAGTGGCAGAGAAGTATGTTAGAGTGGTGCAGGACATGTATGAGAGATGTAAGACAGTGGTGAGGTGTGCTGTCGGTGTGACACAAGAGTTCAAGGTGGAGGTGGGACTGCATCAAGGGTCAGCTCTCAGCCCCTTCTTGTTTGCTATGGTGATGGACAGGCTGACAGACGAGGTTAGACAAGATTCCCCATGGACTATGATGTTTGCAGAGGACATTGTGATCTGTAGTGAGAGCAGAGAACAAGTGCAGGAAAATCTAGAGAGGTGGAGGTGCCCTGGAAAGGAGGGGAATGAAGATTAGCCTCAGTAAGACAGAATACATGTGCATGAATGACAAGGACCAAAGAGGAACGGTGAGATTACAGGGAGCAGAGATAACGAAGGTGGAGGATTTTAAGTACTTAGGCTCAACAATCCAGAGCAATGGAGAGTGTGGAAAAGAGGTCAAGAAGCGTGTGCAGGCAGGTTGGAATGGTTGGAGAAAATTGTCCGGTGTGATGTGTGATAGGAGGGTATCGGCAAGAATGAAAGGAAAAGTGTACAAGACGATGTTGAGGCCAACGATGTTGTATGGTTTATAAACAGTGGCCCTGGGGAAAAGACAGGAGGCAGAGTTGGAGGTAGCAGAGATGAAAATGTTGAGGTTCTCTTTGGGAGTAACGAGGATGGATAGGATTAGGAATGAGCACATCAGAGGGACAGCACATGTAAGACGTTTTGGAGACAAAGTCAGAGAGGCTAGATTGAGATGGTTTGGACATGTACAGAGGAGGGATAGTGAGTATATTGGTAATAGGATGCTGAGGCTGGAACTACCAGGCAGAAGGCCTAGAGGAAGACCAAAGAGACGATTCATGGATGTGGTGAAGGAGGACATGAAGGTCGTTGGTGTAAGAGAAGAAGATGCAAAGGATAGGGTGAGATGGAGGCAGATGATTCGCTGTGGCGACCCCTGAAGGGAAAAGCCGAAAGGAAAAGAAGAAGAAAGAAGAAGATTATTTACAGTAAAGATTTATATGCAGCAGCGAGGGATCGGGTGATTGTGGCACAGTCAGGCTGGTTAGGCTCATCATCAGCTTATGGTCCTCACCCTCTCCACACGCAGCCCAGACATTTGGGATTTACATTTTCCATTATAATATTACATTGACGCATGTTGGAGGTGACTCGTCCTGAGCAGCAAAAAGAAAGCCGACTTCATCCAGGCAAAGGAGTCCGATGGATTACTGTTCTTCCCAACGCACTGCACATAAACACGATGTAGTGGTTTTCCAGACAGTTTTTCCTTGAAATGACGACTCTGAGCAGATTTTATGAAAGACTTCACCTGGTTGACACACATAGATGTAGCGTCCAGCAGTACTTCGCCATCGACAGAATAAACATTGACGTCAAGATTCTGTTCAGCAGCCTTGGCGCGTTTAAGATCACTATGGAAGTCCTTGCTTTCATCGTGAGTCTTGATATGCTTCAAAAGAGGATCATCAGATAAATAAATATGTACAAAAGTACACAATAAAATATGATCATGAAGTGCCTCCACATTAATCAAACCTCGTCCCCCGGAATTGATTGATAAATATAAACGATTGGTAGAGGAACGAGGGTGGTGAGCTCGGTTGTCAGACATGATCCTTCTTGTAAGGCAATCAAGACCCATGATGTCGTCCTTTGTCCAATCAACAACACCAAAAGAGTAAGAAAGGACAGGCACTGCGTAAGGATTTGTGGCTTTGACCTTGTTTCTAGCATTTAGCTCCAAACTCCAGATCTTTTTCAGACGCGATTTGTATTCGCCCAAAGTTTGTCTTTTATGTGGGCATTCTGGAGCTTGTCTCGAACTTGCATCCCCAAATAGGTGTACGATTGGCCTTCCACGAGATGCTCAGTCACTCCTCCTCCATGTAACTCAATTGATCCATCATTGATTGCCTTTCCACGTTTTAAATGAAGAATATTACATTTATTAAGTCCGAAAGTCATACCAATATCTTGTGAAAAGGACTCGACAAGGACAATTTGTTTCTTCAAGTTGGAATCTCCTTTGGCAATCAGCTCGATGTCATCCATGTAAAGGAGATGAGTAAGAGGTGTTAGGGATCTGTGTTGTGGAGGTCCTGGATGATAACCTTCCTTCTTATTGAGCAAAAAACTCAAGGGATTAAATGACAAACAAAAAAGCAGAGGACTGAAAGAATCCCCTGGAATATTCCTCTCTTAATTGAAATATGTTCTGAAGTCTTAACCTGACCTTGTGAGAACATCTCAAGCTGAGTTGATCAGCAACTCATTAAAGACTTGAGTAAGTGGAGTAATCGCTCAGGTAAGCCAACACATTGCAAAGACTTCAGAATCCATTCATGAGGGACAGAGTCGGATGCTTTTTTGTAGTCAATCCAGCACATTGAGAGGTTGCGGTGGTAAGTTATAGCCTCTTCAAGTATCATTTTCTGGACCAATAACTGATCCTTGCATCCCCAACATCCCTTTCTGGCTCCCTTTTGCTCCGGGTAAATAATTTCATTGGAGGAGCAATAGGATGACACGAGATTTGTCAAACGTCCTGTAAAGATTTTGTACATAGTATTCAGGCAGGTAATAGGGCGGGAATCTTTAGGATCTGTCAAGTCTCCTTTCTTTGGGAGGAGTATTGTGCGGCCTTTACAGAACCAAGGAGGGACATCTCCTGTGTCCATCAAAGAATTAAAACAAGTGAGCGGATGTGGTTGGACAACAGTTTCCAAAACCGATTTTGAATGCCGTCAGGTCCTGGAGCTGTGTTAGATTTGGACATTTTTATTGTTTTCTTCAGGCAGTCCGAAGTAATGAGATACAGCGATGGTGAATTAACATTTTTCTGACGTGGCTTTGCTGTATTCTTCCTCCCATGGGTCCTCAAGGTTACAGTTGCCGGGTATAGACCACAACTGTGACCAAAACCTCTCACTGGATTCCATGGGTGGTCTCTGGTCGTCATTACTTGTAGGTGTATTTAGTTTCCTCTAAAAATTGTTTTTCGTTGGTTTTAAATATTTTGTTTTGTCGAATGAATTTATTCTTTTTTTCCCATTTTCTTTTTCTCTCTGTCCAGATCTTAACCTTTGCCTTAAGGGAATCAAGTATTTAAAGGATAATTTTTTCCTTAGTTGTTTTGTATTTTGCCTTTAAATTTCTCCAAATTGTCTTTTGTCTTCTTGACATTGACTTGCCATGAGATCTTAATTTAAGGCAAAGCTCCAGCCACGACATGTCTTTCCTTGTTTCTTTTAATTTACGTTGAAACCGGTTTTCTTTATTTTTCTTACGTTTACCATTGTTGGAAGTTTTGGAAACTCTATGTATTTCCTCTAAAGTTCAAATAGTGGCAAACATGAAACAATTAATATCATGCAGGGAACACGCCGCTTCAAGAGTTACAGAAATGATTTTATTTAATTTGTCAATGTAATTTTGTGGAAAAGATTTTATTGCAATTTTAAATGGCTTCCTTTTGTCAATAGGTAAATCTAAAATTTCTCTATAGTAACGGTTAAACAAAACAGAAATATGATCATCATGAACTGAAGATGTGGAAAAATCACTGGTCAAATCAGACCAACTCAGGCCAACCAGTCGCGGTCCCACACTCAAGTAGTGTGGATTCTAGATGGTTCGTCCAGGATATTCGTGGACAGGTTCTTTGCCTCTCCCTGGGGCAAGTCCTATTTCCAGTTTGGCAGGTTTGATTACCGGAGGGAGGCTGACTGGGCTGCGGAAGTGAAAGATTTTTTTTTTTTTTTCAGGAACCCAGTAGTAAACCAGCTTTGGGGGATCAGCCCTAACTGGGTGATGTATGTTTAGTTCTGGGAAAATCCCCTATCCAGGCCCACCACGCGGAGGCGTACATCATCAGGCTCTTATTATTATTATTATTATTCTTTTCCTTTCGGCTGTTCCCTTCAGGAGTTGCCACAGCAAATGATCTGCCTCCATCTCTCCCTATCCTCTGCATCTTCTACTCTTACTCCAACGACCTTCATGTCCGCCATCACCGCATCCATAAATCTTCTCTTTGGTCTTCCTCTGGGCCTTTTGCCTGGTAGTTCCAACCTCAGCATCCTACGACCAATATACTCACTATCCCTCCTCTGTACATGTCCAAACTCTAGCCTTTCTGACTTTGTCTCCAAAACATCTAACATGTGCTGTCCCTCTTATGTACTCATTTCTGATCCTATCCATCCTCGTTACTCCCAAAGAGAACCTCAACATTTTCATCTCTGCTACCTCCAACTCTGACTCCTGTCTTTTCCCCAGGTCCACTGTCTCTAAACCATACAACATTGCTGGCCTCATCACCGTCTTGTACACTTTTCCCTTCATTCTTGCCGATACTCTCCTATCACACATCACACCGGACACTTTTCTCCATCCATTCCAACCTGCCTGCAGGCAGTTCTTCACCTCTTTTCCACACTCTCCATTGCTCTGGATTGTTGAGCCTAAGTACTTAAAATCCTCCACCTTCTTTATCTCTGCCCCCTGTAACCTCAAAGTTCCTCTTGGGTCCTTGTCGTTCACACACATGTATTCTGTCTTACTAAAACTAACCTTCAATCCCCTCCTTTCCAGGGCATACCTCCACCTCTCTAGATTTTCCTCCACTTGGTCTCTGCTCTCACTACAGATCACGATGTCATCTGCAAACATCATAGTCCATGGAGATTCTTGTCTAACCTCGTCTGTTAGCCTGTCCATCACCATAGCAAACAAGAAGCATTATTATTATTATTATTATTATTATTATTATTATTATTATTATTATTATTATTATTATTATTATTGTTGTTGTTTTTGTTGTTGTTGTTGTTGTTGATATTGTTCGTTGTTTGTTTGTTTTGTTGGCTTAATAATGAACTCAGGCTGCAAGCCTTGGAATTTAGGGTTTGACTTAATTTGGTTTTAAACTTCTCACCATCTCCTGCTCATTATATTCCTCTTTATTGAATTCAGCACTTACACTTCAATTGGACTCAAATCTGTCATGGACTTGATGACGACAATGATCTTCATAACACCTCTGTTCCAGGCCATATCAAGATTAATATTGTTGTTTTATTTTTCTTTTATTAATCCCGGATGTCAAATTTAAGCACAATCATCAAATTTAAGATCATCAGAATTCACCGAGTTACATTTACGTTGACATTTACAGCATTGAAGAGATGCTCCTCTCTAGAACGGCTTACAGCTTCAAAGTCTCTATCAGTGAATAAATTATTACACTGGCTTGTTAGACCACAGACTAGGTACACCATCAGGCAAACTCAGGCAGTAGGTATTGTGCTTTTGTTACTGCTTTTTTTTTTTTTTTTTTTTTTTTTTTGTGTGTGTGTGTGTGTGTGGTCTGTCTGTGTTTGTGTACAACAGGGGTCGGGAACCTATGGCTCGCGAGCCAGATGTGGCTCTTTTGATGACAGTCTCTGGCTCTCAGATAAATCATGTGGCTTTTTTTAACAGAATAAGAAATACACAATTTCATTGTCATTTAAATAAAAAAAACAAAAAAAGCCATCAAGTAAAACAAAACCAGATGAATAAATCTTGCTCATTTAAATTTATACATCTATTTTCAATGCCACGCCACTGTAGAGCCAATCCTTTCTGTACGCCAGTATGCGGGCGGGGCCGATACCTTGAACCTCTAATTTTATTGGATTATAACAACAGCCACAGACTGTGTGAGTTGTTTTTGAGTAAAGAAGTAAATTTCCCTCGTTTTGATCAGCTCATTTCCATGAAGCCAAGCTGGCAAGCAAACAGAAATGGACAGACATGGAAAAACTTCAACTCGCAGACCAGCTGATTGCCAAAACTTGGGAGGCACTTCCTGTAACGTGAACACTGCAGCGTGTGACTCCTGTTGTATTGACCATGTCTGGCTCCGCATGTACACGAGAGGCAGTCCTTCTCACACCTGAAAAGCATGACCCCTGGTATACAGCACAGTGCCAAATCAAAGTACTTCTGAAAAAGATAAGTTTTCAGTCATTGTTTGAAGATACCAAGTGACTCAGCTACCCAGATTTCAAGAGGAAGTTCATTCCACCACCTTGGAGCAAGACCAGAGAAGAGTTTACATGTATTTCCCCCTTGTCCCATGGTACAGGGAGGAACCAGTCTAGCAGTGCTAGAGGATCTGAGAGAACGTGGTGCAGTGCAAGGTGTAATAAGTGCTTTAAGGTAGGAAGGTGCAGGTCCTCTTCTTCTTCTTCTTCTTTTCCTTTCGGCTGTTCCCTTCAGGGGTCGCCACAGCAAATGATCTGCCTCCATCTCTCTCTATCCTCTGCATCTTCTACTCTTACTCCAACGACCTTCATGTCCGCCTTCACCGCATCCATAAATCTTCTCTTTGGTCTTCCTCTGGGCCTTTTGCATGGTAGTTCCAACCTCAGCATCCTACGACCAATATACTCACTATCCCTCCTCTGTACATGTCCAAACCATCTCAATCTAGCCTCTCTGACTTTGTCTCCAAAACATCTAACATGTGCTGTCCCTCTGATGTACTCATTTCTGATCCTATCCATCCTCGTTACTCCCAAAGAGAACCTCAACATTTTCATCTCTGCTACCTCCAACTCTGACTCCTGTCTTTTCCCCAGGGCCACTGTCTCTAAACCATACAACATTGCTGGCCTCATCACCGTCTTGTACACTTTTCCCATCATTCTTGCCGATACTCTCCTATCACACATCACACCGGACACTTTTCTCCATCCATTCCAACCTGCCTGCAGCTTCTTCACCTCTTTTTCCACACTCTCCATTGCTCTGGATTGTTGAGCCTAAGTACTTAAAATCCTCCACCTTCTTTATCTCTGCCCCTGTAACCTCAAAGTTCCTCTTGGGTCCTTGTCGCTCACACACATGTATTCTGTCTTACTAAGACTAACCTTCAATCCCCTCCTTTCCAGGGCATACCTCCACCTCTCTAGATTTTCCTCCACTCGGTCTCTGCTCTCACTACAGATCACTATGTCATCTGCAAACATCATAGTCCATGGAGATTCTTGTCTAACCTCATCTGTTAGCCTGTCCATCACCATAGCAAACAAGAAGGGCTGAGAGCTGACCCTTGATGCAGTCCCACCTCCACCTTGAACTCTTCTGTCACACCCGACAGCACACCTCACCACTGTCTTACATCTATCATACATGTCCTGCACCACTCTAACATACTTCTCTGCCACTCCAGACTTCCTCATACAATACCACAGTTCTTCTCTCGGCACCCTGTCATATGCTTTCTCCAGATCCACAAAGGCACAATGCAGCTCCTTCTGACCTTCTCTGTACTTCTCTATTAACATCCTCAAAGCAAACACTGCATCTGTGGTGCTCTTTCTGGGCATGAAACCAAACTGTTGTTCACAAATGCTGACCTCTGCCCTTAGTCTTGCTTCCACTATTCTTTCCCATAGCTTCATCGTATGGCTCATCAACTTTATCCCTCTGTAGTTGCCACAACTCTGTACATCGCCTTGTTCTTAAAAATGGGCACAAGCACACTTCTCCTCCATTCCTCTGGCATCTGCTCACTTTCTAAGACCTTGTTGAATATTCTTGTCAGAAAATCTACTGCTACCTCCCTAGACACTTCCATACCTCAACTGGTATGTCATCAGGGCCAACTGCCTTTCCACTCTTCATCCTCTTCAATGCCCTCCTCACTTCTCCCTTACTAATCTTTGCTACTTCCTGGTCCTCAACGGTCACCCCTTCTACTCTTTTTTTCTCTCATTTTCCTCATTCATCAGCTCTTCAAAGTACTCTTTCCATCTTCCCAGCACACTTCTGTCATCAGTCAATACATTTCCCTCTCTGTCCTTTATCACTCTAACTTGCTGCACATCTTCCCCATCTCTATTTTTCTGCTGTGCTAACCTGTATAGATCATTTTCTTCCTCCTTACTGTTCAACCTATCATACAAGTCATCATACGCCCTCTGTTTGGCCTTTGACACTGCTACCTCCGCCTTACGCTGTGTCTCCCTGTACTCCTGTTTACTCTCTTCGGTCCTCTCAATGTCCCTCTTCTTCTTAGCTAACCTCATCTTTTGTACACACTCCTGCACTTCCTCATTCCACCACCAAGTTTCCTTTATCTACTTTCCTTCCAGAGGACACACCAAGTACTCTCCTACCGGTCTCCCTGATCACATTGGCTGTGGTTGTCCAGTCCTCTGGAAGCACTTCCTGACTACCCAAAGCCTGTTTCAACTCCTCCTTGAAGACAACACGACACTCTTCCTTTTCAGCTTCCACCACTTTGTCTTCTGCTCTGCCTTTGCCTTTTCACCTTCTCTCATCATCAGTGTCATCCTGCACACCACCATCCTATGCTGTTTGGCAACACTCTCACCCACTACTACTTTGCAGTCACTGACTTCCTTCAAATTACATCGCCTACACAAGATGTAGTCTACCTGTGTGCTCTTACCTCCGCTTTCATAAGTCACCCTATGCTTCTGTTTCTTCTTGAAGAAAGTATTCACCACAGCCATTTCCATCCTTTTTGCAAAATCGATCAACATCTGTCCTTCTGTGTTCCTGTCCTGGATACCAAACCTGCCCATCACTTCCTCGTCCCTCTGTTGCCTGCACCAACATGTCCATTGAAGTCTGCTCCAATGACCACTCTTTCACCTCTGGGGTACTCTGCATCACTTCATCTAACTCACTCCAGAATCTCTCCTTCTCTTCTAGCTTACATCCTGCCTGTGGGGCATAAGCACTAACAACATTGACCATCACGCCTTCAATTTCTAACTTGAGACTCATCACTCTGTCTGACACTCTTTTCACTTCTAGGACATTCCTGACAAACCCCTCCTTCAAGATGACTCCGACTCCATTTCTCGTCCCATCCACACCATTATAAAACAGTTTAAACCCTGCTCCTAAGCTTTTAGCCTTTCTACCTTTCCACCTTGTCTCCTGAACACACAGTATGTCCACCTTCCTCCTCTGCATCATGTCAGCCAGCTCCCTAGCTTTTCCTTGCATAGTTCCAACATTCAAAGTCCCTACTCTCAGTCCAAGGCTCACGCATTTCCTCTTCTCTCTCTGCCTAGGACACGCCTCCGCCTCTCCTTCTTCGACCAACAGTAGTCCAATTTCCATCAGCACCCTGTTGGTTGACAGCACTGATGGCGATCGTTGTTAACTCCGAGGCCTCGACCGATCCGGTATGAATTCTGTATTGATCATTTGCATTTTTTTTTTTGGCAGAAGTTTTACGCCGGATGCCCTTCCTGTCGCAACCCTCTGCATTTATCCGGGCTTGGGACCGGCATAAGGGGGAGAGACACTGGTTAGTGCCCCCCCCCCCCCCCCCGCCTCATGGCTGCATTAGGAAGGTGCAGGTCCATTTTTTGCTTTTTAGGCAGGCATTAGTGTTTTAAATTGAATGCAAGCAGCTACAGGAAGCCAGTAGAGAGATTTTTGCAGTGGTGTGCTGTGGGAAAATTTGGGAAGGTTGAAAATAAGCTTTACAGCTGCATTCTGGATCATGTGCAGGGGTCGAATAATACCCAAAGGTAGACCTGTCAAAATGAGTTGCATTGAGATGACAAGGGCTTGAGCAATTGTCTGAGTGGCATTCCTGGAAAGAAGTGGATGAATCTTTTGGATATTGAAGAGAAGAAATTGACATGATCGAGAAAATTAATGATATGAGAAGAGAAGGACAGGTACTTATCTATGGTTACTTCAAGACTTCGTGCAGTGCCTGAAGAAGAGATCGCAGCATTGTCCAAGGAAATTACAAAATCTTGATGTGGGGATGAGTCATCCGGGATGAACAGCAATTCAGTCTTGCTGGGATTAAGCTTCAGATGGTAAGCTGCATTCATGAGGAGATACTTACCAGACATGCAGAGATCCGGGCAGAAACATCAGTGTCTGAGGGAGGAAAAAAAGAGAACAGGTTGAGTGTCATTTCCATAGCAGTAGTATGAGAACCCATATGCGGATATGTCATCACCAAGGGACTTAGTATAAAGATAGAACAGAGATGGACCAAAATCTCAGCCCGAGGAAACACCAGTAGAAAGTCAGAATGGAGGAGATGTGGATCCACTTCATGTAACCTCATATGAGCGACCTTCCAGATTGGAAGCAAAGAACTGCCATTCTAGACCACAAATTAACCTGAGACTACGAAGAGTGGGCAAGAGAGTCTTGTGGTTGAGTGGGTCAAATACTGCTGAAAGGTGGAGCAGGATATGGACTGATGACATCATGGTTGATCTTGCAGCATGTAGCTTCTCTGTACCAGCCAAGAGGGCAGTCTCTGTGGAATGTGTAGCTTTGAAGCCAGATTGATTAGGCTCAAGGAGGTTATTCTGCAAAAGATAGAAAGGCATTTTAGGTTTTAGAAAGGAAAGAATGAAGTGATACTGGCTTGTAGTTGCTGATGTCTAGTGGATCCAGAGAGTGTTTCCTTACGATTGGTTGAACCCTCGCTCTTTTGAACACTGTTGTTACCTGACCAAATGATGTGCAGTTAATGCTGAACATGGATGCAAATGGTAGGTCTTGAGAGATAGTCTGCAGTATTGTAGAAGGAATTGGATCCAGTGAGCAGGTGTATGATTGCATGATGCGATGACTTGCTGGATGGCTTCATTTGTGAGATTTGAAATCTGTGCAAGGGAAGGGGAAGTGGAATATTCACTGTGCAGTGTAGGAGTTGTGATGGAAGTAAATGTCTGACAGATTTGTTTAATCTTCCCATCAAAAAAGTCAGTAAAATCTTCAGTGGTCAGGGAGGATGGGGCAGGTGGAACTGAAGGATTAATGATGAAAATACATTGCAAAGGTTGTTTGGGTCTTGTGCAGCAGGACATATGCATGGGTACAAGTTAAAAATTTTGGAAAACCTGAAAATGCAAGACGTAGTTGAGTGTGAGGTGGTGGCAGCGGGGTTAATTACAAGTTAAAATGGTTGTTTCTCATGCAATCTTTTGCCAGCATTTACAATGATATATAATCATATAATCTACAAATTCACATCAAATGTTTGTAACATTTCATCTATTCATACACAATAAAGAAATTTTATAATTAAAAGTCAAGATATATGTCAAACAGTCAAACAGATTACAATTGAAATGATCATTTTCTTTGCTGCAACACTTCTTTTACAATGTATATACACTGTCTAACTAGGAAGAAGCTAACAAAAAAATGATTTACATGCAGTCTGAAACAGGAAATATTTATTAATCACAGTGTTTTATACCGATGAAATAAGATACTGTACTACAAATCTTGATCTCAAATATATGCAACTGACAAAAGTTCTTATTTTCAATGTACAACTAAATCATGGGCCAAAAAAGTTGAGCATCATCTCTCCTTACGTTGAGCTAACCTGGGCACTCCAGGGGGCATGTGTCCAGTTTTACCCCCCCCCCCCCCCACACACACACACACACACACTTCCCTCAATCATCATTAAACTTGCCCTCATGGCTGTATTATTGGAATCATAATATACAATATTAGCTAACAGTACAATCTGACATTAAAAGTTAGACTGGGTATAAATACCTGATTTCTCTGAATAGTCTTTTTGTTTTTCAAGTGATTAGACTCATCAGCATGATTTTCCCTGCCTTCTTCCCGCTGGTCTCATACTTTATCGTCTTGGAACAACAATCACAAAAAGCAACTCCAGAGATGTCCCGTTTTCTAAGCCATATCCCCCATTTGTCACCGTTTTTGTCACACTCGTTTAGCCATTCCCATCACCATACATTTCTATATGTCTTTTCCAATTCTTTTGTATTGTAGCCTTCCGATAAAAACTTCATATTGACAGTATTGCTAGTGGTTCTTGCTAGTGATAATGCAGTATTTTAGGCAGCATGTGCATGCGAGGCTCACAGAACCAACAGGTTTTATAATAGCTGCATTTTCATAGGATGAGCAGTTACGATGAGCCAATCAAAATCATCATTATAACTTGGCCCGAGGAATGAGTAATACTGGGAAAGACTGTTGCTGTATTCGATTGGGCTTTTTTCGTGCTTGACGGAAATGTGCGCATCCAAAAGGAAAAAATGGTTGACGAACTTAATGAAAATGCCCAATCTATGTAATCCCTATATGCTATGTAATCCCTATTCAATGGGCGGTCACAGCCACACGGCAGTATGCATGGTAGATTGCGCCCATCCGAGCAAACGAACACCTCTAACCCCACCCCCACCCCAGAAAATTTTCAACGAATCTATACAAATTAGAAAAATAGTTAATTCAGTCTTGGGAAAACCGGAAAACTTGCACCTTTGCGTATGGTGGGAAACCAGATTTGATTCAAGGTGAGATTTCTTCCTCTTTCTGTCAGTTGCTCTGAGTTGTCTACGATTGCTTCAGAGTACCTCTGAATGCCAAGGAACAGAACAAAATGATCAAATACAGGACACTATGTTATGGTCTGTGTCTCCAGTGAGAGAGAGAGAGAGAGAGAGAGAGAGAGAGAGAGAGAGAGAGAGAGAGAGTTAGAGCCACCAAAAACAGAGTCTCTCACAAAAGAGACCATAACACACGAAAATAAAAACCACAGTACAGTTAAAGCAACAAAAAAGCAGAACAACAATAAAGATAAGAACACCACTTGTGGTGGTGAGCAGTTGGCATATGTAAATGTTGGAGAGGGAGAGAGTAGGTGGATTCCCTTCCATAACAGCTTCAGGTAAATTAGCCAAAGGTGGGTTTTTTCTCTTGCTACTTGCTTTGGCATAGATGACTCTTCTTCAGGATGTCCCTTTCTTTTCTTGAAGAACATTTCTAACATGGCTTGTTTCTGCCTTCTTTTCAAAACCTTAAGGAAGTGGCTCATGAACTCCTCGTTAAAGGTGTTCACAGCAATACAGAGTATGAACAACTTCCGGACTTCCCCAGAACAGCGCTAGCTTTATCAGGGTGATACATAGTATCAACAACTTCTGGACTTCTGGAAAGCGTGCATTTCCTCTTCCTCTTGTTTTTTCTCGCTTTTTTGTAGCGTTCGATTTCCTGGACACGGGGCAGTGGTGGTCTAGTGCTATAGGGCACTGGATCGCTGATCCAAAGTTTGAGGGTTTGAGGGTTTGAGTCCCACTCTCCACAAGGTTGTCACTGTTCCCCCCCAGTGCAGCTAAGTAGGTTATCAAAGGCCGACCATGTGTGTAACTGTTTGTGGTGTGAGGCATGTAAAAGAACCATTGCTGACTTTCCACAAGAGTACGTTGCAAAGCCGTCAACATGTTTCCGCTCTGCGATAGCCTGGCGAGCTGTCCAGGGTGTACTCTGCCCTCGCCCAGAGTTGGCTGGAATGGATGCCAGATTCCCCTCGACTGTAATTAGGATTAAGCGGTTACAGAAAATGAACTGAACTGAACATCCGGGACAAAAAAAAAACTGGATTTTTTTGGTCGAATTCCGATTTGTTTAACCTCTAAAACATTCGAGTACCAAGGTACCATCATATATATATATATATATATATATATATATATATATATATATATATATATATATATATATATATATATATATATATATATATATATGTGTGTGTGTGTGAAAAAACACGAAATGACTTCTGCCACCTCTTAAGGACACTCACCCACCTATCTTCTTTTTCCTCTTTTCCATTCGGCTGTTCCCTTCAGGGTTCGCCACAGCAAACCATCCGCCTCCATCGAACCCTGTCCTCTGCATCTTCTTCTCTAACTCCAATGACCTTCATGTTCTCCTCCTTCACCACATCCATAAATCTCTTTTTTGGTCTTCCTCTAGGCCTTCTGCCTGGTAGTTCCAACCTCAGCATCCTACTGCCAATATACTCACTATCCCTCCTCTCTACATGTCCAAACCATCTGAATCTAGCCTCTCTGACTTTGTCTCCAAAACATCTTACATGGGCTGTCCCTCTGATGTACTCATTTCTGATCCTATCCATCCTCGTTACTCCTGGAGAGAACCTCAACATTTTCATCTCTACTACCTCCAGCTCTGCCTCCTGCCTTTTCCTCAGCGCCACTGTTTCTAAGACATACAACATTGCTGGACTCACCACCGTCTTGTAAACTTTTCCTTTCATTCTTGCTGACACTCTCCTATCGCACATCACACCGGACACTTTTCTCCAACCATTCCAGCCTGCCTACATATGCTTCTTCACCTCTTTTCCACACTCTCCATTGCTCTGGACTGTAGAGCCTAAGTACTTAAAATCCTCCACCTTCATTATCTCTGCTCTCTGGAACATCACTGTTCCTCCTGGGTCTTTCTTATTCACACACATGTATTCTGATTTTCTGAGGCGAACCTTCATTCTTCTCCTTTCTAGGGCATACCTCCACCTCTCTAGATTTTCCTGCACTTGTTCTCTGCTCTCACTACAGATCACAATGTCCTCTGCAAACATCATAGTCCATGGAGATTCTTGCCTAACCTCGTCTGTCAGCCTGTCCATCACCATCGCAAACAAAAAGGGGCTCAGAGCTGATCCTTGATGCAGTCCCACTTCCACCTTGAATTCGTCAGTCACGCCGACAGCACACCTCACCACTGTCTTACATCTCTCATACATGTCCTGCACCACTCTAACATACTTCTCTGCCAAGAGAAGAACTGTGGTATTGCATGAGGAAGTCTGGAGTGGCAGAGAAGTATGTTAGAGTGGTGCAGCACACCTCACCACTGCCACTCCAGACTTTCTCATGCAATACCACAGTTCTTCTCTTGGCACCCTTTCATATGCTTTTTCTAGATCCACAAAAGCACAATGCAGTTCCCTCTGACCTTCTCTGTACTTCTCTATTAACATCCTTAAAGCAAACATTGCATCTGTGGTGCTCTTTCTTGGCATGAAACCAAACTGTTGCTCACAAATGCTGAACTCTGCCCTTAGTCTAGCTTCCACTATTCTTTCCCAGAACTTCATCGTATGGCTCATCAACTTTATCCCTCTGTAGTTGCCGCAACTCTGCACGTCTTCCTTGTTCTTAAAAATGGGCACCAGCACACTTCTCCTCCATTCCTCCGGCATCTGCTCACTCTCAAAGACCTTGTTAAATGTTCTTGTCAGAAAATCTACTGCTACCTCTCCTAGACACTTCCATACCTCCACCGGTATGTCATCAGGACCAACTGCCTTTCCATTCTTCATCCTCTTCAGTGCCCTCCTCACCTTACCCTTACTAATCTTTGCTACTTCTTGCTCCTCAATGGTCACCTCTTCCACAATTTTTTCTCTCATTTTCCTCATTCATCAGCTCTTCAAAGTACTCTTTCCATCTTCCCAGCACACTTCTGTCATCAGTCAATACATTTCCCTCTCTGTCCTTTATCAATCTAACTTGCTGCACGTCCTTCCCATCTCTATTTCTCTACTGTGCCAACCTGTATAGATCATTTTCTCCCTCTTTACTGTCGAACCTATCATACAAGTCATCATACGCCCTCTGTTTGGCCTTAGCCACTGCTACTTTCGCCTTACGCTGTGTCTCCCTGTACTCCTGTTTACTCTCTTTGGTCCTCTCAATGTCCCACTTCTTCTTAGCTAACCTCTTCCTTTGTACACACTCCTGCACTTCCTCATTCCACCACCAAGTGTCCTTATCTACTTTCCTTCCAGAAGACACACCAAGTACTATCCTACCTGTGTCCCTGATCATATTTGCTGTGGTTGTCCAGTCATCTGGAAGCACTTCCTGACCACCAAAGCCTGTTTCAACTCCTCCTTGAAGACAACATGACCCTCTTCATTTTTCAACTTCCACTACTTTGTCTTCTGCTCTGCCTTTGCCTTCTTCACCTTCCTCACCATCAGCATCATCCTGCATATCATCATCCTATGCTGTTTGGCAACACTCTCACCCACTACTATTTTGCAGTCACTGACTTCTTTCAAATTACATCGCCTACACAAGATGTAGTCTACATGTGTGCTCCTGCCTCCGCTTCTATAAGTCACCATATGCTCCTGTTTCTTCTTGAAGAAAGTATTTACCACAGCCATTTCCATCCTTTTTGCAAAATCGATCAACATCTGTCCTTCTGTGTTCCTGTCCTGGATACCAAACCTGCCCATCACTTCCTCGTCCCCTCTGTTGCCTGCACCAACATGTCCATTGAAGTCTGCCCCAATGACCACTCTTTCACCTCTGGGGGAATTCTGCATCACTTCATCTAAGTCACTCCAGAATCTCTCCTTCTCTTTTAGCTCATATCCTATCTGTGGGGCATAAGCACTAACAACATTGAGCATCACACCTTCAATTTCTAACTTGAGACTCATCACTCTGTCTGACACTCTTCTCACTTCTCGAACATTCCTGCCAAACTCCTCCTTCAAGATGACGCCTACGCCATTTCTCTTCCCATCCACACCATGATAAAACAGCTTAAACCCTGCTCCTAAGCTTTTAGCTTTGCTACCTTTCCACCTGGTCTCCTGAACACACAGTATTTCCGCCTTCCTCCTCTGCATCATGTTAGCCAGCTCTCTATCTTTTCCTTGCATAGTTCCAACATTCAAAGTCCCTACTCTCAGTCCTAGACTCATGCTTTTCCTCTTCTCTCTCTGCCTATGGACATGCCTCCTGCCTCTCCTTCTTCGACGTCTTCGACCAACAGTAGTCCAATTTCCACCAGCACCCTGTTGGCTAACAGCACTGATAGCGGTCGTTGTTAACCCGAGCCTCTCCGGTATGAGATTTGTGTTTATGGTTTGCATTTTGTAGTTTGGCAAAAGTTTTACGCCGGATGCCCTTCCTGTCACACAACCCTCTGCATTTCTCCGGGCTTGGGACCGGCATAAGGGGAAGAGACACTGGTTAGTGACACCCCCAGTTAATTTTAAAGTGTTCTATGCATGTTAATGTCATACAGGCAATGTGTATTCATATATAAATAAATTATACACCTTATAATGATAAATATATATACAGTCGGCCCTCAACTTACGAAGACCCCTGTGTCAGAAATTCCCTGGTTACGAAAAAACTTTCTGTCCCCGAGATGCGAAACAACCCCATCTTACGAAAAGAAATTCAAACGCGCCAAGAGTTGCTCTCTCATTGGCTGTCTCTCAACATCCCAACTTCACTCTTTCGTTTTTAGTTTAGTTTTTTTAATTAAGTAAATGTTGAATAAATGAGGGCACATTTGAGCTCACCTGGAATTCTGATCCCTCAAGGAATCAAATTAAAGTTGAGTTTGTCAAGCAGGGAATGTGCTTTGAATTCACGTCTTGTGGGCGTGGCCCGCAGCGCACGTGCGCCAAAGAGAGACAGAGAGAGCGAGAGAGAGAAGGAATAACGCTTTAGTTTTTAGTTTTTTAAGTTGTTTAATTATGTAAATGTTTGATAAATGTGGGCGCATTTGAGCTCATCTGGAATTCTGATCCCTCAAGGAATCAAATTGAAGTTGAGTTTGTCAAGCAGGGAATGTGCTTTGAATTTCATGTCTTGTGGGCATGGCCCGCAGCACGCAAGAGAGAGAGAGAGAGAGAGAGAGAGAGAGAGCGAGAGAGAGAGAAGTGTGTGTGTGTGTGTGTGTGTGTGTGTGTGTGTGTGTGTTAATAAAAAATGTTTGATAATGGTTTAATTAATAAATATGTTAATAAAATGTTCACCAGATGATCTTCCTGTGACACCAGGATCATATCTACGTTCCTGCCCTCAAGAAGGTGATGAGCTTTGGGTACAAAAGAACAAGAACACGGATACACACGGCTAAAATGAGCTTCCTTCACAGGAAGCCTCTCCTTTGGAGAGAGGGTGAGAAGCTCAGTCATCCAGGAGGAGCACAAGGTAGAACCACTGAGAAGACCCAGTTGAGGTGGCTCGGGCATCTGATTAGAACGTCTCCTGAACACCTACCTGGTGTGTTGTTTTGAGCATGTCCAACTGTCCAACCGAGAAGAGCTGGAGGAAGTGGCTGGGGAGAGGATGTCTGGACCTCACATCTTAGGCTGCCGCTCCATGACTCAACTCTGGATTAAGTGGAAGAAGATGAGAATAAATCAAGTATTTAAAATCAGTTTGGAATAAAGTGCTGCTGTAAGCGTTCTCTGTCTAAGCTGATCTGGAGAAGCTTATAATTCTCCCTGTGATAACGGGACTGAATCATTAAGTGAACTAAGCAGAGGCAGTGATGTTATGCAAGGGCGTAGGCTGGTCTGACCATGGGGGGGGGTGTACATCTCGGTTGACCGGAACTCGAGTCCCAGGGGCTATAGGCCTAAGCCTTAAAGGGGAAATGAAACGCCAAGTAAATAAGTGACGAAGCTTAAGTATAGTTTATTGAAATGATTGTGGCGTAAATTTTATATCATAAATAAACCATTGCACATACAGCGGTTTTGTTTTATGTGCTTGTCCTATAAGTTATCAACCCGAAAGCCGCCATTGCTAAGTGCACGCCGACACAGACTTACCGTGACGTCACTGCACAGTTTTTCAACAGAAGACGATTCATCTATTACTCTCAAAAGACGAATCAAATATTATAGTTCAACCAAAAACATTCTCAAATATATTTCAAACTACATATGCAAGTACATGTGCTAAATACATTTACAAATTGAGCTAAAGTTATTTATCTATTCAAAGGCACAAACAAATATTAATACATATTTACAGAACAAAAACATGCTATTCATTTTATAAAAGTACTGAGCATGAGGCTGCAGATCCAGGCTGGATGGCTTATGATTATTTTAGCCATTCATTCTCTGTGTGTCATTGTTTTTATGTTCTAACACATGTGCAGGAACCGGAGGCGGGACTAACAAACTGCTTTATTCTCACACTGGCACTTTATTTGATTGACAGCGTTCAGCTATTATTGCTTACTGATAATATGTGAGGTAGGTGAAAGTAGGTACTTGTCATTGATTGTAGATCAACTTGATTGCAGATCACCCTGTGCATCCCCCAGCCTAAGCCCTTATAACTCTCCCTGTAATAACGGGACTGAATCATGAAGTGAACCAAGCAGAGGCAGTGATGTTATGGTGCTCCTTCTCAAATAGAGAGCGCCGATGGTGAGAAAAGCAAACTGCTCCCAATTCACAATGCAGGAGTCTTTGTTCTATATTTACTATGTGATAATTATAATAAATATGACTATTATTATTATTATTATTATTATTATTATTATTATTATTATTATTATTATTAGGGTAGTGCTGGCCCGGTGGTAAGGTGCTGGATGACTGATCCCAAGATTGGGGGTTCAAGCGTTACTATCAATGGGTTATCGCTCTTGTCCCGCCAGCGTCGTTAACTCGCTATTGAAAGGCCGGCCATGTCTCTCAGTGTCAGCGGTGGGAGGTTTATGTAAAGGAACCAGCCTCCCCATGACCCTAATTATTATTAGGAATAAATCAATAATCATACTGTTAATGATGTTAATTATTGCTATATGACAAAATTAGTCAAAAATAAACTCAATCAATTTAAAATTATAATAACAAAAGCTTTCACAGACCTGCTGTAGAGAAGCACGGTGCTGCTCACAGTTCCACTCTGAGAGATTCTGAAGCGGGCAGCACACTGGTGTAGTGGTTAGCACGTCTGCCTCACAGTAAGAAGGCCTGGGTTCGACACCCAGCCTGGCCGTTTTTGTGTGACGTTTATATGTTC
>CM045744.1:15056475-15081475 GCA_024760905.1 Plotosus lineatus
AGCGCACCACTGCCCACCAGGGTGCACAATTACACTCGTAAATCCAAAATGTACAGGTTGGATGGTGAGGATTTTTGGTGGCATTGAAGTATCATGGAAAATTCGTTATAAAAGACACTCGTAAGTCAAAGTGCCACTGTATATAAAATATCTCAGTAGGTCACATGACCAACTTCATGTCTTTAAAGCTGGAGCAGTTCATTTCGATTATGTATTTGCTGAAGGTAATATTTTATGGAAAGCTTAAAATAAATCCTTGGAAGTTGTAGATGTTGAAGATGTTGTGGTTGTCGTGGGTGTTGTGGGTGTTGAGGATGTTGAGGATGTTGAAGCTGTTGTGGTTGTCGTGGGTGTTGTGGGTGTTGAGGATGTTGAGGATGTTGAAGCTGTTGTGGTTGTCGTGGGTGTTGAGGATGTTGTGGATGTTGATGAGGAGTGAGGTATCCCGGTACACTGCACACTAACTTTCACATAAAATTGTTTCCTGATGGATTTTTCAAACTGTTTATCATTTTTAAAAGTCTCTTTCAGTAATTTTTAATCTGTAAAAAGTTTTCATGCTGTTTGTGTTCTTGGTTGTGTTAAATGGATTTATTGTGATTTGACAAAAAAAATGTGGATATCGAACATTGTGGTAAAAAATATACATACTGTGTATACATTTGTGCTGTTGCTAATTTTAAATAAGATTCTACATTTGTTTTTTATTTGAGACCATTAAAACCAATTTAAATAAGTTTTTATACAAAGAACAAAGGTGCTGTCAAGATAGTGAACAGTGGGTAGAAAAGATGTATGTTACTGACGTTTACTTTTTTCTTTCTTTTTCTTTTTTTATAGATTTATGGCATTTTGGAAAAGTGTTCTTCACACACATATGTATGTACAGCATATATATGTATATATATACACTTAGGGGCAGTTTGAAACAGCCAATTAGCACACTGTGCAGGTTTTTGGACGATGGGAGGAAACTGGAGCACTTGGAGAAATCCCAAGCATGAAGAGAACATGCAACCTTCACACAGAAATCAGTGGCGTCTCAGACATTAAGAGCTCAGCGACTTGCTTTGATCAACATGTGAACCATGGAAACCAAGAAAATTGCCTTTCGGGGTCCAGGCGGTTGGGCATTGCTGTGTGTGTATGTGTGTGTGTGTGTGTGTGTGGGGGGTATGTTTGTGTGTGTGTGTGTGTGTGTGTGTGTGTGTGTGTGTGTGCATGTATGTCTGTGTGCATGTGTGTGTGTGCCCACACGTGCATGTGTCTGTGTGTGTGTGTGTGTGTGTGTGTGTGTGTGTGTGTGTAGATCTGTGCATGTGTGTGTGTGTGTGTGTGTGTGTGTGTGTGTGTGTGTGTGTGTGTGTTTTCAAAACTCTTGTTTTGTAAACATGACTTTCCCTTGCTGTCAGATTAAAATCAAGTTTTCTGTAGAGCCTGGCATAGACCAGAGCTCTCTCTCTCTCTCTCTCTCTCTCTCTCTCTCTCTCTCTCTCTCTCTCTCTCTCTCTCTCTCTCTCTCTCTCTCTCTCTCTCTCTCTCTCTCTCTCTCTCTCTCTCTCTCTCTCTTGCCCCCCTCTCTTTCTCTCTCGCTTTCTTTAAGCAATTCTCATTATTAAAGTTCATGTCTGATAGCTGAAGGGGTGATCAGTGTTTGGAGCACTGGATGAGGAAATGCAGAGAATGCATTGACACAGAGGGGGAAAGTTGTCCAAAAGGTGTGTGAGGCAAATTCCTGTGGTTTGTTCAACGTAGCACTGGTTTCACATTTCCTTCTGGAGGCAGCTACAGCGGGGGTGAGGTTACTTCCTCCATGTCATTGAAAATCACTAGTACCAGATGGGTTCAAGTCAAGTAAATCAGTGACAGAGGCATGTGATTGATGACCCTTCTGATGTTCCCCAGTCTACCACACGGTCATTCCTATGATGTGGTTCCGATCAGTGGTTGCCAACCCTGTTCCTGGAATCTTTGGCTCCACCTCTAATCATGTCCACCCGACCATCTGATTACTGACTGAAAAGGTTATTGATGGGCTTGTAGAGGTGTGGTGGACTTTGGCTGGAGATCAAACAGGAAGGTAGATCTGTAGTAGCAAGTTTGGTGACCACTGATGAGGAACTTGGTGTAAGAACAAAATTTGGTGTGTTGCATGTCCATGCTTGGGTTTTGGGTAAAAGATGGCATGAACCCAACATTCCTTCAGTCATTTTCTGAACAACGTAATCCTAATTAGGGTCGCGGGGAGGTTAGCACCTACCTCGGTCTACTCTGGGCGGGGGCAGAGAACACCCTGGGCAGCTCGTCAGGTCATCGTAGGGCAGAAACACACTGAAAGCCATGCAGCTAAACAACAAAAATCGGCAATGTGAACATAACATTCCTCACTCAACACCACATTGGTTATCTGGGTGCTGTGGCATGCAAGAAGGTCCTGAATTCATGTTCTGAGTTTGCTGAGGTTGGCATGTTCTCCCCGTGTTTGCACAGTTTCCTCTGTGTATTCCAGTTTCCTCCCACATTCCAACAAAACATGTATATTAGGCTGATTGGCTGTTCCAAGTTGCCCCAGTTGTTAATGTGAATGGTTGTGTGTATGATGACCTGAGATGAATGTTTCATATTGATGTTATTGAACATAATGGAATGGCAAGGTTGGCTGTCCTGCGGAAAAAGTTAACTGAGGTAGGGTTTGGCGGGCGGGTCAGACAGAGTGATAAAGGAGATGTTGCGGCGAACAGTGAGGCACTTCAAAGCTTTGATGTTGCGAGTTTCTAAATGAAGGAGACTGAAGGTCTTGGCTAATGGGAGCCCATGGGGAGATTAGAGAGCCTGCTGCCGACACACCGGTGTATGTGTGTGTGTGTGTGTGTGTGTGTGTGTGTGTGTGAGCCCATGTGTGTGTGAGTTGATATTTTATGGATCAGCATTTATAGGTAGATGGGAATTGTTGTGTTTTTGAGAACACATGAAACTAATTCCATACTGCTAAAAGACATATTGGAGTAAATGTGTGTAAGGATTGCGTAGATGAAAGTGCATGCGAGTGCACATAATAAAAAGAATGCCATGGCGTTTCATTATGAAGAATTAACACTAAGGATGTGGTGCTTGTACGTTTAGTCACAGCACATGAGCGGATGGTTAACCATCAAAACCATTTCAGATTCATTCCATTGCTTGATATTTATCAATCCTTTATTAAATAATCATAACAATTATCATAAAAAGCACATCTTTTGTTTTGCTGTACAAACCTTCCAGAAGGAACTGGAAGTCTAACCAGTGCTGTCATTTTTTTCCCCTCAAGTCTTTTTGTGTGTTTTGAGAGAGACAAAAGCTTTGAGTCATTTGAGTGCCAGAGCAGCTCCAAGGCACTTGGAAAAGTTCCCATTCCAGTACTGATGGTCTTTTTCCATGAGCGTGTAGTCATACGTCCTTTTCCCAATTCGGAGTCTCATAATTCCGGTATGTTCTTCTGTGTCTTGTTTTTTTGCTGCAATGTAAGATGGTAGATGCATCAGCAGAGATGCATGTGGGTGTAATGGAATGTGTGTTCCTGTGCTTGTTGTGGACTGGGAAAAAAGTTCAATCCATAAAAAAACTTTTTCCCAGAGAAATCTTTAAAAGCCCAAAAAGTAGTGATGTAAGCTCTAACTCTAAGCCATCCATCACTAAGTCTGTCTCCTATTAACCTGCAACCTTGTATTGTAAAAAAGGGGAGAAGGACAAGAAAGAACTTCCAGATGATGCTAGAAGTGCTTGGTCTTGGTCATCGAAAGTTTGGATGATGGTGTTCCTCATGGCTTTCTGTTGGCTGCAAAAACCTTTTGGTCTTAATATGAAAACATCATTAATACCCTTCATCTCAGCACTACATCCAATTTACAGCAATCCATAGGTTGCACCGATAAGATTCCCCGTTGCTTTAACCAACAACCCCCCTATCACCATCATCACAAAAAAAAAAAAAAAAAACACCCTAAAATGGTCCTGCCAAAATATTCTTACCAAAGCCAAACACAATCACAATGTTAATGGCTTCAAACTTAACCTAAAGAAATTCTACTTGGCTTGTCTTAACAAAGTTACATTTAGTTTTTTGTCTTTCTACTAAAGCCAGGGTGAAACATGAAACAAGCCCACAGAACTCAACAAGCACTGGATTTAAGATTTTAAAATGATATGACATAAGGTCCATCTTGGAAAGAAAACGAACCGATTGACCAGCATTAAGGCATCCCAGTCCGTAAATTGGGGGAAAATGAATGAAAAGAAAAAGCTGTAAAACATCAACAAACATCACCACACCATTGGTCACATGCCACAAAACCTCTGCTTTTAGGAATGAAAGTGAGAGTTCAGCTCAATTCCGCTGGCTCCCATTCAGAATCCAAAGCTTATATAAGATTTTTTTTTTTTTGGAACAGAGAGAACTGATATGTACTAATATCTATTTTGAGGCGAAGCTGGGAAATGCTGAAGCAGCTTTCGGTAATCCACGCCTGAATGAAACCGTATCCAGCCAAGCGAGATCCGTGCTGAGAAAGAAAGTCTAGCTGGAAGCAACAGCTCCAACAGTTGCACCAAGAAGCAGCAAGGTTGTTGACATGCATACCAAGAGATGGGGCCAGTCCCTCTTGAAAGCGCCAAATTCCACATGTCCGGTAAACGTTAGCCAGGTAGTCCTCACGCTTCCGAGCAGCAGCGCTGTTGGTTAAACTTCACCTTGTGCTTGATGCCATCATACAGCTCAAAGTTGTAGTTTTCCAGGGTGGTGGAGGAGCGTGAGGTCAGGCCTCCATAGGAGCAGGTGCAGTACAGAAGAAGACCTGTGCACACAGCACCTAACAGAACTCCGAGAGAACTCATCACGATGATGGTGAGGAGAATGGGGTCCAGTGTGTAAAGCCAGGGATTATCTCTGCCCGTTGTTCGTGTTACAGGAGGCTCTGAGGAGGGTTCTACAGTGGTCCATTCTGTGAATTGTTCAGCTGGAACAAAAAAAATGCACAGACATTTTGTATAAAAAGGTTCATACTGTGCACCTTGTGAAATATGTACATAAGTTCGGCTGAATAGTGGGAAATTCTACTTTACATTTTCTCATCACTGCGTACAACAACCACATTAGTGCATATCTCACAGATTGTCGCACAGCCTGTGTGATACTTTTAACTCTTTTTATAATTAATTTTCACGAGGAAGGTTTTATTCAGTGTGCTTTGATGGGCATGGACATAAACTGTGCATGCAAGCTTTTATTAAGTTTGGGTTTAATTCTTCTTTAAGGTGTTAATTGGATGTGTCAGGTGGTGCCATTATGGTTGGACCTGAAGTTTTCAGTGAAGTCCATCTTCAGGAGCAGGGTTAAGCACCTCTGGTCTAAGACTAAACAAAAACATGTCTACATGTTCCTTGATCTTGGCTGTTTCCTAAATATATACACATTCTACAATCGAACAAACTTTACCCAGTTTGTTACTTTGCGCTTAATTAATACACACAGCATCAACAAATATGCCTGAGGTGATTGAAGACTTGGTGGGAGGGGGTATGGAATAAGGATGCACTTAATTATGTTTCATTTAGTAATGCAGGTAACCTCCAAGATATGCATAGAGATGCCGAGCTGATGGTCTCTAATTAAAGTGACCCTTACTGACTAAAAGCTTAAAAGCAATCATTATGGGAAAACCTAAAGAAACTACATTTATTTTGGCAGGAAAGTCATTAATTACATACCTGTATCTACGGGGTCCCGGCTGTTGAGAAGACGATTACCCCTGGGGTCCATTTTTTTCACTGTGAGGAGGAGAGACGATTAATTGAAATACGGAATTGCCCAAAGCCGAGTCTGTAAAAGTCATTACCAATGATTATGAAAATTAGGTGTTGTTATGGAAATGTGAAAATGGCAAAGTTAATTAAAGTTTGGTACATGTAATTAATAAGACAAGAAGAAAAGGAAAAGCCTGGTTTATAAAAATAAATTTTTTTATTACCATAATTTAAAATGGCATTTCCAATTCATCAAGCAAAAATATCCTGTTCAGGTTTTGCTTCTTCTCTTTTTTTTCAAACAGCACACTCATTTTAAGATTTGAGGTATAGTACAGATTCGTACAGGAAAGTGCATTGCTATCATCATCATCATCATCATCATCATCATCATCATCATCATCATCATCATGATCATCAGCATATTTTTAAAAAATAAGAACACTCTGAACATCAGAACAAGCTCCATAAGATGTGTGGGTTGATAAATATTTTTTTAAAAAGTCGGAACATCTAGCATCAATATTTTTGGGGGGGTTTATCAGGACAATAGGACTTTTGTTGAGAAAGCATCTGAACTGAAGCCTGCTGGATCCAAGCCAAACAAAGATGAGAAAGAGATGTGAAACCAGTGTGAAGGTGGGAGGCTGATTGGCTTCATTGTGAGCAGTCTGTGTAACACAGTGAAGATAAAAACTCCGCTGGGAAGAAAATGACTATCTGCCCGTTCAACAACTCCTGAGATGTCCATGTATAGAGAAACTCATAATTTAGTGATAAGAACAATTTTTATACAGTGATCAGAACACACGGAATTTTTGGGGAGTTAATTTTAGCCTCACTTCTCTTGGGACAGAAAGTCTCTGGAGAAAAGGTTCACTAATTTCCAAGTTCTAGAGGGAAATAAAGTAGGAAGACTTCCAGCAGCTGTCTTAATTAGTTAATACTATCTGGTCTGCTGGCTAATTAAAAATATTAAGTGATTATAACACTGTTTGGAAGATGAGTTTAATTTAAAAGAACATGGCAAGCCAATGCCTGTTACAGCAATGAACCAATCAGTGCTAGTGATAAAGAATCACACATTTCAATTACCGGCATGGAAAGAATACACTGAAGAGCCACTGTTATGCATAGTGATGGTGAATCAGTTTTTTTAAATCAAACAATCAGTCAGAGTTAAGGAACACTGGGAACTGGGCAATATGCTGTAACGTGGGGTACAAGACAACAGAAATACACTCATAAACTATTAACGGTAGTGGGAAGCAGAACCTTATGATAGTCATGCAGAGCTGGGGAACACGAAAACAAGGAGAAATATTCAAGATTAAAGGAAGAAAAAAACTACAAGAAAAAAATCTTGGGACACCTTGAAACAACCGAACTTGGAAACTTCCTGGAAACCTGGGAACAGGGAAGGTAGGAAATACACTTGAAACTAATGAGGAAGGACATTATTCAAGGCGCTTGGTGCAAGGTAACGTAAATCCTAGAACACGGTGAGCAAGGAAATGAGGGAACACAAATCTACTTTGAAACAACGGACCTAGGAATCGAACCCAAAACTAGGGGAAAGGATCAAGGAAATGTACCCAATCCAAGTGAGCTAGGACACATTCAAAAGAACTATGACGTTTGGAACTAGAGAACAAAGAAAATAAGAAACACAAAAGCCTAGTAGACAAAAACTTTGGGAAATGCACTCCAACCTAGGGAACAGGGAGATTAAGAAATCCATGTTCGCCTTGGGAACACAACCAGAACCCATTGACCAAGGATTCTAGGAAATTCACTTCAATTCAGGGAATTAGGAAACAGACTCAAACCTCAAGAAAAAAAACAGGGCGAGGAAGCAAAGAAACTACAAAACACACTTGATCCTAGTGAACTAGGACACTAAGAAATATACTGTCACCAATCAAACAAGGAAACCTGAACCTGGGGAACAAGGACCCCTGGAAACATATCCCAACTGAGAAAAAAGCTTTACCAAGGGAACAAAATACCAACTTGAAGCTGGGGAACAACAACTGTAGGAAACATATTTGAACAGAGGGAACAAGGAAACTAAGAAATGAACTTAAATGTGGAAAATTCACTTGAACCAATGGAAAAAAAGGTCTAGGAAACGTACTCAAACCAAAGGAACAAGGGCATGGATTCAAACCCAGGGAACAAGAGGTCTAGGAAAGGCACTCAAACCAAAGGAACAAGGGCACAGATTGAAACCTAGGGAACAAGAGGTCTCGGAAACGTACTCAAACCAAGGGAACACGTGCACGTATTCAAACCCAGGGAACAAGAGGACTAGGAAATGTACTCAAACCAAAGGAACAAGGGCACATATTCAAACCCAGAGAACAAGAGGTCTAGGAAAGGCACTCAAACCAAAGGAACAAGGGCACAGATTGAAACCTAGGGAACAAGAGGTCTAGGAAGCGTACTCAAACCAAAGGAACAAGGGCACGGTTTCAAACCTAGGGAACAAGAGGTTTAGGAAAGGCACTCAAACCAAAGGAACAAGGGCATGGATTCAAACCCAGGGAACAAGAGGTCTAGGAAAGGCACTCAAACCAAAGGAACAAGGGCACAGATTGAAACCCAGGGGGTAAGGAACCCAGGAAACACCGTAAACGTAGAATATGATCTTGAAGCAACAGCACAAAAGAGACTTGTAATCCTAAGGAACGAAGTAAGGCATTCAAAAACACTGCAGACTGTGAGTGTGGAAATATTGAACATCCTTAAAACTATGAAATGATCAAACTACATAACAAGGAAATAGGAAATAAACTTGGAACTAGAGATCCAGAAAAACAAACATTAAATTCAGGTGGGGTTTGGTTTTTTTAAGCCCCAGCGCTCGTTAAATGAAAAAAA
This sequence comes from Plotosus lineatus, assembly GCA_024760905.1. Lineage (NCBI taxonomy): Eukaryota > Metazoa > Chordata > Actinopteri > Siluriformes > Plotosidae > Plotosus > Plotosus lineatus. The sequence goes on from CM045744.1 coordinate 15,065,140, forward strand.
AAATCTAAAATTTGTTCTGAAAACTAACAAAGCACATGGAGGTGCTGCGTGCTCTCCATTGTTCTGAAAGAGATTCGGAGGCCTGCAGCATAACAAGATGTCTACCAGCTGTGGGGAGTGCACAGATCTCGCTCCTTCCCCACTACTCTCTCTCTCTCTCTCTCTCTCTCTCGGTCGTCATTAAGGCGAGGATGTGAAGGAAAACAGCTGGTGTTGTTTATGTGGCTTGTTGCAGGGAATAAAACACTGACAGCCGTTTGGTTGGAATAATGCACGCCTCTTCACTTCTGGCATGGAAGCGAGTGGGCCTACTCAAAATTTGGGGGGAGGGGGTAAGGGGGTTCTCTGCTGTGAAATTTGAGGACAAAGCATTAAAATGCAGAACTTTAGCAGTCCTCTGTTGAGGTGCAGGAATCTGGCAACAGAATGGTTCCATTCTTTGAATATAATAAAGCTCTTTGATGCTTTACTTTGACCCCAAATATGAAATGGGATATGTTCTGGAAGGTTCCTACTAGACTGTCCCTCATTAAAATCAAGCTGATCACCAACCCTGAGCAGGTAAAAATATATAAAATTCTACACAAGCATGCTCAATTGTATTATACCCCATTGCCTAGCCTTAACACACTCATTAAAATGGTCCATTAACTGTTGTTATTTGGCTACAGAGTAAACAAAGAAATTGTAAATTGTGTGGTGGCGTGGCAACCCCCATTTTTTTTTCCTCAGTTTAGTTTTCAGAAAAATGTCATGCTGTATTTATCTATCTTTTTTTCTTGAATTTCAAACTCAATCAGGTTTTGTTAAGTTGAGCTCTAAATACGAGGTGTCGCAGCATCATGGGAAATCTGACAGCCGGTATCTGAACTTGAACTGATGCCACTACATTTCGCTAAGATGTAAGGCAAGGCCAAAGACATAAATCATTTTCCTTGTAATTTACTGCATTATAAATACAGTATGATAAGCAGGCCTGAGTCAGAAAAAAAATTCTCCAAAATTTCATTTTTTTGTTTTTTTCATCAGTTCACCAAAATTGAACCTTGGCACCATTGCATGAGTTTTCCCAGACCACCTCACCAATACTACCAGTCTATTCAAAGTGCAAACATTCTGACAGCTGCAAATATTTACCCATGATTCATTTCATTTTGTAAACCACACAGGTTGACACCAAATTTAAACATACATTATTATTATTATTATTATTATTATTATTATTATTATTATTATTATCATCATCATCATCTATGTCTGCATAAAACTTAAATGTTGTCCTTCAGTCCTGATTTGTAGTCCATTCCATTATTTGATTTGGGACCGGTTAGAGCTGATCACCATCTGAAATATTAGTGAGGCATCATGCCAGTCTTAGATCTATGATTGAGGTCAGTGGTTGGACACCATGTTCACTCAGTATTTGATGGTTTGGTAAGTCAGGAACTACCACAATGAACATGCACAAGGAACTGACAACCTTGTCACACCACAGTCAACCCTGTTCTGGAACGTTTCCCAATATGGTATTCTTCCAGACAACCATTGGCTGGTATTCTGTAGTAAACAAACTCACAGTGTCTCACCATCTCCAGCAAGTGAAGGTGCTTCAAAAATTACACACACAGTAAATCAACAGGTTTTGAGCAGACGCTGGTTCCTGTCCACTCTTTAGTTGTGTAGTCATCCAGGAGTTGGTAGCAAGATGGTGAACATGAAAATAGTTTTTGTTTCAAGCATCTCTTACACAGCTAAACCAACATTCCAGTGGTCTTCTTCAAGAGTTATTTTTCTCTGACTTTCTGTCAGTAATGTAGATCAACATTTTCACACCAAGTCCCCTCACCAGTAAGAGTTTCCATCTCCCTTCTCGACCCAAACAGTCAACTTAGAACCCCCCCCTGCTCTGGGCATGGCACCATTTGGGAAGTAAGCATTGTGGGGACTATAGTAGGCCATGGTTGGTCGGCTCCTTTTAGCTGTCAGGCGGCGACAGCCAATGGCCATGACAACAGCAATGACCAGGAACAAGATGGCTCCTCCGCCAGCCATGAAGTAGTACCAGTTGGGGGAAATAGGTGGCACTGACAGGGTATCTACTGTTGGCTGACTCCTGCCTGGTAGGACTCCCCCTGGTGGAGAGATATACAACATGTGATAATTGCCGATGTTACTGCCGAGGCTCATTGTCCAAGCATAACAGAATAAAAATGCACACTGAGAAGCCATGAATAGGACTAAAAGGCCTTGCTATACAGGTTAGTCCTTGCTTTAAAAAAAACAGTTAAAGGGTTAATGGGGGGAGGATCAGCAATCCAATTATACACTAACCTGGGGTGTTTTTGTCATTATGACTCGGTCTTCAGGAATAATTAAAGGCAGAGCAGCTACATGAGTTCATTCAGGGATACATGTGGGGCTGCATTCAGATCAGGGGTCCAAGCAGAGCAGCATGCAGTTTTCTCTGTTTATGCACATGTGGAATACTTGCATGGTAGCAAACGAAAACTGCTACTTATTTATTTTGAGGAAGACTCCACCCTGAACCACTTGCATAGCAATCTCTAAAATGAACATGTGCTCTTTAATGCCATCCAGTTTGTAACCTTTGGTAATTGTAAACTTATTAGAAATTATTTAAATTAATCGGTGTACTAATTAATCAGAATTGAAATTAATCGGTTATCATGTTCGACTCAGAGCGAGAAGGTCCTGGGTCTGATTCCTGGGCTCGTGCATTTCTGTGTGTAGTTTGTATGTTCTCCCTGTGCTTGCATGGGTTTCCTTCAGATACTCCGCTTTCCTCCCACAGCCCAAAAACATGCAGAATTGTCTAATCGGAGTAATTTATTTAAAGCTATATATGATGTATCCAAGTAAAATTTTAGTGGTATAGAATAGATGATTTTGAATTGAGAAATTTTTTAATTAATTCATTTTCTGAACCACTTAATACTAATTATGGTCATGGAGAGGCAGGAACCCATCTCAGCCGATTCTGGGCGAGGCCAGAGTATACCCTGGACAGCTCGCCAGGCCATCGCAGGGCACAAACAATCTGACATTTATGCAGCTACTCTTGACGAAAGAATACATGAACCTTTCACTAGAGACAGTGAGAGGACGTGGCCGGCCTTTGATAGCCCAATTAGCTGCACTGAGGAGACAATAGTGACAACCCGGTGATAGTAGGGCTTCGGATCAGTAATCCAGCACCCTACCACCAGGCCACCACTAGTGCGAAACATTTAACCCTTTTTAAAATTTTTAATTTTTCGTTGATCACATATTTGTAGTACCTCCCTGGTGTTACAGTTAATTTTAGTTGTAAATTCTCGATTTTCCTCATGAATATGCATGAGGTGCATGATTAGGCATGATGATTCAACGCCACTGCACATGACAGGACTGACGCTGTGATGAAGGAACGCATTTATTTGCATTTAAAAACTCACACGTATAAAGTCGTGAGGGAAGTTGATAGATTTAGTAGATTGGGCATTCAAACATATAGTTTGAGACCCAGATGCACTCGCAGAAAAATAAAGTGTGGATCTGAAAACAGTGCATGAAGATAACAGCAGCTGGTGTTGAGTCAGTGTTCGTTGGGGTTCGGGGGTGTTGGGGTGTAATACATGTACATGTTGCATATACAAGTATATGCTGCATTTCTTAACTCAGAAATACATTTGGGTAAAAATGTTACGTATTCAAAATATTTTTGCATAACAGTGTTATAACTCTAGACTGCAAACAAGCATGCAAAGAGAGACCATACACACACACACACACACACACACACACACACACACACACACACACACAAACACACACACACACACACACACACACACACACACACACCTGTGAAGTAGGAACAACACAACTTCATCGATCATAAACATCAAGTTCAGCTCAGGTTTTACTCTATTCCATCTCTCAGAATCCCCGCCAATCAAAATCTCTTCTTTATTTCTCGCTCACTGCCATCTTGCCCTTTCTGATTCAGTAAATTCTCTGGAGCCAGCCGACCTACCTCGCTTTCTCATCATCACCACTAAATTTAGGCAGGCAAAATTTGACTTGGAAAGAGTTTGTATTTTTTTGTTTGATGTTGACTCAGGAATTAAATCCAGTATTTGTTGTACAGCGGCACCTCGGTGGGCAAACATAATTTGATCCAAAGATACGCTTGATACGGTCGATTACTGATTTGTTCGAAGAGTGAAACAATATTTCCTATCAGAAATAGATAAAAGTGGATTAATGCGTTCAGATGAACGTCTATGTCCGTCAGTACAGTTTTATATAGTTTGAAAATGCGGTGTATTTATGAAACATATTAATATGCAGTACACACATTAATGCACGAAACAGTAAAACATAATACAGACACTCCCCGACTTACGTTTTTAATTGGTTCCAGACGGTCGAACGTAAGTTGAAAGTGAACATAAGTTGTTACAGTGATGTATTATGTGTGACGTGTGACGTCATACTGTACTATACATCCATAAATGCCATTACCGTATCTCATAAAACACACCTAAATCAATTATTATAAACATAACATTAGAAAATAATATCAAATATATCAAATAATATCAACATTAATTTCAAATAAGTCACTTATTTATACTGAATCACTTTACATGAAGCTTAAACCAGCCAATCAAGCTTACAATATGTGAAGTGCTCAATACCCAAAGTAGTGTACTTGCAAAAGTAGTGTACTTGCTGTGGGTTATATGGACTTCTGGTCTTTCAGGTGTGCAAGGGTGCCATTGAATTTGTTTAGAACACAGCCTGCACTGATGTGGAGCCAGCAGAGCGGGGAGCTCTTTACTGGATTCGTACTTTCATTCATTTTACAACTCTCTTTGCTTAACCGAATATGTATGGTAGATCGTGCCGATCCGGACTTGCACCCTTGCTAGTAGGCTTATGCTTCTGACCAACCATATTTGCTTAGGGTTACAAAAGTCCACAAAACAGTGTAAACATAAAGATCACAGAGACGACGTCTTAACACAAGGGTAACACGCTATATAACTGATGTCTTCTTCTTCTTCTTTTTCCTTTCATATATATGTATATATATGTATATATATATATATATAAAACTGAACTGGGAAGGAGGGGCACTCAGTCTGTCTTTTGTAAACAATGGACGCAGCGTCATTATGTCAGCGTACTACGTAGGTACGTCTAAACTTAAAATTTGACTTTTTTTTTGAGAAAAAAAACGTAAAATCGAAAAAACATAAAAGAGATGAACGTAAGTCGGGGAGCGTCTGTAATGCATAATAATTAACCTAATTATGTACTGTATTTGTTTACAGTACATACCTTTCTAGTTGTAATGCGTCAGCGTATGTAGATGAATGGGGAGGGAGAGGTGGGGGAGGGGTTATTGCTTTGAGGGGTGTGGCGGTTTTTCCCTTCTGTCTCTCGATCGCAGTTGATTCTTCACGTTCTCATGACTTTTCTCTTTTCCTTTCCAGTAGAATTACTGCTGCTTTTCTTAGGACCCGGGATCAAGGGTTAAAGTAGCCGTGATCTAATGAATAAACACAATACGTAGTACAAGACACTCGCTCATTGGCTGTTCACAGTATTGTCCACTGAGCAGCGTTCAACACTTTACAGCAGAGGCTGCAACAGTCTGTCTGTCGATCTCCCGCTCCATCATTCCCTCACTCGTGAACAAGACCTGAGATACTTTAACTCCTCCCCTTGAGGCAGGACCTCATTCCAGACCCAGACTGTGCATTCCACCCTTTTCCAGCTGAGAACCATGGGCTCGGTCTTGGAGGTGCTGGTTTTTTTGAAGTGTTATTTTTCTCTTAAATTATAATTTTCATTTAATAACCAGAGTGCATCATATATAGCTTTAATTAATAAATATTGTTGACCTGGAAGAGTCACCAAGTATTCAAAAAAACCCTTGAGGCATCCTTTTCACCTCAATTAAATCAACTGTATTTTTTACTTCATGGCCATTTTCATTTAGCGTCATGGTACACAGATGGCGAAAGCTGGGACGCTTGTTTTTAGGATAGTTATCACTCGCGCTTTGGATTGTTGTGTTGTAACAATGACATGGTGACATCAATGTAATGTGCAACCACTAACGAAAAGTGAGTAACCAATCATGAAAAAAGCACCAGAATCAATAAATAGACCACGGATTTCAATAAGTAAGCACATTTAATGTGTTTCAGGGTGGAGGTTTTCCTGAAATGTTTGTTTGAGGTAACTCTGTTATTAATTGTGTGGTAGCATTGTTAGTTTACACTGAGAGGATGTCCCACACGTAAGTGTGTTGGTACAGGGATGGTGGCTGTGGATGAGCCCCCTGTAGTCCAATCAGAAACCTGGTGCTATTTGAGTCGTCTTCATAACAGCAAGTGGAAACGTTGAGGGGCAGCAGGATTTACCTGCCACAGTGTCTGAAACCAATTACTGAGCATTCAGCCAGGCCTCATTGAGCCCTGTTTCTCAAAATAACTACGGTTAAGGCGCAATGTTACTCTTGTTTTTTTTTTCTTTCAGATCTGCAACGTTTGCTAAAAAAGAGCACCGAGCACAAGCAAGCAAAAAATATATAAATATATAAAATAATCCACAAAGGAGCAGTACTCAAGGGACCATAAGACATGAACGCTCTCAAAAACAAAAAAAAAAAAAAAAAAAAAAAAAAAAAGCTTGTGAGGCTGTATTGTATCATGAAGTCTCCTGCTCATTAAAATTATGGTGTCCTGTGCAAGGCTGGAAATGCTGATTAATTTGTGATGGGTGATGTCATCTTTTCAGCTGATCTCTAAACGAGGTTAGGGAATGCACCAGCTAACCAATCGTTTACGCCAATCCCATGCAAACCAGTGTTGGGAAGTTAGAGATGCTGGTTTATGGTGATCCAATGCATATGGCGCAAGAACACAATCCAATACCCAACAAGCAACTATTATTAAAATAATAAAAAAGAAAGAAAGAAAGAAAGAAAGTATGTCCTGCTTCAGGTAACAGACCCAGGATCAGCAGTTCTTCTCATGGGAGACAAACTGAACGTCACTGCCATGTGTAAATAAACTGATCCTGGATCTGTATGTAGCACACAGTTCGTAATGATGATTAAAACAACTCACCGGTCATATCTGGAGGAAAGGCAGCAAACGGTTCTGAGAGACAGAGGGGGGTGGGGGGGAGTGAGTGAAGGAGAGGGAGAGAGAGAAGAAAAAGAGAGGAGGAGAGAGAGGAGGAGAAGACAGTCACTTTACAGCTTGGATACGTGTACACTGACTCGCCATACATTTTATCAATTCATGGTTTCATTAAATTTGAAGCCACAAAGCGTCGCCTCTACCTTCGACCTGCAAGGATGTCCTGATGTTCTGCACCTCTGGTGTAACGATCTGATGTAGGATTAAACAAAAATGTATGTGTGGATTTTTACTAAATTCCTAATAGTGGTGGGCGGGGCTTTGGACAAGGCAGCATCTGTCAGGTTTTAGAGATGACTGGAATCAAATTCTGGATTCAGGAATAATGTAATTAAAGGATTCTTTAACATGGTAAGATAGGACAATTTTTGAAAGTGATATGACTGAGTAGGCCCAGCAGGGGCACTGTGTAGTGCATTTGTTTTTTTCCCCGGATTGGCAGAGGGTTGTGCCCGCCGCATGAATTAACATAAAGGTCTTGCATTGATTGTCCAAGCTGCTGTTAATAAATAAAACAATACCAAATTAATTGTATTGACTGAATTTGAATTGGGGAGGCATGATGGTGTAGTGGTTAGTATATCCATCTCACAGTAAGAAGGCCCTGGGTTCGGGTCGTGGACTCAGCTGGATTTCCTTCCACGGTCCAAAAACATGCGCATTAGCTTAATTGGCTGTGTGAGTGTGAATGGTTGTGTTTGTGTGCTGGCCCTGTGATAGTCTGGAGAGCTGTTCAGGGTGTACCCCGCCTTCACCCAGTGTCGACCCAGGCTTTTTGCAACTCTAAATAGGATTAAACATTTTGGAAAATGAGTGAGTGAATCAGAACAGCGAATTCACACAGCTGGATATTCACTCTCTGGTATATTACTAGGAACTATAATAACAACCAACTTGAACGATGTTACATTGTGTGAAGAAGTCAGTGTATAGATTCAGAACTATATTAACTACACAATAGTCAATCCCTGGATTTGACTAAATCAGGGGTGATGTTGAGATCTAGTTTGAAAGAATGCGGTTTACAAATCCTGAGAAACGAGGAGAGCGTAATGAAATATAGATTAGCATGGAGACCCGTGAGGCTTTGTGGCCTAGTTTAGATCCTTCTTTTGGGTTTGATGGCAAGGAACATGTCACTCATGCTCAACCCCCCCCCCCCCCCCCACACACACACACACACACATATACACACTTTCCCCCCAAAGCCCATCCCACCCTACCCTGCTTTCATGCCATAATGCCATGGTTTTATTTTGAGATGCAGTGCTTTGGTTGGTTTTGTGACACTTAACTGTCTTCAGCAGAGATCTATCATTTTTAAAATATATATTTTATTAAGGAAGGAATTTTTAAAAATCCGCAAAACAACAGCTCTTACGTGTACATTCCTCCAGTGGTTGACTGGAGCTCATCTGGATATTATCAATCCAGATGTGGCCGGTGGTTTCCTTTTCAACGATTCCTTCAATGACCACCTTTCAGAAAATGAAACAAAAATCTGAGTCATTCATACTCCTTCATGCACACGTATAATCGCTAAACGCTGTTCTAGTAGCTGTTACTACAAGTCCTTTACCTGGAATTCCTTAGGAGATTGCGGTACGATGGTGCGGCCCTCCTTCCACGTGGAACCCTGGCTGCCATCGAGAGCCCAGAGCAGGGTTTCCTCTCGGAGCGGGTTGCGCAGAAGCACCCGCAAGGTTCCTTCATCTTCTAGCTGATAGGAGAACTTTAAACACAGTGGTCCTGTGTCAGGGCCCACTTCTGGACTAAAGATCCTGGCCTTCTTGCCCTGTGTCTTGGGACTAGCTTCGACGTAGAGGTAGTTTCCCAGACCTGCACAGACATAACATAGGTTCATTGTCTAACGCTTGAGTTCTCCAAACAGAAGCCAAGAATGTAAACACACAACTTGAGAACTGACTTGTGTCAGTTAAGACAAACAATCTACGACCAGCATTATTTCAAATCAAACAATTGCCATTAATCCCACATCAGCAGTGGACAAAAACCAAACAATACCACCAGACAGACGGTAACCATGAAAGCACGGACATCTAAACAAATACTGAGTATAAACATTTCCTCAATAAAGAGACACACACTCTTCTGGGCAGATGTTTGGAAATATCCGACTTATGTACTCAGAATGAGAGATGAGGTACGGCTCAAAAGCAAGAACAATAGATATTTAGATCTCTTTTAATTTGTCCCACACATGTGCAAACATCACACAACAGTATCAGATTTAATGATTTAAGAAATATTAAAGGACTGCCAGGGGGGAATTCCAGCACACTGGAACACCATACCATGGGAAAACGTGTTGAGACTTCAGCTGGGAAGCCTCTCTGGACTGGAAGCTGCAAATTTGGTTGAGGGAGGCACAGTGGCGTAGCAGTAAGCACGTCTGCATTACAGCAAGAGGGTCCTGGGTTCTATTCCCAGGCATGAGAGTATGCACACTCTACCTGTGCTTGCATGGGTTTCCTCCAGGTACACTAGTTTCCACCCACAGTCCAAAGACAAGTGCACCAGTCTAACTAGCTGTTCCAAATTGCCCCTTGGTGTGAGTCTAAATGGTTGTGTCTTTTGACCCTGTAATGGAATGGCATTCTGTTCAGGGTGTTCCCTATCTTCCCTGTGACACCAACGGGAGTAAGTGACTTTGCAGTTCATGATTTGCTTGCATTTTCTTCCTCAAGCAGTGTTTTACCAACAACAATCATAATCTGTTTATTAAAGAATTGTGCTCTACATTTAATACATTTGTTGTCACATTAAGGAAAATCTCCAGAACCAACAAGGCATTGGACACTTCCATATCCCTGGTGGCAGACTCCAGCTCCTTCTGGGTTTTCTGTATACCAAACGTTCCCAAGCCAATATTGAGCAACTGTCGTATTGAGTTCTGCTGTGAGTCCTGGGCGTTTCCAGTAAGATACAGCTGATACTGGTTGCTGACCAGGGGGCATCCTTTCAAGGTCTCCTGAACTACTTCAACTGGTGCATCTTGACTTGAGGGAGCAGTGGTTCTACTCCAGATCGCTTCCCATTTGCTCATAAAAAAGTAGGATCTTCAGTTTCACTACTCAAAAACTAAAACACTAAGTCTTGCAGGACAGGGTGTCCACCAGGATCGAAGTGAGGAATCTCAGGCATAGCCGAGCTACCCACCGGTATATTTATTCAGAAAAAAAACTGGACATCCCAGAGGAAACTCAAAGTGAAATGAAGAAAGCATGGAAATGTCCGATATAGAGACTATCCACAGGTCAGAAGCAAACCCTGAACGTGGGAGGTAGCAATGGTACTCACGGCCGCAATGTGTCAGATTTTGCATAACCGCACACAAAAAAAAGGATAATTTTTTTAATTCTCAGTGTGTACAAAAGTATGTTAATATGAACCCACAGGCATGCTAATCTACAAGCTGGCGTGGGTGGAAGTGTGTGCTTATTGGTGGGTGGTTGATTATATGATTTTGTGTGTAAGGGAGAGAAGAGACTCACTGCTGGAGCCTAAAGAGAGGTCCTGACTTTGGCCCTGGGCGGTGATTCTGCTGGAGGTGTGCAAAGCCCAGACAATGTCTGAGCTGGGTTCATGGGTCCATCCGCACAAGCCTTGCTCAAAATTGCACAGCACCATGGAAGGTGGGGGAGGTGTGCTGGAGGTTGCTGGGACAGACAAGAAAAAATAAAAAAGGAAAGAGAATAAACGCTCCACTTGGACACTGATCAGTCTATCAAATCTGTTTGGATCTGGTGGCTCCGAGCTGCGTAGGCTGGGGAGGCCATGATTACTATGGAAAATGTTTCAGAGTCGGAGAAAAGAATGTCAAATTGACCTCTTTCACATTAAACAGAGGTTGAGTCTGACTTTGGCGTGCCAGGATGCATAAGACTATTTAACTCTTTCTCTCGTATAACGTGTTTGGACGTCCTGTCTTCCACGACGTGTTACGCGATCTACGATGCACTGTGTACACATTTATTTAGCGCTACATGAAATGTACATCATGTGTGTAGAAGAGTAACTCGAGCACATGATTTTGCGAGCATCTTTTCCTACTGAATCGTGTAATACATCGTGCTTCCTCCTTGACTATGAGGGAAAGGGTTGAATCAAGCGGTGAAGCTTTTAGAGTTTTATGTTTGGCTCACTATTTTTCTTTGCTTTTTCGGGAACTTTTAACAGGTGGTGCAGTACGCTGAGCTAGCCTGAGCTAATATCACCACTCGTTCTAATACCTTCTATTAGCGCTTTGTTCAACATGGAGCAAAGCGTTTAAAAGTTTAATAGAAATATTCTGTTTATGTGTTTAATTAAATTTAGATTAATTAACACGAGAAATGGCCAGAAAGTATGATGAGTACACAGTGTGAAGGTTACCGGTAGTAGTGGTAGCAGTACATTTTAAGAAAAGAGTTTTTTTTTTCCACTGACGATTTTCTTGTATGATTTCCAGCTGTAGGTTTTTGCTTATTTTTTTGGTCATTGATTTCATTTTCTGAGCTGCTTAATCCTAATTAGGGTCGCAGGGAGGCTGGCGCCCATCTCAGTCGCCTCTGGGCAAGGGCAGAGTACACACTGGACTTCTCGCCAGGCCATCGCAGGGCAGAAAAATGCTGACGGCTTTGCAGCTACTCTTGTTGAAAGTCAGCAATGATTCTTTCACATGAACCTCTCACCATAGACAGTGAGAGACACGGCCGGCCTTTGATAACCCAGTTAGCGGCTCTGGGGGGACACTGACAGCGCGTGGAGAGTGGAGCTTGAACCCCCAACCATAGGATCAGTGATGTAGCACTTTTACCACCAGGCCGCCACTGCTCTTCTTTGTTTGTTTGTTTTTGGATATTTTATTTGTTTATTTGTTATTGATCATTTTCCTATAACAAAACAATACTAGCACTAAACATTATATTTTAATTACACTCCATTAATGTTCATGGTTTATTAATGCAAAATTTAATCAGGAATTTTATTATCCTAAAATACATTTGAAAATCATATACTGTATACATACACAGTGGTACCTCACCTTATGAAATTAATCCGTTGCAGAGGTTGTTTCGTAAACTGGATTTTTCGTAAATTGAACTGCATTTTACATGTAAAATGCGTGATTCATTCCAAGGCTCCCAATACTACCCCTAAACCCTTTAAAAATTATAAAAGTATAACTTTTAAGGCATCCTTCTGCTTCAATATCGTACCGATGGTAGACGGTTTCGGCCATATACCTTTGTGATATCACGCAACCGCATACCACGAACCTGCTTCTTTCATTTTCACCGGGAATCACACTCACGTTTGTGTGTGTGTGTTTGTGTGTGTGTGTGTGTGTGTGTGTGTGTGTGTGTGTGTGTGTGTGTGTGTGTGTGTGTGTGTGTGTGGTGTGTGTTGACCATGTCTTCTTAGCAAATCTTACAAATGTTTATGCAAGGTTAAAAGCCTTAGTTAAAAAATAGAGTTGCAATAAGCACACCTCAAAAAATTCACGAAACAACAGTAACTCTGTCCTTTACACAAAAAGCATCATGGGTATTATGGAGATGCAGCTCCTTAATAGTCAATGGGTGGGAGCTGTGTCATCCCTCCTAGCCAATGGGAGGCCAGCGGGGCAAGATGTTGGGAGATAGCCAATGGGAGACCAGCAGGGCCGGATGTTGGGAGATATCCAATGGATGAGCAACTCGTGCATTGTTTGAATTTTTGAGATGGTACATGTGGAACGTGAATTTGTTTCGTATCCAGAGACGGAAATTTTAGGTAAATGCGTTTCGTAACCTGGATTTTTTGTTTGTTGGGACTTTCGTAAGGTGAGGTACCACTGTATGTATGTATGTATATATATACTCACATACACACACATGCACACACACACACAGACACACACGTGCACACGCATGCACACACAAGAAAACTTAAACAGTTCTCAATAAAAGTTAAATAAAGTGTCTACTTACGGGAGCTTAGTTTATGAGCTGTGCTGCTTTCTGCCGGAGAGGAATGCAGGACTGTGGAAGTTGGCATAGTAACCGTGGATATTTCTAAACAAAAAGAAACAATGTTATAAATATAAGTTATATAAGTCATAATATATATTATACTGTTCTGGTTTTCCTTCTCTGTGATATCTTTCATTCTCATTCTGGTCACTGTATCAAGTGTTTTACTTTTCTTGATTCAATTTTGAAATAAAAGTACGGAGTATTGGTCTACACACACACACACACACACAGAGAGAGAGACACACATATGCGAGAGGCTGTGTCAGTTTATAAAGGTCAGCTTATCTAATGACTCTGACCTTTGTTTGATGTGACAGCAAGGTAGGATGAGGAGATGGTGACAGTGTGTGTGCATGCTTGTGTGTGTGTGTGTGTGTGTGTGTGTGTATGTGTGTGTGTGTGTGTGTGTGTGTGTGTGTGTGTATGCGTGTATGCGTGTGTGTGCGTGTTTGTGTGTCCACATGTGTGTGTGTGTGTGTGTGTGTGTGTGTGTGTGTGTGTGTGTGTGTGTGTGTGTGGTTGTTTGAATGTTTGAGTTTACAACACTGGGCTGCACACTCAACTGCAGAAACACATTGATTTAATATTAGATTATATTCAATATTCTCGCTACTGCCACAGGAGACTTCAAATAAATTGTAATGTTCACTAAAAAATGGTGTGTGTATATGTGTGTGTGTGTGTGTGTGTGTGTGTGTGTGTGTGTGTGTGTGTGTGTTAGCAGCTGGATTTGGCCTTTTAGTCCAGCAGACATCAGTAAGAACTGCCACCTTTTCCACCATTCCATCTCTCTCTCTCTCTCTCTCTTTCTCTCTCTCTCTCTCTCTCTCTCTCTCTCTCTCTCTCTCTCTCTCTCTCTCTCTCTCATTCACTTACTGGCTCTCTGTGTGTGTGTGTGTATGTGTGTGTGTGTGTGTGTGTGTGTGTGTGTGGGTGTGGGTGTGTGTGTGTGTGTGTGTGTGAGCGAGAGAGAGAGAGAGAGAGAGAGAGAGAGAGAGAGACAGAGAGCCTGGGAATGAGTATGATGTGCTCTCTGATGAGAAACAGAACAGGGGAGAGAAAGGGTGAGGTGAGGATCAACAAAAATATTTTCACAGTCAAATGCAGCAGAAAGAGAAAGGGAAAGGGAGATGGTGTGTGTGAGTGTGTGTATGTGCGTGTGTGTGTGTGTGTGTGTGTGTGTGTGTGTGTGTGTGTGTGTGTGTGTGTGTGTCTGTGAGTGTGTGAGAGAGAGAGAGAGAGAGAGAGAGAGAGAGAGAGAGAGAACAATAGATCTCTGTTTGCGGGTGTGTACTCTCATTGTGGGGAGAGGAGACATAGAGCAGGAGTTCACATAAAACGATCTGCAACACACACACTACTTCTGTCTTTATGGGGACCTCTACTTGCGTAATGCCTCCCCAAACGCCATCATTTACCCTAAACGTACTGTAGTTCTCACTATGGGACCAGTACAACTATACACACAGACCACAGCGCTGACATTACTGTATAGTGCTCTGATACTGCTCCAGTGGCATTTAGAAGCGCGCACGCACACACACACACACATGTACACACACACACACACACACACACACACACACACACACACACACACACATGCTCAAGCCATTAGCTGAGTAATAAATAATAGAACACAACAGGTTATTGGCAAGCTTTCTGTCGCCCACCATTCATTAATCTGTGTGTGTGTGTGTGTGTGTGTGTGTGTGTGTGTGTGTGTGTGTGTGTGTGTGTGTGTGTGTGTGTGTGTGTGTGTGCGTGATATAAGACGCTACAAGCAGATGTTCAAACCTGTACCACTCCTTCAATCACTATAAGGCGAATCGATACACTGCTCTAATGCGCACAGGCTATACATCAAACTGTGTGTGTGTGTGTGTGTGTGTGTGTGTGTGTGTGTGTGTGTGTGTGT
Source organism: Plotosus lineatus (assembly GCA_024760905.1). Classification (NCBI taxonomy): domain Eukaryota; kingdom Metazoa; phylum Chordata; class Actinopteri; order Siluriformes; family Plotosidae; genus Plotosus; species Plotosus lineatus. The sequence goes on from CM045744.1 coordinate 15,080,301, forward strand.
GTGTGTGTGTGTGTGTGTGTGTGTGTAACCATTTCCAGATTGCATGCCAGTCCGTCCTGCAGATGTGCAGTATTTCACATCACACACTCCTGCATTACGGTCGTATCATATCATCAAGGGAATATTTTGCACGCACGCCGCACACACAGGCACACACAGGCACACACACACACACACACACACACACACACACACACACACACACACACACACACACACACACACACACACACACACACACACACATCCCAGCAGTCCTCTAAAGCCAAATCTCTGAAATCCACAAACACCCACAACAAACCCAACATGACCTTCTCTTCAACTCCTCCAGGTCCTCATGCTCTCCTTCTATTAGTGTTATTCTTTCTATAAAATGAGTATTTCCCCCTCACTCACTTATTTGCCAAACCAGTTTATTCCTATTATAGTCATGGGATGGCAATCTCAGCCAACATTGGGTGAGGGCAGTTTATACTCAGAACAGCTCGTCAGAGCATTGCGGGTCCAACACACACACACCACCGTTGAAAGCACACACCTAGCGGTAATCTGGAGCAGACAAGGTCCGTAATGAGCATGATTTTGACTGCGTGAAGAAACAGGAGCACCCGGAGGAAACCTGTACACGGGAGAGAGCATGCAAGCACACAGAAACGCCCACACTGAGCATGGGACTTGAACCAAACACCTTCTTGAGTCGGACGTGTGACGCAGTGGACTGACACCACAGTTGTCGTCGTATCGGGTCACTTTACATGCGCGCCTATTGAGATGGCCGTCTACTATGACCTTTCTGCTCACTGTGATGCTAACGGCGTATATAAGAGATATACGAGAGGAGGATCCCCGCCTCCCCAGAGCTTCATGAGATGAACCCCATCGAAACCTACACAACCGAAACATTACGAGACATTACGAGACAATTATGAGACATTGCTACCTCTGTCAGTATAGCAGATTATTCAGATACACAGAGTCTGCCTCCTTCACATTACTCCGGCTATCCACACAGACTGTTGCAGCAACGCGCCGCAGCAAGAGGAACATGACCGTTCATCATCATACACAATCATCAAACAGACTTCAGACCTGAAATCAGTTTCATTGTCATTACACTGAGCTTTTCTGGAATATTTCTTCTGGTGACTGAGTCTCCAGTGTCCTGCTTGCTTTTC